>OZ010572.1:131616304-131633804 GCA_963932145.1 Acanthosepion lycidas
ATATTGCTTTGCATTGATGTTTGGTTAGTATTATTAACATCTCATATGAATGTTATTATTATTCGTTATTATTATTAACATCTTACACTGTTTAGTTGGTATTGTTCACATCTTACATATATGCTCTTTATTTGACGGTTAAATATTAATTTGCCAAAGCAGTTCTGTATTTTTATCTGTTTTTTTTTTCAAAAGGTTAAATTGTTTACTATTTTTTCTAAGGGTCCTGTTATTTATCAACTATAAAATTATATGTAAGAAGCTGAATAAGCATATGACTGGTTAGCATTGTGTTAAATTACTTCCCTAACCCTTTCAGCTTTTACTTATTTAGAAAGATGAACGTCAGATGTCGATACATCTTACGAAATAATGAAACAACTTGTATCTGTCTATAAGAAAACTGCCTAGGATTTATATGCAGAGCCATGACCTATATAAAAAATAATTACGGTGGGCTTGAATTTAGTGTAGACCACATTCGATTGGTCAATCACGGCAAAGCGCACAAGCCTTTTCTTTTTAAAGTATTCTGCTTTTGAAATTAAATTAATCTTTCGCATGCCAGTGGTTTGACATCGTCTGAGGAGACACATTTGTGGTGTTGAAATATGATTGTAATCGTGTAGCGATTATTAACATGTTTTTGTTTTAATATCCTAAAATAAATAATATTTAGCTCTATTCTGTATTGAGCCATCTTTTAAATCAAATGTTACACACAGTGGAATTATACTCCATTCGTATGTGTGTGTATATATATATATATGTATATATATAAAATAAATGCGAATGTCATTTTCAACTATACTTCTAAAGGCCGCAGTTCAATATATCATAGGATTTTAGAATCAGGTCGGCTTCATGAGCAAATTAAAAGCATTCCGGAACGGATCTGGACCCGCAATCTGGACCCGCAATCTGGATTCGCAATCTGGACCCGCAATGTGGATTCGCAAATTTTCATTACTGCAATTGTTTTCGGCTATTTTTTAAGTGATTTTTTCCGACGAATTTTTTGCACAATAGCAATTTTAATAACTTGGAAATAAATTAGGGGATAATCGAAATTAATTGTGCAAGTCAAGCATGAAATAAAATAATTAATTGTACGGAAAGTAATGTCCTGCGTACACCAAATTGTCTTGAAATTAAGTGTCAGAAGAATTATCATTGAACCTTTTAAAAGGGAAGCTTAAAGATTAATGCAATACTTAAATGTAGCCATCAATTTTGAGTTCTTCTGTAGTTTATTGCTGCCCATCGTATCTACACCTCACTACCTAATGGTGATGAAGTCCCAGTCAAGAACGCTTCGCAAGAGTTAGCTTAAATGCCACCCGATATATATATATATATATATATATATATATATATATATATATATATATATATATATATAAGAAGATAAACCGCAAACGTTTCTGGGAGGAAGGGGAATTTTTTATTTTAAAAAATATATAAATTTACTCTATTTTCCATAATTATGGAAAATTATGCAGAATTATGGAAAATAGTGTATAATATATATTTTAAAATAAAAAAAAATCCACATTTAGACCAAAAACGTATGCAGTTTATCTTCTTTTAAAAATGTGCACTTTTCTCTCGTTGGAACAACTATAACCACTTCCCTTTCTATATATATATATATATATATATATATATATATATATATATATATGTATATGTGTGTGTGTGTGTGTGTATATATATATATATATATATATATATATATATATATATATATAGAGAGAGAGAGAGAGAGGGAGAGGGAGAGGGAAATAGAGTATATTATATATTAATGCATAATTATGGAAAATAGAGTATATTATATATTTTAAAATAAAAAATACATATTTCAACCAAAATAGTTTGCGGTTTATCTCCTTTCTTAAATATACACTTTTCTTTCGTTGGCCAACTATAACCTCTTCCCTATATATATGTTGAGAGAAAGAGAAATAAAGCCACAGAGAGATTGACAGACAGAGAGACCAATCGTTGCAACTTGGATGGCAACTGGTCTACCGCAGAAAGAAATGGCAACATACGTGCGGGATAAAAATCTGCCTTGTCTGTCAGGTATCGAAAGATATATAATCGCCTAAGCGTGTATCATACATCGCATATAACTGACTGAAATGATGTTATATTTGCTGATCAGGACAAAAGTTATCGAATCTCAATAAAATCATGGTCATTTGCAAAATTCGAAAAATCTATTCAATTTACGTGTATTCGAATCGTTTAACTTTTAGAAATATTCTAACAAGAGACTCCACAAGTAATTTGTGTCCTGAAGCGGGCATCCCACAACATCACACATTAACAGATCTTTTAACTAATTATATTCTTCGTTTATGTTCTGTGCCACTTCAGGATGTTGGCGATCATGGCTCTCCACAATTTCCTGTTCTTTCTAGCTCTTGATAAATTTCATCTTTTTGTTATCTTCCCTAAACCTTGTTCCGACCTTTCATTTACTCAAACTCGCTTGTTATGTTACGTGTTTTTCTCTGTCCATCTTACTTTCAATCTGCCCTGTGCATATCAAATTTTCCAAACCCCCTATCCTCATTATAGGTACTAAAATGTTCAACTGTCTCTTCCTGATGTTAAGAACTTTTTTTTTTCTATTTTCTCTAAAAATTTGTTTTTGCTTACGTGTTCGGTTCATGGTATTCTCAGTATCCTTCTGTATAACCATATTTCTGTTGCTTCAAATCTCATCTTTATATTTTAGGGAACTGTCCAGCATTCGCTGTCATAGAGAGAAACTGCTATTACATCACAGTTCAGTACCCGTTTCTTTGTTCCTAACGAAATTTTCCCGTTTCTTAATACTTTGCTTAGTATCTTTGGAAGGCAACTTTCGTTATCTCTATGCGCCTTCGGATTTCAGTGTTGCACTTCTGTACTTTGTTAAAATATTTCCCAAATAGTTCAGCTGTTAGAGTTATTTGATTTTGGCATCTTCAATTTGCAAGTTGCATGTTGTACTGTCCCTTTTGCTGACATCCATCTGGGCTGAAAGGCGTGCAATTTTCCCCGCTTTAGAAACAATTTTTTTATTTTACGTATATTCAAGGGGATGATGATATTTAAGGCTACCACTGATAAATATGACATTGGCGACACCTTACAAACAACATGATTTTACTTTAAAATCTCCACACTCATGGAGATCATATATATATATATATATATATATATATATATATATATATATATATGTACGTATATACAAATAAAGACATACCCACAGAAGAAGAAAATATACTTAAATAGAGAGGACGTTATATTACCTCATATATATATATATATATATATATATATATATATATATGTGTGTGTGTGTGTGTGTGTGTGTGTGTTTGCGTTTGTGTTGTGGAGTAGCTGAACACCATCACAAGCTTTTACTGGTCTAAGACTATTTAAACAACACTCTGTGTCTCTCTCTCTCTTTCTCTCTCTCTTTCTCTCTCTCTCTCTCTCTTACTGAGGGAGAGGAGGAGGCTTTCTCTTCCTCTTCCTCTCTTGTCAAACTCTCTGCCTTCGTGCTGAGAAGAACCCAGACGATATTATCCCAAAGTGCAGAGTCTCATTTGGGAGGTAGACAAACACGACACTGCGCATACAGAGTCTACGGGCAATTTTTGCCTGATCCTATGAGCTCATAATGCCCCACGTTAAAGACTGGCCTTGTGCCACATCTTGCCTTGTGTAGAGGTTGGTAAATAAAGTGGATTTAACAATTAACTATTTATTACATTAGCTTGTGTTCTCAACTGTGTACCATATTATTCTCCAGAATAAACTACTTCTTACTTTCTATGTGTGTGAGTCAACCTTTCCTGTTTACGACACAACATACATATCTGAAGAACTTTATTTTTACACTGTCTGGGTATTGTTATTCTCGTAGTTAGACGTATAATGGTAGAAAATAGTGTGTACATGATGATTAAGGCAAGGTAAGACGGGAATATTTCGACAGGCTGACGAGATATCTCGCAAAGCATTTCTTTGTTCCTGACTCTTCTTACTATTGTAGCGAATCGGCTAGTGACTCAAAATAATTTTTGGATGGCGATGAAGGCAGTGAAAGCAACCATTGTTGTTAAATGGCGGACATTTCGTTCGTATGACGTTACAAATTAACTTCAACAGTAACTAGACACAAATCAGTTCCCAAAGACACATGGCCCAGTGGATAAAGACGTTGGTTAGATCAAGTGACTAGACCCAAATAGTTGTGAGTTCAATACCAGGCCAGAGTAGTGATGAACCAAAAAAATGGATCATTGAGACATCCAGTGATTGACACGTCTCCCAACGAAGTACAACTCTTAGCCACCGTTATCTACCTAGGTGGATTGGAGAGTTGTGTTAAAGGGAAATAACTGAGGCATCCGGAAGAGGCATGACACGTGGAACTAGAACAATCTACCCAGTGGACGAAATAAAGGATTCGGTTGAAAATTTCAATCACCTGAAGAAGGCCGGAGCGTACAACTGCCGAAACGTTGTGAATATGGCAATGAAGATGGAGATAACAGTTCGAATAATGTAAATAATCCAAGTAATCATAATACCTCATCAAAGAGATATAGACAGAAATCAGTAAAAAGTTTAATTGTAATTCGGCGCAGAAAAAGTAAAACATATTCTCTTCCAAGATGGCGTTTTAAAAGGATTGTGATGAAAGACACTCGACAAAATAACACTCAGTCAGCTACGTCTTTTTCTCAAGATTCCCTATCAATTTGATTTCGTGACGGATTTCTGTGTCGCTAGCAAGTATTAGCCTCTTCAGGGAAATCGGATAGATCAGTGGTCAGTCTGAAATGTCTAGTCGTGACCATCAAAATCCCAGAGCAGGCTTCTTTATGAGAACTTGAATCCGTTTGGCGACCAATTGCAAATCTTCACAAATCCTAAATACCCAAATAACCTACCTTAGTCCAGCTTGTGAAACACGCTAAAACTTTGACGTTTTCTTTTTCTTGTTTTTCAAGTTTCCTAGTAATTCGCGATTGAACTTTCACGTCAGCAGCTGCACGAATAACACAATCTGAAAAACTCCAAACTTTCCAATTACGTATCTGAATGCGCCTGCGCGAGTTGTCTGCAACTTCACCGACACTCACACACTTCTATGTATTTTTTTATGAGAATGTGTAAAACAGCGTCCGAATAGAAACATTTATCTCTGTTTTCAATGTGTGCGCATGCGTGTTGGCCTGTGTTGTATGATTGCAAGTTTTATGCCAAGAATTGTACTTTGGATATTAAAAAAATGCGTTTTGATGGGAACATGCTGAATACGTATATATGTAAAAGAAACTAACAAATATATACGAGAAAAAATAACAAAAAAAATCTCTGTAAAATGAATTATACATTAAAATGTTCATAAATTCCACATATGGATTTGAAAAATAATAATTTAAAATATACAAATGGTAGAAGCATGGACACACACATTATATATATCTATATATATATATATATATTTATATATATATATATATATATATATATATATATATATTTATGTATGTATGTATGTATGTATGTATATGTATAATGTGTGTGTGTGTGTGAATTATCAATTTAAAAGTTGTTTTTAGTGGATATTAGAGTGGTCCAGCTGGTTAAGACATATCAGATCAAACGACAATTTCTCCTCTGCCCAGAAGGGACACAGATCCGAATACTGTCGCAGATATATATTTTCTTTAATAAGATTTCTTAACTATTCAGGACGGTAGACGAAAATAAATAAATATGCTGTTTAATAAATAAATGGAGCGTCTACTCAAATATGAGCCTCCACTAAAAACAACGTTTAACATGATAAAAATTTGTTGGATTGATAAATAAAAATCCATTAATTTAGAATATATATATATATATATATATATATATATATATATATATATATATATATATATATATATATATATATATATATAATTATTTATTCGAAAATTATAATATAAATAATATGTTATAAAATCACAACAAAAATAGCCATTTTGTTTCAAGGTTGATTATTAATAACCCCACCTTATATTAGTCACCTGATTGTACATGCTTGATACGTCATCCTTATTTGCATGTGAACTTACGCTTGCAACGAGCGTCCAGCTCTACGCATCGGCGCATCCATATGCATGCCTGCAGAAGTAAAGACGAGAAATAAAATCAGAAAGACGTCATTTAGAATAGCACGAAGCAATGAATTTTCTTATTCCAGTGCCAAAAAAGCAATTGGATATTTTCCAAAATGATATCCTCTCTTGATGGTACCGGAAGATAAGACGATTCGGCTTCGATTCGATTGAACTTTTCACTATAAACTCAGTTCAACTTTTAATGCTCTTCTATCATTTCTTCTGGGTTTTTTTTTTTTTTGTCTCCTCTCACAGGTGCCAAACGATGACGCTAAGTAAATTGCAACCGTGAAGCCAAGAGATTGAGACGACAAACAGGAAAAAGTCTTTTAGCAAGACAAATGTCATTACCACACTGTCTGTAAGTTTCTCTATTTTTATTTTTTATTTTTCAAAACAGCTGTTGAACAGTTTTGAAAATCTTACTGATGACCGTCTTGATGATATCTGTGCTTGTCGTAGACTCACGATTCGTTTGTTCGTGTTTAATTCTCTTCAGACAAATAAGACAAGAAAAATCATGTCTTAGCTGTTGGATCTGTAGAAAAAGTTTACAGACAGTTTTTTTTTTTAGATTTTTTTTTCGTTAAGATCTTGAAGTAGGAAATTTTAACACTTGTCTTTGACCTTTTTTTAAGCGTTTCACCCCAAGCAAGGCTGGAAGACACTAACACGCAAGAGGTTACAGAGAGTTGGGGCGAGAACAAATAGGAGTGATAGAGGAAAGGATAAAGAGAAGGATAGGGGATAGATCAGGGCATCTGGAGACGTCATATAAATGAATTGCATTACTTGCTGTATGCATCTTGATAAAGTCTCAATTCCAGACCCCAAGTACGTTCCTTAAATATTCTTTTAAATAAAACCAATTTCTAATTGAAAATTCCTCTGTAAAATATCGGAAAAAATCAGTCAACTATTAATATTTTATGTTACGCACTTAAGAAAAATTAGATAAACAACAAAGAGGTGCGTACATTTAAATATTAATATATTTTGTTCAGTTATAAATTCACAAGATTTAATTCATCTATAAGAGTCTAGCCAGACCCTAATTTTCTGGTAGTAGGTCATAGTGTCAAAGAGCAAATTGTCGAAAAACCTAATGAAGAATGGACTAAATACCAAACAGAAAAAGAGTGGAACTCACAAAATGATGAAAGGCTAGAAATGTACCTACAATAGAATACTTTTTTTTACTCCGAATTCAAGCACCCTGCCGTTAAGTAATTATTTTTAAACTGTTATGTCATGTAAAGTTCTCACAAGTACGCAGTGTAGTCAAGGAAAGATAACTCACACTCACGAGTGTAGAAACCTTCCCACTTATATACAATCTAATTTACATATGACCACATCTCCCTGAACTTTAGAGGCTTTATGCCCTTGGTATATCTGCTACTTCTACGAAACACTCCAAAAGGTGTAGTGCTTGTCTCATGGTGATTGCCTAGATTCCTCTTTATGAGGTGATGTCGGTCTTAACGGATTTTCTTCATTTCGATTTTCCTCATGTTCCTCATTATCACTAGACACACCCCTTCTCTGGCCCCCTTCACTCACCAATTCTTGGTGATCATCCTTCTCCCTCTTCTACAGCAAGCACTTCCTCCATTTCAATATCTATCCAGCTCTCTTTGCAATCTAAACTGGTCTTCATGAGCTAACACACCTTGTCCTTTTTTTGTTAATATCGCTGTATTAAATCATTTTTGCTCTACAAATTCTGCTTTCTCAGGATTCGAACCCTTATTCCTTTTGTACCATTCATTCTCATTTGTTGTGGATGACATGGTTATTGGGGCTGTAAGTTGTCTTCCCATCAAAGTCAAGGGGCTTTGTGTTCTGTCCACATGCGCGATGATCCTGTAACTTAAAAGAAACCTTGGTATATAACTTTCTAGGCTTCAATTCCCCGAAGAGAATGCTTTCAATTCGTTATCGTCCGGACCATCCTCTCCGCAATTCCGTTTGACTAAGGATGGTATAGGGGTGTTTTGTATTGCTTACATCCAATTCGTGTTAACTATGTACATAAGCTTCCTTTAGTGCATTATCTGACACTAATATCTTAGGTACTCCGTTCCTCGAAAATACTACTCTTAACAGCTGTTTTACAGAATACAGAACCTTTCTATCTGAAGCTTTACCCACTTCAAGCCAATCTGAATATGAGTCTATTAGCATGAGGAATAGGCCAACATCTTTAATATATGCATAATCCATGTGTATTCTTAACCATGGATCCTTCTCTTTTGACCATGAATAAATCTTGGTTTTCCTAAAACTCTTTATCTTTGCACATTTAGAAGAACATAATCCCCCACGTCTCGCATATACCCAGGCCGGTAGGCTTGTAGTTTCAACCTTAGTTGTGTGCTCAATACACCCCCATGTAAGTCATCGTGTACTGCTTTAATAACATCTTTTCTTAACGCTTTCGGTGGTAAAATAAGATCTCCACTATATATAACTCCCCTTTTAATTTTTAATCTGTGCCTTGCTTCCTTAAAAGACCTTTCCGACAGAGAACAATTGCTCCATATATTCTTCCGTATTATACTCAGTACTTATTTTAATATATGATTCTGTTCGGTTTCAAAGTAGAGCTGCCTGAAGGATAAAACATTTGTCTCTAACCAGTGCAAAATTCTGTCCTCACAACTGTCCTTTGTTTCAGCATTCTTTGTATTAAAATTCGATCTTGACAATGCGCCTACGTATGGAATGGCATTTCCTTTACTATACATGAAATCGAATGCCATAAGCTTAATCGATCACGTGAAAATTCTGAACGTCGTGACTTCAGGCAACTCTTTCCTTGGATTGAAAATGAGCTCTAAGGGCTTGTGGACCGACTTCAGTAGAAATATCTTACCCAATAACAAATACCTTTCAATACCCCACACAATGGCCAGCGCTTCTTTTTCAATGTTAGAATAATTCCTCTCCACTGCCGCCAACTTTCTGGACAAATATATAATAGGATGTCCCTCTTGTGATAAGTGCGTTGCTACGGCACCTTCGTTAGCATCATTAGTGTGAATTCTTTTGTCGGGCCAAATACTTTAACTACTGGCTTATTTCTAAGTGCTTCCTTTATCTATTTGAAGGCCACCTCCCGTCTTTCAGTCTACTGAAATTCATTATCATCCTTTCTCAAATTCGCAAATGGTTCAATCATGTCACTATTTATTATAAAAGTTAGTCAAACCAAAGAAAGATTCTATTTCTTATTTTTTGGTTTACTTATTTCTGATATTTCCCTAATAAGTCTGTCATCTGGCGAAATCTGATCTTTAGATCTCAGTATGAACGACAATACCTATATCATCCTGATAGAAAATGATGTTTTTACTTCTTCCAAAACTTTCTCAACAGCCTTTTGGAATATGTGGTTGGATGTTTTCATTCCAAACGTCATACGGGTTCATCTTCGAAGATATATAACAGTGATTCTCGTGGTGACCTCTGGAAAATAGTTGTCAGTTTTAATCTGATTAAACGCAGATTCCAGATCAATCTTGGAAAAAAAATTAATGCCAGCAAACTTGTGACAGGCCGTTTCAATATTTGGCAATAGGAAGGAGTCCGAATTCATCTGGTGATTTACATCAACTTTGTAGTCACCACAAATCCTTAAAACTCCATTGGTTTTGCGCATGGCCATGATTGAAGAAGACAATTGCTACCTCCCTGATGACCGTCTCCAGTATTACTTGTTCAATAATTTTTATTAAGTTTCGCCATAACCAACGGAGAGAAGGTGAATCTGAACTTTACGAGACTGAAAATATACCGGTTGGTTATTCTCTTTCAGCCAAACACTTGCCTCGTAATACTTTAAAAGTTCAATCTCAGATTCATCTAAATTATTGCAATAACTTAAGTTTGAGGTGTTTATTCTTAATACGTCAACCATGAGGAGATCATGATCTTTTATGCACTACATAATTATGATTGGTATTACCTTGAATCAAGTCTTAGTTTCGAACACCCCCAAAAAGCATTCAAGCTTTTTAATGACCAACCCACCAAATTATTTCAATTATAGATTGGTCCTCCTTAATTTTGGTCTTCCCATTTTCTCCTAATAATTCTTCGCCATTAACATTACATCACTACCTGTATTCATTTGCATTAATACAGTTATTTCTATTTATTTTTACCCTTTCTAACTTTTTAATTCGCGCTTTTACTTCATAAATTTCAATATTTCTTGTCGGAGGATCTATCTTATCCACTTCTGTTGTAGCCTGCTTAGGGGCCAGAAAGAAAGACACGGAAGACGAAGGTAGGTTGAACAAGTGTATTGAAATAACAGATATATACAAAGCAAGAATGTTAGTAATAAGCAGATAGAGGTGTACGTCCGAACAGTAGGTTAACACTGCGTCTACGCTATATTTAAAATCCCCTGCCACGAGAGTTGTATGTGGCACAAGGCCGATTTTACCGTTGGTTCTCCGAGCCCGTAGGATGGGCCAAAATATTCCCTTAGAACCCGTATAAACAGTTTCAGGGTCTGTCTACCTCCCCGGACGAAACTCTGCCCTTCGGCATAGCTTCGTCTGGGTTCCTCTCTGCCAAAGCAGAGAGTTCGACAGAAGTCGCACACAATCAGAGACTGCGTCTCCGCTCCCAACCGGCTCTTCAAGATAGTATTTATGAGAGGAGAAAGAGTTCATTCTACTGTAGGAGGGTTTACCACAACAACTTCTACTTTAAAAATTTTTTTTTTATATATTTGCATACTGACTGGAGATAGTTTTTCTTCTTGCACTTAAAACACATCTTTCCAAATGCCGGGCATTTATACTTGTTTATCTCTTGTTCTTTTTGCAAAAATTACATTTCCATAAACTCTCCGTAGTACTGTATGTTTGCTTGTTAATCTTAGGGTTATTAAATCATTGAATTAACACTAGCTACTGAAAAAAATTAAAACTCGATTCAACATTCATGTTCTAAAATTTTGTACTTACTCAAGACCTCATGCAATTCTTCAAATTAGCCTTAACTGCATTAATTCGTCTTCTATAAACAACAGTGCTGTGCCCAATTTTTCGAATTCACAATACCTGGATGCTTCTTTTAACCAGCGAACGTACTGTCTAATAGTTTCATCCTAGTTTTACCTGATTTCAAGTAACTTGGTCATTTCAGCTATGACCAGTTTCTTTTTTGGACGTACTTTTGCTTGTATATTATTGGCAATTACTTCGAATGTCTATTCTCTGATAAACCATTACGGAGATCTTTTTTACGGCCTCACAACCCCCTGATGCTAGAAATAAAGGCGTTACTTCCTTTATCCCTCCTCTATATTTACTGTCACTCAATGTCTTGACTCTCGCCAATACCGCGAATCATCTCATCCACATCTCCACACGCTCAGGGTTCTTTAATGAGATTAGATATACTATCGGTGACGCTATGTTGTTCTGTCGGATAAAGTTCTCACAAGTACGCAGTGTAGTCAAGGAAAGCTAACTCACGTTATTTATTATTGCAAAAGTAGAATAATTGTGGTACAAGGCTAGAAGAGAGAGTCGATTGAGGCTGGTCAACATTAACTATCCTATACCTAGATAATCAGATTCACGGCCCACCCATACGTTACAGTTTACTCACTCTCCATAAGGATCCATCCGTCACCATTCACTCCTACATATACAACAATACCACCAACAAACAGAGAAACTACAAAATACCCCATGACTTAAGAATTGCTTTATATATATATATATATATATATATATATATATATATATATATATATATATATATATATATATATAAGATAGTGATTGTATGAAATGAGGAAGAGGGGATAAACCCTAAAAACAAACAAAAATATAACAAAACACAAAAATTAAAAATAACAGATGTTAGTAGGACCCGTTCACCCTCAAAAATAAGAGTGGCCTCTGTATTCTGTCAGACAGAATCAAGAAGCTCACTATCAAAGAAGGGAGGATAAAATAAGTACTGGCGAGGGAAAATCAAAGACTGACACAGTTGAGATGAAAAAGGAGGCCAAAAACAAAATGGGTAGATTGGGGGGATATTGGCTTGTATCATAACAAAAGAGGAGTAGAGAATAATTCTTATATTAAATAGAGTTTAGGGGAGGGTTCCACAAGAAACCGCCCCATTGTGACCAACTGGACTTAAAAAAGAAAATCAAGGTTAGCCTCGTTCACACGAACCAAGCTCGCCACTTTCACCCACATTTCGCTGGAATCTGTCGATAACAAACGCTTTCTATCAGTTCTGATCTTCATCTTGAGTAGATGCTCAAATATTCTGATCACATCCTGATGAGAATAGAGTTTGTATCGCAAGATTCCCTTCATCCACGACGTCCAAATCACGGCTAGCAACGTTAGAAAGACCAGCCATTTCACCCCAGAATACGGGAAGACACATTATGGCACATCCATGCAAGATTAATAAGCACGAGTTCTTCGTGAGCGACACGTCCCGTCAACTCGCCGACATAGTCCCAGAAGAGGTGCACATGAGGTAGAAGCTGTTCCCTCTAAGCCAAGGTTACACTAATGGCAGTCAAATCCGCCAGCCCCATCTGAAGGCTAGGCTAAGAGATATCTCATTCCTAACAAATCGCCAGGTCAGAGAAAACTCAGGATTGCTGAATTAAGACCAAAAAGAGCACAACTCAGCCGCCAACAAGCCAAGTCGTCCACAGAGAGGATCCTTTGTGATCCACTCTACTAATTCCCGATACTAGGCTGTGAAAAGTCACTGGACCGAATTGGCCTTCAAGGCTGCTCAACACTTATAAAGAAATCTCAACTGATACCAGAGCTTACGACGGTGATCAGCCCTAGAAATGGGAGGATTGATGGTAAGGCGAAGGAAGCAGTCCCTAACACTTCTCTCCAAAATCGAGTCCTCTGTCAATAGGCGGCGTAGGAAAGCCAAATTCGTAGCGTGTCCACCGAGTGTAGCATTCCCAGCCCCTATGACACGGACATGGAACACATACATCTCTGTTGATATATTGCTTGCGACCACCCCACAGGCGCGAAGAGAGCAAGAGCTAGACGTTAGAGACACATGCTTCAACCGTACCCTTCAAAAACAACTGCCTTCGAAGCCAAGTCCGGAGTGACGCTCCGACCTTTGCCTGTACCTATGACCAATAGTTTTCTAGTTGGAGCTCGTGCCCGAATTACATTTCAAGCTTTCAGTCCTTTTCTATGATGGGACCCAGGATCGCATTCTAGTCTCCCATTAAGACTAAACGTGACGGATCCATCAGGAATGACCCTAAACTGGGGGGAAAACAAGTCACGCTCTGTTTGGTCGTTGGATGCATCACCGCAACGATCCGAAACGTGTTACTGCCCACGGCAATATCGACCACGATCTACTGGACCCTCTCATCGACATGGACAATGTCCATCCTCGCACCCAGGGTACTTTTAACCAGCAAGAAAGCAACTCTAGCCAACCGGTCTCTGTATGTTGAATATTCAACAAAGTCGCTAGACAGTACACGAGGGTCGACCACACAAAGTGAGCCTCCCCGATCGCAGCGACATATACCCCAAAGGTCAAGAGTTCACGAAGCAGGGAGGCAGCTTTACTCCAATCACTCGAGCCCCTCTCATTCAAGTTGGCTATCTTGAAACCTTTTTCATATTTTTGGAAACCCTAGTCACAAATTAGGCGGAAATCTGAGGGGACAGGGACTCCGATGGATTATCCTTCCTGTGCCCATCACTGACGTCATCTGTCCATCTAGAGCAATGCTGCCAACGTCCGTGGGATAGGTTAACTTAAAAACCCTATATGAAGAGGGATGGCCCTCCCAGCGCAAAATTTCTCCATATCTGAGTGCGTCTGTTTCTGCTTTTGCTGCTGCTTCTGTTATTGTTGTTGATGCTTTTCTTGTTGTTGCTTTTGTTGCTGGTTTTGCTGTTGTTGTTGTCGCTGTTTTTGTTCTTGTTGCTGCAGCAGTCCCTGTTATTGATGATTCTCTTTTGTTACTGTTAATCTTGATGCTGTTGTTGCTGCTGTTTTTCCTACCCTGGCCGCTCCTGGGGTTGTTGTGGGACATCCTGGTAGTCTTCAGTCCACTCCTCTCCACGTCATTCCAAATACTGACGCTGTCATGGGTCTTTCCAGATACTTCCACTGTTTCAGCTGTTCTTGGACGAGGTTGTGGCGCAGTGTTCTTACAGGGACACGCTTTCGACATGTGCCCCGAGGCATCACACAACCAGCAGTATTGTTGACGGCCTTCAGCAACCACAGGCATCCTTTTTTCTCGGCACATCAGAATGTTGGTGATTTCCGAAGTTCTTGCGGGTTATTGGTACCAATGACCACTTTATTTATTATTGCTGCGACGTCCTCTACTTATCCGTATCGGGCGAAAAATTTCGTCCATCAAGCCCCTCGGTAATATCCACGAGCACCAGTCACCCTTGTGTTTCGGGTGTTCGACCCAAATCCACTTGGCACACATGAATTTGATACACAAAAAAAATAACAGTAAATATTAAAACAAAAAGAGGAGAGGAACAAGGATAAAATCCAAACTAGTTACTTCAAATAAAAGTTTAAACAAAATTAAATCAAAACTAGTTTCAGGCTAGACGGGAGTTACAAAAATACAAAAAGAAAACAAAACTAAAAAGAAAATTCGAAAAATATCCAAAACTCAAGAAAAAAATCAAAATGTAAATCAAATTAAACCAAAATCCTACTTGCAAAAAAATGTTTGTGACAAATGTGTCTCATGTCATCCGGAAATATATTCGACCTTTTAGCGAGACGTAGAGCGGGAAATGAGAAGTGAGGTAACTCTCCAAGGAAAGATAACTCGCATTCATGAGTGTAAAAACCCTTCCCACCTTATATACAATCTAATTTTCATATCACCACACACTTCTTACTGTCCTCGCAAAAGATCAATTTTTTATCAAGCTTTCCAACTATGTCAACTTGAATATCAATTGTCAATTGACTAATTATAGTTGAAAGCATTTCTTCAGAGAATTTACAGTTGTCTATAGTTTCAACTATAACTTTCCTGGCATCAATATGGGAACTGTCAGGCTGATGGCAACGCACTTTAGTTTTTCAAATGCTTTTGTCTTCCTTTATTGCTCTATTATTTTCGTGGGTATGGTAGTAGGTCAGAATTTCGAAGGACAAAATGGTCGAAAGAACAAATGATGAGTGGGAAAAATATTGAACAGGCACAGAGTCGAACGAACAAAATGTCGACTGAACAAAGTGCTGAACAGAAAAAGAGACGAACTGAGTAAATGGCGAATGGACATAATGTCAAAAAGACAAAAAGGACAAAAGAGGTCAAAATGTTGAACAAAATAAAAGCGAACATATCGTCATGTTTTTATAGAGTCAGTTCAAATCATCAATTAAGCTTTTCTAAACGTTTTATTTCTCAACTTTGTCATCATTTAATAAATAATAGCCTTAAAAGTGATGAAGACTCCATAATCATCGGTTAGCGGTCCGATTTGGGGAGAGTAGCGTTAGTTACGATCTATTTTTTACCAAATAGAATTTAGTCTTATATTTCTATTCATTAACTCTTTACTGTAGTTTGCATGCAGATTCTTGTTCATAAAAATTAACATTTACGTAGACAGATTTTTAGTTTTTCATCGGAGATTTTTATATTAGCATGCAAAGTGATGTAATGTAATAACCTGTCACCCCATGAGTGACTACACTATAGGTACTAACTACTTATAAGTATCTGTAAGTCAATGGACTACAGAGATTACCCGAAATCACTTCGGCTAGACGGTCGAACTCTATGATTCTGAGCAGAGAGGAACCCGGACGAGGCTAAGAATCAGAAGCCGAAGAGCAGTGCATCGTTCGGTGAGGTTGACCAACCCGAACCCCTTATGCGGGTTCTACGGGCATTTTTTGGCTGAGCATGCGGGCTCAGAGAACTCACGTTAAATCCGGTCTTGTGCCACATGCAGCCCTCGTGGGGGCTAGCTAAATATATACTACCCGAAATCTTTTCGGATAGACAGTCCAACTCTCTGCCTTCGGGCAGAGAGGAACCCGGACGAAGCTTAGCCGAAGGACAGAGCCTCGTTCGAGGAGTTTGACGGACCCTGAACCCGTTTATACGGGTTCGAAAGGGAATATTTTTGGTCGAGCCTACGGGCTCGGAAGACCCACGTTAAACTCGGCCTTGTGCCATATCTACCCCCGTGGGTGGGGGCTAGTAAATACCGACCAACCGAAATCTTTTCGGCTAGAGTGTCGAACTCTCTGCCTCTGAGCAGACAGGAACCCGTACGAGTCTCTGCTGAAAGGCATAGTCTCGTTCAAGAATGTTGACAAACCCGATCCCGTTTATACGGGGTCAACGGGAAATTTTGGCCGATCCTACGGGCTCGGGAACCCCACATTAAATTCGGCCTTGTGCCACATCTGACTGCTTGGGGCAGTTGCTAGATACTCTACGGGCTCGGATGACCCACGTTAAACTCGGCCTTGTGCCACATCTACTCTCATGGGAATGGGGTAGTATATATTGACTAGCTGAAATCTGTTCCAGCTGTGCTGTCGGACTCTGCCTTCGGGCAGAAAGAAACTCGGACGAGGCGATGTCGAAGGGTAGTCTCTCGTTCGGGGAGGTAGGCAGACCTGAACCCGTTTATGCGAGTTCTACAGGGAATTTTTGGCCGAGACTACGGGCTCAGATGACTAAAGTTAAACTTGACCTTGTGCCACATCTACTCTCGTTCGGTGGGGGCTAGTAAATATTGACTATCTGGGATCTGTTGAGTACGACTCAGACTTACGCGAGAATTACCGACCTTCCAATAGTAACACACACCATAGATTGACTTGCGATGACCTTGTTCATAACTGTTACCTTTATTCTTATTGTACTGGTTTTTTACAATAAACCTTTACTTATTTTATCCACTCTGTTTTTCAAGTATATATTCCTATTAGCACGGAATATAACACTAAGTAAAAAGTATTCTGATTTGAGCATATTTATGACTTTTCGTCACTTAATCAGTTCGACTCTTTCCATCCGTCGCCATTTTGCCCTTTCAACACTTTGTTCGATTCTTAGTCGGTTCGATATTTTATCCATTCGTCATTTTGTCTTTCAACACTTTATCCTTCGGTACTCTGTGAACGGATTTTCTCCCGTCACAATGAACGATCCCATTCTCAAAGAGATTCTATGTTTAACTTCGACTGGGATTCAATTTCACTTCAGACCCTAATTGGGACTCACATCTATACTCCAGTGTTTAAGATGCCGCGAAAAT
>OZ010572.1:131636304-131721304 GCA_963932145.1 Acanthosepion lycidas
CATTAGTTCGAATGTAAAAATATAATCGCTGCATAATCCATTAGATGGTTCTTTGAACAATTCTTGTTCAATGAGTTGTTTTTTTAATCTAATAGAGATCTTGTTAATTTCCCTCTAAATTTTCTCCACTGCATTAACCGAGTATTGAACTCACACTCTTTGGGTTCTGTCACTGGATCTAACTAACGCCTTTATCCACTGTGTCATGTGTCCTCTGTATATGAAACACATGGACACATGGCACAGAGGGGAATTAACAGGAGATAACGGATAACTGACATCCATTAAACATGGCACGTGGAACTAGAACATTCTACCCCAGTGAGCGAAATAAACATTCCAACCACCCGAAGGCCGGAGCGTACAACGGTCGAAACGTTGTAATAAATATGGCGGCAAAGATGAGGACAATAGTCCGAATAATGTAAATAATGTTTATATCTGTTTGCTGTTTTCCGAATATATGTTGTACGTTTAATACTAGATTTGGCTGTGGTGAATTGATTGATTTTTGTCGCTTGTTATCGCGACTGAATTAGTCAAAGTCCTGTTGCTGTCAACGGTTGGCACGTAAATCTAGTATTAATCTCGTAGCGTTTGTTATCATCATAGAATTAATAACATACATCTTTTGCTTTTCCTTTTCTTTCTTTTTCTTCTTCTTTTTCTTCTATTTGCCCTGAGCCTTCAGGACGTGGGCGTTCCACAATTTCCTGCCTTTTGTAACTCTTAGTAAATTGTCTCTTTTATGCTATCTCTCTTAACCCCCGTTTTGCCAACTATTTATTCAAGCTCTTTAGTCTTCCTCAGTTCTTCTCGTCTTCTTCGTCTCTCAGTATCAAATTTTATAAGTCCTCTTTTCTCATTATGTCTCCAAGAAATTTAAATCTCTTTCTGATTCTAAGTACAATGTTCTTTTTGTTTAAATTTTCTCTAAAATTTCGCCGTTGGTCATATGTTCATTTCATGGTATCCTCAGCATCCTTCTGTAGAACCACATTTCTGTTACTCCAGCTATATCATTTTTATACATATTAGCATGTGTGATGGTGAAGATTCTAAGAAAATAACGTCAATATTTGTAGTAAACGCAGTAAAGAACAATCCAGCGGCGCTGAACCATTTTTCCCTAAAATAAGCCTTGAAAATATTCTCTGTTTCCCGAGGCTGAATATTACTTATAGGTATATAACTAACTGGATATGGAGATAGCGTGACTATTATTGGTACAGGAATATAGGTTCAATTTCCAGCCTAATCTGTTGTGTCTTTCCGTACAAAATAATGACGTAATAATGTCGTTTTTTGACGTTAAAAATACGTCAAAAAACGACATTATTACGTCATTATTTTTGTACCAACCTCATATTACCGATGTTAAAAGTGTAGATGTATTTCTTCTCGCCACAGACTAGCTTACGGTAAATACTGGTTCTTGTTCAGTCACCGAAGTTAAGCAACTAAGTCTGACCAATACCAAGATGAGTGACCACATTCAGAATACCAGGTAGTTTAGTCTTGAATATGCGGGTGAGGTGATAACAACTAGCAACTAAAAATCGGAGAGCCGGGTTCGATTTCCAGTCGAGTTCGTTACATTTACTTACACGTAAATACCCTTGGGAAGCGTATTAATCCATTTCTTCTCCCCCATCTATAGGTTAAATAGCAAGACAGACGGGATTCTATAGCCTTGGTTGGCAACCAGTCTACCACAGAACGTAACGGCAGCCTACTGCGGGAATTCTTCTGTCAACTTAATCATGAAAAAAGACATGATCGCCGAAGCATGCATCATGCTTGGCCTCTAAAGAAGGAAGGAAACAATGTAAACTTATATTTCGAGCTTTGAATGCCATCCAATCTAGGAGAAAAAGAATTAATTTTAATTCGAAATCGTGAAGACGTCGAGAAACCACTCCACTATATTTCCAAATTAGTTGTGGAAATTTACAAATAAAAAAAGGAACATTTGGAGCAATATCATTGCCGACGTCCTGAAGAAACATGTCAGTAAATAGACCTTAATTTCGAACTCTTGCGTATGATCCCTCAATGAATCGTATAATCTACTTAATAATCACCACAAAACCTAATTTCCGTATTTGTAGTTTACAATAAACCAGTCCTTCCGCAACTAATAATTCGCCTCACGCTTGATGTACAGAGTGCCCAGTGAAAAAGCGGAAAATTTATTTATTTGTTTTATCTTTCAGGAATAATTGACCTTGAATAACCTTGAATAAATTTCTTGAATATTCCTTACCTTAAATAATCATTCAGCTCTCACGTAATTACATAACTCTGATTGGTTCTTTTATGATTGATTAATTGCTGCTCGATCATGTGACTCGTCATTTGATTGTTACTTACAGACAACTTTCGTTCTGCTCTTCTCGTATGGCTAAACGACTCACTGATTTTAAGCGTCAAGTTATCGTACTTTTCAAACAAGAACATACGACGTGGGGATTGGCGAAATGTGCAGAAGTTCTTCCTGAATTTTTCAGTCACGTCAGTCGTCACCAGTTTTCAACGGTTGTCTCACGTCTTTCCGAATTTACCGCCTTTTTTTTTTTGCTGGGCACCTTATATTACTTGACAGCGGCACATCTCCATGACAACAAGCGAAATAGCTAGCAATCATACTCTGCCTTCTACTCTTCTTTCTTCTGAGAATGAAAGAAGTTCGACTTTACTACTAGAAAAAAGAATAAAAGATTATTATATTTACTTTTATGCTGCTATAAGTTTTCTTAGAATCAAAGAAAACTATATCTTTTACAAAGATGGCCGCACTGCAGCATAGACTCGCCTTATGTCTACGGTTTACCTCGCCTTATGTCTACGGTTTACCTCGCCTTATGTCTACGGTTTACTTTTTAGTTGAACACATTACGGGTGAGTCTTTGGAAGCCGGAGAATTTACGCCGTAGGGATATCTTTTTCTATGTGCCGTGTCCCTTCAGAAAGTAGACAAGCATGGCTCTCCATATCCTTTGTAGCTCTTTGCAAAGCCTTCCAATCGCCTTTCCGCTATCTATTCACAAGGGATCGTCAGGTCGATGTTTTTTCTTGTGTCTTTTGCCTTCATCGGTTTGCAATGTGAGTTTCAAATTCACCAAACCCTCTTTCCTTATTGTGTTAAAAAGAAGATCAGTTGTGTCTCCCTGATTCTGAGTATTGTGTCCTTTTATTTCCATTTTCATTAAGACTTTTTCATTAAGTGCTTAAGCGCTCCTTCCATAGTATTCTCAGAATGCTTCTGCAGAACCAAATTTCTGTTGCTTCAAGTCTCTTCTTCATCTGTGAGGAAATTGTCCAGCATTCACTGCCATATAGGAGGAGCAAAATTACATAACAATTCAGTACTCTTTTCTTTGTTTCTAATGAAATTTTCTTGTTTCTTAATAACTTGCTTAGCTTTTCGAAGACGTCTTTTGCTATTCCAACGTGTTGCATTTCAATTCTCTGTGAAAGCGTATCTTTTATGAGCAGATTTGTTTTACAAACAAGCAAAGCCGACCACAGTCAGGTTTGTAGAATCTTTGTAACCTCCACGATTCTGTAGAGTAATTCTTTCAACAAGGCTACATACTTTATTTATTTTTAAAAATTCAGATATTGTTCCACTAGACTGGTAGTTACTGAAAGCTGAACATCCAAATTTGTATTACTATCTAACCTATATTTCATGGATTCATACCTTTGCCAAAGATATTTGCGCGAAAGTTAATGTAACGACCTGCAGTGACTTCTTTTTTAATCAATACCTGCAAAGATAATTTGCTGAAATGGATAAATCATGGTAATCAACAGATTTTTTTTTTGTTTTATTCAAGAAGCAAAATTGTTTCTTCTGCATCACTGGGTAATAAAGTTTGTACAGAAAAAAGTAATTTTCTTGTCAGTCAAGAATAGAAATATTTTTCTTGTTTTTTTTCTGCCATAAAATAACCTACTGATTAATTCTCGACTAAAGATTAGAACATTGAAAGAAAAAAAAACGGGTAAATTTTTATCTGTGAATACAGACTGTCAGGTAGTGACGAATTCATGTTGTTTTCTTTATTTAATGGCACATCAACTCCTTGTGGGTCATTTAATGCCGAAATTTAATTTTCTTTCGTGAGAGCATTAGTTATTTCTTTTACAAAATATATTTCTGGAAATATGTTTTCTTAAAAAAATGTATTTCTCGCACCTTCACTATAAAAATGTATTTCTATATTTCCATGGTGTTTTAACCCTAGTTTGTGGATTAACTATTTACCCATAGCTAAAACACTAACAGGTGATACCAATCCGGGTCAAGTTGGACCTGGAACAACAACAAATAAGAGGTGGTTCCACGTTCCTCAAAACCTAACGATCAGAGGCCTTACTGATAGATGTAGTTTATCGTCATATCCAGAACGAAATTCGTTTTTGAAGGAGAAAGAAAGACGAAGGAAGAATGAAAGAACTGATAGTTTGAATCAGTCGAAATAAATATTCTTTTCGTTAAAAAATTCTTCATTTTTGTTTCGATAAAATGGTTATCGCATGTATCTCGAAGAGAAAATAATATAATCGTGGTGTTGTGATTCCACATGACTCCAAACAAAAGGTTAGGAAGGAAAACTCCATCAAGTCTGGAAAGAGCAATAATATCTACTGGACTAAAGAAAGATTATCATAAAAAAACGTTTTAATTGAAATATTCTAAGAATTTCAATCGACAGTAGTACTAGCCTTTCAGTCATTAAATGCCGAATGTTTCCTTATAAGGAAACGGCTAATATTACCATTTGTTTAATTTATAAAGATTGGTTATAGCAATAAACTCGTCCTTGAACTGAACATGCGTTTGAATTTCTTCTTCAAATGCTTGATTAAGTTAATGAGCTAAACGAAATTATATCCGTGTATTAGAAAGGGGTTATTAATTAAAACGGCTGTCCACTTAAAGCTTTCTACTCTCTTCAGCATAAAGGAATTCAACACATACATGGATTATACACACACACACACACATATATATATATATATATATATATATATATATATATATATATATATATATATATAAGTGCGCAGGTATGCAGAAAATAGAAAAGAACACGTTGGGTGCATAATCCGGAGTTCCTTAGTATTCTTGTTTTTTTAAAGAAGACGGTGCTCCATACAGTAGTAGAGCTTATATTATAATATTTTTTGTTTAAAAATATGATTCCTTCGCTACATAAGAGTTCTCATGTTTCAAAAACGAGAGCCGAAACCATCCAAATAATTATTAAAATTAAGTTGAATTAAGGTGTTTAGTCCCGTTTCATCTTCATTTCCTAAAATTTCGCTTGAAGATGAAACGAGAATAAACACTGAATACTCGTGGCCTTGTACCGTATTAAGAAAAGCAAAGTAAAGTTTACTGCACCTTACGGGCCAAAAGAAGCTGGTGTAGAGTCTTGCAAACCGTTGCTTGTTTATTGAGCTCGGTGACTCTTCGCTACCCCATGATTGTAACCATGTTATTTAAGTTAAATAAATTACGATTGGATGTGCGTTGTAGCGTAAAGGATAACGAATGTGTTCGATTTCCAGTCGAGTTCGTTATATTTCCTTACACGCAATACCGTTGAGAAATGTATGAATCTATCTCTGCTACCTTCCCACCCCCTATGGGTTGAATAGCAGGACAGACAGGTTTCTGTAGCTTTGATTAGCAACCAGTCTACAGCAGAAAGAATTGGCAAGCTAGTGTGGGAAAATTTTCAAACTCTCTCTTCCAACTTGACTTGAGCCAGCATAGAAGATTCGGCTCATAAAATTAACATGAGAATAATATCCCATGTTCATGCTCAGTATGAAACATTGCAAATAAGCGTTTTTAAGAAGAAATTACGATAAAAATCACAGACAAAAATTGGTTATTACTCTAAGATAAAAAAAAACATAGAGAGATAACTAATATAACAAACAATTCCTACAAGTTCGATCCTCATCGGGAACTGGAGTGATCAGCTACGTTTTCTATATGAATGAAGCCTTTCTCAGCAACTATCACTAAGAAGTTTTATTTTATGATTTAAACAAAGTTTATTGATCAGTCAAATCGCTTTTGTATAGACACTTATATCTTAGTGCGTTTTCTGTCTCCAATGAAATCTCAGACAGAAAAGATAGCATTTTGCGAAAATACTCCAAATATTCGATGAGGTCATTGGCTGTTATTTTAAGGAATATTCTTTGCTGTAATTTTGTCAGTTGTTGTTATGTCTCGCCAAAAAGTAAGTCTTGAAAAATCTATCTATTTATTTCTTCGTTATGGAGACACTACATTGGCGCCAAGTTTTCAAAAATTGCATGAAAATACAATTAAGTGAAATAGTTTTGGCGACTCCTACCGACAACAATTATTAAACTGCTTCGCTGTTTGTCGAAATTAAGTAACTGTCATTATCAAAAGAAAAGTAAAATTTCCCCCATAGTCGTGTAAGTTCACTTCTCATTAATTCTTTTTTGGAAGGTCATGAAGCCACATCTCCTTGAGCTTCGCTCTATCGCCAGTGGTGTGTCCATAAAAAATAAAAATTAATTATAGTATCAAAAATAATTATAATAAAATAATTATATTAATTGACTCATTTAAACCAATGAGAATCTACCCCACTTTGTCTTCTCTACTCAAACACATGACAATCTTACTATCACTTATCTGAGAAATACCTAGCGAGGTCACTTCTCTGGGAAGAAGATGGTCGCCGTCAAGTTACTTTTTCCCTGTCCATTACACAAATCCACGTAAATTTTAGAAGGGACTTCGTATCATAAGAAAGATTAAAAAAATGAAATGATATCAGGTTTTTTCCCAGGCTAAATGAAACCTGGCCAAATTTACTTTGATGCGTGTTACTAAAAGAGATAAAATAATATATCACCTTCAGATAATAAGAAAGCTACCAATAAATAAAACATGACTTAACCTCATCTCGTATACCAGTTCTTTAATGTAGAGAATTCGATCCCCAAAGGTGCTTCATAACTATGACCTTCAGCCAGACGAAGTTAAACTCATTAAATATATATTAAACTCGTCACCGTACTTGCATTCTGGTTTCGAGGATCAATGAGGCTTACGGCCACATAACGTTGAAACATCGGTTCCAGTACGATAACCGAAGTTTAGCAGTGTCGAGCATGGTCAGTACCTTAATGGGTGACCGCTTGATGCTGCAATGTTGGATGTGCGGGTTTTGTAATATCTAATGGTTCGGAATCGTTAATCGGAGTTCCAATTCAAGTTGGGTTCGTTATATTCACTTACGCGCAAATACTCTTGGGAAATGTATGATTCCATCTCTTCTCTTCCAGTTATGGGTTAATTAGTAAGACTTGTGCCACGAAACCATTATCATTTCCAAAAAATAAAATATTTGGATTTCAGTCATTAAATAACCTGCAAATGGTTGAGATGTTGCTAAATAAATATTGTTAATATAAAACCAATCGACAATCAATGCTGTTAAATATAATGTAGTTAAAATAAAATTCATAAATGAATCTTTTATGGTTGGGTAAAGAATGTTAAATAACAATCTAGCAAACTATTATTTTTTATAGAACTATATTTTCTCTGACGTCCTCATTTTGACCTTTGGGGTCAGATGGTAAACTAAATATAGGGATGTCAATTTTGATTGGCTCAGCCGAAAGTGGGAATGATAAAGTTAGAAAGTGTTTTCGAGGAGCTAAGTTTTTACACGTCATACAGATTAGAGGTGGTTATTTCTTGTCTAGGGGCGGGGGTGGGGTGCTTGCTCTCAAGTGGGGAGGGTGACAGAGCGACCTGACTCTGTAGTTAAATAAGTACACGTCAACATGTTTAATAAAAAAAAATCCCTTTTGTTGAAGTTCTCATTTTACCTCCGAACAAACCAACTAGCGATCATCCGGCCATGAGAAGACGGCCGAGTGAAAAGAATGTGGCTTCGTTATGGAATCGACCCCGTCATCCATAAGACCTTCCCCCAGACGAGGGTTGTATATATATATATATATATATATATATATATATATATATATATACCCCTCTCTAAGACCAATAAAACTGTCAAACTGACCAGAGGAATACAGGGAAGCATAGATCCATCCAGCTCTTATCTCAAATAATAACTTAAAAGAGAATGTTTGACCAAGACAAGGAATGTTAAAAAAATTTAAAAAAATAAAAAAAAAAAAAATGAAAACTACAGACAAAAGTTCATTTTCTCCATCAAGACATTCATTTCTGTAGTTTAGTGCTACCAGCAAGCAGAAATATTTCTCCTCCTGATGATGGCCATTTCGGCCGAAACTAGTCGAGGAATCTAAATGAAATAATAATTTAAAAAAAAAACGAAAGAATATTAATCTACAACCCAGTGTGTCTGAAGATTTTTATTTTTTAATAATTTTTTATTGTTCAAAATATATATATATATATATATATATATATATATATATAGTAGTAGTACTCGTTTGGAAAAAAATCTCAGATAGCTCCAATTGTAGATATGTCAAAACAAATCGGAAAAAATTGGAAATAAAAAAAGAAAGAACTAAAAACATGAGAACAGGGCGAAATAAATCGTCCAGTGCCTTACGTCTTTAGTCAAAAAAAAAACCCAAGCGAGTAGTAAAACTAAAACGTAGAGTGCTCAATATGCTAAGTAGAGCGGGAATAACTAAAATAAATCCTAAAGAGCCGGAAAACCTACCTTGGTTTCACCTAAACGGTATATATATGCGTTAATTTGTGGTTTTAAATATGTACTAAGTTCAGTTAAGCCTGGTACAGAGAAACAATGTAATGAGTGATATCATTCGACTAATGAAGATTTGCGGGACTATTTTGCTAATCCACGGTCGACTTTTAATCAATGGATCCATCAATGTAACATACTGCTCTATACAGAGAATAAGATTTTTATTATTCAAATCAAGGCTTTTACAATAACATTAGTATTAACCAGTCTGAAAATATCGAAGTGACCGTAACTGGAACTCTGCTCTACTTGTTAACCATTACACTATCAGGACACCTGTCCCTTGGCTTGCCGTTATTGAACTTTGACATTACTTCTTATTCTGGGTTTTAAAGAATTGTCTTCATAAAAACAATTAAGTTCTTTCGTAGACTGCCAAAATCACCTGCAGCATTTCTTTTCTGAGACAGCTAAGTATTTCTGGAATGATATAATTATGAAGTGGTTGAAAGCTATCAGACAAAACGGTCAGTCAATATGATTGATAATAAATTGAATATAGAAAAAAAAAGAAACGTCTTTTATTTTTTAATAAATCAAAAGGACATTTTGTTTACGCAACACAGTGATAGAGGAGATGGCGCCTTTTATCGACAACTTATAGTAGCTTCAGCGTTATAGTTGTCCAATATAATTATCTAAAAGAAAAATAAACAAATCGACCAAGCCAACTGCAATGTGTATCAGGTTATTTTAAACGATTAATAATCGGCACAAGAGTTAATCAAATAAGGAATACAAAATCTCGAAATAGTATTTTTATTTATAAGTATAAAAAGGTAAATTCCATTTTCTCTGGGTTTTTTTTTATGGATCTACCTCAGTATTGAAAAGTGCAGTCTCTTCTCTCCGACTACGGCCATCACTGAATATCCTATCTATTACTATCACAGATCATCACTTTAACCAATCTATATAAATATCTAAATATTTTCCTTTTTTGTTTATCAAATTTATACTTCAAAATATTAAAAATGGTTCTCAAAAACGGAACTTTTTTATGACTCAACCTAATAAGTAGTTTTCTTCTTTTTAGTAAAGAATTCAAATATTCAAAAAAAAATTCAAAAATAGTAATTTTTGACATTTAAAAATTTTAATATCAAAATATACGTTGTTAATATAAAATATACATAAAATATTGACTAGAAACAAAAAAATATACAAAATATATTCTCCTGAAACGAGTATATATATATATCTTAAAAATCTTAACTGCTGTTAGGACCCCTCTGAAATTTTATGCGACATGCAACGGTGGCCGCTCTGTCCAATTTGGAAAAAACTGTTTTAACAGATTCTAAGCGTTATGTCGGATAGCGATTCTGATTGAGAAATCGAAGGTCCGAGTTCGAATTCCAGTCGAATCCACTGCATTCACTTACGTGTTAATACCCTTGAAAAAGGCATGAATCCTCTTCTTCTCCCCCACCCCAGTTTTGGGTAAATAGTAGGACAGCCTTGGATGACAACTGGTCTACCGCAGAAAAAATGGCAACCTACTGCAGGAAAAAATCTGCATCGCCAGTCATGTATAGAAAGATGCATGATCTCCTACGCGTGCATTACGCATGGCATATAAAGGAAATTGCGTTATGTTGGTTCGAAACTGAATCATCAGTCTAGTTTTCTCAACAGGACACTGATAAATTTTGTATCTACCTAACTGAAGTAAAATCGATGCGCAGTTTTATTTTGGGTCATCATTTGAAAGCTAACAAAAATGAAGTCATCGAAAGCTACACGAATATTTGTATTCACCTGCTATCTTTTCCTGGGATATAGAGATCGAAAATGAGTGCAAACATAGAAATCACCCCCTGCAGAATGTCGCGTTAAGGGAATATCAGAGCATAGAGAATTACCGATGTAAATTCGTATGTCGATACACAAATTGAACAAAAAGGATACCCCCTTGTGCATGTCTAGAGGTAAGTACTTTCCATTATTGTGGGTGAGGAATTATTTTCAACTCTACAACGCCGTTCCCACGAGCCTCTTGCTATATCCATGGCAGATGTTCTTGGTTTTCACTGGCCCTGACTCTAACAACTGGGACACGCCATGCCACATCTAAAAGAGTGAATCATCCCCATTCCCTTCATATTCCACTAATAAGAAAGTAGTTCCACTCGGACAGCTTCCTCTGAACTGCATAACCCCATGGACTTCACTTCTTGCCTTTTCTTATGCTCATATAACACCACACAGTAACCCTCTAACTTGAGTGGCTCTTTGGCCTTGTATAGTTGTAATATTAGTATGAAAAATGGATTACTACTTTACAAAACAAAATATGGATAAACAGTATCCATATGCTATGGTCGAATGATTGGTTATGGCTTCAAACAGCCAATTACCATACATTTTTGAGGCACAGGAAGTTGTGGAGAGCCATGATAGCTCACATCCTGAATGGAAACAGCACATAAAGAAAGATTTTTCAGAACTAGTGTTGTCAAGTCCACTCATCATAGCTAGTTATGAAAACAATTAATTGTTAATTATAAAAATTATTCAAATTAACGCTCCAATGAGGATCTGCTTAATATGATATATTTGCAGTATTTTCCGAGATTTTTTCGCTTTTCGTATTTGATCCTCACTTCCTTGTTTTTCCAACTGTAAAAGTAAAGTGCCATTGTGATACCTTTTTTTCTTTTATACCAAGAACTTCAATATTTAGAATAGACAAGTCACGTGGGTGCTCATCTGAGCACTTAAACCTTGACCTCTTCAAACCAAATGTCAATCACCATCTTTCTTCCTTGTCCTCATAATCTTCACATTGCAACACTTTCAACTTTCTTGTTCAGCATTAATATTTTGAATATAATCTTCTACGTTGAGTGGCACTCGAACCTTATATCGGGTGAGAAAACAAATTCATTTAACTTTAAAAAAAACAAACTTAGAATAAATATTTTAATTCATTTTAATTATTGTCTGGCTTATTTTTATTTATTTTTTATTTATTTCGCGTTGTTTCAAGTAAGAGACGACAAATAATAAAGAATTCACTTCCGGAACACTAATCTTCCTGCGTATAACTTAATTACATTTCTCTTGGCAAAAGACCCAAATTGAAGTTAAAGATTGAGTCATTGAGTTTGAGAATAAAGGAAAATTTAAATCAAAAATAAAATAACTTATAAATCCCGTAGTTCTGCCTGCATTGTTCCATTGTGGCTGAGCAATCAGAAAGAAGATTCGCCTAAAAATTAAATTCAACTGTTTTAGGATTTCACTCCGTTTGTTAATGTAACAATTAAAATTGTAGGCTATTGTTTGAAATGCTATATACCCGATTAAAAAAATCTTTAAGAATAAAGAGAAAGACGGGGAGAAACAGATGGATGTTAAAATAATTATTTAAGCGACAAATAAATTGCGAATTAGGTATTGTACAAATGAATAGAGATTAATTTATTATAAAGCAAGCATCAGACAGAACCTATTAAATGTTCGAGTAGACATTGTTGGCACTTAAGAACCAAATTTTATCATTTCTATTCTAATATTCCTTTGGATAATTATCGGTACTTATTCACTATACTGTCTTCTGGAAATCGGGATTTAAAGCGATCGTTACTCGGAGAAAAAAACACCTTGAGCCGAGAAAATGCTTGCCTGTTTCAGAAGACATTAGTGGAATTTATAGTCACCCAAGTTTTAAAGTTGCTTTAAATGATCAAAATCAACAGGAAACATATATGTTCTGTTTTATTTTATTTATAAGAAGGTAATAATTCACCCAAATGACCTTTTTAGAGAAGAATCAATGAGTGTTTCAAGTTAGGTTACTGACCAAAAAGTATGTATCTGACATTTCGCATCTTCAGATAACAACAAAGAATATATAAAAAAAAAAAACTAAATAAGAATTTTATAGAACGAACTTTTTAGGCTTCGCGTCTTCGTAAATTGAAAGACTGTCAAAATTGATCCTTAGAAGGTTTGAGTTTATTTGAAATAGCTTTATAAATTTTTCACTTCTTGCGCAAATCCTCTATACATATGAAACAAAATAACAGACTTCAAGGGGAGTATTTCGATCCTTTCGTAATGGCAAATAAAATATCCAACCAAGTTTCTGTTTTCCTCTTCTCGCTCAAATAGTTGCACTTAAAAGATTTTCAATCTTTTAATTTTTTTTTTCTGAAAATAAATATAAAATCTATAGTCTTATAAATATAGATCTATCAATTTTTTGATCTTCTAAAATCCAAGCTTTGTAAATATAAAAATGAAATCTTCAGTATAGTCACGAATCATTAGCTTAATAAATTTGTTTTAAACGAGTTAATAAATTTAAAGATGTCCGAGAAATTTTCATAGAAATTATGTGTCCTCCGAAACCGTACTATACCATTTAGCTGCACAAAAAGCGTTAGGTTAGCAAGGTCAAATAACTGTTTTTAAACTACAAATTTCCCATGATTTCTCTCTAGCGCTAATATCTGCTCGAAGCGTATCTAAACGTAAACCGGTCCTTGCTCGACAGAAGCTTCCTCTGTAGCTAAATGGAATAGCACGTCAGACTATATAACGTGTCTGTATAGGATACAGGTTCGATTCGTGTCGGAGGACATATATTTTCTATGAAATTTCTCGGCCATTCAGGCCAGTAAACGTTGTTAATACTGTTTATTATAAACAGTTCAATTACTCAAATACTTGTATCTATAAAAATAACGTATAAGCAGAAAACTTATATATATATATATATATATATATATATATATATATATATATATATATATATATATCGTTTCGGAATGTGTGAGATGACGACACTCCGCTATTTACTTTGACGCAAACTCATTACCTAAGTTTCTCGCCTTTTCCTCTGCTTTACTTGAATTCGGTATTCCTGTGAGTATCGAATTCTCCAGTTCTTCCTTCCTCATAATTCCAAATGTATCTTTGTAAATTGCAGTATGTGTTTTCATGTAGTTTTCATTTTCTTAAAACCATTTCCTTGCTTATTCCAATCCATCGTTCCTGTCGTTTCAAGCGTCTACTTCATCCTTCATAAAGATATTGTCTAGCATTTATTGGCATATTGGAAATTAGATATTACATTGCAATTCAGTGCCCCTTTCTTTGATTCTAAGGACTTTTCCCATATTTCTTCATTTTTCCTTAGTTTCTCAAAGTTGTCTTCGGATTTCTGTGTCACATTTTCTATCGTTTGCGGCTACATTATCCAAATAACTAAATTTCGCTATCTAAAATATTTAAATGGCTTCTTATGAGGAAAATAATGGAGGTATTACTCGACACTGATAGCCACCAAGTGCAAATTATTAAAAACGTTTTGTTTTTGAACATTTTTTTTTGATGCTTTTGTTATTTCGCATGAAACATTAAAAGATGTATTATTTGTATTCCTTTAATGCTTATTGTTCTATCTGCAGTGTCTCTTCAGGACATAGGCGATCATACCTCTTCACAATTTTCCCTTTGTAGCTTTTAAGAAATTACTTAAATTATTTACATTATTCGGAGTGTTATCCTCATTGCCATATTCACGTTTCGGCCGTTGTACGATCCGACCTTCTTCAGGTGATTTCGAACCGAATCCTTTATTTCGTCCACCGGGGCAGATTGTTCTTGTTCCACGTGACATGCTGTGTTATTTTTCTTTAACTCAACTCTCCAAGATCTTGGTTCACCACAGCTATGCCCTGGTATTGAACTCACAAATCTTTGGTTCTAGTCACTGAGACACGGCACGTGGAACTAGAACAATCTACCCGGTGGACGAAATAACGAGTTCGGCTCGAAATTCTAATCACCTGTAGGAGGCCAGAGCGTACGACGGCCGAAACGTTGTGAATCTGGCAGTGAAGATGAGGATAACAGTCCGAATAATCTAAATCATCTAAATAATCATAATCCCTCATCTCAGAGATTTACACTGATACTCTTAAAAATGTTCTTTTCGCTATGCCTCCTAAACCTTGTACTACCGCCCATTTACACAAGCTTATCAGGTAGCTTATGTGCTGTTTACTCCTTCTTCCCCTTGTCTACAATATATCCTATCAGCATAAAATTTTCAAAATCCGCTTTTAGTACCCTAGAAATGTCAACTGTCATTTGCTGATGTTAAGTGAAATTTGTGTTTCCACTGTCTATAAAATTTCGTCGTTGCTCACATATACGGTCCATGGTATTCTCAGCATCCTTCTGTAGAACCATATTTCTAATGCTTCCAGTCTCTTCTTCATCTTTGAGGTATGTTCTGGATTCCGGGATGAAATCCTGTCTCAAATGAATGACAAACGCAGGAATGAAATATAGCAAATAAATGTATTGACGTAATAATACAATTGGTAATACGGTTAGTAGATCCAGAAATGCGGTTAGTAGCAATAATAATATATATACAGTCTGGGAAATTCAGTATCAAAGTAGGACTTCCTTCTGAGTCTACGTGCTCGCAACTGTGACTCCTACAAAGCTGTTACCTCGCACTCTCACTCTCTCGCTGTCTCACTCTGTATCAGCTACTCCTGGGTATTCACCGGCAGCAGTACAAGTACACACTGAGCGAGTCCACTTGTATAAAAAGGGGTGGACCACTTAACACCCCCTCTTTAGATCCCTTTTAGGGGGAGTTAGTATTTTTTTCTCTTATGGCCGGTAATAATGATCTAGATGCGTGTGTAACGGGTTTGTTTGTACCGTTCCGCATCTTGTGTAAAATACACGCACCTACCCCATGTGAGGTCGCGTCACTTGCAATAATGATTTCGAGTTCGGGATCGAAATGTGTCAATGCTAACTCGAAGTTATTTTTTGTATTATTTCCTTAAATTATTTCCTTTTTTACAGTCCTCTGTCCAATTCCAATTATTTTCCTTTTTTAGTAATTCATTTAGTGGAGCCCTCAGTTTATGCATATTATCAATAAATTCGCCATAGTAGTTAGCTAGGCCCAGGAAACTTTGTAGTTCTGCAACATTTTTTGCTTCAAGGTGATTGTGCAGCATTTACTGCTATATAGGAAGTCTGATTGGGCACTTCGATGTAGTGTCATGTTTAACAAGCTTGTATCGCTGGGTCAATTATGACGGAATAGCGAGTTCGATCCACGCCGAGTGCTCAACACATCAGACCTATGTAACAGTTCAGTACTTTTTCTTTATTTTTAATGAAATTTTCCTGTTTCTTAATACTTGCTGAACTTTTGAAAGCCATCTTACGCTATTGCAATTCGCCTTCGGATATCAGTGTCGCATTTTTCATTCGCTGTTAAAACACTTCCCATATATTTAAATCGTTGCACTTGTTTGATTTTGGTATCTTCAGTTTTGTAGTGTAAATAAGTCTATTGCTCTCCCAGCGTCTCTTGTACAAATCCCAATATCGCTGGTTCAATTCACCGTCCTCGCTTTCTTCACACGTCACTACCTCTAGCCAACGTTTCTCTCCCCTTTTTCACGGCTCCAGCACTCTTTTATCAGGCCAACACTGCGGTTCCCCAGCCAATCAGCGTTCTTCGCTGTTATTCTCGGTTACACAGGCAAATTGCCTCATCCAGTTCGACCAATCAGCACACGACTTGCTATTGGTGGAAGCATGCCAAACTGTACAAAAACCCTCATCATTGCACATACTGCTAAAATGGCTGGACGCGAGAGTAATGCCATTTTCACGAAGCAAATTTGCTGATGTCACATGCCGCACGGTAAGGTAAGAACCATATTTTCCTATACACCAGAGGCAAGCCACTCTGGCTCGCTTGTTTCTACGGGGCTGTTCACCACAATTTTTTAATTTCCTTTTGAACTGTCCCTTTTGCTAGCAACGGTCTGAACAAAAAAGGAGTGCAATATTGGTATCTCCAATTTGAAATTTCCTTTTAGGCTGTCCCTTTTGCTAACAACTTCACACTCGATCTTCTTGCAATCAATATTTAGTCATCTCTTCTCGCTTTCGCTCACAATTTCTTTTCGCTAACATAAATGCATCAAAGACAACTTACACTCTAACCATTCGTTTTTGCCAGTAATAGAATTGAGTAAATTAAGCTTACGTTTTGTAAGCCGGTAATTCCGATGGTACGAGAGTAAACGAAGTCGTGTGCCGGCCATGCGCAAATTAAGATAACAATGGCGTATCCAAAATCCGATAATTTACTCTGCGTCATCGAAGTCGATTATTAAACTATTCATCTGCCTACATGATAGATTAAAAACTCTGTTACTCATTCAACCTCTTGGATTGAACAGTATAAATCATAATTTATAATAATAATAATAGATAAATAAAATTATAACCAAAATGTAATAGTAGTTTCGGTAACATCTGTAGGAGAATGGTAACCATTTAATTTACTACAAGTAATTTATGTGTATGCGTGGTCAAAGCGAGGCTGGGAGCCCAAATCACTTCGCGCTGTGATTTCCGCTTTTGGCAGATTGCCTATCAATATAAAGTCATACTGAAAAAAAAATCGATAAAGAAGATCAAATCGGAAGGAGATCGATCATGTAATTGAACACTGACAGCTGCCATTTGCCTAATAGCTTACACATGTTTATTGGTGCTATTTGATTTCTTTCTGTTGGTGCTTTAATGAAACGTTCTGATGTGTATTACTTTATTCCTTCGATACTGGGTTATAATTCATTTGGAACTAATAACCAAGCCGCACTAAAGGGAATACACACTTCGCGCGTGAACTCAATTTTCCAGACGTATAGCTTAGTCTCGAATTAATATGAATGTGTGTGTGTGTGTGTGTGTATATTATATATATATATATATATATATATATATATATATATATATATATATATATATATATTAAAGACATTTTTATGTTTAACGTTCTTTTTATAGATACAAGTATTTAAGTAAATGCTCTGTTTATAATAAAAAGTATTAAATAACATTTACCGGCCTGAATGTCCGAGAAATTTTCATAGAAAATATTCGTCCTTTGACATGATTCGAACCTGCATACTCTACGGAACTGTAATTTATCTTGACGTGCCTAACCGCTCGGCCACAAAGGATCGTTTGGTTGGCAAGGTCGAATTCATACATATATATATATATATAGACATATATATATATATATATATATATATATATATATATATATATATATATATATATATATATATATACGTATATATACATATATATAGGCTCATTAGGTGTATCTATATATATATGTATATATATATATGTGTGTGTGCATATATATATACACGCGTGCGCGCACATATATATATATATATATATATATATATATAGATATATATATATATATATATATAGATATATATATAGATATAGATACACCTAGTGAGCCTATATATATATATATGTATATATACGTGTATATGTTCGCGTGGCCGAGTAGTTAGAACGTTCACTTTCTGACCATGAGAGACGGGTTCGAATCTCATCACGGTCGATTTGTCAGGAAGAAGGGTCGAGGTCGATCCCAGCGTGCGAGACTTTTCGAAAGTGCCTGAAAACCATACCACGTGTTGAACCAAGCCTTGTGAGTGAAATAGGGTAAACGGAACTCTTGGATGATGTCGATAGCTGTGCTAGTCAATGTGGCCGAGGGCTTGAGCGTTCTGGCCTTGTGCAAATTGTTGATCACGCTACATAACACGCTCTCCCAGAAACTGTAACTAAGGTCTGCTCAGGAAACATAGTTGCATTATGCTTTGGTTGACTTTATGTAAACTCAACCGTTGAGCACTATAATGATATTTTTACCACAGTTTCATATCTGCTACGATTCATACTTATATTAGTCCTCTAACGATTGCCTGAAGTAAGCAACGTCGAGTCTGGTAAGATGAGTGACCGCTTCGGAATACCATGTCCAGCAATATTGAATGTGTAGGTAGTGTGATGGATACCAGTTCGAAATTTGGAATCAGAGAGCCATGTTCAACTCCAGTCCGGTTCTTTATATTCAATTACGCGCAAATATCCTTGAGAAAGGCATGAAATCACAACTTCTATAAATAAGTTAATTAGTAGGTCTTCTATAAGTAAATAGTTATCTCAATCTTACAATCTAAAAATAATTTCTGGATTTTAATAATCTGCAAAAGGTTGATATGCCATAAAAAACAAACAAACCGATCTACTGCGTTGCTGCCTATTGCAAGGTGTTTTTTGTTATTTTCAAGGATTATTCTTACCTACAATGGAAAATGGTAAATCTATGGGAACAAGAAATGCGAAAACAACTCTTTGGAATTATTCAGTTAATGTATAATGTATTGTAGACAATTGTCTTTTTTTTTTCTGTAAACTTTTTTCTTTTTTTTTTCATTTTTTTTTTATGATATCACCCCCACGGAAAGCAGTAAAGCCACTAAGACACAAGAGGTTACTGGGTGTGTAAAATAAAGGAACAGAAACATTAATAATGAGTGGAAAGAGAAAAGAGTAATCAGGAGGATAATAGACAGCGATTGACATTGTAATTTTTTTTTTTTTTTTTTCAGATTGAAATTGACTTGAAAGTATTGAGCCAGAAGGGTGTTCCACAAGCGAGAAAAGAACCTGTCAGCATAGAACTTACGCTTACATCTAGCCAGCTCAACTGTAAATTGAGATTTCGACGCCAGTCTAGGACGGCGCTTAAATTCCAAAAGTCTAGGTACCACAGCTAAGAGCATTATTTTTTAAAAATACAAAATGTGGCACAAGACCAGAAATGGCGAAAAGGACGGTTTTCTTTTCTCTTAACATTGAACTTCTCTAGCTACAAAGATTGACCCAAACGTACCACAATATTCCTTACACCAAAACAACGCTTTCTTACCATTCGATCTTCATCCACCATAATACCTCAGAATCTCCATGAAGTCCTAACTTGTCCCCATATGTACAATTTGTTGTCTGTTGCGGGGAGGGGAACAAAATAACAAATTTTTAAAATCTGAGTCGAGTCAATAATAGTGCATCTATTAGCATGCTTGAACACGTTTTTTTAATAGGTTTCACACCTTGCAATGCAGTAAAGACATTAAGACACAAGGGGTTACTGGGTGTGGACAAATTAGAAAGAGAGACATTAATAATGAGCAGGAAGGAAAAAGAGTAATCAGGAGGACAGTAGATAGCGATTGACATTGCATATATGTCAGGAAAGCATGAAGCCGGAAAGTGAGTTCCATAACCGAAAAAAGAAAACTGTTGGCTACATCTCGCAATCTCAACTGTAAATTGATGAAATCTCGACTCCAGTCTTATAATTAAATTCAAAACGTCTAGGTACCATAGCGAAGAATATTTACGATACGAACAATTACCATGAAAGTATTTATAGAAAAGATACAGAAAGTGTTATGCAGTGGTTTCACAGTGGAGGCTTGTATTTGTACTAAGTCGGTCCTAAAAAGTTTCGACGTACAAAACGTTAGGAACTTGATATTATAGGTAATGACGCAGTAATCTAGTTGTGGTGGCTGATGCTTTAATATCCGACTAACGGTCGTCCGACATCGACTGACCAACTCACGATATTTAGTCACCCCATCCCAAGAGGGCCTCATGTGGCACAAGGCCGGTTTAACGTGGGATCCCCGAGCCCATAGGCTCGGCCAAAAATATGCCCATTGAACCCGTATAAACGGGTTCAGGGCCGTTTTACCTCCCCGAAAGAGAATCCCCCCTTCGGCGTAGCATCCTTCGGGTTCCTCCCTTCCGATCAGACAGTCAGAAAGTGAACGACTGACTCACGATATTCAGTCCCCCCCCACGAGGGCGTCATGTGGCACAAGGCCTTTTTAACGTGGGCATTCCGAGCCCGTGAGCCCGGCCAAAAAATAGCCCATTGAACCAGCATAAACGGGTTCAGGGCCGGTCTACCTCCCCGAAAGAGAATCCCTCCTTCGGCGTAGCCTCCTTCGGGTTCCTCCCGTCCATAGGAAGAGAGTACAACCGATCAGCCAGTCAGAAAGTGAACGACTGACTCACGATATTCAGTCACCCCCCCACGAGGGCGTCATGTGGCACAAGGCCTTTTTAACGTGGGCATTCCGAGCCCGTGGGCATTCCGAGCCTGTGGGCTCGGCTAAAAAATAGCCCATAAACGGGTTCGGGGCCTGTCTACCTCCCCGAAGGCGACTCCGCCCTTCGCCGTAGCCTTCTTCGGGTTCCTCCCGTCCATAGAGAGTACAACCGATCAGCCGGTCAGAAAGTGAACGACTGACTCACTGCCGACTCGGCAACTGCTACTCCTACTTATTATAGGTGGGAGAGTCTATTAACTACAGAATAGGTGTGTTCCACTATAACAGAAAGACAACTTTAGGCTGGTGGGAAAATGAGTGAAGACTAGTCGCCAGAACAGGAACAATAATAATTTTCGTTTTCAAAATGTATCTAGAATGATAAGTGATACATATCTGACGCCGTGAATTATTAAACGATAACTTTATCCCATTTTACAAATCTCAGACCGCTACATTGACGTATGAAACTTGTAGACATGTTGCGTAGATTTGAAAAATTGTTTCTTGACCGCAGGGATTCTGATAAATTTCAAGATACGCCTTAATATGCAACTACGTCTTTCAAGACCACTGCCTGATTATTTCCTCCAATAGATCCTCATTCATTTCAAATGCCGTCTTTACAATCGATTCTTCTACTTCCTCTTCTTCTCTACTCATTGTCAATATTTGAATCTGGTCCTTATCGTGCGAAATCCAATAAACCTCTTCAGTTTCCATGTGAATCTAGCTTGGTCATTCTCCGAACAAGATTATGATTCTAAATATTGCAATGCAAGAAATGGATATCTACAAGTAAGCCTCTTAGTTCTTTTATTTGCCGTGCCATTTGAAAACGTAACCAAGCATAGCTCTCCACAATTTACTATCCTTTGTTGATCTAAGTAATGACTGTCCTTTTACTATCCTTCACAGTCCTCTTCTGCCTTTCATTCACACAATCTCGTGAGGTAGGTGATCATGGCTCTCCACAACTTTCTATCCTTTGTAGTTCTAAGCAATGACTGTCCTGTATCCTTCTCCATCCTCTTCAGCCATTCATTCACACAATCTTGTGAGGTAGGTGATCATGGCTCTCCACAACCTTCTATCCTATGTAGCTCTAAGCAATGACTGTCCTCTATCCTTCACAGTCCTCTTTTGCCATTCATTCGCCCAATCTCGTGAGGTAGGTGATCATGGCTCACCACAACCTTCTATCCTATGTAGCTCTAAGCAATGACTGTCCTCTATCCTTCACAGTCCTCTTCTGCCATTCATTCGCACAATCTCGTGGGGTAGGGGATCATGGCTCTCCACAACCTTCTATCCTATGTAGCTCTAAGCAATGACTGTCCTCTATCCTTCACAGTTCTCTTCTGCCATTCATTCGCACAATCTCGTGGGGTAGGGGATCATGGCTCTCCACAACTTTCTATCCTTTGTAGCTCTAAGCAATGACTGTCCTCTTACTATCTATCCCTTTACCTCTTCTGTCAGCTACTCACATAAGCTAGTTGGGTAAGTTACTCGTTGTACTTGTCCCCGTTACCTTCAGTGTGACTGTGAGTGTCAAATTCTCTAAACCTACTTTCGTCATTATGTATCCCCAAATCTATAAGTCTTTTCTAATTTTTCACTTTGGCACAATTGTCCTTTTTGTTTCCATTATCCTTAAAACTTACTCGTTTCTCTCCTGTTTCATCCATGTTATTCTCCGCATCCTTCTGTAGAGACTGTTACCTGATGTCTCCTTTTCATCTGTCATGAACTTATCCAACGTTCACTGCAATATGGATATCATATATCAGTTCAGTCTTCATTTCTTTGATTCTCTCTCTTAATTATTTGAAAGCCATCTTTCACTGTTCCAATATGTCTTCGAATTCCTGTATCATATTTTCCATAATCTGTCATAACAATATTTAAATAATTAAAGTTCTGTACTTGTTCCATTCTGGTATCACTAATTTGCACCTTGTATCTTGGCTTTTCCCTCTTGCTAACGACCATAGATTCTGTTTTCTTACAGTTGATAGTCCTTTCTTCTCGCTTTCCTTAATTATACTTTCTAGGAATCCCCGTGATTTTCTTTCTGTGCCTGTCATCAGCACATCTATCTTATAAGTATAAGATGCGTCTGCCAATAATAAATCACTGTAAGACTTCTTATTCTCTTACAATTAATAAGTCCGGCGAGAAGACGTGTCTTTGTCTTATGTCATTTTCTTTTTGTGTTCCATTATATAAAGTAAACGACAGTGATGTTTGTTCATTGTACAAAAAGGGTCCTCAAACGGGCATCTGCAAAATCTATTTTTTGCAAATATAATTGATTGATAACTTTTCCACGGCTTATCAACCATTTATTTAACAAATATGATATTTGCAACTGTTATAGATAGTGTATGAACATGAATTAATTATTCTTTTATTGTTTAGGAAACGTATACTCATGACCAGATCTTCTATGTGGTGTTTGCTTTCAGTAAGTGGGCGGTCATGGCTCCCTACAAATTCGTATCTTTCGTAGCTCTTAGCAATGTTTGGGTTTCATCATCATCATCTTTCAGGCTCCCTATGATTGGTCGGAATTCCATGCCCACAGAAATCCATTTTCTAACCGTAAACCAGACAGCTCTATCAAAGAAATTTTGGGAATTGAAGGAGAACTGTTTGACCTCAGGTTGATATTAGAAATGCTATTGTTGATGCATAATTTTTAAACTCATGTAAGGATGCTGAGGATATCATAGACCAAGCGTATGAGCAATGATGAGGTCTTAGAGAGGATGCAAACAAGTGGGAGGCTTATACTTAACATCAGGTAGAGGCAGCTGAAGTTTCTGGACATGTAATAAGGAAAGAGGGCCTGGAGAATCTGATGCACACAGGTCGAATAGAGGGAAAGAGAGACAAGGGAAAACAATGCATGACATACATAGCTGGCTTAAGCAAGTGGATAACAGATGTTTGAGAGAGGTGGCAGAGGGAAGGAACTTGTTGAGAGAGGTGGAGAGTCATGACCGCCTACGTCCCGAAAAGATACGGCACATTAAAAGAAGAAAAATGAAGTATAAGCCTAATTCCTGTATACTGCTACCCACGAATTTTTTCCTATATAGCTCATGTAAAATGCGGCCCCAGCATCTGAGCAGTAGTAGTAGGCCTAACGTAGAGGAATATGGCTGAGCTGTAATGGGCTTCATCTTGGGCATATTTTATACCAAATAAATGGCCTTCATTTTTTTTCAACTATGTAAAAATCCCTAACATGATTACCATCACCGATACGAAAACAAAAAAAAATAAATTCGCTAGAACCAACTGAAGAACCACTCTCTAATAATACTAAGTCAAATAATACCTATATTGTCTCATACAACCACTATATTATAGGTCCGCATGATAGTACTTACTATTTATCTGAAGGTAGGTAGGTTAAGTTGCATATGACTAACCAACACGACAACAAAGTACAAGAAAGTATAAGAACAACAAAGTACAAGAAAGTATAAGAACAACAAAGTACAAGAAAGTATAAGAACAACAAAGTACAAGAAATTTGACGAAGCATTATCAATAATGCAAAAATAGAACGCTACGTGAAGTGTAAAACAACGGTTACAAAAGCCATAAGCTTTAACCATAAAATCAAACAACACGACATCAGCAAAATTTCAAAAGAATTATTTGTTCATTTGAGGCCAGAATGTTTTAGAACAACTTTATATATTTTTTATTTGTTTGTGTGTGTGCTTATTAAACATTTTTAGTAGATATATGTACTTGAGTAGACGCTCCGTGTAATTATTAAACATATTTATTTCGCTTCGTCTACCTTCCTAATTTTTGTACAAATCTTACTAGAGAAAAGATGCGTTCTCCAGCCATTATCTGACCTATTTTCCCACAGGGGAATTGTCATTTAACCTGTCTACTGCATACTGCGTCGTTATCCTTCAAAGTTGAAAAGTTCCTATAAACACAGATTTTTCTGTGAGAGTTAAAGTAGACATATATGCTCAGTTTCGTATTCTAGCGTAAACAAAGCAATTTGTATGGAAATGGGATGTGTTTTTATTTATTAATTCAACGGAATTTTAATACTTAAACGTTAATTTTACGTTTACATTTCTTTACTATACAGTATATTTATTTATTTTCGTATCTCGGCTAAATATTTGTCAGCATCTTCTATAGCGTTTCTTAACGTTCGTTAACGCCGATAAATTCTCAAACATTTTAGAGCGTATTGGACAGTTAAGTGCTGGTGGCACCAGGGAGTCGTAATATATATATATATTTATTATTATTAATAGTAGTATATTATTTATATATATATATATATATATATATATATATATATATATATATATGAACTCTAATAATAAATATGCATTTTTACTCCTGTTGACACCAGCATTTCCGTCTCACTGGTGCCACCACCACTTAGTAAAATGCATATTTAATATTAGTATATATATATATATGTGTGTGTGTGTGTGAAAATCCGTGGGCAAGTAATCCAAGTGTATCCCAATTATAAAAAATATTAAAACTGATACACAAATTATATATATATATGTGTGCGAGCGAGAGATATATATTATAGATTAGGACTCATTAGTTATGTTTCTTTTTAAATTACTTTTAGCTTAATGTTCTTTAAGCTTTCCAGATTAAAATTAATAAGTTCTGCTCTCTTATATCCCGATAATTTTAATTGATTAAACAAGAAATTAATAAGAAAATTAATTTCTCTTGCTTTCGAATCGATAATCGATGACTTGTACCCAAATTAGACCCGTATAGACAAGGTTGGCTATAAAGACGCCATTGGTTGCTTGGTTCTTTGTTCCCATTGAATATTTCAAAGAATTTTCTCTGGCACAAATATTCTTGATTCAATCAATAAGTAAATTGATTCAACCAATTTGATCTCCACGCAGAGGACAAATTTAGTGCCATGGAGAACAAATGACAAGCAAATTCACTTCCGAATATTTTGACTGACGAATACGTTAAATATCGTCTTCAAATACAATTCCGCCATATACAGCGTGTATCAAAAATATTTTTCCAAACATTGGTTCTGTTTCCTCACACCAAAACAAGGACATATAAACATATATCTGCAAATCCTTCGTTTTTGAGTTATTAGATTTAAAGTAGATCACCATGTAGACTAACTTAAATTTGCCATTTGTGTATTTGTGACTAGTCTGTCTTCAAAGTCTAACTGTGAAGTGTTCCGGTTAACAACGGCAGGATATTCATATGGTGAGCAGGCTTATGTGATACTGAAGAAAGTGCTGGTTAGGTCTAAAATTACATTTCTCTTGCTTACACTGAAAGACCTTTGTTAATTACTCGGAATAGATAGGTTCGACTATTGCCCTGTTCACACTCATTTTCCACTTATTGAACAGGAGTAGAGGCTTATTCCTTGTTTCCTGTTTAGGAGGGGTTTTCCGGTTTCTTCTAAAGTTTTTTCATTCTCTTTTGCTCAACATGTTTATATGGACTATTTTCTTTGTTTTGGTGTGAGAAACCCGCCCCTAAAGTTTGTAAAAGTATTTTTGATACACTCGATATACGTACATATTTACTTAGAATCGGATGAGAATAGGATTCACTAACTCAAACCCTGATTACAATGGTCCATTTGGACGGGGAAGTCGGGGAACAGTCATATAACATTCAATACCTCCAAAACTAAGCGAGTGACGAGTAATCATCTAAGAGCAGACTGATTTTTCTCCAATGAGATTATATATATATATATATAAGGTGCATTGTGGGTAGTTATTTTGCCGGAAGTCGTTTATTTTGTAACGTTACTTAAAAATCGAAAACTGAAAAAATAAAATAAAGTGAAATAAATAAAAAAGTAAATAAACAAAATGATAATAAAATAAGCAAACTAAATTAACACAAACAAATTACCAAATCACACCCGTTAAAATAGACGAAATAGAATATATAAATAAAAAATAAAAAACAAAATCAATGAACCTAAATAAATAAAGTAAATAATTAACAAATAAACAAACCATTATGAAAAAAATATTAGACTATAAAAATCAAACCAAAATCGGACGAAAAATATAGCTATATCTGTTATGTAACAATAATAATAAATAAATACTACGTTACTTAAAAATCAACCGAAATAAAAATATACAGTATAATAAATAAATAAATAATAAAAAACAAGTAAAATAAATTAATCTAAATTAATCCAAATTAATAAATGTACAAACTAACAAACCGATCCCGATAAATTAACCTTTAGAAAAAAACAAGTAAAGATAATCAATCCAAATAAATAAATGAGTAATAAACAAATTAAAAACTGTTCCCGTCAAAATAAAAGTTAGAATAAACTACAGCAATCAACCCCAAAATTGAATAAATAGCTTTAATTATGTTCCCAAACCAAAACAAAACTATTAAATAAGCGATATAAACAATTTTACTGCGATAATAAAACACCGATTAAAATTAAAATAAATATATAAGATAAGAAATAAAATTAAAAATAAATGAAAACAAACAAAATAATTTAACCCCAATAAATAAACGACTTCCGGCAAAATAGCCGCCAAAATAGACTACCTATAATGCACCACTGACCCGTATATATAAATAGCCGAGAAAAATAACAACACTCGTGGCCTGACAATTGCATCTAGCATGAAACAGCTTGTCGCCTCTAAGTGTTGACTTAAATGTTGTTTTTTTATATTTACACACTCTCTCTCTGATATTGAGCACTTTATCCCATAAATATAGCACATATATATTTCTTATATATATATATATATATATATATATATATATATATATATATATATATATATATATATATTAGATATAATAAGTCAATATATTATAGACCAGATACAGAAGCTGTATCATAAGTTCATCAGATCTCGTAGACTGGCGCTATTGCGGCACAAATATCTTTACCAAACAGTAGAAACTAAATGACTTGAATTTTAAATAACATAATCAGATTGTTGATGTTCCTCACTATATCATTGGAATGACAAATAACATTTATTGTGCTTGAGAAATCCATTTAGCAGAAAATCGTTTGTGAGAAAAAGATTTTGCAAATCTCAACCAAAAATAACACTGGTTGCTCGGTCTATGTATCTCAAATATTTTCTAAGAAAACCGCTAATATTACGATTAAAGATGTAGAGAACAGTTACTTCACTTTGATCCCAGTTCAGCTAGCACTGCTTTTTAGTCAATGAATGCCAAATAATTCTATCTCAAGAAATGTTTTATATTACCAGTACCATTATAATGCCTATATTCTGCCAGTTAAGATTGCCTTAATTCTTGACCAATGATAATCAGTTTCTCTTTCTGAGTTTCCATACGAACAAATATCGATTCTAGAGACTTGGTAAAATGAACTTGAAGTAAATTCACTATTTCAAACTTAATCACTGTCATTTGAACTTTTTTTTCATTATTTCACACCAAGCAGGGCAATAAAACCACTAAAACTGAAGAGTGGGTGGGTGATTACTGAGTGTGACAGAACATGAATCGCCTACTACTAGGAATAAACTGGACTACAATTATTCACAAACTGATTACGAAATAAAATATACCAATTTTTATGTATTTCGGTATGCTGAATTCGGTTATTACCTTCAAATTATAGGATTAGCTCGAAGTTTAGAGATATTTAGTAAAAAAAAAAAAAAAAAATAAAGAGAGCGACAATAAAAGAACAGGAATTAATAAGACATAAGGTAACCATTGATATTGCATTTAAAGACTTTAAGATCAAAGTTGACTGGAAAGCAAGAAACCTGAAGCGAGAAGCCATTTCAACTGCAAATGATGGGACCTTGCCTTCAATCTATTGCTGCGCTTAAATATACCGAGTCAAAATGGAAAGCTCATTAAAACAATTACCATGAAAATATTTATGGAAAAGGTACAGGGAAGCTGCGTTATGGAAGTGGGAAAATGATTGATGCCGAGACGCCAGGTCAAGACCAATAACATTGCAGATTCTTATTTCCAGTTTTTCCAAATTAAATACATAGCACAGACACAAGACTAGATGTGACAGAAATATTCAATGCATGGACGAATCGTAGAAGTTTATATGTATAAGACTGATTCTGGCAATAAAAATTGTCTAACATAACAAAGTATCCCAACTTTCCTCACTGCAGACCTAATAATTCATTCAATAGAATTCTTTTAAGCTTTTCACCCCATGCAAGGCAGGAGTGCCATTATCACGCAAGGTGTTACAGAGAGTGGGAGCGAGAGTAAAGAGGCATGACAGAGGACAGGATGAAGAGAAGGACGGGGAATAGATCAAGGCATCAGGAGATGTCGATTGACAGTACATCTTTCCACTTCATGTCCGGCGAAAACGTTAGTGTGAGAAGGTGCAATGAGTTACTTTCTTGGAGGTTAGCATTGTTGACAGAAAGCAAGAAAGCTTCTGTCAGGCGATTAATTGAAAGCATTTGCGTTGTGGAGGTGTTAAAATTAACAAGCCATTTCTTACCGCAGTCAACAATAGATTGTAGGTCATTTTGGGGATCAGCTGCCAATTTGACTTAATCGCAGCCACCAAACTTATTATTAAGACAGGAGGAAATAGTTGTGCCATGATCATAGATACCAAGTTGAGAACTGATGACTGGAAGGTCGTCGATGAAAATTAGGAACAGTGTAGTTCGAAGGTAGAACCCTGATGGATATCTACATTAATGCGAAACGATTGAGAAGAGCGGGCGTTCAAAACAACTTTTGTTTGGCGATTTGATAAGATGAAATCAGATAGAAAATAAAATTCACCCAGAAAAACCATAACCTCTTAACTATTGTGAAGAATACCATTAGGCTAAACCTTTTCAAACGCTTTCGAGATATTGAAAGCAACAGTCCGACCATCATCATTCTTATCTGAAGCTTGATAGACTTTCAGCAATAACAGTTCGTACATCAGCAGTTGAACCAGAGAATCGAAATTCATATTGCTTGTCTGAAAGAAGACCAAATGATGCGAGATGCTTAACAAATTCAGAGTTGATTAGAACATATAGTACTTTGCGAAAAAGAGGTAGAGGCTAATAGGCCGATAGTTAGAAGGATCAGACAGTTCGCCAAAGTTATTGGACCTACAGAAGAGAATTTCCAAAATGCAGGAATGCAAGAAGCAGCAGTACATTTAGTGTAGAGTTTAAAGAGAAAAGGAGACAGTTCAGCTGCACATTTATTAAGACAATTGCAGGAATCCAATTAAGGTTACATGCTTTATTTGGATACAGTCTCGAGATGTTAGCAGGAACCATGTGCGGGGTTGCATGCTTATAACACAATAGAAACTCAGTACTAATTTGAAAGTAAAGTAAAAATACCCCTGCTTAGTCAAACGGAGAATTTATGAATAAAACATTCTGTTTTATCAGTAAATTATAATAACACTTCAAATTTCGTGAATAGATGACGGATAGAAAACTTACTCTTATTTAACACATTACAGAACCGCCAGTCGTAACGAGAAGTTATCACCATTAATGTCCATCTCTTTAGTACCGAAGTTAATTAAACATGTGGTGGGGCATTAAAATGTCGGAAAATTTGAGCGGGAAATATAAAATATAGGGAAAAGTGCATACAACTTCACAGCTAACATTCTAACTCTCTGCCTTCGGGCGGAAAGGAACCCGGACGAGGCTCCGCCGGAGGGCTGAGTCTCGTTCGGGCTGGTTGACTGCTCCTGAACCCGTTTATGCGGGTTCAAAGAGGGAATATTTTTGGCCGAGCCTACGGGCTCAGAGATCCCACGTTAAACCCGGCCTTGTGACACGTGTAACCCTCGTGTGGGGGGGTAGCTAAATATATTTCTTACCAAATGTCAAAAAATGTTTGGGAATTCTTTCTTGGATGGGTCTAGCAGTTTTCAGCATACCTTCGAAGTCTGATTTGAAATACCACTACCACCCCCGAAATTGTTGTATCACACGATATCTAATCATTTGGTGAATGATTGTTTTCACATACGATAGACACCGCGAAAACTATACTTTGGAAAATTACAGCAGATGCAGGTCCTCTTATAACACCGTTATATATGGCAATGTTTCGGTTAGAAAACATTTTCTCTTTATAATCTGCACTATTATGCATTTGGGCAAGCAAGTGTCAATATATCTCGTACATAAACGTGATATGTCACACATATCGCTGCCGTTATTGAAATCGCATCACCCGCCGCCTAACTGTGCTTATACACACTGTTTGCTCCCAGTAAACCTTGAGCAAGCATCTGGGAAAGCTAATGAGTGCAATTTTTCCCTATAGAGTTATGCAGGAGTGCATCTCTGCTTCACGTGAAATTTCATATCAAATGTCATTTTAGCATTGTGCTGCGAGTGAAAAGGCAGAAAAATATGGGTTATTGTCAAAAACATTCAACCTCTGCTGCCATCAACATATAAAAATAAGAGGCATTACTTTTGAAGCAAAGTTTTAAAATTCACAAACATTCAATGATAGAATACATTTGTTATATCATTTTAGATATATTTTCTTTTTGATTTTTTTTTTCAATCTATTATATTCTGATTGCTTGATAAGTTTCTTTTTTTGTAGCTGGTAAGACCTTTTAAGAGAAATTTTGCTTCCTGACTTATTCTATTTACACAAGGGAGATAATTATTCCGGATAATCAAAAACTATTCTAGACACCATTATCCTTAAATATATAAGATGCCTAATTTAACCTTTTAGCTATCATTAGATTGCAATAAAATCCAATTTTTATTTGTAAATACACTTCAAGACTTCTTTAAAACAATCTGAGATTAATTGCAGGTCAAATGTATCTTTCGGTAACGGCTAATGGTAGGAAAGAAAAGAAAAGGAGAAATAAACTCCAAAAATGGCTTTATTTTCTTCCTGTGTTTAAAATGATATATTTTTAAAGTTATCAATTGTTAAACAAACGTTTAGCGGCTGTTTAAAAATAATATATTTTTCTGGAACTTTCTCAAAATTTTAAGAATAATAATGATTCAAACTTAAAGCCATACGAATGATCATAATTTGGATGATGATAATTTTGATACTGAAGAAATTGCTGATAATAGCGAAGGATTTTATGATTTTAATCTCAATAATACTGTCTAAAATACTTTGCACCATAATAAGTAGTCCACGTCTATTTCCATGAATTAATATTTCCATAAAGGTCAGGCTATCTTGCCCAAGAAACACTACTTCTACTGGGAAGCGTTTTAACAGAGGACATAATCTACGACACAGATGTGCATTGGGTTTGCGAAAGATACCATCCAAAAGCTAAGCAAAGTATTAAGAAATAGAAAAAAATTAGAAGCAAAATAAAATTACTGAATTGTTATGTAACATCAGTCCTCCGATATGGCAGTGAATGCTGGACAACTTCGTCACAGATGAAAAAGAAATATGCAATAACAAAAATGTGGTTCTATAAAAGGATGTTGAGAATACCAAAGACCAAACATGTGAGGAACAACAAAGATTTACAGAAAATAGAAGCTAAGATGACATAAGTCAAATCAGTATGAGACAGTTGAAATTTCTAGAACGCATAATGAGGAAAGATGGCTTGGAAAATCTGACACTCACAGTACAGATTGAAGGCAAGAAGGACAAAGGGAAAAAAACATTACCTACCTAGCAATGAATAAATACATGGCGAAACAAGGTTCGGGAAATATAACAAAAAGATAATCTTTATTAAGAGCTACAAAAGACAGGAAATTGAGGAGAGACCTGATAGTTAACGTCCTGAAGTTACACAGCACATAGAAGATATTAGATGGACGCTAAATTTCAGAAGGGCATATATAGGAGAAACGCATTTAGTGTATGTGGTAGTATTTAAATCCAGTTATCATTACATTACAAAACAGGACTAGAGCAATTTAGTTATGAGAAGAAACCTTTTTCTAGGAGCCGTATCACTTCAGGACGTTGGTAATCATGGCTCGCCACAACTTCCCGTCATTTGAAGCTTTTAGTAAAGTTTGTATTTTTGGCATTTCTTCTAAGCTCCTCACTGCCAAAAGTAGGTTATGTACGGCTTTCCTCTTTGCCTTCAGTATGTCCCATGAGTGTTAAGTTTTTCAAGCCCTCTTTCATTATTAGGTAACCTGGAAATTTCAATTGTCTCTTTCTGATGCTATGTATAATTGTGCTTGTCGTCGTTTTTCACATAAAACGTCACTGTATATAAAAAGCAAGTTAGCAGCAAAACTGAACAGGAAACAAAATCAACCCTTCGTCAATTGTAAATCTTTGACCGTTTCGTATAACAGATATTTCTTTTACGTTTCACCGGTTAGTGTTTTACCACTATCGGCATTTACCTTCAGTTACGTGCTTTCTGTAGCTTCCAATTAAGGAATAAGTGTGTGTGTGTGTGTGATGAGTCATATTTAGGTATAACCAAGTCAGCCGGTAATAGTAATAATGTTTGTGTGAATAATATCGTGAAGACAGGCTATGCAGAAGTGACTGCCTGACCTATTTTTTCATTTTTTTTTCTATTGTACATTGGGGATAAAATAAACCGGTTAATTTGCAGGGTAACACCAGCGCTCATTTCGCATTAAAATTTTCCAGAATACTTACATTTATGTGTAATTGTAAATGGTCTTTTCGAATCTGGCTTGATAAATTTGATAAAATCTTCCGTTTTGGAGTTATCAATAGTAAAAGTTTGGATTTATTCGCGTCGTTGGCAGCCATTACTGGCGTTGTTTGTATACATTCGCTGCAAAATAGCTATCCGTCTGGGTATCATTGCGTAAACTGAGCGTGTCTACGTAAATAGTTCTCGTACGCAGTAACTGAGACAAATTTAGACAAGAAAGATCAGTTCTGAGCTTACATTTCCGTAGTCTTCCGCGTTTAGCTTTCCGCAGCGAATGTATGCAAACAACGACAGTAATTGTTGCTGCCAACGACGCGAATGAATCCGAAATTTCTCTGTCGATAACCCCTAAAACGTTGGATTTTATCAATCCAGATTCGAATGCAGCATGTACAATTACTTATAAATGTACGTTTTCTGGAAATTTTTAATGCGTACTGAGCGCAGGTGTTACACTGCAAATTAACCAATTAACCTACAGCAACCTTATTTCGCATATAAGACGCAGGTGGTTTTTTTTTTAATTTTTAAATATAGCCATTTTTCTTTTTAGGTAGGTCATATTTGGTAAGTGTCGGCAAGATTTCATTAAATAATAATTTCTAACAGGAATTTAAAATGTTAATTGCGATTCAAGATTAACTAATTTTACTTCGAACTTGAGCTTCTTATTAATATCTAGGCTTGTCGGGGGCCATATTGAAAATATAAATGTGATGTGACCGAGGAAGAAATTTAATCGTATACTTTTTTTTCTAAGCTAGACTTAATCTACACAGGACTATAATATACGTGTACCTACTAAGACACACACTTCTTACGGAGAAGTAATATTTTCAAAACTTACTAACCATTGGGCCACAGCGATTCGTCTATAAATTGGTACGTACAACCAGAGACTAATATTAAATATTGTTAGTCTGAAGGAGAAAGAGAGGAGCGAGAGAAGAATAAAGGGAGAAAAAAAACTTAAATATATAACTTTTTAATTGTATAAAGAAAGAAAGAAAGAAAGAAAGAAAGAGATAGTGGAAGGGTATGTGGTAGAGGGTATGAGTTGGGAGGAAAATCAACCGTTTCTCTAATTGGGCACATATGAAATGCAAAATCGATCACTGATATCAGAATATTCAGCAAGAGTAATTTACTGAGTGGAAATGTGGTAAAAAGTCAGTAAATTCTAAAAGAAGAAATCAGGCTGAAGAATTAAAGAACTCTATATAATTCCAGTCGTCATTTGAAGAACTGGTGAGAGATTTCAAAGACTCGATAGAACTGTATTCATACAACAGTCGAATAAAAGAGGCTTCAGAATTGTGAATTCCATAAAAGTGTAGTGGAATCAAAGATTTTTCCCGGTTCGCTTAAAGATTTTATATTCAATGTTGAATTAACATCTACTTATACGTATGAATGTGTATCCGATTCTAAAACGAAAACAGGTCAATTCGAATAACAGAAAAAAATCTCATCGACATCTACAGGGGTTATACTGTTTCTCTTTTCTTTATAACAGTACAACGTTTTCAATGGTATCACCAATGGATTTGGAATATCTATTTTGATTATTATGTGGAAAACACTGTTACATTTAGGTGTTGCTTCAGGCTGTATCTACATATTTCACGTTTAATATTATCGTTGTACATAACGCGAGAAGAAATCGTTGCCCTTAAAATTATTGTGTATTCAAGTCCGAACTTCGTCATTTAATATCGTGACTGGGTGTGTGGCTCTGTGTTTTTTCTCCGAACGTGGATTCTTTTTCTCGCGATGATGTAAAAGTCTCTCACTCTCTGTACGTTTATATATCTAGCGGCTATCCAGTTATCCTACGTGCATATTCTAAGTGTACCTGTGTCGAAACCTGTTTATATGTCAGGTGGGGGAGCAGTAAATGAAGGCTCGAATCTGTACCTCCTATCTTTGAGGCCATTCTTCAGATCAACCTGTTGATGCGTCTGGCTTCTCTGACGCTCCGGTATAACACTGCGTGCAAAGTCTATTTTCCCTTCTGTTTGTCTCAAGGTTCTTGATAAGATCCAGAGACGGATATGCAATGTAATTGGCCCTGATCTGGCATCTCGTCTGCAGTCGCTCTCTCACAGACGTGACGTCGCCTCCCTCTGTCTTTTTTACAAATACTTTCATGGTAACTGCTCCGATGAGCTGCTTTCGCTGGTTCCCAGACTTCATGAATTTAAGCGTTCTACTAGGCTGGCATCTCGCTCACACCCTTTCACTGTCGAAACTGTTAAATGTAGCCATCTCTTCTACTCCAATAGCTTCAAGTTTCGCACCTCTCACCTGTGGAACTCCCTCCCCTTTTCCTGTTTCCCTGATAGCTATAATCTCTAACTATTCAAATGTAATGCCAATCGATGTCTCCAGATGATCTGATCTATCCTCTAACCTTCTCTTCATCCTTTTCTCTATCACTCCTATTTGCTCTAGCTTCAACTCTCTGTAACCTCTTGCATGCTAGTGGCTTCCCGCCTTTCTTGGGGTGAAACGCTTAAAAAAAAATCTAGAAAAGATGAAATGGGTTCAAATTTTGGTCTTATCAGTTAATATATTTTCCATACCTTCCTGGTATCAGTTTATTGGCGCATTTCTATATGTTTTCATTATCTCAAAATGATTCTTGCAATCTAAAAATATTTCCTGGCTTTAAATAACCTGCAATAGTTTGATAATCCGTAAATGACGAATCAATCATAAAACTTCACATTTTCATGATTTCACATGAAAACTTTGGAACTTTTCTAACATATCTCACTGAAATTATCACTTTCTAAAATTATAGTTTATAATTCCTTTTGCGATATGGGAAAAGGAAGAAGCCATTTTTATCTGACAGTAGACGGAAATAGGCTTCATGGTATCATTTTAAATTGCTGCTTTTCTTCTCATGTGTTCAATCTAGAATAAAAAAACTATAGTTTTAGTAAGTGAAAATTTAACTGAAATATATTGGATAATTTTCAAAGTTTTCAATAAAATATAAACTTTAAGAAGAATGGTCACACGAAAATCAAAAAAAAAAAAAGGAGAGAGAGGTTGGTTTCGCCTATTTCTGCCCTACTTTCAGTTAAAAATTCCTTTTTCTTTTTCCCATATCCCTAAAGAAATTGCAACCTATAATTTTAGAAAGCGATAATTTCAGTGAAATATTTTGGAAAAGTTCCAAGTTTTTATCTGAAATCATGAAGTTTTATGATTAATTCGTAATTTATGAATTATCAACACTTTACAGGTTATTTAAAGTCAAGAAAAATTTTGAGATTGTAAGAATTTTTTTGAGATAATCATGATTTAGTGAATCAAGTCTTATTAATAAATCCACAGCTGTGGGAGGGAATAAGTTGATTCATGCCTTTCCCAAGAGTATTTGGGCGTAAGTGAATATAACGAATACAACTGGAATTGAAACTCGGCTCTCCGACTAACAATTCCATTCAGTTATCCATTACACCGGCCATACATCCAAGTTTACAACGATGGTTTATTCGGCGCTATTACACTTTCGCAAAGGCAGTTTGTTAAGGTTAGGGTTTTACAAACATTGATTTTGTTTTTCGAGATTTATATTTTAATTTAAATATTATAATTAACAAACATACTGTTGTACTTATGGCTGAATGACAGGAAGTAACAGGGGGGTACGAAAGTGTTATTGCAGCGTTTATACTTCTCCAATGGGTGTCCTTTCATGACGTGGGTGATCATAGCTCAAAAATGATCTCTTTGTTCCTCTTAGTAAATTTTGTCATCACCATCCTTTGTTGCTCTTAGTAAATTTTGTCTTTTTGCAATTTCTCCTAATCACTGTTCTACCCGCCATTTGAACAAGCTCGTTAGGTAGGTTATACGCGGATTCCTTCTTCCCTTCAATATCGGCTGTGAGTGTCAAATGTTCTAAACCCTCTTTTCTGCATTATGTGTTCTAAATATTTCAACTCTCTTTTTTATTTTAATTGTAATCGCTTTGTTGATCCCATTACCGTTAAAACTTTCTCGTCGTTTACATATTCGATCCGTGGTATTATCAACATTATTCTGTAAAATCACATCTTCGTTGTCTCAATTCTGCCAACTGTAAAAAAAAAATTATTTTGTACGGAAACATAATATATCAACATTTTATAACTGTCGCTCTTATCCATGAAGAAACATTAAAATCATAAAAGTGCCTTTTCTTCAAGAGTCTATTTAAAATAGACGCTTGCAAAGAAAGAAAGAACCAACCATAAATGTTAGCAAAGAGATGCAGTTATGTGTCCTTTGACTTTATAGAAACAATGAGTTTAATGTTATACCAGTAGCTCAACTCCAGTCATAGTAACAAGCTGATGCGCTTATTTGAAAAAATATGAAGAGGACATTGATATCACTCCAATAAGGTTCATGCTTTGCAGTGCTAATTCAAGTAAGAGATAGTGGCTTTACTTCCGCTATATTTCTTCTATGTGCAATCGTTCGTGTGTATAACAACCTTATTATAACAGAAACACTTCCCTTAATTCTTGAACACTAAATATATTTTGAGCCCGATTTTAAATGCACAAAACATACACTGAATGCCGAAATTCCTTAAAACAAATTTCAGTTAAACCCTTTGTAAAATCACCGATTAACACACCATATTTTCCACCACATAACATGAGAAATATTTAGTTCCTAAGAAAAAAAATGATCCGGAAATACTAAACTGAATTCAAAGTAGCGAGAAGAAAAGCTGAATTTTGGCTATCGTGAGATAAGTTAAAATGCAATCGCTATTAAAATAGAATTACAATTTTCTTTCCTTACTGACTTAATTTTCAGTATAAGCATCAACCCCACCCCCGGTAATGAGAATATACCATTCCGGTGTGAAAATGCCTGGCTATTTCGAAAATACTTTAAAAAATTGCGCTCGATTATCATTTTCGATTTATCATCAAAGTAAGTTCGATCTCTTTCGCATTAGCTGCCATTACTGATGTTGTTTACATACATTTTCCTATTGTAAAAATCCGCGGAAGCTTACTTAGTTAACAGCCTTTTTAGAGCTTTTCGTATCTTACTGGTCTTGATTACTGCGCGATTTTCGTGGATGTTATTTTAAAATGCGCTTATTTTTTTTAAATGAAGTTTTAAATGAATAGTATTTTTTTTATTGTCCGTAACAAATCTGCTTATAGCTAATGAAACAGAATAACACCCTAAAATGTAATTTATGAAGATTTAAATTCAAGAAACTTTCAGGACACATAAAAAAAACATCGTCCAAAAGGAAAAAAATTCATTTTTTTCTCTTTCAGGCAATTTTTATTTTAATTGTCGGATTTTACTTTTTTTTTTTTTTCGCGAATTCATTTCAAATTTCGCGCATTGCGCAGTAAAAACAAGACAAGTGAAGCTTCTGCGTCACATGACTTCTCTAGGCAAACGTATGTTAACAAAGCCAGTAATGACAGAGGTTCTGTGTACGCGACGAAAAAGAAGTCGAATTTAACATTGTCAAGACTACCCATAATATTATCCGTTAAATAAACGACGGTTAATTCGCAATATAAAACCCACGCACAGTTCGCATTAAAAATTTCCAGAATTCTTACATTTATGTGTAATTGTACATTCTCCATTCGAATCTGGCTTGATAAATTTGATAAAATCCACCGTTTTGGAATTATCGACAGTGAAAGTTCGGATTCATTCGCGTCGTTGGCGGCAGTCATTAATGTCGTTGGATATATTCGCTGTGGAAAGCTAAACGCGGAAGACTACGGAAAGCTAAGCGCGGAACTGATCTTTCTCGTCTAAATTACGTAGACACGCTCAGTTTGCGCAATGATACCTGCACTGATAGCGATTCTACATGTAATTTATAAAAACAACGCCAGTAATGGCTGCCCGCGACGCGAATGAATCCGAACTTTCACTGTCGATAACTCCAAATACTGGAAGCTTTTAAAAGTTGTAACATGGGTTTGGAGGCTAGCGTCGATTTTCGCAACAGAGTTGATGAAGGAATTTAATCAACCAAAAGAAGAATTTGAGGCATACAGGACAAATACGACCAAGTCTATAATTAAATGTAAATACTGTGGAAAAAATCACAAGAGAGACAAAAGAGGAAAAGAGGAAAAATATGCTCAAATTGCAAAAAGAAAGACCATTTTCAAAATGTATGAAAATACGAAAAGAAAATAGAAAGAATACAAAAAATACCAACTGCCTCCGAAGAAGAGGCTGAAACATTTACAGGGAATGCGTAAAAAAGGAGAGAAAAAAATTAAGATAAATGACCAAGTTGATACAGGCAGTGAAATCACGCTGATAACAAAAAATTTTTGGATCAAATTGGGACGGCCTAAATTTTAAAAAAACAACATCCAGTTGAAGCAATTTGATTGAACAACTATAAAAATAATAGGTACATTTCAAGGCAATTTTGAAACGGATACGTGTTTTGAAATAATCCCCATTACTGTGGTAGAATGCTAAAAAGATCACGGATTACTAGGAACCAATGTGTTAAAAAGTGGATACGGCAAAATTAATCAATTCTATGGAAGCACAACATGAAATTGGAGTGTTAAAAGGCTGTAAAGCAAGTATTCGGCTAAAAAAGAATTATCATCCAAATTATATAGAGCCGAAAAAACTTTCAATTTATATCCTACCTTTGGTAGTGGCCAAGTTAAACAAAATGATACAACAAGGCATATTAGAAAGAGTGACTCAAGGTGGTAGCAATTGCGCATCACCAATAGTAGCGATAAAGAAACCTGATGGAGATTTAAGGATATGTGGTGATTACAAAATAGGAGTAAATCACCAGATATGTGCGGCCTCTTTTCCATTGCCAAATATAGAAACTGCGAGCCACGAGTTAGCGAAAATGGAACACTTTGCGAAAATTGATCTCAAGGCAACATGCAACCAAATAGAAATTGATGAACAATTCTAAGAAGTATTTACGATAAACACCCCTATAGGCTTGCTAAGGTGGCCGGGTCTACAGCTTGGAGTAAAGACGTCGAGTCATATTTTTCAGAAAGCGACTGAATGAGTCTTATTATGAAAAATAAAAAATATAATTTACCAGGACGACAAACGTTTAGGGGCAAGAACGAGAGAAGAATTGAAATATAAAACAAAGCAAATTTTAGTGAGGTTGAACAAGGCAGGCATGGCTATAAGCAAAGACAAATGTAGTTTTGATTGCAAGCAGATATATTTAGGATATCAAATATCAAAAGAAGGCATATCACCCGACGAGAGATTAAGAAAGAAAATAACAGAAATACCCCTTCCAACAAATAAAAAGTAGTTAGAATTCTTTTGGGGGCTGATAAATCTTTATAGTAAATAAATTCCAAGATATAGCGATGTAATAGAGCCATTTGCAAAATTATGAAAGAAAAATATTGAATTTAACTGGATAGAAGGGCAAACTATCGCTTTTAAAAGAGCAAAAAAAAATAATGAGAAGCAAACCAATAATAAAAGTTTTTGATCCACAAAGAGAAATAACATTAACCACAGACGCGAGTAAGAAGGCGATTTCTGCTGTAGTAACACAAGAACACCCAATCATGTAGAAGAAGGTTAACCCCAGCCGAGATTAACTACTCGAATATTGAAAAAGAGACATTGGTGATTATATGGAGCATGAACAGGGCACGAAATTTTTCGTAGGGAAGAAATTCTTTTTAAAATCGGACCACAAACCATTGGAATTCATATTTAACCCGAGAAAAGAATTTCCAAAAGTAACATCATCAAAGATTTTAAGATGGGCGATAAAGATCATGGCATTCGATTTTGACATAATATATGTTAAAAGGAACACTATCCCACGCGTAGATGTGTTATCAAGATTGCATTTCAAAAATTAACTTGGAGAAAAACAGGAAACGCGGGGAGACAAAATAATACACAGGGTTCAAAGGGACGTTATTCCTCTAAATAGATTCAAAATAGAAACAGAGCAAGACCCAATATTAAGCAGAATAGTGGCGAGAATAAGAAATAATGTATGGAACAATTTCTCGAAGGCAGATCGGCCCTTTAAAGAAATAAAGCACAAATTGACAGTAGAAAATGGAATAATATGAAATGGAGATATAATTGTAGCTCCACAAACACTGAGAAGGGACATATCAAAAGGAGTGAATGATGAGGTGCATTGTGGCATAATAGTGACACAAAAAAAGACTAAAGTTACAAGCTTGGTGGTCAGGGTATTCAAAAGATATGGAGGAGTATATTAAGAGATGCCCAAAATGTGCCGAGATAAAAAATTCCAAGCAAAGAAAAATTCACTCATGACCCAAGGAAGCAGAGCCATGTGTTAGGGTTCACATGGATCATGTGCATATCAAAGATAGGGCATTGTTCTTAATATTAGTGGATTCGTATTCAGTGTGGCCAGAGGTTGTCAGAGTAAAAGACAGAAAAGCAACCACAATAAAGCAAGTACTAAGAACGATATTCTCAAGTAATGGAGTACCCCAGACACTAGTCAGTGACAATGCACCTGAATTTTGTGATGAGAATTTATGTGTGTTGTTGAAACGAATAGGATGCATCCCATACAGGACACCACTGTATCACTGACAATCTAATGCCATAGTGGAAAGAATGGTACAAATGGTGAAAATGGGGTTAAAAGCATTCTCACCACTTAATGAAAGCCTAGAAGCGTATTTACCAAAACTGATTCTCAGTTATAGATCCATTCCACATGCGGGAAGAAAACTAAGCCCTTTGGCATTAATGGGCAGACAAATCAGAGCCCTCATAAAATATGTCCAACGAAAGAAAAGGTAAGGTATAGAAAGTCAGAACAAGCAAATTTCCTGATAAAAAAAAAGGACACAACACGGCTATACTAGAAAAAAAGGGACAAAATATAATAGCGCACATGTGGATCAATTGAGAAGCACAAACAAACTGGATGATGTGGAAATGAAAGATCAAGAGCAAGAAGAGACAGAAAGTCACAAACAGTGGAAGAGAGCAAGAAATGAAAGGAAGTGAGAGTGAAAAGACGGACGAGAGTGAAGAAAAAAATGAAGAAAAACCAAGATCCCCATTAAGAAAAAGAAAAGAAAAAGAGGAAGGATAGGACACTACGAGAGTACTCAGAAATACTATTAGAATAAGCAAGGGTGTTCGGCCTCTTCGGTTCAGAGAGGTGTAGTATCATATGCAAATGAGAATGACAACATAAATAGAGAGCAGAGAGTGAACAAAGGGCAATCATCAGTGAATCCGTTTCTAAACGTAACGTGGAGAACTGTGTTACGATTGATACTACTCAGAAAGAAATAGACAACAACAATATACACATATATATTGAATTTTCACTATTTAAAAAGAGATTCCCATTTATCCATTTTGTGTTGGAAAAAGTTATTTTTACAAATCAAAAAAAAAAGGAAACAAACAGAACAAATCTCTTCGAATAAAAAAAAAAAAGAAAAAAACGAATATAAACATTTTGTTATCAGCTATGGCTATGCGAGCAAAGATTTAAAATGACATTCCAGTTCTAGTTGATATCCGATGAATCAAATACAAGATCGGTTTGTTCAATAGCAAAGTTTGCGAGGTATAAATTTTCCTTTGACAGAAAAATCAGGTTATACGGTTCTATTTCATAGCGATCAGATTCCTCTGTTTGTCTTACAACGAGCTAACAGCGCATTTTTATGACTTTATGGCTTTCGCTTCATCTAAAATACACGCCAACAATTTTGAAGAAAGCTGTTATCGACCGCTCTAGTAAATAGAACGCTATCCACAAGAAAGTAAATGGTTGGATTATAATAAAATTGGTCAGATAAAGAAACAAAGACACTGCGTTCAATATTAAGCATTGGAAAGTTTTTAAATCAAAAGAATTAAAATAAAGAATACAAAGTTAATATCTGTAAGATAGGAGCATATTTTTAACTAAAGATTACTAGAGAAATCTAGTTTATTCCATGCATGGAAATAATGGTAATTCTTACGAAAGTATTGAAATTTTTTTTTTTTACCTTAAATTTAGCATTCTGATATGCAACGGCATCCTCTGCTTGGCTTGCTTACGGCTAGTCAATAGTGCATCTTTGACGTTTTTCAGTTTTTACTTGGTCCAAAAAGTTCAAGCGAGCTCGCAGTTTGAAAAATGGCCGCTGCTGGGTATAGCTTTGACTTCTCTTTCTAAAAGAGAGTTTTATATTATCTATTTATTTATTTTGCTAATGGAAACTGATTTTTCTTGTTAATGGATTTTTTTTTCTTTCGAAGAAGAATCTTTTGAATTCTTCACATTGAATTTTGATTCTTTGTCCCTTTTTACTGTCAGATTTTATTATAATTTAATCTTAGAGATTTATTGATTTCTTCTTCTTCTTCTTCTTGTGGATAGCTTATGAAATGAAAAGAATATATAATTTTCCCTTTCAATACGGTGGTTAACACTCGTACGACCATTAGCAATGGTCATTCTTTAAACTGGTGGCGTTCAAAAGCCAACCAACATCAAAGAATCAGTGCTGAATTCGCGCTGAAACCAAGCCTTGAAAAGAACGTCAACGTTGATTCTTCTGTATACTTTTTATATTTGATTTTTACGTAAGCCCGATGTGTTTGTCTAATGGTATATCAACGCCTTATTTAATGCCAAAATTGAATTTTATTGACAGAATTGAAGTAATAAAAATATAATACATGTTATTCTGCTTTCAGAATTTAATACATGGTAGATGAAACTCAAATTTTGTGCATATACGTGTTTGTGTGAGCATAATTACTCGAGAAAGTGATATGTGGGTTTTATGTTGTAGTTTTCTCGAAGTTATATTTTGGAATAAATTTTGATTTTTTTTAAAGAAATTGTAGGATATTATATGGATTAATGTCATGAAAGATTTCTTTCATGTTGATTGTTTGATTTTGTTTGGGGGCATATCAACGCCTTATCGGTCATTTAATGCCAAAATTTTATTTTCTTGGGAGTTTGAAATAATAAAACTATGATATATGTTATTCTACTTTCACAATTGAATACATGGTTGATAAAACTCAGATTTTTTTTTCAGAAATTGTAGGATATTTTATGGAATAATGCTATGAAAGAGTTCTTTTATGTTGATATATTGTTGGTAATTTTACTATAAATAGGTATTATTGGTATTTTTATCTAAAGTTGTATTGCTGGCATTTTTTTGTACTTTCATAGAGGTTTGTTTTTGCTTGGGGGTTCCCTATTTGCCCAAACCTGGGACCCTAAAAGGCGCTACCACCCAAGATCAGGGTGAACAAGGGAACGGAAGCAATTAAAAGGTGGTTCCATTCTCCTCAAAACCTCCAATCACTCGATCAGAAGCCCTGCTGTCGGGTGTAGTTTATCGTCATACCAAAATCAGCTATTAGCTCGAATGCTGACCATTGCTATAAGAAGGTATTACACATCTATCTTAGCCAGCAAGGAAAATCGGTTCTACATAAATAGGCTAGTCTTTCTTCTTCTTTTGGCCTTGAACTTTCAGGGCGTTGGCGAATATGGCTCTCCACAGCTTCCTATATTTTGTAGCTGACCATTCCTATAAAAAGATATTACACATCTATCTTAGCCAGTAAGGAAAATCGGTCCTACTTAAATAGGTTAGTCTTTCTTTTTCTTCTGGTCTTGCCCTTTAAGGACGTTGGCGAATGTGGCTCTCCACAGCTTCCTATATTTTGTAGACCTTAGTAAGGTTTTTTTGCTATCACTCCTGGTTCTTTTCATCTACAAAAGCTCGTTAGGTAGGTTACTCAATTCAGTACATCCTGTGAGTGTCAAATTTTTCAAACCCACTTTTCTCATAGCATTCCTTATAAACTTTAACTGTCTCTTTCCGATTCTATGTGAAATTGTCCTTTTTGCTTCCAATTTCTTCGTTAATTACATGTTTAGTCAATAGTATTCTCAGTATCCTTCTATAGAAAGACAGTTGCCTCAGGATTCTTCATCTGTCATTATCTTGTCAAGCATTCACTGTCATATATCAATGATACACAATAGTTCAATACTGTTGAATTTAAGGTAATAAAAATTTGTAAATGCTTCCTTTAGAAATTATTGATGTAGGATTGAAAGTAATTGACAAGAGCAATAAACTATCTTCCTATTCTATGTGCCGTGTCCCTTCAGGAGATCAGGACTCTCCCCTATTTCCAATACTTTGTAACTCTTAGTAAAGTTTGTCTTTTTGCTATCTCTCCTAATCCTTGTTCTGACAACCATTTACACAAGGTCGTTAGGTAAGTTATTCGCTGTTTTCTTCTCTCCCTCTTGCTTTTTAATATGACCTGTGAATGTCACATTTTTGAGCACTTTTTCTTCATTGTGTACCCTAGAAATTTCAACTGTCTCGTTATAATGCTATGTATAACTGCCTTTTCTTTACATTTTCTCTAAAACAGTCCTTGATATGTTAGCAACCTTTTGTAGAACCACATTTCAGTTATCTAAAATCTCTTTCCTTATGCCTGAAATTGTCCAGCATTCGCTGTTATATCGGAATAATAATATTGCCTAACAGTTCAGCACTCATTTTCGTCCTGGGTATGACGTTAAACTGCATCCAACAGCAAGGCCTCTGATCAGGAGGTTTTGAGGAGTGTGGAACCACCTCTTAATTGCTAGTGTTCCCAGGTCCACCCTGACCTGGGGTGGTAGCACCTGTTAGGGTCCCAGCTATGGGCAAATAGTGAACTCCTAGTTTTTCCAGATTTTACCCACGTCCTAGGTATAACAATAAACTACATCCGCGTCCTGGGTATGACAATAAACTACATCCGCGTCCTGGGTATGGCGATAAACTACATCCGCGTTCTGGGTATGACGTTAAACTACACCCGCGTCCTGGGTATGACGATAAACTACGTCCAACAGCAAGGAAGGCCTCAGATGGTGTTTTCAGAAAAATAATGTTGCCTGCTATACGTTTTTTGAAAAGAAAATAATGTTGCCAGCTATACGTTTTTTGAAAAGAAAATAATGTTGCCAGCTATACGTTTAATTGTACTGTATATTTAATATATATATATATTAACTTATTTTTTTAAAAGAAAATATTGTTGCCAGCTATACGTTTTTTTGAAAAGAAAATAATGTTGCCAGCTATACGTTTTTTGAAAAGAAAATAATGTTGCCAGCTATACGTTTAATTGTACTGTATATTTAATATATATATATATTAACTTAATTTGGCATTAAATGACCTACTGTGGTTGATATGCCATAAAACCCAACCAACCAACCAGCACTCATTTCTTTCCTTTTAATGATTTTTTTTGTTTCTTAATACTAAGCTTAGCTTTTGGATGTTATCTTTTGCATTCTGTTATATAGGAATAAAGTGTCGCTGCTGACACTGGAGTTTAATAACACAGATCACCAGAGAGAAAACTCAAAAGATCCCATTTTGAATAAGTAAATCACGTGATGTTAAAGGAAATAGATGTATATATGGGAATTAGCGTGGTATCTAAGTGATCACTCTTCGAATTACTTCGGAGGGGTGATTGCTGAACTCTCTGCCTCTGTGTAGAGAGGAACCCAGAGGAGGCTTTGCCAAAGGGCAGAGTCTCGTCCGGGCATGGTAGACAGCATACGGGCTTGGATACCCCACAATAAATTCGGCCTTGCCACATCCGACCGCGCGGGACGTTTATGAATATCATCACTCTCCGAATTACTTTGAAGGTGTGCTTGTCGAACTCTTTGCCTCTGTCTAGAGAGGAACGCAGTCGAGGCTATGCCAAAATGTGCTGATTGAAGATCAGGATACTTAAGGCTGCTCCGGTTTTGTTTTTTTTTTCTGTTGATCTCAATCACATCAATAGCACTGCAGTAGCAGTCAGTGCTATGGTTTGTTGGCTCCCTCCAAATCATGGGAATTCCAAATTTCAAACAACTCTTCTTGTGCTTGGTCCTCCGATGCAGATACTTGGTACATGTCTTACATACCATATGTGGCGCCTAAGGTTTATCATGGGCACCAAGTTATTGAATTGGTGTGCGTGGAAGCAGATGAGGTCTTGAATATTAACAGTTCGAGTGACATAGCTCTTTAATGGAATCTGAGAGACTTTCTCATTGAAGTCAAAAATCGTGATTTTTATACCGTTACTCCTGATAAATTGGCCCCTGAATTATATAATATTACTTATTTCTAAGTGGCCCTAAAAATTCACTTGGTATGCTTGCTACTATGCTTGCGCAGTATTTTGGCAGTATAAGTAAATTATAATGACTAATGAAACAACGTATCATATTTGTATTCTATGGTTTTGTATTGTACAGTTTAATTGGTGTGTTTTGAGATGTAATCACTTTATTGCGTGGTATTGGTTTATAAATATTTTGGAGGCCTGTTTTAATATTTATGGAGGTATTTTTGACTGAAACTATTTCTGAAGGGTTAAAACTAATAAGTTTATAATTAACGTAATAATTAGAGTCATTATGTGAAATATGTTGGAAATTTAGACAATAATTTCGGTGTTGACCAGTGAATTAATAATATTTATCTTATCATGAGAGTTCAGCAGGAATTAACATGAACTAGCTTCATAGGAACAGCATAACAATAATTAACAGATATCCTGTATCAGACAAAATCAATGGACACCTGGAGATTCCGATAAGTGGTCGAAACATTGTATCTTAAAACACATAGAATGATGAAGATGTTGACAATAGTTCGAATAAAGCAAACCATATTAAAACATGTCTGGCATTGGCTCTTCAAAAAAATATGCACTTGGACAATTAACATTCACAGAGATAACTTACCACTTTAATTTTAAATAACAATTAAAAGCTCCGTATTTGTGGTATATCGGGTTTATACCGATCCTTGAATATCTGTCTACATCTCTTTATTTACATTATTCGAACTGTTATCCTCATCTTCATTGCCATATTCGCAACGTTTCCTCAAAGACACATAGCCCAGTGGATAAAGACGTTAGTTCGATCCAGTGACTAGACGCAAAGAGTTGTGAGTTCAATACCAGGCTACATATATAAGGTAAGTGTAAAACATTCCTACTACAAACCACTTTTTATCTGTGTATTTTCTCTATATCTCTGAAATGAGGTATTATGATTACTTGCATTATTTACATTATTAAGACTGCTGTCCTCATCTTCATTGCCATATTCACAACGTTTCGGCCGTTGTACACTCCGGCCTTCTGCAGGTGATTGGAATTTAGAACTGAAAGAGTTGAGAGTTCAATACCAGTCTACAGCAGTGTGGAAACAAAAACTTGGAAAGTTGAGTTAAAGAGATGACACCCAGAAGAAGCATGGCACGTGGAACTAGAACAATCTACTCCAGTGGACGAAATTAAAGATTCGGTTCGAAATTCTAATCAAATGAAGAAGGCCTGAGCGTGTAATGGCCGAAACGTTGTGAATATGGTAATGAAGATGAGGATAACAGTATTTTTAACAACATTTTTTAACAACTTTCTGTTAACCTTTATCGTAACTAACCAAATTGTCTGAATTCTACTGAATAGCAGATTTTTCTTTTCAACTTGCAATGTGTAATCCTAGAAGAAAATCTTTCCAGATTAAAATATACATTTTTTATGAAGACGACTGTCTGCTAACGAGCCAGGAGAATTAGTCTAAGAATACTGATCACCGAAATTCTCTAAAAATAACGGGATGTTTTTTGGCTTCCTCATAAGTCAATCTACTCAACAGTTTCATTTTGAACCTCTGAAAATGTCATTATTTTAGCCATCATCAGTGCCATATTGTTTTAAAAGACTAAAGAAGATATTGGCTGTTGTCTTTCACTGTTGTTTAAGTGAAGTTAAAAAAAAAAGTTACCCCTGTTGAATAGTTGTGTTTTTTCGTCACAAATATTGTATATCAGTTCGTGGCCAAATCTCTTGAATCCTTGGTATCTATAGTTCTCGGTAACTGATATCGTAAGAAATAGAAAATATTGCATTTCTCTGTGGTTTTAATGGAAATGTAGACCATAACCCCCGTTGTAAAGTTGAGGTTCCTCGTCGTCAATATTGTATTGCCTTTTTCTCGTGTATTTTCTGTATTCTGCGAATTATATAAACATCAACTCAGGACACAAAATTACGCAAATATCTGTTTTTCCTTCTTTTCTTTTTTTTCAAACTAATGTTCATCCAATACAAAGCCCCAAGAGCTATTCCAAATAGACGGTTACTGGTTTGGTTTGGTTTGTTTTACGGCATATCAACCTCTATGCGTTATTTAATGTCGACAATACTTTTATTGCTGGTAATATTTTTTTTCAAAAATATATTGCTGCTAAAATTTTTTTTCCAAAAATGTATTGCTGGTAATATTTTTTTTTTTTAAATGTATTGCTGGTAACAATACTTTCCTTCAAAAATTCCTTGCTGGTAATAACCTTTTTTAAAAATATATTTCTGGTACTAAAACCTATTTTTACACATTCATAGTGTTTTGACGCCAGTTTGGGAGTCAACTATTTACCCATAGCTGGGACCTTAACAGTTGCTAACACCCTGGGTTAGGGTGGACCTGGAAACAGCATCAATTAAGAGAGGGTTTCCCGCTCCTCAAAACTTGATCAGAGGCCTTTCTGTTGGATGTAGTTGATCATCTTACCCAGGACATGAATATAGTTTATCATCTTACCGAGGACGGGATGGTTACTGAATGAGGTGTGTGATATGAACGAAAAGCAAGGAATATGTCGTATCATAAATATGGACGATAATGGGTATGTCCCCATTCACATAAATGCAGGTAGTAAGTACTGTGTTGGTCTGTAGTTGGAGATTCGTCTCCAGCTATGCTGGTCAAACTCTATGCCTCCTGTCAGAGAGGATCCCCAGACGAGGCTTTATCGAAGGGCAGAGTCTCGTCTCAGGAAACAGCTATCCGACTCCGTTTTATACGGGGTCTACGGGGAAATTTTGACCAAGCCTACGGACTCGGATACTCAACCTTAAATTTGGTCTTGTGCCACATCTGACCGCGTCGGGCGGTTGGTAGATATCCTGCAGTTGGAGATTCATTGCGGAATTCACTTGACTCCCTTCTAGCACTTCTTATATGTGTTGTTCTTGCCCTAAGTATTATCGTTCATTACCAACCTTCTTGTGATTATTCTATTCAGCATCTTTCCCTAGGTTACAACAAAATAGGATTAAGTGAAAATATGGAGGATGGATAACGATTGACCCTAGGCTTGAAGTGTGTTCGGGAAATCAATCATGTGAGAGTATGTTCTACAAAGTAGCGGTTCAAATTGAAAAAGCTTTCTGGGCGGAGCGTCTTTTTTTCTGAATGGAATATGTAGAGAATGAGAGTAATTCGACCCTGTAAGTGTAGTAAAGCGGATCTTGACTTTAATGCAATGGGGGAGACACTGACTTTTGAATTCGGATTCTCTCGGTACTAGTAAAATACAAGGAAAAATAACCCAGTCACTAATGATTTTCTCATTTTTAACTTAGCTAGCCACAATCACTGACACCAGGAATAATTTCCCTGTCACCAAATCTCCACATTTGCTCTTCTTCGTCATATTACAGACAAAATATTTACCATGGTTTCTTTATGAAGACCTAGCTATATATATATATATATATATATACGTATGCAACTAGCTATGTATGTATATATATATATATATATATATATATATATATATATATATTGTGGGAATGGGAAAAGCTGGTTATCAATGGTTTCGCTTGGTTTCTCGTTTTTCTTATTTTTTGACTTATCTTTGACTCTTTTGACTTATATTTTGACTCATTTGACTTATATTTTGACTCATTTGACTTATCTTTTGACTCTTTTTTCTTATCTTTTGACTCTTTTGATTTATCTTTTGACACTTTTTTCTTATCTTTTGACTCTTTTGACTTATCTTTTGACTCTTTTTTCTTATCTTTTGACTCTTTTGACTTATCTTTTGACTCTTTTTGTCTTATCTTTTGACTCTTTTGACTTATCTTTTGACTCTTTTTGTCTTATCTTTTGACTCTTTTGACTTATCTTTTGACTCTTTTTGTCTTATCTTTTGACTCTTTTGACTTATCTTTTGACTCTTTTTTCTTATCTTTTGACTCTTTTGACTTATCTTTTGACTCTTTTTTCTTATCTTTTGACTCTTTTGACTTATCTTTTGACTCTTTTTGTCTTATCTTTTGACTTATCTTTTGACTTATCTAGTCCCAATAAATAACTCAGTCGCGTATTTTCCCATGCACAACGTCCAAGGTATGACGATAAACTATATCTGACAGCAAGGTCTCTGATCAGGAGGTTTTGAGGTGCGTGGAACCACCTCTTAATTGCTGGTCTTCCCATGTCCACCCTGACCCGGGGTGGTAGCACCTGTTCGAGTCCTAGGTATGGGCAAAAAGTTAAGCCCCTCAAACTCTGGTCAAAACACCATGAAAGTATAAAAATAGTTTTTTATAGTAAAAATACCAGAAATATATTTTTGAAAAAAAGAAATATTACCAGCAATAGATTTCACTGTCGACAAAAATCCTCTTTACAAAAATACGTCAATGAAAGCTGATCTGCAAACTGATCACTTACAAAGAATACATATTCTATTCATACGAACCTATCCTGAACATTATTGTCGTTAAATAACCCATGGGGGTCGACTAGCTGTAAAATAAAATAAGCTAGACCCCGCATTCAGTTTACATTTGCCCTGCTCAGTCATTCTGCTGACACCACAATATGCGCCCTGTTGGCTGGGGATGTAGAATACGCCCTCTGCACCTCTGCAGAGGTGTAAGACCCCTCTCAATGGGGCGTCCTGGGTATGACGACAAACTACGTCCAACAGCAAGGCCTCTGATCAGGAGGTTTTGAGGAGCGTGGAACCACCTCTTAATTGCTGGTGTTCCCAGGTCCACCCTAAACCGCGGTGGTAGCACGTGTTAGGGTGACAGCCATGGGCAAATCGTTAACCCTGAAACAGGGGTAAAAACACTATTAAAGTGTAAAAATAGGTTTTAATACCAGAAATACTTTGTAAAAAATTATTATCAGCAATAAATTTTTGAAGAAAAAAACTTATACCGTCAATACATTTTTGAAAAAATAGATGTTACCAACAATACGTTTTTGGAAAAAAAATACCAGCAATATATTTTTGGATAAAATTATTACCAGCAATACATTTTTGAAGGAAAAAATTATTACCAGAAATATATTTTTGACAAAACAAAATATTACCAGCAATAAAAAAAAATTGCTGGAATTAAATAACTCATTGAGACTGATAGGCCGTAAAACAAATCAAATCAAACCAAACCATAATATGATGATTTCGCTATGAAATCCTAACTTGTTCCAAATGTACAATTTTTGTGGGGGGAAGGGTAGAGGAGGGGTGACGAAATGATAACAAATGCAATATTTAAAAATTTAAATTTATCTCCAATGATTATTCAAAATGAAATAATGTATTTTCAGGACCCCCCCCTTCCCGCAAAGAAAAAAAGATCGTTAGTAATAGACCGCCCCATCCAGATTCTCTAAAAACGTTTCTTACCGTGTGGTGATTTTATAAGCGTAGCTTAGATGCGGCACAAGGCCAATAGTATGACGTACCCATGGAGGATCGACATCACTACTCAGTCGTAATTGTCCTCGCGTGACAGGCTTGTTAACCATTACACCATTGTACCTCATCCTATCTAACACAACAATAAAAATGCAGAAGGTTTTGCATTTATGTTTTATGAATTACCCAGAATGAGTTGATAAGTTACGGTAAGAAGACCTATTTGAACTGCTAGGAAAACTCGATCTATTTAAGAGGGATGTTAGAATAATCCACAACACATACTGGGAGCAAACCACTTGTATACCAACAGAAAATTAATTGAGTACTTATACAAAGATAGAAAAAGTCTAAAACAAGGATGTGCTTCATCATTGTATTTATTCAGCCTTTACAGCAAAGCTGTCATAAGAGAGCCGGGTACCTCCAAGGGATTTATTATTGCTGGGCGAAATACAATCTTAACAATATTAGATAAACAGATGGCACTCTGTTGATGACAGCCACAGAAGGAAATGTACAGAATCTCCTAAACAAGGTTCGTTTGTTTTGCGACATATCAGCACCTTATCGGTCATTTAATGCCGAAATTTTCTTTTCTTTGGAGTATTAGTAATTTATTTTACAAAAATTTAAGGAAGCTATTTTTTTCTAAAAATGTATTACTGGGTTTTTACTATGAAAATATATTTGTATTTTTACTATAAAAATGTATTCATGTTTCATAGGGTTTTGACTCCAGTTTGGGAGTTAACTATTTGCCCATAGTTGGGACCCTAATACCACCCCGGGTCAAAGTGGACCTGCAAACAATAGAAATTAAAAGGTGGTTCCACACTCCTCAAAATCTCCCGATCAAAGGCCTTGCTGCCGGATGTAATTTATCGTCATACTCAGGACGGCCTAAACAAAGTAGTAAAGGGAAATGAGAACAAAAGACTAAGCATTAATTGCAAGAAGGATGTATGTTTGGTTTTTCAGCAAGAGAAAAATCCCAAGATGAGAACTACGAAATGGAGACACATAGAAATATGTTTTAGCATAGAACGGAAAATGCAAAGACACATTGGAACTGCAAAAGATGCCCTCCAAAAGCTAAGCAAAGTATTAAAAACGGGATATTTTTTGAGAAACAAAGAAAAGAGTTAGACTGCTATACAATCACAATATTCATATGAATGTGAATACTGGAAATATTCTACACAGATGAAGAGAAGACTTTAAATAACAGAGATGCGGTTCTACAGAAGGGTACCATGGACGAGATGTGGGAATAACGGGGAAGTTTTAAGAAAAATGTAAACAAAAAGAAAGCATATTCATAATCAAAAAGAGACAGATAAAATTCCTGGGACGCATAATTAGAAAAGAGGACTTGGATCATTTGACACTCAAGGGGCATATCGAAAGAAGAGCCACTTACCTAACGGGTTTGTGGGAACAGATGCTGTAACGGTGGTGGAAGAGCTGTTAAAAGACAAACGTTACTCGGAGCTTCAAAGGATAGGAAATTGTAGAGATGATCACCCAAGTCCTGAAGGGATACTGCATTAAAAAAAAAAGATCATATAAAGCCCATGGGTGTGCTGGTTAGGGAAAATAGATCCATCAAAATGAATTCGAATGCCATTTGGGACAGATTGTGTTCACTTCGTAGTAATGATAAATGCGCAAATCCAGTTCCCTACCAGCTGTATATAATAGTATAATGACAAAAGTACGCAGGCGTAAGCTTTAAAAAAGCTTTATTCAACTGAGTATATAGGGTTCGCGTATAGTGTCCTTTTATAGTCCCAGTAAACAGAAATATCTCTCTCAAAGAGGAGAGTAACGAAACAAGTGGTGACCACTGTTGATTTTTCATAATAAATAGTAAATTTTGAATAGTAAATAGTGTGGCAGTTGAGGATCTTTAACTCTGGAAGGCAGTCCAGCTAGTGTCGATACCACCACGCAATTCGTAAATAGTAATCAGTGTTAGTTCTTAACGGCTAAGAAAAATAATAATCTGAAGGGTTAAAGCGTCAAATAATCTCTGAAGTAAACACTGCAAAGTTATAGAGACTAAAGAATAAGAAAATGAATAAAATTCGGAAAATAATAGAAAAATGCTATTTATTCTTTTCTTGCCAAATAAGATTTTAGAAGAGAAGAAATTGGAACTTAAGATGAAAAAGAAGAAAAGCAATAAAATATAAATGTAAAACGCAACGTTTGAATCGAATTTAAAGGTTTACTAATTAAAGTCAGTGCTGTAAAAGGGAGATAACTGATTAACGAAGGCAGCTGGTTTCTCTCTTGATTGCTGACGTCCATTGCTTGACATTGTTTGCATTATGTTTATTTCTACGTTTTCTTTCTCACTTCCCTTCATTCGGTATTTTCCTTTCTTTTGTACATATTTGTATTCGCTCTCATAGATTTTCCTGCATTTTGCCTCGATTTTTCATTTCTTTGTTTCTACTTTTCTACTTTTTCCTTTCTTTACATTTCTTCCTTTTTATTGAAGTTTATTATTTTAGTCTTGATTCCTTTTCGTTCTTTACTTTATTTCTTTCAATTTCTTTTCTTTCTTTCTTTCTTGCAATTTTCATTCTTCTTCTTATCTACCTGTTTTGTCCTTTTTAATTTAACATCTATATTTCAACTTCGTTTCGCCTCACTTTCTTTCCTTCTTTCTTTCTTTATTTATTTCTTAATTTCTTTCTTTCTTTCTTTCTTTCTTTATCTCTTTCTGTATTTATTTTATATGATTTCCTTCTCATAGACCGTCTTGTTTTGTCCTATTTATTGAATTTCCTTCTTTCCTTCCATTTATCTACGTGTTTTCTTTCTTTCTTTCTTTCAATTTTGTTTCTCCTCTCTTTCTTTCTTTCTTTTATATAATTTCCTTCCTTTTATAGACTTTCTTTCGTCCGTTTTTCATTTAATTTCCTTCTTTCCATTTATCTACACGCCTTCTTTCTTTCTTTTACTTCGTTTTTCCTCCTTCCCTTTCTTTCTTTCCTTCTTTCTTTATAAACTTTATATAATTTCCTTCTTTTTATGGACGATCTTGTTTCGTCTTTTTTTACTTAATTCTCTTCCTTCCTTAATTCCCTCCTTTCTTTTATTTATCTACGTGTCTTCTTTTTTTCTTTCAACTTCAGACGAATCAAGGAAATTTTATAAGATAATGTTTTTTTCTTAATTTAATTTCCTTCCTTCCATCTTTCTTTTTTTTTTTTTCTTTCTTTCTTTGTCGTAAATGATTTTTCCTTCTTTTCGTCCTTGCAATAAAAACCAAGTTCTTCTGAACTCTTATTTCGGTACAAACAAAATACTTTTCCTCCAAAATTTTCTTTTCTTTTATGTTTGGTATACTTGGTAATTTTTACCTGTTTTTGGCTTTTCAACTTGAACGTTTTTGAGTTATGCTTTTATTTTTGCGCCATTTTGAAAAATGAACAACAACAATAAAAACACGAAATTGTACGCAAAACTCTTATCAGTGGAAAATGAAATTCTGAAATATTTTGCTTTTGGGGAGAAAATTCCGTTGGTCTAGCAGACAGAGGTTTAAGACAAATAGGTACATGCGCCTGTTGAACTGGGAAGACGAATGATATGCGTTCCCAATGATAATTGACAGGACGTCTATCCTCATTGCAGATAGAGGCTTTATTATATCGGAATAAATTCGATTTACGCAAGAAATTTTCTTTTTTTCAATTTCAAACTGTTGACGATGATATTACAGAAAAAAAATTCCTAACGATTGCAAAACGTGCATAGAAATAGAGTTCATGCCTTTCCAAAATATAGTCAGGCAAAATTATTGGAAACTCATTGAAAAGATATCTCAAGACACTAAGGAAAGATTTAAAAAAATGTATATGGCTAAACTTCCGAATTCGAATTAAGTTTATTATTTTCTTTATTTTTTCATTAACTTTCATCCAACGGCATCTATAGCCCTGAAAGTGATGTTGACGAATTGGGTTCAAATTCTGTGTTAGTCTGTTGCGTTCACTTTCACTGGAAATGCTTTTGAGAAAGATATGGCTCGGTCTCTTACCCTCACAGCTGTGAGTTATATAATAAGGTAGACTGAACTCTCTAGCCTTCGATGGCAACCAGTCTAAGAGAAGGAAAAATGATTTAAGAACCATGGAGATGGCAACATGAAGCCATTCTATTGTCTTTCTGAAAAATGAATGCCAATTTACAAATAATGATTTTCCAAGCGTAGCTCAGATGTGGCACAATGGCCGAATGTATGGGGCACCCAGTGAGGACTGAACTCACTACTCAGTCATAATTGTTCTAGCGAGACATGCTTGCTAACCATTACACCACCTCAAGGTGCCCACGCCAATTTACAAATATAAAGAAAAAGAATCTGTGTTGAGCCATAATTACCAACCAGGATTTTTTTTTTTAATACAGATGCCTTTTATATCAATTCACCCCAAGAAAGGCGATAATACCACTTAGACACAAGGGGCTACTGGGAGTGAAAGAGAAAGTGAAGACTTTAAAAGGAACCAGAAACCGAATCCTAAAGAGGAAACAAGGGATAAGCCTCTTCTACAGTTCAAAATACCGGGAAAGCGTGTGATTCAGACGATAGGCGAATCTATCTACTCCTATTGAAGAAAAAATGATAAATAAGATTTCCGAGTTTAGGTGGAGACGTTAGAAGTATAGAGTTGTAAACTTTAGAAGGAACCAGAAACCCAGTCCTAAACAGGGAACAGGAAACAGGGAACCACGTTTACTACTGTAAAGAAGAAAAAACTTCTTACTTTGCCTCCGGATAGGAAAATTTGAATGATTATCAGCCACTTCTCTTTTACCTCATTGCAGGTAAAAAGCCACTGAAATTCGTGTATCTCTAGATTTGTCACATTAGAAGTGCGTATTATACAAAGAACTAAATAACATATTCCGGCTATATATGTTGTCTTATTTAGATCGGCATGTTTGAAAATTACGTTCTATCCATGACCAAACTAATCAATGTGTAACAAAGTTGTAATCGCTGACTAAACGCTACAGTCCGGTATTAACTATAAAAATTAAAACAAATTTCTAATTATATGCTTCTAAAGAATCCAGTTACGGGATTATGAAAATTCGTTATTAATCAATGTGATGAGAAGTTTAAAAATAATCCTAGGTAGTATGCACCACAGTCAGAAACATTGTCGCGTTTTTCTTTCTGCTGATAGCTGATTAGATGCCGTGATCATTGTCCACAGAATGATCTTCTTCCTCAAAAAGGCGTTAATCTTCCTTGCGGTCCAGTAGTTCTAATTTCCACTGCTGTTTTTCACAGCTACCGAAAAACATTCACTAACCACTGAAATGTGTGTTGGTAAATAATATTTCTTCTTTTACTCTGTACTTATTTCAGCTGCAAGTAATCTTGAATTATAGTGTGAACAGCTCTGTGCCTGTACTCTAAGGACTGTGTAAATTTGGGGTTTCAAAACATAAGGTAAACTATATAAAACTTATTTTAAATGATACGAACCGGGTAAAAATGTAAAACAATTTGAAATTTCGGTTAAATTAAGTTGCTACAAGTTAATGCGTATTATACACTAGTTATTTTTGCCGCAATTTCGCAGTCTAAAGCTAAAGAGTCTAAAGAGTGTGTATTATAAGTTAATACTCTGTTGAAGAGAGATGTTGTGTTGGGAAGAGAAATATATTTATGTGACAGGCTATAGTGGAGATATTACGGTGGTTACATATACGTGTTTTCCAGATAATGACGTGATAATATTGTGTCGTATGGAATGCGACAAATGGCTCGTTGGGGACTAAGCCGTCTGTCAGGGGATGAAACATGTCTTATTCCTTTTGACATCCACCAACAGTTGGTCATTGGGTCTTACCAAAGCCGTTCAGAAATATCTAAACTATCACCTGAAAACGAAAACAACCGCTTTCTAAGAACAGACGTCAAAAATGGATTTGAGCAAGTGAAGCCTGAACATCTTGGAGAACATTATGGACTGACACGATAGAACCACTGTACCAGATAACAGAAACCACATCACTCGAGGAATTTCGGCAACTAAAATGGATATCACATGTAAGTCGAAATAATATAATCAATATGTTCACGTTCCACACTATTTCAAACAAAAGGTTTGGAAAGAAACCGCCATCAGTACTGGAAAGAGCAATAACAGCTACTGGACGTGGGGGTTAGTTATATTGTGATACATCACTTATATTAAATGAGAAATGTATGCCTACCTCACAGATAAACGTTTGAAGGCTTCACCTCGATTCGGCCTGTCTGCTTTATTTAAACTGTATATCTTCAGGAAAACGAATATTTGCTTAATATTTCTTCAAAATTTTGTTTGAGACAAAGTTAGTATTGCTCAACTGTTAGATAATATCAAACCTTCTATATGGTATGAAATATTAGACAATTTCTTTATAGTCGAAGAGATTTGTGACAACGGTGATGTAGTTCTACAGAAGAATAATGAGAATATCATTGACGGAGCATTTGAGCAATGAGGAAGTTCTAAGGAAAACGGGAGCGAAAAAGAAACTTTTGGTTAAGAGCAAAAAGAGGGAGAGAGTTAAATTTTTTAGGACACATAAAGAGAAAAGTGCCTAGAATAATTTGACACATTGAAGACAAGAGGAAATCAGCGAGTCACCTGGGACACGCAATAAAGAAAGAGGATTTAGAGAATTTGATACTCACATGACATAGTGAAAGGTTGACGGGTAGAGAGTAACCTGTCTAATGACCTTGTGTAAATGGATAACAGAATAGGGACTAGGAAGGATAGTAAGGGGACAAACGTTACTTACGGCTATAAAGGATAAGAAGTTGTGGAGAGCCATTATCACCTACCTAATGAACTTGTATAAATGGATAGCAGAACAGGAACTGGTGAGGATAGCAAGGAGACAAACATTGCTAACAGATTCAAAGGATAGGAAGTTGTAGAGAGCCATGACTTCCCATACCCTGACGGAATATGGTACATAGTAGAAATATACATAAATTGATAGCAGAACAGGGACCGAGAGAGATAGTAACGGGAGAAAAATTGCTTAGACCGACAAAGGATAGGAAGATGTGGAGAGCTATGATTACCGTCGCCCTGAAGTGACCAGTCAGTTAAGTGCCATGCACGATATACGCTTAGGCGATCATGTCTCTCAATTCATGGCTGAGTAGGTAGATTTTCCATCTGTATGTGGTCGTCTCTTTCTGCAGTAGACTAGTTGCCAGCCATGGCTATAGTACCCAGTCTGTCCTGCTATTCGACCTATAGATGACGGGGAAAAGATATGGATTCATAACTTTTCGCAATGGCACTTGCGCATAAGTGACTGTAACGAAATCGAATGAAAGGATATGGCATATAGAAGAAACAGCTTGATTTTCTGTCATCTATGGAAATATCTAACTATCTCGGCCACTAGGCGCATCCTATTAATTTGAATGACGCATTACATATTTTGCTGGTGTCATTGATCAGTGTTTGACGAAATAGCCTGGATTAAGAATGGCGATTTTCAAGGAAAGCAAACTTTCCTGTCTTTGAGTATTGGTGTCTCTCTCGCTGATCGATGTCTCTCACATGTAGAGTTTCATACAAATAGGTACACCCAGAATAAAGGCACACAGAATATCAAGTAGTTCGTGCTTGCATGCTATAAAGAGGTACAATACTCAATTAATTCGATGCATGGGATTATGCATATAAAACGCATGAACACACATTTAACGCATACGCCCGTTTATAGAAGGAAATATTATTTTTATGCAAAGCAAAATGGTTAGATACAAGCCAATGAAAACCCACGCATGCGCAGAAACAAATATTTGACGCGCATAATAAAAACACTGGAAAAAACTAGAAATTCATATTTGTTCGCCATAAACGCCGAAATATCTGCATAAACAATATTTTTTTGGAAAAACTTACAAATAGTTTATGAAATAATATTTTAAAAACTGCTCGTTGCAAAAGAAAAAAATTGACAAAACTTGGAATCAATTGAATTGCTGCGAAAACTGCCATTTTTTTTTCTCTCAGAAAATTAGATGCAACGTTTCGTCAGAAAAAATACAAGCTGATCATTAAGAAACTTCACACCAAAATTTGATAATTTCTTGGATGTATACTATTACTCGAATGTAACTTGCCATAATCAAGATACCGACGTTCCACACTACCTCAAACAAAAGATTCCGAAGGAAATCCCCACTTTAATGTGCAGTAACAGTGAATAGGCTTGAAAAACATATTTTTCTGAAAAATTGTTTTAAGAGAAAAAAGTTATAAATTTCTACTGATAGTCGTAGTGACTGCTCAGTCAAGGAATTCTTATTATTTCCATAAAATGAAACAGATAATATCCACATTAATATAAGGATGCTATTTAGATCATAAATTAGTATGGAGTTAATGGAACCAGTCAATTAAATGTTTTATTTTACTTCTTCATGAGTTTGTAAAAATTGGCGTACGATTTAAATTTGGGATCTCAATTTGAAGATTTGAAGAATTTTCCCAGTTTTCAAAATTAACCATTCCGTTGCACACCAATAAAAAAAAAACAAGAAACATTAAGTATGTTTAAATTTAAACATGATATTTGTATAATAAAAAAAAATGACGAGAAGGTTTTGGACACAAGACTGAATTAATATATTCAAGTCAAGAAATAATCCTCCGACACAACTGCACATACATAAACAAATTCTCCTCCTCCTCCGATACACACACACACACGCATATATATATACATTATATATATATATATATATATATATATATATATATATATATATATATATATATATATATATATATATATATATATATTAATGAATATCAAATACTTAAAATACCATATGTAATAATCTTTATTCCATGAAATCTATAAAAATAACCTTCAATCTTTCAGACCTGCAAACCAAATATAACTAGGAAACATTACTCCAGGTTAAATTCAAGATATACATATATTGTATTGAGGGAGAAGGAAGTCAAGAGTGTGTGTTTATATATATTTATATTTATATATATATATATATATATATATATATATTTATTTATTTATTTATTTATTTATTTATAGATATACATACATATATATATATTTATATATATATATATAAACACATTTTTGACAGGTATATTCATCTGATATAAACACACGTACGCATATACATAAGCACAGGCCTTCTACACACCTGCAATCTCTTGACACTTACATACTTAAGTACACTGTCACTACAAACACACTCTTCTAACCTAGTCACAGTAGTACATATAGATTAGAATATACCTTCTAAATATTTTTACATACGCCTCTTATATTGATACATATTCTCTTTCGTACACAATGCTTACGGCCACATCACGTTGAAAACCACATCCTATACGATCACCAACGTTAAGCAGCGTCGAGTTTGGTTAACAAGATGAGTGACTGCTTGAGAATACCGCATCCTGTAAACACGGATGTGCGCTTAATGGATAATGACTCAGAATTATTAATCGGAGAGCCGAGTTCCAATTCCAGTTGGTTTCATTATATTCACTTACTTTTTCCAATGGTATTTGCGCGTATGTATTCAACTTTTTCCTGGGTTAATTAGTTTAATTTGCATCATTAAACCATTATTATAGAAAAAAATTCTTACAATCTAAAAATATATTCTGGCATTAAAATATCTGCAAACGGTTGATAAGCCGTAAAAACGAATGAGTCAACCAATCCTTCGTATACAATATCGACTTATCCTCCTTCCATTCATATTAAAATGATTGTTTGGGAAGAGGAGAAAAGAAAATTGCACATCTCTTATCCTGAGTATAGTGAAAGATGTCAATGAAAACAAGAACCATACTTCGATGTGAAATTGGAAAGAAATTTGCATTTGGTAAATAGCACAAAAACAAGAAAACATAATACAAATTTACAATACAAGATTGCGAAATATTTTCCCTTGTGCTCCTTACAATTAAGCAAGATAACAAGCTATAATTTTACAATTTGTTAGGCTCATAAAACTGATATAAATTTTCAACAAAATGTTCACTTACTAACAACATTGATTGAACTGTCGAAAGGATTCTTCCTTGATTATTACGGTCTTAACATATTCAAGAAGAGGGTAAACCGTTACCTATGCTAGATATCTTCCTAATGTGTACTTCTTAAGTCCTTCTTTTACAAAAACACATTCACTTATCCTCTACCTTGAGGTAGTCTTAGGCTTTGGAATAGCTGGCCGCTCGTATCGGAATATGCCTGTCTGCTAGAGAAACTAGCCAATCACTATTGCAGACGACTGCTCAGACACATTTGTGCTTGTTCAGCAATCACAGAGCCCACCTGTGGATTATACCGCAACTATGCTGAGCAGACCTTAATTACAGTTTCTGGGAGAGAGCGTATTAATTGGCATGCTGAACAGTCTGCGGTTCGAGACAGTACGCTCAAACACTCGGTCACGATAACTTGGGACTCTGTGCTAGCTCAACCATCGAAGACTCCTTAAATAGTTCCGTCTACACAATTTCCCTCACAAGGCTTGGGTCAAACTATGGCATGATTTTCAGGCTCTTTCCAAAGGTGCCGCATGCTGAGATCGTATATACAGGCCGATTGCACCCACTTCTTTGTAGTGGGTGAAAAATAGAATAAAAAAAAACACAAACCCTCCCTCCACGCTTTACCAACACACTCATATACATTTGTAAATTCGTCCCACATACATGCATTTATATGCTCCTCTGAAAGTCAAACGCGTGCAACGATATACATATATATGAATACATGTATGCGCCACCAGCTGATAAACATATAAGCACGTGGAGGTATGTGTTATTGTCCTTTTCTCAGGCACAAAGCTGGCGTCAAACATTTAATTCGAGACTAAAATGATAAACGGGGGACAGTGAAAACAAGCATGTCGACTTCAAATTCAGTCAGTTTTATTGATTTGATTGTTACTTGTCTTAAGGTCTTGCTGCCCCAAACGGAGTTACATTATGCAAAGACGGAGACATTTCAGGCAAAAGAAAATTATGTGAGAATATCTAAATGATGTTCTGATTATATATATATATGTGTTATATACACACACACGACTCTCCCGTCGAATTCAACGTATGAGAGTCAAGCGGATCAGTTCCTAGGAACTGACAGTCCGACACCAGCACATGAGATTTGATTATAGTGGTGAAGATTTTGTGCTGAACCATCCACTTTGAAGGTCCGAATACAGAGACCTGGTGCAGTACGTGCCACAAGGTCCCCAAACGAACATCTGCAGGTTTTTGATCTGAGAGTTGTGATTCTCCTAGACCAGTTGCCATCCAAGGTTATAGAATGCAGTCTGTCCTGCTAATTACCCATAGGTGTGGGAGAAAAGGATCGATACCTTTCCCAAGGGTATTACCATGTAAGTTTATATAATGGATTCGACTGGAATTCGAACTCGGCTCTCCGATTCCTCAATCTAAGCCGCTAACCATTATTACTCCAGCGTGCCTCCTCCTGAGGATATATATATATATATATATATATATATATATATATATATATATATATATATATATATATATATATATATATATATATATATATATATATATATATATAGAGAGAGAGAGAGAGAGAGAGAGAATTAGGCAGCATATATATATATATATATAAAGAAATAATCATACATAGAATCAAATAGCAATATATTATATATATATATATATATATATATATATATATATATATATAACTAGTATTGTTGGCCACTTGTATTCGAGGATACCCGTCTACTGGGGGGCCTCGTGAATCCCTATTGCAGACGCCTGCTCAGACTCATTTGTGTTTGTTCAACACTCACAGAGCCTACCTGTCATTTATAATGCAACTAAGCTGAGAAAACCTTAGTTAAGTTTCTGGAAAAGCGTGTTATCTAGCGTGATCAACAATTTGAACAAGGCCAGCACGCTAATGCTATCGGCCACGATGACTTGTGTCTTCGTGCTAGCAAAGCTATCGACTGCGCCCAAGAGTTCCGTCTACCCAATTTCACTCACAAGGCTTGGGTACTTTCCAAAGGTGCCGCACGCTGGGATCGACCCCTCCAGTCTGATAACATCAGGATGTCTCCTTCCTGACAAAATGACCTTGGTGAGTTTTGAACTCATTGTCAGAATCCAAACATTCTAATCATTCGGCCACTTGCCCAAATAATACATAACTATAAATTATCTAGATGACTGATTCTACCTCTTTCTGACCAGAGCTCAATACGGACACATTTAACCCAGTATGGAATTGTATCAAACAATGCACAATATACCCATCAAGAAATCCCAGTGCAAAAAAGCATTTATAATTAATAGATCCCTTTATGATAAAATAAAACAAGAAATCAAACTTTAATAACATAAATTCTAAACACGGCCACAATGTACTGTCTGTATTTGAAAATTAAGAATATGTATTTTGTCAGCAACTTTTATACTGTCTACAAAAGCACTTATATACTAGTTATTATAGTACCATAGCTAAAATCCTTGAAAATGGCTAAATTTAGCAGAATGTTTTCGCAATCAACAAACGTTTAAATCATTTTTACATTCATTAAGTCAAGAAAGAAAACACTTGTACGCATATAATAAAATATAATAGAAAATTAAACAAAGTTTTATTGCCAGGCTTATTAAAAGAAACATGTATTAAAGAGGAGTTGCTACCGAAATACACAACTATCAATATATAATTATATAATTGGATATTAAATAAGAAAAACAATTTGTTATTATTTCTTAACAAACAAGGCAAGGCTTACGGCCATATCAGGTTGAAACACGTGCGATCACCGAAGTAAAGCAACGTCGAGCTTGGTCATTATCTAGATAGCAGACCGCTTGGGAATAACAGGTGTTGTAAGTTTGTATATGCGGGCGGTTTAATAGATTTAAATTCTTATTTTTGAGGGACGAGTATTTGCAATTGAACCGGGCTATATATATACTACTAGAAAATTTTTTTTTTATTTTTTATTTTTAGTCAGGTCTTAATAGCTATAACACCAAATCTATCGCTTATAATTGAGAAGATAAAAGTTGAAACGGCTAATATGATAAAAATTGTCCTGATCAGTTATTTTTTATGAAACTAACACAGAAATAATTTGATTCAGTTCGTCTTGATGTCAATATATATATATATATATTTTAACCCGAGCGGATTCAGCAGAGAAACAAGACAGTGTAATTGTATAATTTCGCTTGGAAAGAGGTTCGCCATTTGTAACATTGCATCTTTCGTCAGCTTATAAAATTCTTTTCAATATCTTGCAACATTTTTAGAAATTAGAATAATTCTGATACAATCATACGAACGATCAACAATATTTTAATGTATATCATAACGCCGATTTGAAAATCCCCTTTTCATTGCACTTATTTCTTTATACTTACAGTGCTGTTCTTTTTTGGTCTATTGTTTTTGGGGTTAAAATAATTTTTAATCTTACTAATATAAAGACCCCTTTCCGACCATCTAGAAAAAAAGTTTATTCACCTTAAGGTATTCTACTGATAATTATAAATTTGGATATAAATGAGATTAAGGAAAAAACTGTGCAAAAAAGTGACTCAGATATCGCATTCTAATGATTAAACTGGGAAATTTAAAGAGCATTTGACAAAATATTAAAAACTATTTTACAATACACTCAGAACGATATTCTAGAGAATTCTAGAACAGCTTAAATTAAATCTAGAGTATTCCAGAATATTCCAGAAAGCCTCAGCTTGAAATAGCCACTCAAGTCACTAACCAGATGAAAGGGTACAAACACGCATCAGAACCACTTAAGGCATCTATTATTGCCCTCTCAAAAGCAGGCAAATCTACGAGAGAAATTCCAGAAATTGCTATAACCTCGCAATTAACTGTCTCTCGAGTGCTTAGAGCATATAATGATGCCACTCCTGCTCAAAGAAAGGAAACAAGGGGACGAAAGATAAAGATTGATGATAGAACTGGCAGGGTAATCAAGAGAGAAGTTGCGAAGAATTGGACTATAACTAGCCTAGAAATTGCAGCCAGTCTAACCGAAGAGCAAGGTGTTAGTCTTGTCTCTTCAACAGTACGTCGGTGGCTGTTAGAACAAGGCTACAAATCTTGTACACGAAGGTTTAAGCCGCTAATAAGCAAAGCCAACAAAGCCAAGAGACTTGAATAGGATCACTATTACAAAAATTTCACCGTAAGGACTGGAAGAATATTCTCTTCGATGAAACGAAATTTGAGGTAAATTCAAAGGACAAGATGAGTCACTTTTATCGAACAGCATTGTATATTTTAATATCGCACACCTATCTCACTTTTGGAACTCACTTCTTTCTTTCTTTCCTATCAGCTGCGATCTTCAAAAAGGTAAATGCAACGCCAATCGTCATATTGTCTTTTTGAATTCTATTCTTTTATTGTCCTCTCTGTTTCTCTCACTCTCAGTAACTGCTCGCATCTTAGTGGCTTTTAAAAAGATTCAAAAGCGTTTATGTGGCCTTTTGTGTGATGATTTATTTTGAATCATGTTTTTTTCACAGACGAAACGTCACAAACCTTTGCCTACTCTATCGGTATTTTTCTGGTAAATGTCCAGGCGAACTACATTCCTTAGTTCAACTCGTTCAGACCTTTTCAGCTAAGATCCGTTATACCACGTTCACATAGCTGAAACATCCTCGTTGCCCTTGTATTCCACTGGTAAGAAAGGAGTCCTAATCAAAGCAGCTTCTCTCGATAACTGTTACTTTGTGGAACAGACTCCCGAGGATATTACAATATTAACCTCATCAAGTCGACGTCCAAGCGTTATCTATCCTACATTATAAGGATATGTAGGATGGATAAATGTGGACCCTGCATTTACGTCCTCGTTTTACATCCATACAACACTTCATTTAGTAACCATCTTTTCCTTTGGCTCTTTGCCTTTTGGACTTAGTGTATAATTCATAAAACCCAGTTACAATATTCTCTTCGATGGATAAGAAATAATTTCGTCTTTGCGTTCGTATTCATCAAGATTTGTGCAATTCTCTTTTCTAACATATATAAGGAGCGTTTCAATAACTTGGACAGATTTTTATATGTGAATTAAGTTTTAGCGTCTAATGATTTTTTCTTTTTCTTTCAGATTTAACAACTTAAGTCTTTGGCAATTTCAACAATGGAAAGATGAACAAACATACAACGTGTTAAAGTTGTCAAAGCCTATTACAAAAATGCACGTTCAAACAGAAATGTAATGAGAAGTTCCCAGGTCACATCATCTCTCGAAACAGCGAAGTCAATTGGCCACCACGATCATGCGACTCGACGCCTTTAGATTTCTTCCTTTGGGGGTCATCTCAAAAGTAAGGTCTATGCTAACAAGCCAACAACAATTCAACAGCTGAAGGATGAGATAATAAGGCATATTGGTGAGATTGAGGAGCAACTATGCAGAGACGTCATCAAACATTTTGACCATCGAGTAGAGGTGTGCCGCCGAAGCCTTAACGGAGATTTGGGAGATAATATTTTAATGTTAATTTTAATTTCCATGACTTAAATAACATGTCAAATAGAGAAATAAAGTATCACCAATAACACTAATTTATTTATTGCTGACTTTAATCCGTCTTAATGAAGGACCCTTCTTATCTATCTATCTATCTATCTATCTATCTATCTATCGATAGATAGATAGATAGAATTAAAGAATATCAAATACTTAAAATGCCATAAGTAATAATTTGTATTCCATGAGAGCTCTAAAAAAAGCAGCTTACAATCTTCAAGAACTCCAAACCAAAATTTTTGTTTTGATCTTTTGAAGATTTTAAGTATTTGATATTCTTTAATTAATAATAATTTTGCTCTGTCTTTTGACACAGAGCTCTTCCTGGATCTATATCGTCCTTGAAATACCATACGGATTACCATATTGCATCATCACTATATATATATATATATATATATATATATATATATATATATGAAGAAATATAGTCTTAAGATGTGCTATATTTATGGGATAAAGTGCTCAATATCAGAGATAGAGCGTGTGTAAATATAAAAGTGAACATAGAAGTCAACACTTAGAGGCGACAGTCTGTTTCATGCTAGATGCAATCGTCAGGCCTGACGATTGCATCTAGCATGAAACACTGTCGCCTCTAAGTGTTGACTTCTATGTTCACTTTTACACACACACATACACACATATATATATATATATGCTACTCTATCAACTGTTTACTGCTACTCTGGTTTTCAGAAGAGTTACATTCCTTAGTTCCACCAGTTCAAACCCTTTACTTCTAAGACTTGTCATGTCACTTACGCTGGGACAGATCATCATTCCCTTCTATTGGCAAGAAGGACTTTCTAGTGGGACAGTTCCTTTCTCGAAAACCACTAATTTCTGGAACAGACTCCCGAGATGTTGCTTCCCGATCATTAAATTTTAGCTTTTTTTAAGTCTATTGTTAACTGTTTTCTCTCGTTCATATCCTTACAATTTGCACTTACGTCCTCTTCTCAAGTCTCTGCAAAAACTTAGCTCAATAACATTTTATGTTGAGAGGCTCATTCACTGAACTTGTATTTTTAGTAAACAAACAGTTTTAATTATATAAACAGGAGAACAGTGTCCAAAACTGAACTCACACCAGACAACTTAGCTTCACTGGCTACTGAGTGATTTTACAAATTATAGATTTATTTGGTTATATTAAAAACAAGACATGACAAAAGTTGAATAAATGTTCTTTTAGGGAGAGAAGCCTTCTAGTACAATAGTGTAGACTGACCCGCATAGCTATGTATGGAGTCAGTGCGGTGATAGCAAGGCATCGCTGGGTGGAGGGTTCTCTTGGTGGAATCAATGGTCAAAAGCGAGCCTTAGAGGACATCGGATGAGGCTTGACCTGGAGAGGGATAGGCTCCACCAGGTGAATTTTCTCAATATATGCTACGCATGAATAGATACCTTTCCAATCCAGATATATGGAGAGGACTGGACAGGTCGCTTACTGTGCAGAGACTCTACTACCACACTCGATCATATGACTGATGATGATGATGATGATGATGATGATGACTGTCTTTGTCAGTCAGTCTATCTAAATTTGTTCATGTCTTTGTCCATCAGTTTATCTGTTATCATCTATGTGTGCATTCATTTATGTATGTATGTATCTTTCTATCCATTTATCATATATGCTATAATCAATCTACCTAGTTATCTATCTACGTTATCATCCATGTATGCATGCATGTATGCATCTATCTATCTATCTATCATCACTCTGTCTATTTTTCCATTTTATCAGCTACCTTTTTTATCTATGTTATAATCTATTTCTTTATCTATGTTAATGTTTATGTTATCAACTATCTATATCTGTTATCATCTATGTTATTAACTATGCTGTCCACTATCTCTCTCTGTTATCATATCTATCTATCTATCTATCTATCTCAGTCTGTTCATATCTATCTATCTATCTATCTATCTCAGTCTGTTCATATCTATCTATCTATCTATCTCAGTCTGTTCATATCTATCTATCTATCTATCTCAGTCTGTTCATATCTATCTATCTATCTATCTATCTCAGTCTGTTCATATCTATCTATCTATCTATCTATCTTAGTCTGTTCATATATATCTCTCTCTCTCTCTATCTATCTATCTATGACAGTTCCCATCTTATCTAGAAATGCATTTGAGTTTCCTCAATAACCCTCGTCGCTGCATGTCAATCTCCGTTGAAATTTGACGTTGGCATGCAATTACTGAATAATTGATTCCGCTTTCGTCATCCCATTGCCCATTTCCTCTTGCGATCGTTCCCCACGTTCTCGTCTTTCCTTCTTCTGTTCACAGTGCCAACCGAAATGAATTCCGTACCTAATCCAGCCGACCATAAGTCTTCAGACGACTTTTTCTCTGTTACTGTATTTAACATAACTTATCAACCAGAGAGAATTGAACATTTGAATACTCCTTGCGTTATTCTTGTTCTAGTTTGATTGCATGCAAACAAACAATAAGAGGGTCAGTTCCGATTCGATAATTTCTGTTTAAATTTTTGTGATAATACTGCGCAGTTATGGCTAGACCTGTCTTCACTGAGTCTGTACCACCCCGTCCAAGGAGTGAACTCATAATTTCCATGCGACAAAACTCATAAACCAACGCTTTAATTCATACAAAAATAACTTAGTAAAAGTGAATTAAATAAAGGTTTCAATTCGAAAATCCCTAAAGGTTACACTGTTCTACAAACATCTGAAGAAGGTCGAAGAGTACGACAGCCGAAACGTTGTGACAACAACAAATATGAGGACATTATTAAGAATGTAAACAATGTAAAGGGGTTTTCCGATCTTACCGCCTAAGCAAGATAACGAAAAATACGGTTTCAGAGAATGAACACCACTGTCTATTCGGTAGTTTCAAACCCGATTCTCTATAAATAATTGTCCCTGTCAGATTTTACAAGAATAACATACTATGTATAGGATAACTTACTATATTCCGCCACATGGCTTAGCAAATTTAACGATTGTGGATGATGATTTTAAAGAACGCGTTAGTTATACACGAGATCGAATGAAGGCAAAGCACGTAATCTAGTCACTTGACTTTATCCATTACGGTTAACTGATTTTCAACCATGAAAGCCAATAAAGCGGTCGCATAGTTGTCAGTTGGAATTAGAGAGTCAGGGCTAGAATGTTGAAACATCTGCGTTTATAACGTATCCTTTACACCCAGTATATCGATATCCTTTAAAACGAGTTGGTAGAATGTGCTAAAGTAATTTTTTTAGGTTAAGCGGTTCTTAATCGTGAAAGTTTATCATTTATTTCACCAAGGTGAGTTGAAATCAGAAGAAACGTCACCCCTTTTCGACCACCCTTAATAAAGTTGTCTTCTGTATTCCTCTTAACCAGATAGAACCTCAATGACCCTTAATCAAATGTAGCTCTTTGTAAAGTAGTTTTTTCGATATTTATAACATAATCATTTTAGCATAGATGCAAAGAGATGGCCCTTTTTTTCTTACTGCGTACCTTGACAACTTGGAGGATTTTATTTTCATTTTAGAAACATTGTTTTCCAGTAATAAATTACATGAATTCCACAATGGAATCTCAACATGAAACATAGTCCCCGTCAAGTTTAACATATTTGCTGAAAGCATTGAAATTTATACTACCTCCTTTTATAGATACACAAACATAGACTTCGTCTTCTATGTGCCGTGTCCTTTCAGGACGTTGGTAATCATAGCTCTCCAGAATTTCGTGTCCTTTGTGGTCTTTATAAATGTTGTCTTTCTGCTATCACTTTCAAACCCTAGACCGCCACCCATTCACTCAGGCTCGCCAGGGTTTTTTTTCCTATGTCTCTCCTTCCTTCAATCTGTCCTGTGAGAATCAAATATTCCAATCCGTCTTTATCATGTGCCCCTATAAATTTAAAAAGTCTCTTCCTAATGTTAAGTATACATGTCTTTTTTGTTTCTATTGCCTCTAGAATTTCGTATTTGCTCACATGCTCAGTCCATGGCATCCTCATCATCCTTCTGCAGACTCGCATTTATGTTGTTTCAAGTCTCTTCTTCATCTGTGAGGAGATTATATCCAGCATTCACTGTCATAACGAACTGTTTCTATATCTTAATACTTTGCTTAGCTTCTGGGAGGCATCTTTCGCTATACCAATGAGTCTTCCAATTTCAGTGCTACATTTTTCATCCTCCGTTACATCACCCAGATATTTATATTGTTGGAATTGTTTGATGTAAGTATCTTGAATTTGTAATTTGCTTGTTGAGCTGTTCGTTTTGATAGCAACCATACCTTCTGCCTTTTTCCAATGATGTTTAGTCCTTTCTTCTCGCTTTCCTTCACTGTCTTCTGTGGGATTTATTGTAGTTTCCTTACTGTGTCCGCTATTTCCTTTGCATATCTTATGTTGTTAAGATTGATGACTCCTATAATGAATCCAGGTAGAACTTCTAATTCTCTCAGAATCGCCACACTGTAATTGTTGAATAAATCTTTTGAGAAAGCACATCGGTGTCTTAAACCACTTTCTATTTTTTTATATTTACCGAATTCATTTCCTATCTGTATTTACGTAGCTTGCTGCCAATATAAGTTTGGGATTATTCTGATATGCTTCCCAAACATGTCATAGCTGCCTAGCAGTTTCAGCAGTTCAAACATTTTTGCATTGTCTACAAAGGACAGGTACAACTCTTTCTGCATTTTTATGGCTCTTTCTGAGATTCTGAGCATAAATATAGCATTCTTAGTTCCAATGTATTTGAAGAACCCGCACCGTTTTTGTCCTATCTCCGGTCTGATTTTTCTGCGGGCTCTAGTCATCAGAATTCGGATGAGGTGTTTTATTATATGGTTCGTTAGGTTGATTGTCCGATGGAGTTTCTATTCGTTTGCTTGGTTTCTTAAGCAGTGTAATGAAAATGGGTCTACTTAGGTCTTCCGGTATATCACCACTGTTGTATATTACATTTATTATGACTGTAATTTTGTCAATGCCGAAATCATTTAAGGTTGCCAGCATACCTAATACGGTTTGATCCTGTTGCTTTGTTTATTTTCCATTTGATCAGTGCTGATTCCGCTTCAGATCTTAATATTTCTGGTCTTTCGATATTTTTCCCTATTACCGATTATTCCCCTTTGTCGTGGAAGAGTTCTCCGATGTATTCATTCCATTTGTGAAATATTTTGATTTCTCTAATATCAGTGCCCCATCCTTTTGTCCTGTTAGATCTTCTCTTCATTCTTTCTGTTTTTTTCACATTTTTCATTGAGCCATTCCTCTTTAGCTCTTCTGCATCTGTTCCTAATTTCTTTGTGCTGAGTCATATATTCTGTGTGGTACCTTCTCATTGTTTTTGTCTTCTTTTCATTATGTCGGGAATTTCATCTGTCAGTCATTCTTTTATTCCTTATTACCCTTTAGGATGATCTTGATTAGTGATTTTACTAAAGCTTCTCTATGTGTTCCACTTCAGGAGTCCATTTGCCTTTTGTTCACCTGCTGTCAACTCTATCCATATATTTCTCCTTTACATTCGAGTCATTCGAGAGTGTGTCGTATTTCAATTTGAGTGCCGCACTGTCTCTCTCCGATTTCCATAGGTTCAAGTTTACAAATCACTGGGACGTGGTCGCTTCCGCAGTCAACAATTCGGTATGTTTTGCAGTGTAAAACTGAATTCATAAATCGCTTATTGATACTTGTTTAGTCAATTTGATTTTTTCTCCTCCTGGCTTTCTTTATGTTTATATATATATATATATATATATATATATATCTTGGGTGTTCTTGAAACCAGCTATTGGCTACTGCCTGATCATTCGCCGTGCACCAATTGAACTATTTTTTCGCTGTGATCATTTTTTCCTATCTTTCCCTTTGTATACTTTGGCATTCAGATCTCCCATGACGAAGGTAATTTTTTGCGAAATGCATTGAGACTTGGCGTTGTGCAGCATACAGTAAAACTTGTTCGGTTTTAAATAAGAACTATTTCAGATAGTTGACAGTATTCTTGAACACATTTCTTCGTGTCTTGGCCGAATATCTCTCTGTTTAAATATCAGACAATATTTGTCACTGAAGAAATCTCCATTGTTCGCCCACTTCTTTTCACATGAAAAGTTAAAAATTCCTGCTATATATTTTCTAACTGGCGACATTGATTTCGTGTTTTGATATTCCATGCTGCGAAAATTATTTTTGTTTGATGTGAACAATTGCATGATTACGTTGCGCTGGCACCTAAAGCTAATTTTTATCCTGAGCGGAGGATCAATTCCAAGGAATTTGACACCATTTATGGTGTTTTTCCTAACAGTCGCTGGATGACAGTCAGATGACATCTGTTGCACATGTCCCTCTTTACCGGACGAGCATTTAATTCTAATAAACACACTTCATGCTGTTATCATTCATAATTTCCTTGTTAAAAGCCATGAGATTTCTTGGGATTGATAGTGGAATGGTTTCCTGTTAGTTTCTCCACAGTGATTTATTGAGTCACCTGCTCTAGTTATCTGACCATTGACTCGTCAAGAGTTCTTCCACCTTTTGATATGGCTTATTTTTCGTCCCATAGGATTGCTAACAACTCACCTCAATTTCAAGAAAGTTAAGGTACCGATTTAGACGCCGACCATCCGACAATAGCATACATGCATACATACCCATACATACTCCCATTATATATATATATATATATATATATGCTTTAATTTAATAATATTGCCTTATTTTTTTAAGTCCGAGTAAATTCATGCCTTAAATTTCTCGAATTAATATTGAAAGAAGGTTTCACTATTCAGTATTCGATCATAGCCGAAAAGTTTCATAGCTGATATGCTTATAAAATACATTATTATTTTTTTTTAATTCAATGTAACTTCTTACCTTGATATTCTCGAGTTAATATTGAAAGAAGGTTTCACTATTCAATATTCAATCATAGCCATAAATTTCATAGCTGATAATCAGAAACTTGAATATGAAAATATTTTTTTTCATCAACCCTCGTGACTATCGGTGGTGGTTGTGGCGGAGGGGGGAGTTATATCTTCGAATGTAAATTAAAATAAATAAAACAAGTCGCTAACAAGTCACTCCCAAACAATAATTCTAAACAATTTGAAAGACGGAAAAGTTGGTTGGTTGTTTGGTTGATTTTGTTTAGCGGCATATCAACACCTCTATGGGTTATTCAATAGCGGAATCTAAATATTTTGAACACAGTTTTACGGTTCCAATTAAATATGTTTTGAACGCGATTGTATTCCTTCAACTCCAAATAAAATGTAATTCTGTTATAGAATGTATTGCAGGTCATTTTGCTTTCAGTGAATACGACAGACAAGGTGCTCTGATTTAGTTTTATGTACGATTTCTCGTGTGATCTTTTTTTTTTTTTTTTCGGATGATAAATTCTATAAAAAACTGTCCAACTGTTCTTTTTATCCGAGCGCTTTCGGTTATACATTTAACAATTTTCAAGGTTGATATATATTAACTGTTAACAAGAAATCGTTTATTGTATATATGTATGTATTTATATAATGTTTTCATTTTCAAAACACGGTCAAGATATTGTGTCCATGTTCATAGTTGATATTAGATTTTTTCTGAAATTTATCACCCGAAAAGAAAAAATTATAAAATCACATCAGAAATTTATAAAAAAAAAAAGCTAAATCAAAGCACCTTGTCTGTCGTATTCAATGAAATGTGATCATATATATATATGTATATATATATATATAGTGGGTGGCAATTAGTCTATCAGAAGGAAATATTTGAATTCCAAAACCGTGGAGAAAGTAAGAAGAAACAATTGCTCAATCATTCTAGGATGTATGGTAATTCAAAGATGATAAATTAAATGAAGCTGTGGAGAGACATAATCGTTGAAATCATTGAGAGACATGTCAATAAACACTTTATATAGAGTTGAGAAGTCTATTTGTAAGGAATAGAAATGCCTGCCGTAAAAGGTCTAAATATTCAAACAGAGTCGGCTGAATTAAGTCGGGAAATAAAAATGACAGTTTATTTTTATATCGGCTCATGGAGTGAGATAAAGGTAAACTATAAGATTACTGAAATACTTTTTTTTTATTTTAGGTTTTTTTTTTTTTTTTATATTATTTTTTTTATTTTTTTATTTTAGGTTTTTTATTTTTGTTTTATTTTTTATTTTAGGATTTTGTTTTTGTTTTATTTTGTTTTATTTTTTTTATTTTTTTATTTTTATTTTATTTTTTGATATTTTTATTTTAGTTTTTTGGGGCTTTTTCTCCCACAATTTTAGTTAAGAGATTGCGTATTGATGCGTGGTATTAAAACTAAATTTTCTTTATTGATTCTATAACCCATATCGATAACATTTTTGTTTTTTACAAACTTCTGAACTGCGATGTTGTCGTTTTTGTACTGATTCTTCTAATAAGACTGGTCAACACGTTTTGGTACTATCCAATTTAGATTTAGCTAATTTTTACAATGACTATTCACAACCAAATTAACTAAAATGTTCAAATTAAGCATTTTTATAACTATTTCCATGACAATTGTTTTGAGGAAATGTCTTATTTTGTAGCGCGATTTAAAAAGTTTAAACGTAGTACTAGATTGGCGGCTAGGTCCCATCATTTTACAAGTGAAGTTGATAAATGAAATCGTAAGTTCTATTCTAAGAGTTTGTTTTTTGTTTGTTTTTTTTTGCACTTCTGGCGTGTGGAACTCTCTTCCGGCTTTTTGTTTTCTTGTCAACTACAATCATCTTCAAACATAAATGAAGCACCAATCGTCATCTTCTGTCTCCTTGAATTCTGATGTTTTATCGCCCTTTCTCCTTAATACCGTTTTATCAGTTTATTTTAATCTCAGTAATCCCTTGCATCTTAGAGATTTTATCACCTTGCTTGGAGTGAAATTATTAGAAAATATTCTGAAAGCCTGCTTTGAAAATCTATGAATGTTATTGAATTCCTCATTGCTCAAATATGTTTTTCTATTACGATAATGCCTTATGACGATGACTGTGCAATTGTATTGTTCTAAGTCATGAATTGAAAAAGTCCTTGATCGGACCCTGAACTATCAAGAGTCACGAGGAATCGATGTTCCCTCAGTGAAGACCTGTGTCTTGGGCGCTTGTTGGACCGTAAACTCAACCCAGGCCTAAAGTGTAACTCGTACATACGTTCCATGGTTCCAGTAAGTACCTGACTCCTTGTGCTATCATCTACCTTTACAAGAGCCAGATCAGGCCTACAATGGAGTACTGCTGTTATATTTTTTGCAGCCTATAGCCCCCACTCTCACAGACGAAACGTTGCGTGCCTCTCGCTAATCTAACGCTACATCCGTGGAAAGTGTTCAGACGAACAACATATCGTTTCACCAGTTCTAATCACGGCTAGGACCCACCATGCTACGCGCATTGTAACGAACCACCCTCATTCCCTCCATATTCTATTGGTGAGACGTAAGTTCCACTCGATCAGCTTCTTCCCGCGAACCGTTTCTCTGTGGGACCGATTCCCAAGAGGATGTATTCCGGATCAGTGAAATCTTAACCTGTTGAAGCCTGAGGTTAACCGTTATCTTTCCTACATATCCGCATGAACTGTGCATCTTTATCTGTAACCCTCTATCCCGAGTGTCTCCCGGGCCTTGGACAGGTGAACCTCATGTAAAGAAAATAAATGGTATGAATTAATTTGGCTGAAGTTAGTGATGAGCAAGGTGAAGGATTCCACCAAGTTATGGAAAAACGGCATCAAGGAACATATGTGATCATAGCTCTTCACAACTTCCTATCTCGTATGCAATTTTTTTCTTCCTTCGCTAAGGCTCTTGCCCTCCGTTCCAATATTCATTCACTCAAACTCGTCAATATACCCCGTGAGGGTTAAGTTTTCCAAGTCCCCCTTCTTCGTGATGGATCCAAAAAATTTCAGTTGTCTTTTTTCCTGTTTCTGAGTACAAGTATACATTTTCTTGCCATTTTATTTAAAACTTCCTAATTGGTTTCTTGTCCCATCCATGGAATTTTCAGTATCCTTCTGTGGAACCACATTTCTGCTGCTTCTAGTTTTTTCCTCATCTGTGGGGTTATTGCCCAACATTCATTGCCATATAAGAGGATGGATATCACATAGCAATCAAGAAAGTTTTCTTTGTTTCTAACAAAAGTTTTCCATTTCTCAGCATTTTTTCTTAGCTTCTAGAATAAAAAGTTCGCTAGTCCGATGCGTGTTCGTATTGCGTTTTCGTCTGTTAAAACGCTTCCCAGATATTTCAACTTCTGCACGTGCTTGATGTTTATATCTCCAATTCATAACTCACATGCTGGCCTCTTGGCTATAGTTTCTGCCTTCTTGCAGTTGATAGTACTTTTTTCTAGCTTTCTTCTACTTCACTGTCTGGGAGTTCCTCTAGTTTCCTTTCCGAGTCGGCTATCAACACAGTGTGTACCTTATATTGTTAAAATTACAACCACCGATAATAAATCCTGATTGGGTCTCCAGTTCTCTTAGGGTCGCTTTGCTGTAGAGGTTGAATAAATCCGGGAAGAAGGAGCATCCTTGTCTCACACCCATTTCTGTTTTTGTATAGCTACTCAGTATATTCTCTAACCATATGCAAGCTGCTAGCTCACATTTTAAGTTCTGGGTTATTCTAACATGTTTTTCTAAATAGGTCGAATTTTTTTTCCAGTAGTTCATATTGATCAATGTGCCATACATTGTCAAATCTTTTTGCTTAACCTATAAAGCCTAGGATCAAATCCTTCTGCATTTGTATTTCTCTCTTTTACATCATTCTCATGATAAATATCCCATTTCTTTTTCCAGTTTCTTTGACATATTCACACTGTTCTTGTCTTATTTTCGGTATAATAGTGGAAATGGACGTTATTTTTGGATGTAATATCCAAAAATTGTTCAAAATTTACCCAAATCATCCTATGCAGCATTTTAAAAAGTGTAGGCCTGTGTAATCGATAAGCGTTGTTCCCCTTTTGTTTGGCAGTTTCGTCTGAGGTTATCTCCCCTAAGAACAAGTTATAAAATGGCTAACGCCTATTTCAGTTCTGCTGCACCCTAGCGAGTTTAAATCTGAATAAAACTTCATAACTTCTGTTCACTTGTTTTCATTAGAATCTTGGCTTCACAACTTTCATACTAACTTACGGATAAAAGGTTATTGATTTTATCTGGCTAAGAATTCAGAATCTTAATTGCTATTTGATTAAACTTCTTGCTATTTCCTTGTAGAAAACTTTAAATTTTATTTTGATTTCAGACTAATAGATTCTATTGCTGTCGAAGAATGGGATGTGTGAATGAGCTTAAAATACTGAGTCGGTCCCTGGGGGTCGCTTAACAGACATTGCTTTACTGTTAATAGCCATTATATATACTCGATAAATCAGGACGGAAGGGAATAATGGCGGTTTTCTTGAGGTAATCAGAGAAAAATTGGAAAATTTCGAGAGAAGTAAAGAGATTTTACAAGTGCAAGTTGTAAACGTAGCATCTCTGTGACTTTTCTATTCTAATATAAATACTTTCTTGGCAATTCTTCTGATAAACTTTTCTCTATGGTATCTTGACTTTATGAATTTAAGCGCAGTACTCAATTGGCGGCAAGGTCTCATGATTTTACAGTTGAAATGGCTAGATGTAACCATAAGTTCTATGCTAATAGTTTCTGTTATCACGTGTGGAACTCTCCTCCGGCTTGCTTCGCTAGCAACTTTAGCAACATTTAAATCCAATGTCAATCGCCATCTTTTGTGTTAGTGTCCTTTTATTGCCTTCTTTCCTTTCAGTTACCGCTTACGTCTTAGTGGTTTTATTGCCTTGCTTGGAATGAAATGATTAAAGAATATAGTTTTCTGTAGGGACTCTAGATGACAAACTAACGTGTTCAGATATAGCTATACTTTCTGATAACCGGTCACATATAATACCAATAATACTTTTGTTGTATTGCTATCTTGAATTTTTCAGCTGTCACACCCTTACCTACAGACGCAACGTCGCAAGCTTATCGCTATTTCCATAGCAAATGTCCAAATGAATTTCATTCTTTAGTTCCACCAGTTCAGACTTTTACTGGTATGACAGGATGTACTAATTCCACTGAAACGAATCACTCCCATTTTTTCACTATTCAAAAGATAAAGAGAAAATTCTTAAGAACTGCTGTTTGTGGAATAGACTCCCACATAAATACTTCCCTGAACACTTAGCCTACTTTAGTCGAGGGTCAATCGTATTCTATCCTTATCATCATAAGCTTCATTTCCTACTACGTCTTCTTTCAATTATATCGCATGCATCTTTCATCATAATCATTTTAATCCTGTACATTGAGAGGCTCCCGAGCCTTGTATTGGTGAAAATTTAGTATAACAAACAAACTGACTTTAATAATTTTTATTTTCAAACGCAAGATTGAATACAAAACAACAAAGCATTGATTCTGGTTTGAAATGAGTTTCCTATTTCTAGGCAATATATAGTAATGAACATCACCAGTACAGCGCCAGGGAATGAAACACCTAATTTCTCTTATTGCAATACATTTCTGCTGAAGAAAAACGTAGGCGATCACGGCCCTCCACAGTCCTTTTCTTTAACATTTGTGAATTGACATGCATTATCATGAAAGACAGTAGTGTAGTTTCCCATTGTCTCCTCCATGGAATTTTAAGTTTTCCTTTTCTTAGATTGGTTGTCACCAAAGACTGTTTTTTTTTCTTTGGTTTAGTTTGTTTTACTGCATATCAACCTCAATGGGTTATTTAATGCTGACAAAATTGTTATTACTGGTAATATTTTGTTTTGTCAAAAATCTATTTCTGGTAATATTTTTCCTTCAAAAATGTATTGCAGGTAATAACTTTTTCAAAAATATATTGCTCATAATATTTATTTTTTAAAAACATTCTTGGTAATATTTTTTCAAAAATGTATTTCTGGTAATATTTTTTTTTCTTCAAAAATTTATTGCTGGTAATAAATTTTACAAAGTATTTCTGGTATTAAAACCTATTTTTACCCTTTCATAGTGTTTTTACCCCAGTCTGGGAGTTAACTATTTGCCCATAGTTGAGACCCCTAACAGGTTCTACCACTCTGGGTCAGGTGGGACCTGGGAACATCAGCAATTAAGAGATGGTTCCATACTCCTCAAAACTTCCTGATTGTCTTACCCAGGACGCAGATGTAGTTTATCGTCATACCCAGGACGATCACCAAAGACTGGAGAACACAGTTTAACTTCCTATTCAACCATTTTGCGTAGCAAGAAGAAACATATTCATGCCTTTCTCGAGGACATTAGTGCTAAAGTGAATACAAATGTGAGTAAACGGTGAAATTGGCTAATCTGCATTTTAGCTTGTCTTGTCGCTGAGATACGTGTCTTTTTCTTATTGAGTTTAGTGTCTGAGTTCATTGTAGAAGCCAGGCGTAGGAATGGTGATTTTCAAGGCATGCACGAACTCTTCAAGTGAGTAATTGTCTCAACACAATCTTTCTATCCACAACACTTTTCTTTTGCTCATGTGCCGTACAAAATTTAACCTTTGTAAATATTAGGTTGGTGCAAAAATAATATCGTTTTTTGACGTTACAAAATACGTCAAAAAAACGATATTATTTTTGCACCAACCTAATAACAACATCTTCACTCATATTCTGAACGCGTGATCAAGTATTCATTGTAAATCTCGTTCGGCTCATCCAATTTCAAACCCGAAGGCATGAAATGACGAAAGACTGCATTATTTTAAGTTGGTTGATTTTACGAAGTACCAACTCTTCTTGGCTCATTTAATGCCATATCTTTCTATGGGGAATCTAATGTGGCTCGAACTTACTGCACAGTATTAGACTAAACTCTTTAATCATTACCCAGGGGCCTGATGTTTGGATTAAAAACCTAAAAGGAACACCTTAGAGTTCAGTCGCTATATCACTTATAAAGGTCTGTAATAAGACTAAACTGTTTATTCATTACCCAGGGGCCTGAAATTTGGATTAAAAACCTAAAAGGAACACCATAGAGTTCAGTCGCTATATCACTTATAAAGGTCAGTAATAAGAGTAAACTCTTGAAATTTGTCGGGGAAACTAAATATTTCGGTGCTGGTTTTGGTATAATATGATTTTGCATTTGATGATGGAATTGATAAACGTATTTGAGGAAATCAGAGCATATATCCTTTAATTCACATTATTATGCGACAGATTTTGTCCTCATCTTTGTTGTTACTATCCAAACTTTACGACCTTGTACCATCCGGCCGTCTTCAGAGAATTTCGAAATGAAGCATTTGTTCAATCTATCTCCGTAGCTTGAATTAAGTGTTCAGTTTGAAACGTTGTGATACTAACAAAAAAAATGAGGATATTAGTCCCACTTTAAATAATGGCCATTCCTCATCATAGAAATTCAAACAGAAATATATGCCTTAAACTCCAATAAATAATATAATATTTCGAGGAATCATTTCATCGGTAGGATTGTGACCAAGTGAAAACCGAATACATGCCACCATTTTCCCTGTCATAAAAATCTCAAGATTAAGAGACAGCTGATTAATTATATAGATATCATAAGTGCAAGAAGGTTTAAGCCTTTAACTCATCTTATTTCTTAAACATTTCAAAATCCCAGGATCCGTTTCAAAATACTTAGACGACGGAATTATTTACATTTCTAATGGGATTAATATAACTTTAGAAATCTTGCCAAATTGAACGACCACACATTCAACGTTTATTTAAAGGGATTTATGCTTGAAGTAGCATCAATTTACCAAGACCTCGAAATGTCCTGACAGTAAAAGCTCTTTTGGTTGTTTGCCTTATCTATATGATCTGCAGTTATGCATTATACTTGATGTCCTGGTTAGTTACATCAGATTAGAGCTGAATACTTGGGTTCTGGCATTTTGTAAATTCTGTTAATTAGTTGGATCAACGGGTTTGCAATTTTGAGTCGATAACGTGTCTTGCGTGCGTTCGATTGAACTGGCGCCAGTTCCGAGTCAAGTAACATCTGGTGGCGACAAGATTTGAGCGCTGACAAATGAGAGAAGTCAGTTTTAAAAACTCCCATTGATATTTCCAGCGGATTTTCTCTTTCATGTTATTTCATACATCAATGAGAGTCGGGGTCATCTGGAATTGCTGGCAGTGATGGTAATTCGAGGCTAGAGCTTCTAGGTTCGGATCAGTGCCAGAATATACACAGAATTGGAATGGAGAAGAGGAATGTGTGAAGAAAGAAGAGATTACAGTCCTTATTGACTCACATAAAGTATCGGCATTACCATTCAGAAAACTAGTGCACACCTAAGTCTATTATTATTATTATCTATCTATGCAAATGTGTCCGCGTTTTGTCAGTCTGTTTATCTATCTAAATTTATGCATGTCTTTGTCAGTAAGTTCATCTATGTAATTATCTATCTATATGTGTAAATTTGTCCATGTCTTTGTCAATCAGTTTCTCTATCTATCTATCTATCTATCTATGTCAATTTCTTTCTATCTATCTCGGTCATTTTCTATGTATTTATCTATCGACCTAGGTCATTTTCGTATCTATCTATCTATCTATCTATCTATCTATCTATCTATCTATCTATCTATCTATCTATCTATCTATCTATCTATGTCGATTTCTTTCTATCTATCTATCTCGGTCATTTTCTATGTATTTATCTATCGATCTAGGTCATTTTCGTATCTATCTATCCATCTATCTATCTATCTATCTATGTCGATTTCTTTCTATCTATCTATCTCGGTCATTTTCTATGTATTTATCTATCGATCTAGGTAATTTTTGTATCTATCTATCTATCTATCTATCTATCTATCTATCTATGTCAATTTCTTTCTATCTATCTATCTCGGTCATTTTCTGTGTATTTATCTATCGATCTAGGTCATTTTCGTATCTATCTATCGATCGAACTAGGTCATTTTCGTATCTATCTATGTCAATTTCTTTCTATCTATTTATCGCGGTCATTTTCTATCAATCTCTCTATCTATCTATGTCAATTTCTTTCTATCTACCTCGGTCAGTTTCTATGTATCTATCTGTCTATCTAGATCATTTTCGTATCTATCTATCTCATTTCCTATATTTATTTTTTTATCTACCTATATATATATATATATATATATATATATATATATATATATATAAAATTAGGTTACATCTATACTGAAAACTAAGAAAAAATTATTAAGAAA
>OZ010572.1:131728804-131831304 GCA_963932145.1 Acanthosepion lycidas
ATTAATATCTTTTTCTTTTGGGATCTGGACTTAAACGTTCCACCCTAGTTCTTTTTCTTTTGCTTGTTCTTCTTTGGACAACTGTTTCAGGCAATGGTGGAGTTGGTATATCGAATAAATCATATAATACGTCCATTGGTTCTTCATTTTCTTTACTTATTTCTTCAATGATTCTTTTACTTAATTGGTTCAAATGTCTTTTCTTCGTCCATTTTTTACTTCTTATCATGTATAACATCTTACCAATTCTTTGAGTTACCACTCCATCTTGCCAAAATTCCTTCCCATTTTTGTAATTTTAAAAAAAAAACTTTATCTCCCGGCCTGAAATATTTCATATTTTCCTGATGCGTTTTGTTTTGGTAACTTTTTTCTTTCCGGCAGCAGCCTATTGAATACAGATCTCATTTTTCTAGCAAACATCAGTTCAGCTGGAGACATCCCTGATATTGCGTTTGGATTTGGTGTTATTCTGTATATACTTAAAAACTGCTGTATATTACCATCATCTGTATTAGTACCATTTGTTTTTTTAAGGGCTCTCTTGAACGTATCAACAAACCGTTCAGCCTGTCCATTTGACCTAGGATGGTACGGTGAAGTCGTGATGGGGCCAATTCCCAGAGTCTTCCAAAACGTCTTAAATTCACTTCCTGTGAATTGAGTTCCATTGTCGGTGACAATTTTTTCTGGTACCCCAAAACGTGGAAACAGTTCTGTGATAAAATATTTTGTTACAGAAGCAATTGTTTTTTTGCACTTAAAAATTTCAGGCCACTTGAAATAGCTATCCACAATTATCAAGTAGAAATTTCCATTCATAGGTCCAGCATAATCTATGTGGAGTCTGGTCCATGGAACATCTGTTTTTGGCCATGGTGTGTATTTTACTGGCGGTGCTTTCGCTGCCATTTGACACCCTCTACAAGTTTTAACTACCTGTTCAATGTCTTTGTCCATATTTGGCCAATAAATGTAACTCCTCATCAGGGCTTTCATACGTCCAATACCAGGATGCCCCTGATGAAATTCCTTCAAAATCCGCTTTTGTAGTACAACCGGTATCACGACTCTTCCAGCATATAACAGCACTTCATCACATATTGAATATGCTGGTGAAGAAGTTTTATACTTTTCTGAAGTTACAACTTCTTTCATTTTTCTAATAAAAATGTCGTTTTCTGCTTTTAATTTTATTTCATCTAATGTCACCGGTAATTCTTTTACTGTGTTATACAGTACTTCAACCAATTCATTTTCTGCTTGTAACGCCGCTATCACCGTATCTTCTAGCGGTTCCAAAGACGTTGGGATCAGTCTAGATAAACCATCAGCATGGCTTAATTTTTTAGATGATAAAAATTCCATTTTGAAATTGTAATTCAACAAAATGGTTCCCCATCGCTGCAAACGGTTTGCCGTTTGAGTAGGTACACCCTTCTTCGAACCATAGATTGAAAGCATCGGGCGATGGTCGGTCTGCAATATAAACCTTCTTCCAGGTTAACTTATGGAATTTTTTACAAGCATAGATGATAGCTAAGCTTTCTTTCTCAATTTGAGAGTACTTCTTTTCTGCGGGTAATAATGTCCTTGATGCATGTGCCACTGGCTTTGTATTGCCGTCTCTGAATTTATGCAGAATTACCGCACCTATTCCGTACTCGCTTGCGTTCGATGCCACTATAATTTCTTGTTTAGGGTCATAATGTGTTAGTGATAATTCCGACGTCAAAATATTCTTTATTTTGTCAAACGCCTTCTGACACACTTCTGACCATTCCCACTTTGCTCCCTTTTTAAGCAATTTATTTAATGGAGCCGTAAGGCTGCACATATTAGGAATATATATCCCATAATAGTTAGCAAGTCATAAGAACGCTTGTAGCGTTACTACATTTTTGGGAGTTGGCATGCTTTTGATCGCTTCTGCCCTCGCCGGATCTAGTCTTCTTCCATCAGAGTCTATTATCTGCCCCAAAAACTTAATTTCACTCATAAAAAATTCACATTTTTCAGCTCCAAGTTTGAATCCATATTCTTCAATTTTTTCAAAAACCTGATTAATATGTTCCAAATGTTCATTTCGATCTATACTTTTTATCAAAATATCATCAAGATATGCAATGGCGAAGTCCAACCCTGCCAGCGCTGTGTCCATAATTTGCTGAAAAATACTAGGGGATACTTTTAAACCAAAAGGCAGACGGTTTAATTTGTATAAACCCTTGTGTGTATTGATAGTCAACAATTTAGAACATTCTTCGTCCACTTTCACTTGGAGATAGGCATCCGATAAATCCAATTTAGAGAATATTTTTCCTCCATTTCAATTTGCAAAAATGTCTTCTGGTGAAGGCAAAGGATATGTGTGGTCTCTTAAGCAATCATTTAGACCCGTAGAGAAATCGGCACACATCCGAATTTTATTATTCTTTTTCTTAACATATACAACAGGGCAGGCCCACTCTGAAAATTCAATGCGTGAAATAACTCCTAAATTTCAAGCCGTTCCAATTCTTTGTTAATCTGTTCCAAAACACCAAATGGCACATTTCTTTTTCGCTTGAAAATAGGTTTTACATTTCCCTTCACTTCAAGTTTTGCCTTCGTCTTTTTGCAACATCCAAGACCTTCTGAAAATACTTGTGGAAATTTTATTTTCAGATCTTTCACCAAATTTTCTGTAAGCCGATTTTTACATGGAGAAGAAACATTAATTCTATTGCAAAAAGAATTTATAGGGAGTTCCCATAAATTAAAAAGTATAATCCAATCTGTTCCAAATAAATTTGAAGCATTTTGTAGTACATACACTTTAGACTTTAGTGTCTTACCAACAAATGAAATATTACAAGAAAATTCACCGTGAAAATGCAATTTTCTTCCAGAAAACCCGCGAGCCACTTTTTCAGTCTTTTTAAGCAAAGGTCTGCCTATTTTAATCCATGTTGCTGTATTAATAATGGAAATATCACTTCCAGTATCTAGCTGTAGTTTAACATTTTTTCCATTAATTTTTACCTGTACGAATTTTCTTTTCTGCCCCTCCTCAATCTCCTGACGTGACAACACAATATTCACATTATCTTTTTTCGACTTAAATTTTTTTCTTTTGCTTTTACAATGAGTACTTATATGGCCTTTAATGCCACACGAATAGTAATTTTTGTCGCGAAAAAAAATTTCACTTTTAAAATGACCACCACCGCATCCAAAGCACGTTGGTTTTTTAACGTTTTTATTAACTATTCCCGTTTTTGGTTGAATAGCATGGACACGGGATATGTTTTTTTCTTCAATTTGCGTATTGTCATGTTTTAAGTTTTCAATTCTTTGACACTCTTCCGTAAGCTTCTGCAAAGTGATCTCGGAATTTTGTTCGAGTTTTGCCAATATTCGGGACCTTATGTCTTTATCTTTGCTAGAAGTCAAGCCTTGAACGAATATCAAACATTTAAATCGATCAATTGAAAGATCATGTAACATAAAACGTTCACACATTCTGTTAACATTTCCAGCATACGTAAAAACATCCTCATCGTCACGCTTTACCATATTCAAACACGAGAAACGAGTATGAAACAAACTAACTCGCTCGCCAAAAATACTAGATAAAGTATTAACAGTTTCTTCGAAAGAAATGTCACCAGTTTTTCTTGGAAGGACAAAATTCGTGTACTTATTATTTTCATCTCTACCCAACTTTTGTAAAAGTAAACTCACTTTTTGTTCATCAGTCCAACCTTCACATTTTTTTTCAAATATTGTTTCAAATCTTCTGAAATACGCAGGAAAGGTTATGTCCTCCTCTGGGTTAAATTTGAACTCAGTAATAGAATTAGCAATACCTTCGGCCGTAAATGACGAATTTACTGGATTCTTAAGTAAAATCGCTTCATATAAAGCCTTTGTGTCATTTTGCTGCTGAACTTGTAAATCCAATAGTTGTTCCCGAAACAATTTTTGTTGCTCTTGTTGCTGAATTTGACTTTGCACTCAAGAGTTTTCGTTAATGCAATCAAATCTTCCATTATGCGTAATAGATTACACAAAACACTTTTCGAAAACAGTCAAAAAGGGAAAAACATGTATATATCCACAATAAGCACAAGTCTTACTTCTTTTTGTCACGTTGAAATCCCATTTCTTCGTGAAGAACAAAGTTCGACGTATTTTGTTTTTTTTTTTTTTTCAGAGCAAGAAGAAAAAAAAATTTATATAGTCCTCCTAGAGTTGAAAAATTCTCCACTCAGCGTGATGAACGAATCTCTCGTCGCCACTGTTATGATGTTGATTTGGAGTTAGTAGAGACAAACGCCAAATAACACGTAACAATAAAAAGGGTTTTAATAGGTTGGTAAAAAGATACAGAAATCGCCTGAGTAGTCAATAACTAGCTCAGCTAAGAACTTCTCTCTCTGTCTCTATATTTATCAATCCACCCACGAGGATCGAATGTGGCACAAAGCCCGTTTAATGTGGGTATCCCTGAGCCCGTAGGCTCGGCCAAAAATATGGCCTTTCTGAACCCGCCTAGACGGGTTCAGGCCCTGTCAAATTACTTGAAGAAGTCGACGATCCATAGAATCTGTTAATTATAGGATGTCATCTGCTCTAATGCTTCGAGATATGTCAAGAATTGCTTCACACAACTCAGCGTTGCTCCTGAATTGTTGTTCGTTGGCGTAGTCTTTGCTTCGTGATGCTCCAAAGGTTTTCGATTGGGTTAAAATCCAGAGAATTTGCTGGCCACTTCATTTTTCGAGGTCCTTCGAAGCCTAACTGTTTCAAATATTCAGTAGTCTTGTGAGAAGCATGTGAGGGAGCATTATCTTGCATAAAAACAATGGCCCTTCTGAAGGCTACTCTTTGCCTTTTCATCCAATGTCCAATATGCTCTTTCATAAACGCTATGTATGCATCAGCAGTCATTTTGACGCCATCTGGTACTCTCCATGGGCCCACTAATGTTTTTCCTGTGACGTCCCCCCGGTGTCGCTGTGCCAAGTGGGACGTCTGCCTGGCTCCGTCCGTCGTGCTATCCTGTCCTGTGACGACCAACTGGCTTGATATTGGTCGCGGCACCAAATGTGACGTTCTAACCTTTTGGTGATTCGGATGGGAATCTGGTTAAATTCGGTATCAGCCTTGTCGTTCCCAGCTCGCTTCCAACGTCTGGTTACCGAAGTAACTGCTTTGATTTCCAGTCTAACCTACCCACGTTGTGAATTGATCTTAGGCAGACGAAATCAATCAGTCGCTGGGCCGCAATGCAAGCCGAGTTCGAATAAGGGCAATATCGCACAAGTATATGTAAGAGAAAATAAAATAACAACTCGAAAAGTTCAAATGTGTTAAAAAAGGATAACAATATTTTATATATGGTTCCTGAATACAGGACTACGTCTACTTCCCAACCCCCTATATGGATTCGTGACACTTTGTGTTTGTTAGGCGAGTCTTAACATCTTAAGTTGTTGGTTCTTTAAGAAACTGGTTCTTGGTGTATCTTCAGGCGATATTCGTGAAACTTGTTTCGGTGGCGTGAGTCTAAGTCGTTCTTCAAAAATAAATTGTTCTTGGCTAGAAGTTGAGTTCGAAATTTGCGTGGAATCTTAGTCAGCTTCTTCGAGGCGGGTCTTCAGAGCTCTCAGCTCACTGCAACTGCTTGCCTATCTGTCCCCAACCCCAACTGGCACTGGAACTCGAACTAAACTTAACTCGCCGCGACTCTGCTTATATGGACGCCGACCAAAACCGGGGTCGGCTTGTCGGAGTTCGAGGTTCCTTGATAATTCTCAAACCACAATCAAATTCTTTGGTTTCGGTCAGGAAAATTTTATTATTTTCCATTTTTGGAAGTCTTTCGTCTTCCCACCTCCTTCTGTTCTCATATTGGTATCTCACCATGCCCTCAAAGGGTGTCAACGGGTTTCCCCTCTCTCTCACAGTGGCATCTCACACCTATCCCTTCAGGGGGACGCAACAAGCCTCCCCTCCTTCTTCACATGATTACCTCCGCCCAATACTCCTGCTATCATTCAGCCAATGGACGCTCAGCGGCGTGGGTGTGGCCAGACTAGCCTCGGTTTAAAAAAATCTTGCTCAAAGAAAAAAAAAGTTTTGTTTTTTTTTTCACTTTTCCTTTTCCTTCTTCTCTTCGAGGAGACCTCACACCCTAGACTCTTTATCTTTTAACCTAATTACCTGGAATTCGTTTATTAGCTTTTCGCCATCACCAAGCGGGTGGCCAGCCAGACGTACCTGCACTCCTGGCGCCAACCACTGATCCGATAAAACAGTTTCACTATCATAGCCGGATTTCATATGGAATTCGTCAACGAGATTTTCGCCAATTATCAAGTGGGTGGTCATCTGGCGAAAGACAGCCAATTTTTCGTCCCGATAAAATAATTTCGCTATCATAGCCAGCCTGACGATAAACAGATGCTCCTCTTAATGATTTCTACATATAGACAAAGGCTTAACCTTTCCTTCGTGGTGGTCAGCGGACACTTTTGTTTTTGTAATTCTGCGACACAGTTAATTCTTATCTATTTAGAATTCTGTCTCTGAGGTTATTTGGCCAACCTGGGATTTCCACCCGCCCCGTAACCTAAATCAGATTAATTCCAGTATCTTCCTTTTTGCCTTCTCGACAATGGGAATAAAAAATTTTGCCACTTTTCCTTGTCAGAAAAATAACACCGCTTAGTGTCCTTTTCGTGATGGCTTCTTATCACCTAAATTTAATTCTCGCCTTTCTTCTTTTTTTTTCTTTTTCCCTTTTAGCAAGCCAAATAGTGTCACATTCCAATAATACCACCCCAGATTATTATTCCTCCACCGCCTTGTCGGTGTCTCAAACGCTGATGCCGATTCTGTCTGTTCATTGCCCAGCCTTTGATTCATCTATCTGGCCCATCAAGTGTTGCTCGAGTTTCGTCTGAGAACAAAACTTTAGAGAAGTCAATCTTCATATTATCCTCGGCCCATTTCAATCGATTTTGAATATGATTTCTCATCAACGGAGGGTTCGATACAGGTTTGACTGTTGTTGCTATTTCCTTCAGATACCGACACCGAGTACTTTTAGACACAGTAGGATCCCCAATGTTACTGAAAAGCTCTTGACTGGTAAGTCCAGGGTTCTTCGTGGCCTCTCATTTAAGTCGTGACATGAGACGACGGGAAATAACCCTTGGCTTGCCTTTATCTGCCATTTTGCGTACTTGTGTAGGGTCGGCGGTGAACTTTTTCACTGTTTGATGACACCTCCCTATCATTTTAGAAATTTCTAGGGTAGATTTAGCTTTTGAGAGTTCTAAGGTAATAGTTTTCTTTTCAGCATCACTTAAACTGCTTTTACGGCCCATCTATTCACTAGATTCTTACACTTTTCTAATAATTTGGCACGCTCAAATCACCGTGCTGATAACATATATGGCGCCAGTTTGTTTACATTGCGCAGATCAATACATTTTCAGTGATTGCGCAGGTCAGTGTTGCCAACATTGTGTGAAAATTTTGTGTGCATTGATTGGACGGTTTTTGAAATATTAGAAAAAAAGTTATCTCGATAATAATTTGGCACGCAGTGTATATATATATATATATATATATATATATATATATATATATATATATATATATATATATATATATAATTATATACATTGTTACGCCCGGAGTTTCGTTAGGACTACGATAGCCGGGACGCAACGAGAAAGTAAAAAAATTAAATAAGAGATCCCATGGTTAAATGTAAAAATAATGAAAAAGAACAGTGGGAGGGGAATTCTCCGAAACCAGATACAGGTGAACACAGCAAGAAATATACAATGCGTAGAAAGAAAAGGATAGGAGACAATACGAGGATTTATCGTATAAATAGTTTATTTACAAATATACAAGGTGCAAAAGAAAGATAAGAAGAAAAACAAAACTTAACAACACAAGGCATGAGGAGATGAGTAATTAGTTAGACAAATATTACGCGGACGAATCTCATAGGAATATAGAGCAAGCAGACAATACCATAAATATTAAATAGGTACCTCCACTTTTTCGCGGGAAAACAGCATAGCGTAATAAAAAAATGCCACAAACTTAACGAAAATAAAGTTTTATCGTTAAAATGCTTGTTATTATTAAGATGAAAGACCAAAGTATATTTTAATGATTTTTTGAATTTTTTTAATATTTTCTAACACGTTCGAAATTCTGGTTAAAGTCTTCTTTTTTTTACGTCATCGCGGTGCTGTTAAAATAACATTGTTTGTTTTTTTTGCGCTTTTTTCCCGTTGAAAACACATTGATTTGGAAATTCTTGTAAAATTAAAGTAATTGTCCGATTTTAATGAAATTTTCAGGACTTATTCACAAATGAATGAAATTATTTTTGAAATATTTCTTTTTAGAAAATTTTGGTAAAAAATATTTTTTTTTAAATATGTTACACCCCACTTACTTATTGTCCTGAAATTTCGTTCAAAACCTTTTTATTTCCTGAAAAAAAATTTTTTGTTTAAAGTAAGAGTCATTAGAGATGGTAAATCACCTACTTTTTTTTTTCAAATTTGTTCCAAATAACTGAAAATCTGCTCTGAATTGAAAAATAATGAATCCAATAAAACTATGATACTACTTAATTAGAAAAGCTTTTAACATGAAACACTCACAGTAGAAGATGATCGACGTCGATCAGGTGTTGCGCCAATAATACAGTGTAATAAAAAAAGATGTTCATACACACTTTTTTTTTTTTTTGTTTCTTTGTTTCTGAACATAAAAGGGAGGGGGTTATCAATGTTCTACGCATGCGAATCATAAAAGCATAGCCGACTTGGGTGATGATGTTCTTAATTGTTCGGACAGCAAACAGCGATATTTGGTTTCGGTGACATCTACGTCTTCCAACTGTAAACGGCGAAGACAGATTCTAGTGACGTCCGGGAGCAAGCGACTAAGTGAAGTGTTGTTACCCCGACACGCGCGAAGCAAAACCGTCACGTGCCAGCCTACGAAAAATGCGTAGGAGTTATTCATGGAATACTGTTGGGGTCATTGGCACTTATTTGTCAGCGTTCGTCTGGCCTACGATCAATGACCAGACAGGAAATGAGAGCTTCTCTTCGGAGAATTGGCCCTGATTCAACTGGGGATGAAAAAGAAAAAAAAAAAACAAATATATCCCACAATCTGCTTTTTCAAGAAATAAAGAAGTTATTAATATTCCTATGTCTCATCGCACCATACACAATGTACTTAAAATATACTTATAAAATCTGAGTTGAGGGTACAAATATGGGGCTAACGTAATAACATATATATACAGTGTAACCCGGATATAAGAGAGTCGTCGGGATCGGAAAAGAAGTCTCTTATATCCGTGTTCCCCTTATATCCGGGTTTGGTCTATTTTGTTTAGGTAAGTATGGCTCTAATTTAGGACCAGAGAAAATCTCACTTATATCCGGGTTTCTATTATATCCGGGTCTCTTATATCCGGGTTACACTGTGTATATATATATATATATATATATATATATTATACATATAATATATGTATATATATATATATATTATACATATAATATGTGTATATATATATATATATATATATAGAGAGAGAGAGAGAAAGAGGAATCTTCCGTTGTCTTTTAGACGTATGACAGTCTAGCAGGTCAGTTCTTAGAACAGGACAGTCAGACCTGACGCATATAAAATTCGACTATAGCGGTGAAGGTCTGTGCAGAACCATTAACACAGTTTGGAAGGGCCAAATTCTGAGAACTGGTGCACTGCTTGCAACGCCCACACGATCTCTCATAGTTTTTCAATTCATAATCATAAACACATACACAAAGACACACACACATACACACGCATATATATATATATATATATATATATATATACGTGTGTTTGTGTATGTGTGTGTGTGTGTATTCGAGGGAAGAAAGACAAAATCGAAAACGCTGCAGTCACAGGAATGCGCGATTTAAGTAAATAAAATTATATATATATATATATATATATATATATATATATATATATATATATATATATATATATATATATACGTATGTGTGTGTGTGTGTGTATTCGAGGGAAGAAAGACAAAATCGAAAACGCTGCAGTCACAGGAATGCGCGACTTAAGTAAATAAAATTTTTTTTTTTTTTTTTAAGTCCGGTCTGTCTAGATGTATACTCAGGGCCAGCTCATCAGAATTTGTTTCGTGAGGAAAGGGTGCTTATATATTGTGCCGTATTTAAAAACAATAGCGACAAAAAAGAAAACAAATTCGATAGAAATGAATTCAAGAAAAAGTAGCGTAAGAAATCAATAATAATAACAATGTTAACTCACAAGTTCAATTAAATATGGCTCCAAAGTACCAATGAATAAATGGGAACAATTCCTTCTATCAAATATTAAAAATAGTAAAAAAAAATTAAGAACGAAAAATATTAAAGAATCAATGTATAATAGAAAAGTAGATTGTCTCATGAATTTAATAAAAATGGATAAAAAGAAACAACGTACACCGGAAGAAAATAATTTTTCAGAGTTTCAAACAAAAAATTGCAAAAACAATGAAAAATGAAGCAATTACAGAAATAATAATTATCAAAAATTCAGTAAAAAATTATTTTTTATTATTATTATTATTAATAATATATATATATATCAATATATATTAATATATATATATATTAATATATTATATATATATATATTAATATATTATATATATTAATATATATATGTTTATATGCATATATATATATATATATATATATATATATATATATATATATATATATATATTTATGTATGTATATTGATATATTATGAAAATGGCTAAAAAAAACAACGTGCAAGAGAATCAACATATTTTTTCAGTTTCAAACAAAATATTGCAAAAACAAAGCAAAAAGATGCAATAATAGAAATAATAATTGTTAAAAATTCAGTAAAATTATCAAGACTTTCATTATTATTAAAATATATATTAATATATATTAATATATATATAAATATATATATATTAATATATATATATAAATATATATATATATATATATTAATATATATATATATATATTAATGTCTATATAAATATATATATATTAATATATATATATTAATGTAAAATACATATACATATATATATATATATATATATATACATATATATATATATATATATGTATATATATATACATACATATTATAAAAATGGCTAAAAAAGAACCAACATACAAGCGAACCAACATGTTTTTTCTGTTTCAAACAAAATATTGCAAAAACAATGCAAAATAGCCAATAATAGAAATAATAATTGTTAAAAATTCACTAAAATTATTATTAATATTATTATTATTAGGTTGGTGCAAAAATAATGACGTAATAATGTCATTTTTTGACGTTAATACGTCAAAAAACGACATTATTACGTCATTATTTTTGCACCAACCTAATATTATTAATAATAATAATAATAATAATAATAATTGTTTGAATATCCGACGCAGAATATTTCAAGGAGATTCCTCTCGCCTCTTCTCTTCTGTTTGTCCTTAATCTCGCTTTCGCATGAACTGTCAAGTAATCACTATCGATACAAAGTAAAAAAAAGAAAAGTGTTTAATCACCTATACTACACGGATGATATCAAACTCTTTGACTGAGACGACAAGTTGAATTGCACAGCGTGGATTCCCGAATAGCCTTTAAGGTGCGACTTTATACGAACAAAAACTAAAGAAAGTGCCTTTTTTCCAGATAAGTTCGGAAAAGAAAACAAAGTATACTGATACTATATACTATACGATAAGTAGAAAAGCAGACGTAGGGTCATAAATAATGTTTTTATTCGTAAAAATAACCCCGGAATCAGGTTGATATGTGTTTGGAAAAGTGTAAAATCGACGTATAATCTATTTCTGTTGAGTACTTCAGGAGTTTAGGGGTATGCTCCGTTTGCAAGAGAATTTCATAGTAAACCAATACCCCGCGCGTACTAGCAGACCTTTCAAATCTATTTCTAATACTGCTATGGTTATGCATTAGCAGTCGATATATTTCATAGTTATGAGTTACTAGTATTCTATAAGATCCGACTTCATATAAAGAAACCCTTAAGAAGAGTGTTTTTTCCATCGTAGATCGTAGACGATAAGTATATCGGCCCCCACCACCAAAAAAAAGAAAGAAAAAAATTAAAAACGATAAACGCCTTTTAAATAATTTAAATACTTTCTTTGAACTTAAATTCCAGTTCAGTTTGAAAGATAATGGCCTAGTCATCTAAATTAAAAAATAATTTCTGAATATAAATAAACTTTTTAGGCATTTTTAAAACATTAGTACTTTTTTTCGTCACTCATCGACTCATAGAACCGAAATTTTATACGATAAAATGTAAACAATTAATGTAAAATTCTCTTTAAAATCCACTATTTGTTGTAGAGATGGGTTTCGAAGTCTGTTAGTAAAGTTGAGACTTAGCTGAATTTTCTAAAATGAATGATTTCATTTTACTTAAAGTAGAATGAAAATAACGTTTTATTTACACACGGTTTTTTTTCTTTTTCCCCAGATGTACTGTTATTCGTTTCCTTCAGATATATTTTCATCATTTCTTCCAGATGTTTTTTCATACTTACCATGTTTTTCTACCAGATCTGTTTTTATTGTTTTCTTCTCATTTCTCCAGATGCATTTTCATTCGCTTTTCCATCACATGTGTTTTCAGTCTTTCTGTTTCTTTTCCTCTAAATATAATTTTATTCTTTCCATCTCTTTATGCCAGATGTATTTTAATCTTTTCCTTCAAATGACTTCCATAATTGCCTCCAAATGTATTTGTATCCATTTTGCATCTTCTTTCATCCTAGTGTATAACCCATATCCAGATGTATACATTCTTTTCTCTTCTTTTCCTCCAGATATATATTCATCATTTCGACCACATGTATTTTAATCTTTTCTTTTCTCTTTTCTCTTTTCTCTTTTCTCTTTTCCTTCAGATAAATTCAAATATTCCAATCTTTTTTTCCCGTCAGATGTATTTTAATTTGTTCCATCTCTTTTGCTCCAGATATATTTTTTCCTTCTCTTTTCCTACATGTGATATCCATCTTTCCTCCAGGTACCTGATGTATTATTTCTTCCTCTTTTCCTCCAGACATATTTTTATCATTTCCAGATGTCTTTTATTGTTTCTATTTATTTTCTTCCAGATGTATTCAATCATTTCCATTCTCATTTCCTACAGCTGTATTTTTATTCTTTCCGTCTCTCTATGTTCAGATGTATTTTCATCATTTCCTCCAGATGTGTTTTCATCATTTCCTCCATTTGTATTTTCATCATTTCCTCCAGATGTATTTTCATCATTACCTCCATTTGTAATTTCCTCATTTCCCCAAATGTGTTTTGATCATCTCCTCCATTTGTAATTTCATCATTTCCTCCAGATGTGTTTTCATTATTTCCTCCATCTGTATTTTCATCATTTCCCCCAGATATATTATCATTTCCTCCATTTGTATTTTCATCATTTCCTCCAAATTTATTTTCATCATTTCCTCCATTTGTAATTTCATCATTTCCTCCAGATGTATTATTATTTATTTTCTTCCATATGTATTTTATTTCTTCCCATTCTCTTTTCCTCCAGATGTATTTTCATTCCTTCCCTTTCTCTACAGATATATTTTTATTCTTGCCATAATTTACCTTTATATGTACTTTCCTCCAGATGAAGCGACATGCATTCCTTCTCTTTTCCTACAGATTTATTCTAATTATTTTCTTACTGTTTTCCTCCTTTCATTTCTTTTTCCTCCAGATGTATTTTAATCTTTTCCATTAAATTTTGCTACAGTTGTGTTTTCAGTTCTTTTCTTATGTATTTTCATTCTCTTTCGTTCAGATGTATTTCAATCCTTTCCCTCTCTTAACTCCAAATGCACTCTCACTTCCAGATATATTATTTTCCACCAGATTCATTCTTACAATCTCTTTTCCGACAGATGTACTTCAATTCTTTCCTTCTCTTTTCCCTCATATGATATCCATAACTCCGTCCAGATTTATTTTCATTTTTTCCATTCGTCTTTTCTCCAAATGATCTCCAGTTGTATCATTTCCTCCTCATTTCCTCTAGATTGTTTTCATCATTTCTTCCAGATGTGTTTTCATCCTTATTATTTCTTTTCCTTCAGTTGTATTTTAATCTTTTCCATTCCCTTTCCTCCAGATGCATTTTAATTCTTTCCTTCCCTTTCCCTACAAATATATTTTTATTCTTTCCTTCACTTTACCTTCTTAAGCATTTTCAATTCTTCCTGATCATTTCCACCAGATATATTTTAATCATTTTCTATGACTGTCAGTCTGGTTTGGAGTGAACTACTATCGGCTCGACTCGATTCGGTATCTAGCCACCCCCCACGAGGGTTGCATGTGGCACAAGGCCGAGTTTAACGTGGGTTTCCCGAGCCCGTAGGCTCGGCCAAAAAATGCCCGTAGAACCCGTATAAACGGGATCGGGTTGGTCAACCTCCCCGAACGAGACTCTGCCCTTCGGCGGAGCTCCGTCCGGGTTCCTCTCTGCTCAGTGGCAGAGAGTTCGACCCTCAAGCCGAGAAGCTCGGCTTGAATCGAACCTCTCTCTTGAGAGGCGTAGTATACATAGTGTTAGGAAGAATTCATTCTATAGTTATAGGTAAAGATCCATGACATATATCTACCTTGAATGAAGAGAAAAAATGGATATTCCTCAAACTTCCTATATATATATATATATAATTCCATATGAATGAAATCAAGTTGCATCCTTGCAAGCACAGCTGAAAAAATGTAAACATCGAGTTACGAATGCGTTCACAGCAATGGAATGTACTATTATGGCGCTGTTATTAATGGTATTTTGTGATTGTCGATGAAGTATAAGTAAATGGCTATTAGTACACACAGCTGTTTGTAACTGTTTAGAGATAGAAGAAGAAGAAGAAGAAGAAGAAGAAGAAGAAGCAGTATTCGCAAGAGATCACGTGTTAAAACGTAAACTAAACAATGGTTTCCCTCTTAGAGGACATGTGCAGGAAAAGCATGATATAGAATCGGTTTTGTTTTTGCGTTTATTTTGAATTTCTAAGGAAACAGTAACAACATTTCCAATAACATCATCTTTATATAATCAATAAGCAGACAAATGGTACAATGAATATGCTCATTGGTTAAAAGGTCTGGAGAAAAATGCGGGAACGCATCCAAGAACAACAATTGGCAATATATTCCAAGAAAAGAAATGGCAATATATTACAAGAAAAGAAATGGCATTATATTACATAGCTGCATATACCATATTTGCTTTCTATCATGTCAGTTTTGATAGATATTGAATCTTTTGAAGAGTGGATTTGTTTAGGTATTTACCTTGAAAGAAGAAGAAAAAATGAAATTTTATTCCTCAAACTGCTTGTATCTGGGTAAGCAAATATTTCTTTCTTTCTTTATCTGTTTGACCTCCAAGATCGACCGAGCGGAAATAGGGAAGGCTTTTAGACATAAAAAAAAATCTGAAAGTTACTTCTTTTTTGAAGGGAACACAACTTACTTTTCAAAAAGACAAGACATTTGACAAAGTTGATTGGTTTCGAACACATGTGTAAGTGTGAGCTCTGCGTCTCATTATATATTCTATCTATTTGATATATATATATATATATATATATATATATATATATATATATATATATATATATATATATTTGGGGTTAATTAGCTTACTGGGACAACTTCCCAGTAAATATAGATAGTTCAATTTCCGTTTTCTTACTCACCAGGATGCCAACGCCGAGTTATTTTGCCCAACTAATTGTGACTCTCTAGTTATAGTGTTTTTCTTTCGTCTTAACTTCATATTGGGTAGAGGTTCTTTAAGTATAGGCGAAGGAAAAAATAAATAGTTTCATTTTCCATTTCCTCATTTCATTCGGATTCAACAAAATGTAGCAAAGTACAATATTTTCGTTCTACCGTTTGTGTTCATCAATATGATGTTTCTGTTAATTATATCTCCTCTCGTACATACAACTTTTTTTTTCATTATTAAATAATAAAGATAAATAAATAAATAGTAAATAATAAGCTGATCAATTAAACAATAGTTGAATTATCCTTTACAGAGGAAATATGTTCCACATTATTGCAATAAAGAGAAATATGAAGGACTTATTCAGCTGAATTTAAATGAGAGATTATTTTAATTTATATTAGAAATAACCATGATAATAGTAACAATAGCAAAGGTCAAAACAGGCCAATAAGAATAATAATATTAATAAAGAAGGGGAAATCTGCATATAAATCAATACCGTATATTTCCGCGTATAAGACGACCTTTAAATCCCGAATAATCAACCTTAAAAATTAAGGGTCGTCTTAGACTACAATTCTAAAAAAGAAACCTTAAATTCTGAGTTTTTTTGTCGGAAGGCTAAACTCGGCGTCAGTCGATAACCAATAACATAGAGCAAAACATTCACTTTATCAAATAAACTGAGAAAAAATGTAATAAAACCGTTTCTATCTCTTACATTAATAAATTACCTATTCGAAGAATAATTCCATATAAATGAAATCAACTTGTATCCATGAAAGCACAGCTTGGAAAATATAAACATCGAGTTATGAATGCGTTCACAGCTATGGAATGTAGTATTATGGCGCTATTATTATCGGTATTTTGTGATTGTCGATGAAGTATAAGTAAATGGCTATTAGTACACCATGCTGTTTGTAACTGTTTAGATAGAGGAAAAGAACAAGAAGAATCAGTATTCGCAAGAGACCACGTGATGAAATGTAAACAAAGCAATGGTTGGGTAGGGAAAACATAATATAGAATCGGTTTTGTTTTTGCGTTTATTTCCAATTTCTAAGGAAACAGTAAGTAACAACATTTCCAATAACATCATCTTTATATAATCAATAAGCAGGCAAATGTCACAATGAATATGCTCATTGGTTAAAAGGTCTGGAGAAAAATGCGGGAAAGCATCCAATGACAAAAAAAGGGTATATATTCCAAGAAAAGAAATGGCAATATATTCCATGAAAAGAAATAGCAATATATTCCATGAAAAGAAATAATGCATACGCTAACCAAGTCTCAGAAGTAGAAATCACCAGGAATTGACAAAATTCAAAACTACAGATATAGGATAAATTCATGAAAATTTGCTATATTTTTTACCTCGTCTTATTTAAAGGTCGCCTTTTACGGGGAAATATACGGTAAACGAAATAGACGTTTAAAAATTCTTCTATTATAATTACTTTAAAATTAAAATTTTAAATTTTATTTTAAGTTTAAAAAAAAGGGGAATTACGTTAAGATGTGTGACATTTTGGCTTTCTCCGGAGCTTCGAAGTTACATGTCATTCTTATTTGCGATAATAATAAGAAGAGCAAAGAATCTTCAACTTTGAATGGCAACACACCCAAGAGAAGGAAAACTGAATAAAAACCTGCAACTCAAAGTGTTAATCGTAGCGAGGCTTCAATGACTTCTGTGTTATGAAGATGTGAATGATATCTGAGTGAAACAAAACCCTGACAGATCACCAGAACGAGGTCACCGTTAAATCTGACACTCCACGTCCACCATAACCAGAGGTCAAAAAACAAAACAGTAAATGGACAAGGGAAGAATAGATGGACGGCTTCGCTTGTCACCTTTGTTATGTCAAGCGAAAGCTCGTTATCACTTCCAAAAATGCTCGTTATATTTAAGACTTCGTAGACGCCGGTACTTGTAGTAATGCCTTCCTATAATATCCGCACTAGTAGTACTTGTTCAAGTAGTAATTGCCAAATAGTATAATGATCAGAAGAGAATCATAATCCGTATAATAGTAGAGTAGAGAGAGTGAACGTATAGGAATAGTGACTAAGACAAGAAGAGTGAAGAGTGAGTGTATAGACATCATGCTACTTCCTATTTATTCACTTCCTTTATGATCACGTGATGTACTTAATAATGGAATCGCTCATGTTACTCACTGGCGATCCAGTTTCAAAACACAATGTCGGCAACGACACTTACTCTTATACAACAGCATTGTTTCTACTTAACACTAAATAAATGTGAGGGAAAAAAACTTACTAAAATCTACCTACCAAAAGAAATAAGCACGAGAAAATATTTAGATCCATACAAGTTAGTAAATGTCTGACGACATATCAGGAAATAAAAGTACCTAAGATAAGCTGAATTAGTAGAAATTAGATGAAGAGTTGAGTGCCAAACCAAACAAGACGAAGAATAGCTGGAGACTGATGTTGAAAGCGAGAACACCAACTAATCTGATGAAGGCCTCGACACCCTGATAAGTATTGACAAATCGAATGAAATTGAGAACGAGAGAGATGAAAATATAGTTGAAAGTAATCATGAAACAACCAAATTTGTAAAAAGAATATGTATATTACTTTCATGGCAATTGTTCGTATGAGCTCTTCACTATGGCACCTAGACCTTTTTTTTTTAATTTAAGCGTAGCACTAGACTGGCGTCAAGTTCTCAAGTTGAACTGGCTAGATGTAACCGTAAATTCTATGGTGACAGTTTCTTTTCTCATACTTCTCACTTGTGGAACTTCTTTCCGCCACCATGCTTTCCAGGTAATTTTAATCTGTAAAAATTTAAATGCAGTTTCAATCGTTATCTACTGTCATCCTGATTACGCTTCCGTCTATTACTATTGTTAAAGTTTCTGTCCCTAATTCTAACACACCCGGTAACCTCTTGTGGCTTAGTGGCTTTACTGCCTTGCATGGGGTGATACCGATTAAACATATATGATATTAGAATTATGAAGGAAGAAATAACTAAAGCTTTATTGAAAGTAGTCCACATTGACATGTCTGCTGAAGAGCCTCTTTTGGAAATCAGAAATATGTATATGTTTAAATATACAGTCTATGTTGGAAATTTTACGTCAAGTGAAATATGACTTGTAAGAAAACCCAATTTGACTTAACAAACTGCTATATGCAACTGCAAAAGTTCTTTGGTCAAAGCGTGGAATAAACCAGAAAAGGCGGAAACGCAGGTCAAATAAGAAACCAAAGTGTAAGTTAAACATGGAGGAAAATATAAAAACAATGAGGGCAGAAATATCTATTTTGGAGAAAATTCATAAAAATAATGAACTAAGATCTACTAAAGTACGTAAAGTTAAGAGAAGATATTAATTACAGAGTAAAGATAAAAGAAAAAAAAATGGCCCGATTAAAAGAAGAACTGAAACAAAAAAACATCCAAGTTAAAGCTGAACGTCTCCTTAGGCTTGAGATACGCAAAAAAATCTATAGACATAACAGGATATCTGAAACAGACGCAGAGAAATTTTACAAAGATATAAGAAGCCAAAGACTTACAATAGAGAAAACAGAAAGAGAGAAATAAGTTTATTCTGGAATATGAGGTGTCGATAAGTGGCACAATAAATATATGCTCAATGGTTAAAAGATCTGGAGAAAAATGCGGGAAAACATTGAAGAATAGCAAATGACAATATATTCCAAGAAAAGAAATCAAGCGTTAACCAAGTCTCCCAAGTAGAAATCACCAGGAATTGAGAAAACTAAAAGCTTATGGCTTGACTCTCTGCTACTCATATCATTATGTAAACAATAATAAAATTGTTATGTAAACTTACCCATAATAATAATGGACTATTCCTGACATTATAAATACTGCGTCTCTCAAGAGGTATGAGGATATTGTAAGATGAGGAGAGATAATTGAGAGCATATTGTAAGGACATTGGAATAGTGATACTTGTCGAGACAACATAGTTCACTCTAACCAAATCTGATAGTCATTACTAATACTTCTACTTCTTTGTATTATATTTCTGTTGTAATATATCTTTGGATTCCATACCTGTGTTCGTGTTATTCTTTCATTGGTTCTAACCTTGGACCATCACCGTGGTACAAGAAACTTGGACCATAACAAAAATGATGTTGGGGCCCACATAAACTGAATGGTTCTCCCAAAGTGTCACATACTTGCTACCAAAAGTGAATGACATAGCAAACCCAAAAGTTATTGAGTTATCACTTGTTTTCCGATATCTTACAAGTTGTTAACCTTCATACTATCCAAAAGAACGTATAGCCATCTACAAGAATACTATATATATCCTATTGAGGAAAAAAACGATGTCTTAGGTGTTCCTGTAGCTACAAAGATCAGTTATTTGGGTTTTTTTTAGGCTTTTCAGCCCAAGCAAGTCGGGAGTGCCACTAGCACGCAAAGGGTTACAGTGAGATAGAGCAAGAGTAAAGAGACGTGATTGAGGAAAGGATAAAGAGACAGACGTGGAATTAGATCAAGGCATCAGAAGATGTCGATTGACATTACATTTGAATATTTGAAGACTATAACTGTCATGGAAGCAAGTAAGGGGAAAGGATTTCTGCAGACGGAAAGTGCGAAAGATGAAGCTAGTGTAGTTGGAGAGACGACTACATTTAACCATTTCGACAGTGAAAGGGAGGGACTGAGACGTCGACTTATATACGCTTATATTCATGCAGTTTGGGAACCAGAGAAAGTAGCCCGTCAGAGCAGTTACCGTGAAAGTACTTGTAGAAAAGAAAGAGAGAGGCGACGATACGTCTGTGAGAAACTGTAGGCGAGATGCTAGACCAGGGCCAACCACATTGCATATCTCACTCTGGATTTTGTCAAGGGCCTTAAGACGAACAACAGGGGTTCCAAGCCATATATAGCAGCAGTATTCCATGCAAGAGCGAATGGTTGGTTTATAGAGTTGAATGGATGGACTCAGGCGAGAAAAACTTTCTGGTGCGACACAGAGAACCAACTTCCCTTGCGGTAGATGAAGCTATTGATTCAATGTATTTGTTCCATCTTAGGTTAGCGGACAGTGTGAGACCAAACAGGGGCAGAGAGGCGCTGTCGTGGAGTTAAGCATCAGGCGTTCTAATGGGAGGCAGGGAGGGTTCTCTATGGCAGGTAAATGAGAGCAGTTTTGTTTTGAGGTATTAAAGTTTACCAGCCATTCCCTGCCCTAGTCAACCACAGATTGGGGCTCCTTTTCGAGAACAACGGAGGAGGATTCTTGATAATAGTTGCACAATGCCCAAGAATCTCAGTGCAGCACGGATAGACGACAAAAAGGCCTTCAACCGGCCTTTGATGTATACAAAATCTCACCCTTTGTGGATTCCTAACGACATCATATGTCATTCCGGAAACTAGTTCTATTACTTTCGCAGTAAAAACTAGGAAATTAAATTGGCTTGCAAAACATTTGGGAAAGCTGTTAAATTATTTTCTGTCGAGGCTTGAAGTACAGAAGTGAGTGCAGTTCTTTTCTTTAAGACGATATGCGAGGTAACCTGCTTCTAAAGAGACAGGGCCTACAAGACAGCAGTTTGAATTCCGAGTTTCATTCCCTTAGACTGGTTGCCACCTAAGGCTATAAGATGCATTTTGTTATACTATTTTAGTTATAGCTTGGGAAGAACAATAACAGCACTGAAATTCGAACTCGCCTCTTTATTTCCTCATTCCGAGCCACTAACAATCACTCTACCGTGCTCCAATGGTAAAATAATTACTTTTGTTAATTTTACCCTAAAGTCGAGAGTGATTAGCAACCTACTTTTCTCGGTTCATTTTATAATCTTTGAGTGCCAGGAAACAAGTTACTGCATTTTCGTCAATAATAATAAGTACAGAAGATGGCATGACAAAAATCTAGCTGAAAACACTCGTTACTAAGCCTGAGGTATGGCTTCGGGCGTGCAAAGAAGTGGTACGAGCCGTCAGTGCAGAAGAATGAGCAAGCGAAGCTTATATGTGATACGAACTTGATAAGGTACCAACACCTGGCATGTCAAATCGGAGAAATGTATCAAGTAATAGCTTACGTTTTGTGCCAAACTAGGTATTATCTCAAAAGATCTCTCTGTCTGGAAAGACGGCATTGGATATCTGACTCCATTTGGATTTTCACAGGTAGCACTGCTTCTTCAAATATGTCATGTCCTGGAGAAAGTGCTGTGTCTACAAGCATTGTCCTCATCTTTGTCGCCATATTTATTACAACTTTTCGGCCGTTGTACTCTCCGATCTTCATCAGGTGGTTGGAATGTCGAACTGAACACTTTATTTCGCTCACTGGGGTAAACTGTTCTAGTTCCACGTGCCATGTCTAATGGATGTCAGTTATCAGTTATCTCCTTTTAATTCCCCTCTCCAAGTTCTTCAATGCCTTAACCGGGTATTCAACTCACACTCTTTGGGTCCTGTCACTGGATCTAACTAACACCTTTATTCACTGTGCCATGTGTCCTTGAGGACACATAAATAAAGGGTTCTGTTTGACATTCCAACCACCTGAAGAATGCCGGGGCGTACAACGACCGAAACGTTGTAATAAACATGGCGACAAAGATGGGAACAATAATCCGAATAATGTAAATAGTGAGCTTGAAATATTGTGTAATCAGCTCTAATTCTTTGAAAAAATAATTGGATATGATACAATGATTAATTTGCAGTGAAAAAAGTAATTTACGATTTTTGTTGAAGAACCTCCTCCTCAGCAGAACGCGTCATACGTATGCCATTAAAAATATTCCTCAATGAAACGAATATATTTTATGAATAGATTTTCTCCAGTATTAAAGTATTAAAAATGCCTCAAAGAACGAATGCATAGTATTAATAATATATATTCTACAATATACAGAGAAAATGACACAAAAGAAGCCAAGTAAATATAGGTTCCAGCCTTGGACTTCTCGCCTACAGAGCACTCATCTGGTTTCTTGCTTTCCTGCCATTTGTGATCTTTAGATGCAACATTAATTGCCATCTCTCATTTTAACCCTGTTCTTTTATTGTCCTTTCTCATCACTAATATCTTCCTTCCAGTAAACCCTTGCCTCATAGTAGCATTATCGTCTTGGTAGAGGTCAAGCGATTAAATTAAAAAAAGCACAATGCTCTAAATAAACACATCTATATTAATAATATATTTTCTGATATCGAAACAAAAATATTATATATATATATATATATATACACACACACACGCATATATATATATATATATATATATATATATATATATATGTATGTATATGTATGTATGTATGTATGTACAGAGCTCACCAAAACGAGATTAATACAAGTTACCTTTGGACTCTACGATCACAAGAGTTGCTTAGAATGGTGGCCTTTATCTTGCCGACCTTTATCAGTACAGTGAACAACTGCTTGAGCAACGTTGGCCAAAAAGTCCTGTGGGATTGCTGTACATGCCTTTTCAATTTCTTGTCCCTAGGACCACCAATGTAGTCAGGTTTTTGCGATAAACAACACCCTTTAACCTCCCACATAGGCAAAACTGCGAAAGACAGGTTTTTTTATTTCCTGAAGTGTGTATACATTTTTTGGCAGAGTCTGTATATATATATATATATATATATATATATATATATATATATATATATATATATATACTTAAGAAATGTGTTCCTGGACTGTTTCCTGTTCTCTATAAGCTCTACAATAAGTAGAGTTCCAATCATTAAGAACACAGGCGAACCGTCTGATCCTTCTAACTATCGGCCACGTACTAGAGTCTCTAATCAACTCTGAATTGGTCAAACATCTAACTCCATAGGATTTTCTTTCAGATATAAACAACATAGCTTTCGGTTCTCTAGGTCAACTGCTGAGATATTTACGATTATCGCTGAACGAGTCTATCAAGAATTAGATGAGAATAGTATTGCTTTGCATATCTCGAAGGTATTAGGCAGGGTTTGGCATTCTGATCTTCCTCACAAGTTGAGACATTATAATATTTCTGGACAATTTTTTTAACTTATTAATGATTTTCCAAGCGTAGCTTAGGTGTGGCACAAGGCCGAAAGTATGGGGCACCCAGTGAGGATTGAACTCACTACTAAGTCGTAATTGTTTCAGTGAGACAAGCTTTCTAACAATTACACCAACACGAGGAGCCCAATCTTTCTTATTAAATAGCGAAATGAAAGTTGATTTGAACAGCGACTCTTCTAGATCATTTTCCAATAATGCAGGTGTTCCTCAATGCAGGTGTCCCTCAGTGCAGGTGTCCCTCAATGCAGGTGTCCCTCAATGCAGGTGTTTCCAAATGCAGGTGTTCCTAAATTTTCTATCGTTGCATCTAAGTTATTCCAAATTATCATCAACGAATTTCCTGATGCTATCAGACCTCAAATCGATATATATACTCATGATACAACTATTTATTCCTACCTTAATATTAATTCAGATCATTTAAAGAAATTCAAATTGTGTTGCCGGAGGCCGTATATTTTCTGATAAGATTTCTCGAATATTCAGGCCGGTAAACGTAATTAAAATAAAAATACTGTTTAATTAAATAAACAGAGCATTTAGTCGAATATGAGTATCCATCTAAAATAACGTTTAAACAAAAGAAATTAAAAACGTTGCGCTGAATATGACAGACAAGAAAAATTTGATTAATTTTCCTTTGAGTCTGTCCAACATTCTTACATTTATATAAGCGCTTAGGACAATGAACAATACGGACAATTTTCGCACTCCGTTACAACCATCAAACGGGAAAATGTAACAATGCTGGACAAAATGAATAAAAAAATTAATAAAATTTTCCTTGTCTGTCATATGCAACGAAATCTTCCTATCTTTCTATCCGTCTAATCTAATATATATACTCTCGGACATTACAAAAAAAACATATGTTCCACATTAATAATATATATATATATATATATATATATATATATATATATATATATAGTAAAGTTAATAAAACCAAGTTGATCCAAGTAATATAAAATATTAAAACTGATCCACAAAAAGAGTTCAATGTATTTATTACTAGAGCAGAAATTAATACACAATAAAATCCAAAATAACGTCAAAATAAGCTTATTTCAACTGACGAAAATATAATTTGTCAGTCTTATTCCAACCCGGTATAGACTGACTATCTATCTATCTATCTATCTATGTATCTATTGATATATATATATATATATATATATTTATATATTCTCCGGTAATCACACAAAACTACCGGATAAGAAGCAATGCATAACTATAATAAAATAACTCATCTGATATTCGGAGTTTAACAGAAAGCATATATTCATAATTTATATTATAAAAGACGAACTGATTCTCTGTCCGTCACAAACTGTGTGTGACCATTCGTGCGCATATTTAATGTATATGCGTCTGTCATGTCCATGAGTGCATGTATTTTTGCATTTAATGTGGACGCAAGTACCCGTATACAAATACCCACAGGATTTTACAGATACTGGGATAATACATACCCTACTTTTTAGTCAAGAACCTTACTTTGAATTGAGCAATGAAATAAAGTCGGATAAAAAAATAGGAAAGAAATTATTACACTTTAAAAATATCAGATAATTGTAAGATTTTATTGAACTTTTAGGAAATTATTCAGTAATGAATAGAATTAATTAAAAATAATTTTTGTAGAAATAATTTTAGGTTTCGTTTATTTTGTTCATTTTGTTTTACGGTATATCAACCTCCATGAATTATTTAATACCAATAAAATTTTTAGGATAGATTTGTATGAATAGAATATGCATTCTTTGTAAGAAGTCAGTTTGTAGGTCAGGTTTCATTGGCGTATTTTTGTAAAGAGGGTTTTTTTGTAGAGAGTCAAATGTATTGCTGATATTTTTCTTTGTTTTTTTTTTTTTTTTTTTTGCTTTTTTTCAAAAATGTATTGCTGGAAATATTTTTTTCAAAAATATATTGCTGGAAATATTTTTTTTTAAAGTGTTTGCTGGTAATTTTTTTTTTCAAAACTGTATTGCTGGCAATATTTTTTTCAAAATGTATTGCTGGAAATATTTTTTTCAAAATCTTTTCAAATATGTATTACTGATAATATTTTTTTCAAAAATATATTGCTGGAAATATTTTTTTCAAAAATATATTGCTGGAAATTGTTTTTTTTTTTTCAAAAATGTATTGCTGGTAATATTTTTTTCAAAAATGTAATGCTGATAATTTTCTTTTTTCAAAATTGTATTGTTGGAAATTTTTCTCTAAAAATCTATTTTTATACTTTCATGGTGTTTTGACTCCAGGTTGGTAGTTATCTGTTTGTCCATAGCTGGGACCCTAACAGATGCTACCACCCCGAGTCAGGGTGGACCTAGGAACAACAGCAATTAAGAGGTGGTTCAACGCTCCTCAAAACCTCCTGATTAGAGGACTTGCTACCGGATGTAGTTTATCGTCATACCCAGAACGAATATTTTTAGGTCTCTCATTGAATTAAAATATACATGCGCTCACGTGAAGGTACACACACACGCACACACACACACACACTTTAAACAAAAATTATGTGACTGATAATTTTCCTTTCTGTCTAGCAGCAACCCGTGGGCAACAGGAAAAGAGAATATGCTAAAGTATGCGACCCGTTGATGCCATTTTATGAGTACTTATGCATTTAAATTGAATATATTTTGTAATAAATGTAGCAGTTTGAATAAACAAATAATTTAGATTCAAAATTTGAACGTCTTGCCATCAGCAAAGCAATGGTTGCCGATCTAGTATCAATATAGATATATATTCTCTGAGATTAAAATAAGAAAAGGAATCTTTATCTTCTATGTACCGTCTTCTTTCAGGTCATAGGTGATCATAGCTCTCCACAATTTCCTTCTAATTCTCTCAGAATCGCCTCACTGTAAAAAAAAAACGAATAAGTCAGGTGAGAAGACACTTCCTTATCTTGCGCTCATTTCTATAGCTTTCTATTTACTGAATTCATTTTCTATCTATCGGTTTAATCCCAGTATAATTTCTGTATTATTCTAGTATCCTTCCCAAATAAATGAAGTTCACCTAATAGTCCAAGTAGTTCTTTGTGACATACTTCATCAAACACTTTTGTATAATCTATAAAACATATATATGCGTCCTTTTGCATTTGTATTGGTTTTTCTGTTATAATTTTGAGCATAAATATCGCATACCTTTTTCCAGGGTGTTTAACGAAACCACGCTGCTCTTGTTCAATTTCCGGTCTAATTCTGCTGTAAGCCCTATTCATGTAAATTCAGATGATAAATTTTGATATATGGCTCATTAGGCTGATTGTACGATGGAGTTCGCATTCTTTTGCACCTGGATTCTTAGGCAACGCTATGAAAAAGGAATGTTCTCAGGCCTTCAGATATATAAACGCTGTCGTATCTTTTATTTATTATAGCTGTAAATTTTTGTCAATACCGAAATCATCTAAGGCTGCCAACATCTCCATTACAATTCCAAATGGATCTGCTCCTTTGCTCCTATTCAATTTGGCTAGTGTTTATTTCACTTCTGACTTCAATATTTCTGGTATAATTCTATGATATTCAACATAAATGCAACAAAAGATGCAAAGTGTGAAACACACACACACACACAAACACACACACACATATATATATATATATATATATAAGACCTCCCAATATTCATATAAAAATAACAGAAAGAAAATTTATATAATTTTGTTATTTAAATAAAATATCATAAATTGAGTAATGTATAATATGAATAATATATATTCTTAGACATTCAAGCAAAATAGGAGAAAAGAACCCATATAAATATTAATAATGTACTTTCATGTATATGCATCAAATGACATAAAAAGACCAATGTATAAAATGAATACTATAGATTCTCCTTTGACAAAACCAAAGTAATCTATAATCTATTTATAACATTAATAAAATATATTTAAAGATATTCAACCAAACAATGTTAAAAAAGAACCGATAAATAATTATAGCACTCATGATGAGTTCTTCGAGTAATATTTAGAAAAGTTAAAGGATTGTTCATATTAGCGTACCAATAAGTTGTGAACAGGCAAAAACAGAAGCAGAAGTTAACAATAGGCATTATTTGACTGGTTGGCCAGTTGGAGAACACTTTGTCCCATGTTTTTAATTTATTGGAGAGTGGGGAGAGAAAAATGAATTATGTCAGAAATTCGATTTTGTTGTAACCTAGAAAAGGTTACTGAATGAGGAATAAACGAAACGGAAGCTGGAAATAAAATGGTAATCTTTATAACATCAACAAAATGCAATACTCACCAGCGGCGTAAAGTAGATAAACCACTGCTGGTGGTGGACTACTTAGATAGTAGATTACCCCCACTTACAATAGTGTCCAACATATTTATGAGGATTGGGACATACCCATTAGGGTTCATAGGTACAATATATAACAGTTTTAAACGACAGAGAGAAAAGATCTAATAAAAGTCTTGGACTTAACCCCGACTGATCGTCGGAGGTTGTCACATCACGCCCATTGAGCTGGAGATAGAAAATTTTGTTTCTACTTCACAATTTCAAAACCGGTTTGCAACTATGTAATAAATCTCTTGTTTTTTATATAGAAATAAATTATGTAGTCCTCTTGCCAGAAAAAAAACGCGACTAGAGAAGTTGCTAGAGAAACCCAGGAAGATTAAAGATACAAGAAGCTGGTAAAAATTAAGTCCAACAATGATCATCACTATCACCAACAACTAGGATTAATAGGATTAACCGCCTTTCCACCGCATGATGGCGGATTTGTTACTACGACCAAGATATAATCCTATGTTTATGAACCACACTTCACCACTGTTTATGTCGCCATATTTTGTTGCCTTTGACAAAGTTACATTCGATCAAATGGTAAACTGACGAAAACATCCCCCCCTGTCTTTCTCATACAAGGTGCAACCAGAATACCTCTCACATATACCTCCCACATAATGATAAGATATTAGCTAAATGAAGACACTATTGTCACTAATTTCATACCACAACACGGGGGTATTTCTGGTGAGGGTATGTGTGGGATATATTTCCGCAGGTTTTACCAGAGTAGAGTTGAAATCATCATTCACCTTCCTTTATATTGCCATAATATTATTAATATTAGGTTGGTGCAAAAATAATGACGTAATAATGTCATTTTTTGACGTATATTTTAACGTCAAAAAACGACATTATTACGTCATTATTTTTGCACCAACCTAATATATATTCCTAATACAAATATCCCCAAAATATATGTAATGTATAATATCGGTAATAAATATTATCCGATATAAAAAAAAAAGAACAAAAAAATATATTATCCAGAGTGGCCCATCAGTACAACGTGATACTACTAAGCATTATTCCATGGAGCCTATTAATAATATATATACTGAAAGAATTGCATAAAAGCAACGATATAAAAATTTAATACATATTCTCCGATATTGAAATAATGCCGTAAATAACCAACGTATAGTTTTAATAATATATATTCATTCGTATTAAAACAATCTCCCAAAAGAAAACATTTATAAAATTAACGGTATTTATCTAATGATGACGGGATGTGACACAAGGCCATTTTTTAACGTGGCGTGCCCATGCGGATTCACAAGGGTCCAGAAATAGACGGGGTCTCCGCAACAATTTCGTGTTGACATCGATATTTTACCCAACCTCCCCACTTTATTACAATAAAGAAAGACCTATTAATTTTAGTAATAATATATCTTCTCTGATATCGGAAAATGTCTGAAAAATGCAAATGGATATTATATATATCTTCTATCGATAATGTAAAAAATCGTTAGAAAGGAAGTAATGCATAATTTTAATAGTATATATGTTACCCAGTATTAAAATAAATTACTGCAATATTGAACAAATAATGCATATTATTAAGAAAATATATTGTCGAATACTGAGAAAAATGCTGCAAAAGGACCAATGCAAACATTAATAACATACATTTTTTTAATCGGAAGGCTAATTAAAATCCAGCAGACACTAACAGGGTTGTTTGTCTTGTAATAACAAAACGGCTGCCCTGGCAATGAAGGCGTCAAAACGAATGAAACGCCACCGGTGTGAAGGCATGCAATTAAAACGTGCTTAATATGATGATCTTGTTCATCTTGGAATTTTCTGTTAGTTGATTAAATGCTAAGAGGAATTAAACAGCTTAATATAAATCTTGTGGAACTCTCATTCTCAGTGTTTCCTACTTTTTTTCGTATCATTACAAGACAAGCAACGTTTGTACAAAGACATGTAATTTTATGTTGATTTATATATTTTTATACTTGAGGAATTTTAAAACAATAAAACTTGAAGAAGACAGACATTCTGTTGAAATATTCTTTAACATTGTCAAACATTGTGTTTTTCTTTTCTTTTCATATATCACGCTCTTTTCTTAACTGTTGAAAAATATTGGAAGGGTTACGTCAATCATTTTGTTTTTTTAATAATAAACATAATAATAATAATAATAATAATAATAATAATAATAATAATAATACGTGCTCTTCGAAGTTCAAACAAATATGCCACAAAATATCAGATCTTTAGGATTAATAAAATACCTTCTCGAAACACAAATAAAAAATGCCACGAAAAAAAAAAACAATATATAATATTAATAATACATGTTCTCTGATGTCAAAATAAAAAATATATAAAAAATTTAAATGTTAAATATTAACATTATTCGGACTCTTGTCCTCATCTTTGTCGCCATATTTATTACAACGTTTCGGCTGTTGTACGCTCCGGCCTTCTTCAGGTGGTTGGAATGTCGAACTGAACCCTTTATTTCGCTCACTGGGGTAGACTGTTCTAGTTCCACGTGCTATGTTTTAATGGATGTCAGTTATCAGTTTTCTCCTGTTCATTCCCCTCTGCAATTTCTCCACTGCCTTAACCGGGTATTGAACTCACACTCTTTGGGTCCTGTCACTGGATCTAATCAACGCCTTTACCCACCTGAAGAAGGCCAGAGCGTAAAACGGCCGAAACGTTATAATAAATATGACGACAAAGATGAGGACAATAGCCCGAATAATGTAAATAATGTACATAATACTACATCTCAGAAATATAGAGATATAATATTAGATATTTTCTATAGAATTGAAACACTGTATAATATTTGTAACATATTTTCTCTACAATGAAATATGGACAAACATATAAATATTATTAGGTTTGTGCAAAAATAATGACGTAATAATGTCGTTTTTTGACGTTAAAAATACGTCAAAAAACGACATTATTACGTCATTATTTTTGCACAAACCTAATAATATTCAGCTTTCTCATTTGTGCAAAAGTATATTTTTATATAATATTATTAAAATATATGAATATTATTATTAATATACATGAGTATTATTAATATATAAATATCATTAATATATATTTTTGATATCGAAAAAAATGCCTCAAATGGACTAATTTATAATAAAAATAATTTATATTCTCTGATTTTGAAATAAAAATCCTACAAAAGTAGAAATGTATAATATTCAAAACATGTATTCTATGATATTATGAAATCCACAAAGCCAATGCATAATCTTAATATATTTTCTTCGGCATACAAAGAAAATGCGAAAATATTAATAACAAACCTTCTCATATAAGAAACAGTGCATAAAATTAATACTACATGCGCATTGATATTCAAACGAAGATTCCAGAAAAGGTCGAATAGAGTAACGACCTAGCTCGTCATAAAAGAAAGAACGTAAATAAGTGCAGGTTACGTAAAGTTTTCCCGAGCGCGTGGGTGAAAACGCAGGCGTGGGTGAAAACGCGGGCGCGATTAATATGGTTGATTTGCATTCGTTGATCGCTTGCGTATGCAAATAATTTTCTCTTAAGTTTGCTCATCACTTTACCAAATAAAAACGATGACATTGACGGAGCGGGTATTTTGACTTTTTATTTTGCTGCTGTGATGTTATGGCAGTCGATGACACGAAGGAAAATTGTAAACTGCTGAACATCCTTTGAAGTAATAAAATGTATTCATCGACATACCACAAAATATGTAACATAATATATTTCTACACTATTAAAAAATACCATAAAAATTTGTAAAACACGAGAAAATTCATTTATTAAGGATAGTTTCTACGATTATTCGCGCTTTAATTATATACAAAGACTATAAAAATAACTTTGGACCTCTTTTAGATTATAAAAATAAAGTAGTTTTCGTTTTGATTTTAAGCAATTTTATAATGTTAGAAATATTTTTACAAAATTTAGGGAAGTCATAAATGTACTATTTTTCTTTAAAACAAATGTGTGTCAGATATTATTGATTTTCAAGTGTTTTAGTTTCATTTTCACCACTAGTAATCAAATTAGATAATCGAACTGTACTGAAAAAAGTTTTGTTTAAAAATGACTAAAATTTTATCTAAAGCCGTTATACTATTTTTTTCCTTTCTTTAAAGGATTAACGCTAGACTTGCTATGATCCAGAATGATGATGATATTTTATCATTCTAAAAATAACCTTTTCATCAGTTATTATTGAAAAGAAGGATATTTCATCATTCTAAAAATAACCTTTTCATCAGTTATTATTGAAAAGAAGGATATTTCATTTTTCTAAACTTTATCATTATAAAAACGACCCTTCCAATACAAGAGAGTCAGTAGAGTAGAGAAGAGTAGAATAGAGTAGACTAAAGTCCACCAGTACACAAGGTGACCAGTAGACAATTAGCAGTACAGAAACACATGTCTAGCCTGTGCCACGTGAAAATCGAAATCAGACGATTTCCAAACGCCATCCTCACAACAGAAATTCTTGGAACCAAATGAAGTAAGCATTGACTTTTAAACAAAAGAGACACTGAGAACATTTTCACACACACCATACCAATATTCTGTAAGTCACATCACCAAAAGAAAATACAAATTCTTGTTATGTCAACACATGCCTCAATTTTTTATTGTTGCTATCTTTGTACGTTTTATGCATTTTAAATTTCTGTCATTGATTTCAACACTATTACGTCCAACTTAACACCAACCTCTGTTACAAACTATTATCTTTCAAATAAGACCAAGATATATCTTAAAATGAAGAAATTATTTAAAATGTTTTTGTTTTACCTTTTTTTTTTCCGTAGCTGTAAATCACAAACCGTGTATTGAAGGTCGTTCTTAACGGATTCTCCTCCAGCTCCTATCCCACGAACGCAAGTGTCCACCAAGGATCTATCCTAGGCCCTAATTTGTTCCTTATCTTCATTAACAATCTTCTTGATGTCATAGGTTCCCAAGTACGCATCTACGCGGAAGACACTACTATTTACTCCTGCCTCAAAAATAAATCTAGCGTCGCTGACAAAACTAACCTGGACGTTTGTCTCGAAAAAGACCTCCAATCAGTTGTAAACTGGGGCAGGAATTGGCTGGTTAACTTTAATGCCTCAAAAACAAAACTGCTCTCTATTACTCACCACAGAGAACCACCCATGCCTCCTATTAGAATGTCTGACGCTCAACTCCACGAGAGCACCTATTTGCGACTGCTCGGTCTCATATTGACTGCTGACCTGAGATGGAACAAATACATTGAATCAATTGCTTCGTCCACCGCAAGGAAAGTTGGCTCCCTGTGCCGCGCCAGGAAATTTTTCTCGCCGGAGTCGATCCTTCAAATCTACAAATCGACCATTAGCCCTTGCATGGAGTATTGCTGCCATATATGGTCTGGACCCTTTTCTGTTTGTCTCAAGGTCCTTGATAAAATCCAAAGACGGATATGCAATTTAATTGGCCCTGATCTGGCATCTCGTTTGCAGTCGCTGTCACAGACGTGCCGTCGCATCCCTCTGTCTTTTTATAAATACTTTCACGGTAACTGCTCCGATGAACTGCTTTCGATGGTTCCCAGACTTCATGAATTTAAGCGTTCAACTAGGCTGACATTTCACTCTCACCCCTTCACTGTCGAAACTGTTAAATGGAGCCGTCTCTTCTACTCCAGTAACTTCATGTCTCGCACTTCTCGCCCGTGGAACTCCCTCCCCTTTTCTTGTTTCCCTGATAGCTATAATCTCCAACTATTCAAATGTAATGTCAATCGACGTCTCCAGATGCCTTGATCTATCCCTTTTCCTTCTCTTCATCCTTTCCTCTATCACTCCTCTTTGCTCTTGCTCCAACTCTCTGTAACCCCTTGCGTGCTAGTGGCTTCTCGCCTTTCTTGGGGTGAAATGCTTAAAAAATCAATTATTAGGTATCTAAATTGAAATATTACTTTCTTCTGTAATATCTACAGTCTTCACATTCTTTAACTCACCTGACGTCGAAGAATGGTCTGAGAAATCTTCCTCTTCTGTCTAATTCTGAATCTAAAAATGTGGCACCTGAGGACATCAATAATTCCAGTTGTAGTTGGAGCCCTCGGATTGATTGGAAAAGGTTTACTGAGGGGATCCTTGGTAGCCCATGCCTTAAAGAAATGCAAAAATCTGTATTCACAAGCTTAGCTAAAACATTACGAAGGGCTTTATCTCTGTAAAATGTGTGGGATATTTTTTTTTTACTAAAATGCTCAATGAAAAATATCATGAAGCCATTTCTGACCTTAGTCACTGGTTGGGACCTGGAAGTAAATGTTTATACAACAGAAATAAAAGGAAATAGTAGTAGTAATAATAATAATAATAATAATAATAATAATAATAATAATAATAATAATAATAATGTATATTCTTCAATATTGAAAACCAATCTCAGAAAAGTATCAATGTATGATATTATATAATAATATAAATTTAGAAATATTTTTCAAAAGAACCAGTGTACAATATTAATGATTTAACATGTCCGATATTCAATATTCGTAAGGAAAACTTGTAGTATTACTAAGATATATTCTGCGAATTTCATTAAAACAGTCAAAAATATATAATATAAATAATATATTCTCCGCTTTTCACTTAAACAGCCACAGAAGAGTATTATATGACAGCGGATATCCCAAGTAAAATAGTAATAATATATCATCACCCATGTTAAAAATACAACAGAGAACTGATTTTCAACGAAATAAAAAAAATAAATACAAATAAATAAAAAAAATTACAACACATAATAATATATAAAAATATTGATCGATATTCAAGTAAAAATTCAACAACAGTATGAATATACATTCTTACAAGAATTTCTGCAGCAACAAGAAGTGTGTCTCCAACACATCAGATAATGACCATGGTTTCGGGGCATAACATCATTACCAATAATCCAGAATGTCCCATCAGTACAACGTGATACTACTAAGCATTATTCCATGGAGCCTATTAATAATATATATACTGAAAGAATTGCATAAAAGCAACGATATAAAAATTTAATACATATTCTCCGATATTGAAATAATGCCGTAAATAACCAACGTATAGTTTTAATAATATATATTCATTCGTATTAAAACAATCTCCCAAAAGAAAACATTTATAAAATTAACGGTATTTATCTAATGATGACGGGATGTGACACAAGGCCATTTTTTAACGTGGCGTGTCCATGTGGATTCACAAGGGTCCAGAAATAGACGGGTCTCAGAAACAATTTCGTGATGATATCGGTTTTTTACCAACCCTCCCCACTTTAGTGCAATAAGGAAGAAAAAACCGCGGATTTGAATCCTCGAGACCAGGCCTTCTCTCAAAGATTTATACGTGATACACGATTGAGAGTGGTTTTAGTTACAACCTGAAGACTGAGATAAGAAAAAAAAAGCTACTCATATTCAGGTTGTATCAAAATACTCTTGCAAACTTCGAGGGCGGGTTCCACAAATTAATACAACAATAAAAGTCCTCATAAACACATGTCCGCAAATCCCTTTTTTGAGTTGTTTTTAAAGCTTGCGGTAGACACTTTTAAGTATACATTCCAAGATACAATCCAAAATACTTTAAAAAAAATTTCGGGAGGAATCCTGACACCGAAACAATGTAAATATGTCCATATAAGCATATGTTCAAAAGGCCATCTTTGTACTTCAACATAGCAACTTATAAGAAATGTTCAAAATGTCCTCCGCTTGCTAACTACAAACGCATGTATCCTTTGGAACAATGACTGGCGGACCCTTTCTAATACTCCGGCACGGTGTCGAATGGTTTCGCAGGACCCCATGACACGTTGATGAAGCGTTTCTGCATTATAAATGGCTGCTGCATTAACCAATTTTTTTAGGTGACCCCACAGATAAAAATCCAAAGGATTGAGATCAAAGGAACGTGCAGGCCATGGAACTAGTCCTCCCCTACCTATCCATCTTATACAGTAGATGTCAGCCAGTGAATCGCGAACAATGTGACTAAAAAGTGCTAGAATCTGCTCATGCATGAATCACATGCGTCTTCGTATTAGAAGAGGTACATCTTCTAGCAAGTCTAGAAGTGTTCGAAATAATGTCCTTGTAGACAGCTCCTGTAAGACGTGCTGGGAGAACATATGGACCTACCAGACAGTCACCTACAATTCCAGCCCACACATTAATTGTAAACTGATGCTGGTACTTATATTGTATCATGGGGATTCCAATCCACCCACAAGTGTTGGGTGTGTAAATTTCCTATTCAATCACTCAAATTTTGCCTCATCCGTAAACAATACATACAACAGATCGGCAATTAGTGCAATAAACCATCGGAAAAAGTGTTATGGTGACCTATCTACATTAGAATGAATTCTTCCTCCTTCATAAATACTAGCCTGCGAGACTTCCTAAGGCAGAGGCAGTCAGTGTAACCTGACCGTACGGACGGACACTTCTATCTGCTGACTAATAACACTCTTATTTTGTATATATATTATACTGGAACACACCTATTCTATAGTTAATAGACTCTCCCACCTATAATAAGTAGGAGTAGTAGGAGTAGTAGTCGCAGTCGGCAGAGAGTTGGTCAGTCAGTCGATGTCGGACGACCGTTAGTCGAATATTAAAGTATCAGCCACCACAACTAGATTACTGCGTCATTATCTATTATATCAAGTTCCTAACGTTTTGTACGTCGAACCTATTTTAGGACCGACTTAGTACAAATACAAGCCTCCACTGTGAAACCACTACATAACAGCTTGGCGACGAGGGATTCAAACTCATACGGAGGAAGAAAAACCTTTCGCAAACTACATAACAATATATGCCCTGTTATTTCAATACACTTATTCAACCCACCCTCTTCTTTCCATGCCTTTCTTTCTGGCCCTAACAGGATACAACAACTTGACGACGAGGATTTGCGAGTCACCGGGATTAAAAAGTAACTCTCCTAAAACAAGGGCAAACGAGTTTTCGTAAAAGAACAACGTGTAATTGCCAATTTAACAGTGGATGTAGGAGATTTTTTCTTTATTCTTCGTCACAGTTTTTCCATTTGAAAATTATCTAGAAAAAACCATAAAAGTGAAACCGGAAAAAAAAGACACACTTATCATGGAGGATTTCAAAAGTATTTTATTAGAGAGCTCGAATTTTAAATGCAATTTTTAGAACTGACAAGCCGTAGTAATTCCATCGAAAACGAATTTTCTTTTTCAGAAGACACCATTTGGAGAGCGATGGAGAATTTTTCATACACTCCCGAGGAAGACATAACCTTTGCGTCATACTTTAGGAGATATGAGGACATATATACGACAGATTGTGCGAATTGGAATGACTGGAAAAAAATACGTATTATGAGGAAACTTGGCACAACTGAGCATACAAAATTCGTAAACTACATTCTGCCGCGGAAGTTTAGCGAGTTGACATTCACAGAAGCAGTGGAATTATCCATGGAGCTTCTCAATCCAAAGACATCTCTTTTCCATCAGAGATGGAAATGTCTTAATCTAACTAGGAAAGACTTTTGCGTCAGTAGTAAACAAGCACTGCGATGATTTTAGACTTCTCAGGTACTTCACGTTAAACGTTGAAGACAGACTAGCCACAAATGTACACGAATAACAAATGTAACCTAGTGTACATATCATCACAGCGCCATCTACTGTAAACTTTCTTTAAACTTAATAACTCAAAAACGAAGGATTTGCGGGTATATGTTGAGAAACCCGCCCCCCAAAGTTTGTAAAATTATTTTTGATACACTCTGCATATAGAATCTGAAGAATATATGTTCTCCAATGTTAAAAATATCCAATTTATATTATGATGAAATGAATGTTATCATGATGAAATAAAAAATAAAAAAAACTATCACATATAACAGTATTAAGATATGATCTCCAACATTAAAAAAAAAAGACATTTCAAAGGAATTATCGCATTTGGGATCAAAGACCCATTGTAAACTCCGTGATCCTTTTTTTAGCTGCCATTGTATATGCCTAGTCATGGATACCACTGGTTTTGAATCCAGAATTATCCTTCTCTTAGGCGGGTAGACAACCAAGAGTGAAAAGCAGAAGAGTTTGCCCTATTATTTGGGTTGAGAAAAGATGGATTCATACCTATCCCCTGCTAACTGTCTGAAAGTGATTGTAACGTAATTCGACAAGAATTTCATCTCGGCTCCATTACGTTAGCAATTACGCCGATTCCACAACCTAAATATTATAATAATAACCATCTAAATATTCCCCAATATCGAAACAAACTCCACAATATAATACAGTATTATCTTAATGCTATACGTATATTCACCGCTATTCGAACACACTCAGTATAACATAAAGAACAAATTTTCACTGATATTAAAAATATCCACAAAGAATTAATATAAATAATTCACAACAAAGAGTGTTCCAATAACTTGGACCGATTTTAAATGGGAATTACGTTTAAGCGTCTAATGAGTTTTTCTTTTTCTTTCAAATTTGGCAGACATTTGGACAATATTAGTTATGTGGGGCCAAAATCGGGACCACAGAAGGAAAACGCGGAACACGGATTAGATGTAAGATATATTAACAACAGGTTACAAAGATAGTGTAAGCGGAGCTTACTATATGTTAGTGTCCAATACTGGTAGTCGTACGTGGCTCTCACTCTCTCTCTCTCTCTCCCTCTCTCTCTCTCCCTCTCTCTCTCTCTCTCTAGAGTGTTGTGTCGCATACTTAATATAGACCTGGAAGATAGTAGGTAGTTCCGGTCTCACAATACCCCCCATCCAAGAGTTTTCTTTTTGAAAAGGAGAGAAAAATAAAACTGTTAATACTTTTTCCTCTTGGGATTTACGTCGAGCGGTTGAGTAAATTTTCTTTTTTTTTTTCCTGAGCGTCGCACTTCAGGAGAGACTTAGGCCCATGTCGAGATCGAAGTGATCGAAAATTACGTCGATCGGCTCTTCACAGTTATTTTGCAGTGATTCCTCCGATCCCTTCAAACGGCATTTTCTGAGCTGGTTCCAATGGTGTTTGTGAGTGTTTTTCGATCCTTGGACAATATAGACCAGTTCGCCAATTCTTTGTTTTATGGTGCCTACTTCCCAGAATGTTATGTTGTTTTTGTAAGCCTTGAAAAAGACTTTATCGCCAGGATTGAAATATTTCTTATGAGGCGATACGGTTTTTTACAGCAACAAGAAGTGTGTCTTTGCTTGCCATAGAATAAGTTTGTCGAAGACAAACTTGATTTTCCTTGCGAACATTGTTTCTGCAGGCGAGCTTCCCATAGGCGTGTTCGGATTAGGGGTTATCCGATACACCTGCAGAAACTTTTGGAATGCTCTATCTGTCGGTGTGCCTAGTGCCTTTTTAAAGCCCTTTTTAGAGTGTCCACGAACCTTTCGGCCTGGCCATTCGACCTAGGGTGGTACTGAGACGTTGTAATATGTTCCACCTCATATGACTTGCAGAAGTCTCTAAATTCACTTGATGTGAATTGAGTGCCATTATCTGTAACTACACAATCTACCACGCCAAAACGCGCGAATAGCTCGTGTAGAAATCCGATAGTGCAGTTTGTGGTTGGTCTTTTGCATTGTAGGACCTCAGGCCATTTTGAGTGGCTATCCACAACAATGAGGTAGTACATGTTGTCTATAGGCCCTGCAAAATCGACATGAATTCTTTGCCATGGATGGTCTGTGTTTGGCCATGGTTTGCACGTCGTGGTTGGAGCTTTTGCTGCAAGTGCGCATCCTTTGCTTGATTCTATCATGTCTGCTATGTCCTTGTCCATGTTTGGCCAATAAAAATAGCAGCGCATGAGGCTTTTCGTACAGTTCTTCCCCGGATGTCCCATGTGAAAATCCCTGAGGATTTTTCTTTGTAGGCTGTTTGTAATCCCTACGTGGTCATTGTATAGTAGGAGATCATCGCAGAGGGAGAAAACTTCAGGCACATTGGGGTCTTTGTTGCGAATTTTGCTTTTTATGGATTGAATGAATTCATCCTCTCGAGACTCCCTTTTTATGTCGGCCAAAGTAACTGTGAGCTCTCTTATGGTACTCGCGATCATGTTTTTTTTATTTCACAATTTGTCTTTAGCAATGATGGAGTCTTCAAAGACTTCTGTATTTTTTGGAATGAGTCGCGATAAACTGTCTGCATGGCAAATATTTTTGGATATTAGGAACTCTATCTTGAAATTATAGTTTAAGAGAATCGTTCCCCAACGAAGTAGTCCATTTGCAGTATAGACTGGCAGATCTTTTTTAGAACCAAAAATTGTAATTAGAGGTTTATGGTCTGTCTGCCGTATGAACCGTCTACCATGTAGATATCTGTGAAACTGTCACAGCGAATTTAGAGCCTCTTTCTCTATTTGGGAATATTGTTTCTCAGCTGGGAGTAGAGATCTTGATGCGTGAGCCACAGCTTTTCGCGAACCATCTCGCAGTTTATGCAGAATGCAAGCACCAATGCTGTACGAGCTTGCATCACTTGCGACTATGATGTCGAGACTAGGGTCGTAATGGGTGATTGAGAGGTCTGAAGAAAGAGTTTTCTTGAACTTCTCGAATGCGTCTTGGCATTCCGGGGTCCATGACAATGGTTTGTCCTTTTTTAAAAGTTGGTTGAGAGGTCCTCTCAAATTTTGCATGTTCTTAATGAACCCTTGGTAAAAGTTAGCTAGGCCGAGGAAGCTTTGTAACGCTTGAAAGTTATCTGGGGCCGGCATGTTTCTGATTGCGTTGGCTCTTTCTGGATCCGGCCGACGACCATCTTTATTTATGATGTGCCCTAAGTATTTAATCTCTGGTAAGAAAAAGTCGCACTTTGCCTCCTTAACCTTAAATCCGTATTCTTGTATCTTTTCGAATACGTTTATTATATGGTTCCGGTGCTCTATCGTAGTTTTTCTAGTAACCAGTACATCATCCAAATAGGCTGTCGCGTAGTCAAGGTCGCCCAGTATGGCGTCCATGACCTGCTGGAAAATTGCAAGCGCAACCTTTACCCCAAAAGCCAGTCTGTTGTATTTTTACAACCCTATATGGGTTTTTATGCAGAGCAATTTGGAACTTTCTTCTTCCACCTCTATCTGAAGGTATGCGTCCGAGAGGTCGATTTTAGAAAATATTTTTCCACCATTGTTTTTATTGAAAATTTCTTCAGAGCTTGGGAGAGGATAGTGGTGATGTTGCAAGCATCGTTTAACCCTGTGGAAAAATCTGCGCATCCTCGTATTTGATTGGACTTCTTTTTTACGTAGACCGTAGGTGCTTCCCACTCGCTGAAATCTGTTTTTGACAGAATACCTGCTTGTTCGAGTCTATCTAACTCTTTATTGATTTGCTCTAGAGCAGCGAAAGGGACATTCCGTTTCTTTTTGAATACCGGTTGTGCACCGTCCTTCACCTTGAACTTAGGTTTCATTTTAGTACATTTCCCAAGGCCGCCAGAAAAAAACTGGGGAAATTGTTGTTTGAGTTCCTTTTTTAGATTTACCAAATTGGACGTTGTACGTTGTATCTTGCGACAAAATGTACTCATTGGGCAATCCCAAAGATTGAATTTTTCTATCCAATCTGTTCCAAATAAGTTATCTGAAGTTTTCCCTACGTAGTCTTTGAGCTTTTTGGTAACTCCATTTAGTGTTACTGTAAGTATTACCCCGCCTAAAATGTTAATCTTTTCGCCAGTTACGGATTTTGCTGTTTTATCCGTTTTTAATAAGGTCAGCTTGTTTAATTTTCGCCAAGTACGCCAGTTAATGGTTGAAAGATCGGAACCCGAGTCAAGCTGGAATTTAATGGAATTAATGAAAATATCCACAGTTACATATTTTCTTAAATTCCTATCGACAATATTGTCAGATTGAGCTTGCATAATTTTATTTTTGGGTTTTCTCGTTCTGTTGGCGTACCAGCACGAAGTTAACGTATGCCCACTTTTATTGCAATTTATGCAATATGTTTTGTTCTTAACTGGACAGAATTTCATCCAAGTCCATTTACCACAATGGTAACATGGTCCGGGCGGTTCCTTTAACTTATTTGGGTTTTGGTTACTGCGGAATTTAGGACATGAGATTTGCCTTTTGTCTTTTTGAGGGGAATAGGAGGTAGACTTACTTCTGATTTTATTAATCTGAGTCACACCTGATTCCACGATAGTGTTTGAGTCACGCTTTACAAACATCCTTGTTCGTTCTCAAGCTTGGTCAGTACCCGTCGTCTGACTTCGGCGTCTTCCGCTGATACTAGACCTTGTGCGAAAATTAAGCACTTAAAATCATCGGCAGTCAGTTCGGCTAGTTTAAAATCATTACAGAGCTTGTTTACCGATGCTGCAAACGTTAGAAAATCTTGCTGGTTGTCTTTGACTGTGTTCAGGCATTTCCAACGTTTGTGGAACAAGGTTGTGTTAGGCCCGAATAGTTCTGAAAGGAGCTTCATAGTCTCTGAAAAATCCAAGTCAGTGGTTTTCTTGGGTAATATGAAGTCTACGAACCTACTATGTTCTGTAGTTCCCAGTTTTCTCAATAGTAGACGTACTTTTTTTTTACTGGGCCATTGTTCACAGTCTACGTTGAAAATATCTTCGTAGCGCCTGTAAAAAGCCTCGAACGTTTTGTCGTTCTCTGGTACGTATTCAAATGTTTCCATTGAATTGTAGATTGTACTCTGGGAGAATATTGTATCTTTTTCAGAGTTTGAGCTTTTTAATGCATTTACGAGTAATTCTTTAAGTTGTTTCTGTCGTAGTTCAGCATTCTGAAGCGTAATTTGTTGGAATTCCATTTGTTGTTTATGTAATTCCAAAAATAGTTGTTGTTGTCTTTCTTCTGATTTTTGTTGCTGATCCAAATTTACTTTTAGCATTTGGACAATTACTTTTTGAAAATCTTCTATATTTAGACAAAAATGACAGCGATTTTTTTTTGCTTTGCATCCCGTGTACCAAGGGGAGGTACACAAAAAAATCTTGATAAGTTTTTTTTCTTTCATTTTATTTTTTTTTTTTTACAAAAAAAAATATGGACAGACAATTCGTTAAACTAAACTAATTATGTGTTTATCATTTTTTGCAATTCTGTGGTTCCGTTAATTTTAACGTAATTGTATCAATTTTCACCACACTTATTATGTATTTTTATTTTTTATTTATTTTTTTTTATAGAGGTACAAAAAAGAGAAAACTCGCCTCAGTAAATTTGAGGGGAGAATAATTTTATGCACGAGTTCAACTCAGTTACATAAAAAATTTTCGATAGTTTTTTTTCGAAAACTTGAGTACAATGGTAGTACTTCTGCTATTGTGTTGTCAGTTTTTTTACGAACAAACTGTTTTTTTCTGTGCCTGAGTGTGTAAGAAATCGTTCTCGTAATGTTATTTGGACAGACTTTAATATTCCGTAGATGTCGAATCGCTAGTTCGTCCCTGATGTTTGGTATCGGAATATATATATATATATTTTTTTATATGTAGACGCTGGGTGTTGCGTTTAAATCGCTAATGTAGTAATACCAGCTTTATTTCTCGTTCAACACTGCTGTGGGAACGCATCGAGTTTCTGTGTATTTTTCGAGTATTCTGTCGCTATTGATATGGTGAGAACGAAATACTCGAATCTTTCTGTCGCCACTGATGTGGGACTGGCAAGGTATTGCGGTTTTCGACGTGAATGCGTTTCTCGAATTCTTCGTCAACACAGATGTGGAACTGGTAAGGTATTGAAGTTTCGCTGTGAGTGCGTTTCTCGAATTCTCTTCACCACTGATGTGGGGCCAAAGTCGGGACCACAGAAGGAAAACACGGAACACGGATTAGATGTAAGGAAGATATATTAACAACAAGTTACAAAGATAGTGTAAGCGGAGCTTACTATATGTTAGGGTCCAATACTGGGAGTCGTACGCGGCTCTCACTCTCTCACTCTCTCTCTCTCTCTCTCTCTCTCTCTCTCTCTCTCTCTCTCTCTCTCTCTCTCTCTCTCTCTCTCTAGAGTGTTGTGTCGCATACTTAATATAGACCTGGAAGAGAGTATCGTGTAGGTAGTTCCGGTCTCACAGTAATTAGTTTTCACACATAATTGCCATGAATTAAATAATATAATCCAACAGAGAAATAATCAGTTTTCACCAATAACACTGATTTATATTTCCGATGTTAAATAGGCAAAAAAGAACTAATATGCAGTATTAATAAAGCAAAATTCTTTCATATTTCAAAAAAATATTATCAACAATTGAAAGTGTGGCATTAATAATATTAAATTATTTGATATTCACACAAATCTACTATAAAAAAGGCCAATGTATAATATTAATAAAACATATTCTACCAAATTAAAAATACCACAAATTAACAAATGTGTCATACTGGATCATTGCCGCGGTATCTCATGTGGCTGTGCATATCGTTGTTGGCCTATGGTTCTACCACCAACTTCTTTGTACGATTGCTGATCGAAGTCGGGGTTGGCGATCGCTGCCATTGTTCTATAGTGAACCGCATCGATGGCATCACTACATTAGTTTCCACGTCTTTCTTTGACTAGTATACTAAAGTTGGCCTGACTCTGACTTTTAGTGAAAATCTAATTAGATATCAATTCACCAGAAGAAAGGTCTCTTCTTATGGTCGTTAACTGCACAACGCATATACAGTTCGTCTAAATTTATTATGCAAATCACATAAACCCCAATAAGTTGAATTTGCTTTGAACAATTTTACGTAAACTTTACCCCAACTATATGTATCGAAGCATGCTACTGAATTTGCAATTAGGGGACCCTGTTTTACTGTTGAAATAGCTAAGCGCAACAGCTACTTCTAACAAGTTCTTTTTTCGTATTCTCACATATGAAATTCTTCCGATTTCTTGCTTCAGTAATAACTAAAAAATTCGAAAATTTAAACGCAAGGTCATTCGCCATCTTCTGTCTTCTTCAACCTTGTTCGTTTGTCATTTCTTCAGTCCCCTCCACTAAAGCCTTCTCTTTCTTTTTCGCACTCTGTATCCCCTCTCCCTTGTATTCTTATTTTTTTTTTTTTTGGTGGGGGGCATTGTCGCCTTGTTTTGGGGAAAACGATTTAAAGAATTAAACTATAAATAAAAAAGTATATGACGTATAATCAGAAGAATTCTGTTATTCAATAAGTGTTATAGAAGCGCAGTACTAGAGTGGCGGCAAGGTCTCATCTTTCAGTGAAATGGTTAGATGTAACCGTACGTTCTATGCTAACAGTTTCTTCTTTCCCACTTCACGCTTGTGAAACTCTTTCCAGTCAACTTTTATCTCCAAAAAATTAAATAGATTGTCAACCGTTATCTCCCGTCTTCTTTCTTCCTCCTCTTTTATTTTTCTTTCTTCTTAATAGTGTTTACTTTTTCTCATATTCTCTTACACTCAATAACCTCTTGCGTCTTAGTGTCTTTATTGTCTCAATTGTAGGTAAAATGATTGGAAACAAAAAAACATTTTCACAAACGAATGCATGTTTAATATATATTTTCCAATATTCAAAGAAATATGCCACAAAAGAACAGCTTAATAACATTAATACAATATATTCTCCGATATGAAAAATGCCCAAAACAAACCAATGTACAGGATTCATAACATTCTATGTAATAATAAAGAAACAATAAAAGAAACAGTCTAATCCAATAATAAATAAATACAAAAAAATATACAACGTATAATCGTAAGAATTTATCTTCTCGATTATTTAATGAGGAATGCTGTAGAACATTTAATGTCTTTTGGAAACAATATATATTCACCGATATTCACAAAAAGATTTAATTTATAATAGAAATAATATAGTTTCACGGATATCCAATAATAGGGACGAAAAAGCCCGAAGTATATTAATATATATTGTCAAGGACAATATAAGAACCCATGTATACTAGCAATTATATATTAGGTTGGTGCAAAAATAATTTCGTTTTCTCACATAGTAACATATGTTAAAAAACGAAATTATTTTTGCACCAACCTAATATATATTCCCTGATAATTGATCAAAATTCTTCATAAAGTACAGTGTATTATTGTAATAATATCCAACCTCCAATATTTACGGAAAAATCTCACACATGATTTCACCTCTTATTGTAATAATATTCAGTAACATTTAAACTTTGTGCCCACAAAAAAAAAAAATAGTAAGTCAAAATGCTGGTTATTCTGTTCACACTGCTATTGTTCTATAACACTTTTGATTGCCTCGTCAATGTTTATTTATTTCAAACCCGGTCAATACCTAGACGGGTGGCCACTTGGGGGGGGGGGGATTGCCACGTGTTTGTAAGCTTGGATGTGTGGGTGGTGTAATAGATGATAGCTCGGAATTGTTAATCGAAGAACTAAGTTCCAATTCCAGTTCAGTTTGTTACGTTCGCATACACGCAAATACTATTTGGAAAGGTATGAATCTACCTCTTCTCCCCCAGCTATGGGTTAATTAGTAAGACTTGTATCTTGTATATTTGCAAAAAAAATTCTTACAATCTAAAAATATCTTTTGGATTTAAATAGCCTGCAAAGGGTTGATAAACCGTAGAAAACGTAGCAAAATCAATGTTTATTTGCAAGAATATAAAAATATGTGAACTAAATACAATAAAGCAATAAATTTGAAAATATATCTCTTTATTAAAAAAATTATAATTTTTTTTTTTTAAGTATTTCACCCCAAGCAAAGCGGAAGTGTCACTAGCATGCAAGGGGTTACAGAGGGTAGAGAGCAAATGTAAAGAGGGGTTTTGGAGGATAGGGTAAAAGAAGGACGGGGATCAAGATCAAGGCAACTGAAGATGTTGATTGACATTATATTTTGAATATTTGAAGATTATAGCTATCAAAGAAGCAAGTAAGAGGAAAAGAGTTCCACAGACTGGAAGTGCGAGAGAAGAAGCTGTTGGAATAGAAGAAGGGGTTACATTTAACTGTTTCGACAGTAAAAGGGTGAAACCTAGATGTCAACCTAGTAGCAAGCTTAAATTCATGCAGTTGGGTCACCAGTGAAAATAGCTTGTCAGAGCAGTTGCCATGAAAGTATTTATAGAAAAGACGGAAGCCATAGCACGTCTATGAGAAAGTGACTGTAGACGAAATGCCAGATCAGGATCTATCACATTGCATATCCCTCTCTGGGTTTTGTCTAGGACCTCGAGATGAACATCGAGGACAACAGACCTACATGGTAACAGCGTTCAATTACAAAATTATCAAAATATATGAACTAATTAAAATATAGTATCTATTATTAACCATTTTGTAAATAACTGTGATTTTTTATTCATAATTTTATAAAAAAAAAATCAATGAATTGTGAAACCAGAAAAATTGAATAGACATATGATTTTCCGAGTATAATACATTGTCTTCTCAGATTACTTTGTATCTTAGACTACTTCTTGTTTAATTTTCATTATTTTTTCATAATCGTGTTACAAGAACAAACCTGAATAATTAATGTAAATGGAAGATCCTGAAACTCCAGCAATTATAGGTGATCCCTATTCCTACTCTTTTTTAAACATAATCTTGAAAAACTCATAAGTCGTTGTTATTAAAGAAATACCGAGAAAACCTGCCAACAGATTAAATAATCAAGCTAATAAATAAACAGTGTTTAAGATCTTTGTTGTATATTCTCAAGAACGACGAAAAGTTATAAATTCACTTTCTGTTGGAGATACCTACGGACAATAATGGGTATGTCTCCATTCACATAAATATAGTAGTAAATACTGTATGTTGGTCTGCAGTTGGCGATTCGTTTCCAGAAGTGCTGATCAAACTCTCTGGCTCCGGGCAGAGAGGATCCCTAAACAAGGCTATGTCGAAGGGCAAAGTCTCGACTCAGAGAACAGCTACCCGATCCCGTTTTATGCGGGGTGTACGAGGAATTTTTGGCCGAGCATACGAGCTCGGATACCCCACATTAAATTCAGCCTTGTGCCACATCTGATCGCGTGGGGCAGTTGGTGGATATCCTGCAGTTGGAGATTCGTCTCCGGCTGTGATGGTCAAACTCTCTGCCTGCTGGTACAGAGGATCCCCAGACAAAGCTATGTCGAAGGGCAGAGTCTCGTTTCGGGAAACAGCTACCCGACCCCGTTTTATACAGGGTCTACCTGCAATTTTTGGCTGAGGCTACGGGCTCGGATATTCCGCCTTATATTCGGCCTTGTGTCACATCTGACCGCGTGGGACGGTTGGTGGATATCCTGCAATAAGAGATTCATTGCGGAATTCACTTGAATCACTTCTATCAGATGACTACTACTTCTACACTGCTGCTGGTGAGTCTTATATGTGTTCTTCTTGTCCTAAGTATTATCGTTCATTACCAACCTTCGTGTGATTATTCTATTCAGTAATCTTCCCTAGGTTACAACACTTTGAGATGTTTGATTTTTATTCAAACTCTGAATAATCGCTTTTTAAAACAATTAAAATTGCCGGAGTGAACGCATCAGTAATAGCATTTTCAAAGAAAAAAACATCCTTTTGATATACCTTCTTTTTTTTCTTTTTTTTTTTTTTTTTGCAAGCACAATGCATTCTCAGATATCTAATCAAAATGCTATAAATTACAATATTTAATTGTAATAATTTATAGAATCCAATATTTACTCCAAAATCTCATAAACGAGGTCTTGTTATAGTAATAATCCATGATTCTCAGATATTCCATCGTATACCCTACAGCAAATCGAGATTATAAGATTAATCACATATTCTCCGATATTCAATCACGAATAGACGAACGGAAGAAATGAAATGAGATTCTACAAGATTCAATTTACAATGTCACAACTGATCAATTGTATAATAGTAATAATATAGATTCACCGATAATACAATATTGATATTAATATTGTTTATTGTTTATTGACATCAATATTGTTTTAGTGCAAATTCACTAACATTTAGGCATATCGTAAGACCCGGTTTCAGTGGTTGTCTGTCCCGGTGATAGAAGCTAGCAATATTCGTTTGTATCTATATTTGTGCCACTCACAAACAATACTGTTTCGCCATATTACATCTCCTCAGGTGACCGAATGCTTCGGATCGAAACCCAAACGATTTGGTGACAGTCAGAGATTCTACCTCTGAAGAATCTTCACTTGACAGAACGAGTCTCCCAAATCTAGCGTATTGATGCGTTTATATATTGATCTGGGAATATATATATATATATATATATATATATATATATATATATATATATATATATATATATATATATATATATATATATATATATATATATATATATATAATATTAGTGGTAAATATACATATATATGCAAAATCCACAGGTGCATATACACACATGTATATTTTTTGAATAAAAAATTCCGAGAGGATAGAATCCAGGTAGAACTCAATGTCCAGGACAGAGTAAGGATATAATAAAAAGGCTTAAACACTAATATTCCATGGTCATAATTTATTCCATTGGAATCGTAAATACGATCCAATTCATCAGACCTACAAATTCAAAAAGAAGACAGAAAAAAACCTACTCCGGAAATAAAAATAGAATTTAGAGAGAGTGTAATTATGAGAGTGTGGGACGAATGTTAGTTCATAAGAGAGGGGTTTAACAGAGAGAGTTTTATTTAAAAACTAGGTTTGAGTGGAAGGGGGAAAAATGATTGTTGTCGGATGTCTAATACAATAAAGATACATTTCGTGGTGACATACACACACCATGGCCGATCAAATCTTAAAGAAGGAGGGAGAGGTAAGGAAAGAAGTGGTGGGGAAGAAAGATGGGGCGGGTGAAATTAAAATTGCAAGGGACGCTGTGTAATTGAGAAAATTTGACAAAAATAATATCGACTGCAGGTTACAAATCAAATATAAACAATAAATATGACGATTATCTAATCTAGCGAGGACCTATATTTTTATGTTCAAAACGCATGCAAATCCACACATACACAATAACTTATACACGTACACATCGCCGTGTACCTACATACACACATACACATACACATATATCCACATATTCACACAAATACACACATACATATACATAGACACACACACATATACATATATCTGATTCAATATCTCTGATACTAAGCGCTTTCTAATAATTACCGCGCATATGATATACAAATAATTACACCTACATATATACATATACACATACACATATACACATACACACACACCTCCATATATATATATATATATATATATATATATATATATATATATATATATACACACACACATACATACATATACATGTACACATATACACATACACATACATCCATATATATACATATATATACATATATACATAGACACACACACACATACATATACATAAACACCTACACACATACATACATGTATATACTACACACACACATACAAACATACATATATATACATATATATATACATACACACATACATATACATGTACACATACATACACATATAAATACATACAAACACATACATATACATATATATACATACACACACATATATACACATATATCCACCTATACCATATTCACACATTTTCCACATACATATACATAAATACACATGCACCCACATACACGTATATACATACACACACATACAAAAAACAGATATATATATACACACACACATATATATATACATACAAAAATGCACACACACATACCTACATATACACACATACATCCATACGCATCCACTCCTTACACATTTACACACACATGTACATATGAACATACGCTTACATGCGCATAAACATATATACCTAAAACCTTACATTTCTATACAATTAAACAAAAAAACAATGTATCCCTGTATCTATCCGTCGAGCTATACATACATACACATATACACGCACATATATACCCACATACACACATATATATACACATACATACATACACATACATATATATGGGTACATATATACCAAAACATACGCACACACACATACATACATATATATATATATATATATATATATATATATATATATATATATATATATATACATATACATATACACACATCCCTGCATATATATCCATCTACATATACCTACATCCATATACGTATACATGAATATATACATATACACACATATCCATACATATACATACATATACCAATACACACACCCCTAAATATATACCTACATATACCCGTAGCCAAGTACATACATACATACACATACATGCATATACACACACATACACACACACACATATATATATATATATATATATATATATATAGAGAGAGAGAGAGAGAGAGAGAGAGAGAGACTGGAAATTAACAGTAAATGCTAGTAGGAATTTGATCGTATTTGTGAAACCCAACTCCGCCCAGACATGATCATTTTGTTAAAAGTACAGTGTAACCCGGATATAAGAGAAACCCGGGTATAAGAGAGATTTTCTCTGGTCCGAAATTATTCTCATACTTACCTAAACAAAATGGACCAAACCCTGATATAAGAGAAACCCGGATATAAGATACTTCTTCTCCGGTCCCGACAACTCTCTTATATCCGGGTTATACTGTATCAAAAAAAAAGTGTGTGATTTAATTATACCCTGGATAGAGAATATAGAGGAAACCCAAAAGTGAAAATTCGCAAAGTATCAGGAACTTGCAGAACGGTGTAAAATGAAATGATGGCGGGTTCATTGTTAGCCGATTAAAGTTGGGTTCCATGGCTTGGCAGGGCTTTCATTATGCAAGTCCTTAACCAAATTGGGGTTAACAGGAAAAGAAAATGGAAAGTCGATTCTCTTAATTACGGAGGCAGCGGAAAAATAGGTGGCTATGAATCAGAGAGCTTTTGTTTGATTAATCAGAACATTGAGTACGATGAATATAATCTTTTACCATCTGAAACATTCTTCAAGTCAAGTAGTAACGCATTTTTTAACAGTTTATTTTATTTTATATTATTTATGTATTAGTTTTTTTCCTCCACTTTTTACTTAGAAAAGTTTTTTTAAAAGATGATATTTTTCTAGATCTTCGTTTTAAGTCGGTTATTTATCGACCTTCAATTTTGTATCTAAGTCGGATAGACATTTATTTAGATAGATTACGCATTATCACATAAGATTTCCTTAATTAAATCGATAGATGTTTCGTAGTCTGTCTAACACGGATTTTTATTTTTATTTTTTTTACTCTTGAAATATCCAATTGATAACCCTTCAATGAAGTATGAAGGCGTTTTTTCTCCTTTATTCGAATTTATTTCTAAAAAAAGAAATATTTGTGATTGAGCATGAGTAGCCACCCAGCTGTGTATAGTTGAAGATATCATTATTTTATTTTTTTTTTTTTTAGAATGAAGAAACTTACCTGTTGCTAATCATTCTGTGTGACAAAGTTCACCTGCGTGCTCGTCCCATCCATTGTTATGGATTGGGGAGGCCTGGATGTTGAATTCTCCCATTCTGATGCCTGCAGAAGAATTTGGATTGGAGGAAAGATGGCTTGCGGATTTTTAGGGTTCTAAAATCTATTTTAAAGCCATGTGCATTCTACGATTGATCTTTTCACACAGCTCGTTACTCGATTACAAAAATGTATGGCCAGTAATGTTTTTTTTCAAAAATATATTCCTGTTAATATTTTTATTTTCATAAATGTATTGTTGGTAATATATTTTTTTTCAAAATGTATTGCTTGTACTATTTTTTTCCAAAAATATATTGCTGGTAAATTTTTTCCCAAAAAAGTTTTGCTGGCATTAAAACACATTTTTATAGTTTCACAGTGACTTCAGCCTTTCAGAGGGCGGTCAAACACCTGCCTACAGCTGGGACCCTGACAGGTGCCACCACCCCGGGTCAGGGTGGACCTGGGAATACTGATGATGTGGTTGCGGTCATATTAGAGATGTATTTCTAAACTTATACAATTCTTTTTTTTCCTTTCAAAAATGTATTGGTAGTAATGTTTTGTTTGTTTTTTTTAAATATATCCCTGGTAATATTTTTTCATAAATGTATTGTTGGTAATATATATATATATATATATATATATATATATATATTAAATGTAATGTTGGTACTATTTTTACCAAATATGTATTGCGAGTAAAAAAAATTTCTAAGAAGTGTTTTGCTGGCATTAAAACCCATTTTTATACTTTCACAGTGACTTGAGCCTTTCAGGGGTGGGGGTCAACCACCTGCCCACAACTAGGACCCTGACAGGTGCCACCACTCCGAGTCAGGGAAGACCTGGGAACAACTGAAAGCAATGGTGGTTCCACGCTCCCCAAAACCTCCCGATCAAAGGCCCTGCTGTCGGATGAAGCTTATCGTCTTACCCAGGACACGGATGTAGTTTATCGTCATACCCAGGACGGAAAAATAATACCCTTTCTCAGATATTCAATGAAAACTGTCTGAAAAGGACCAATGTACAAAAGTAACAAAATCTTGGCCTAGAAAGTCAATGAAAAATGGTGACAACATATCAGTCTATTTTAGTAACAAAACTTGGATTGAAAGAAGTCAATTTATTATAGTAATGTAAATGTTCAGTTGAGTTCCTTCATTTAGTCGAAGTAATTCAGACCATTAGAGGTAGGACATGCCATGCTATTTCCACGGACTCGAAACACCCTCATATCCTCCGTATTCGAAATGTACTGAAAAATGTTCCATTTGTCCTTTTCTCAAAACCTGCTACTTTGTGAAACAGAATCACGTGAGAGAGCTTCCATGCACACTGCAATTTTAAAACTTTTGATTCACAAGTCAAATGTTATCTATCTTAACTCACCACCACCTCCTCTTTCATTCATATCATACAACTCATTTATCACTGCCATTTTAACAATAATATTCTAGATTGAGAGGTTCTCGTGCCAGCGGAGTTCTTCTAAAATGTCGCAACATCTCGTCTTAGAAAGAGAAGTAATATTGTAGATTTATAATTTGAATTTCATTTCACGGAAACACCTTCATATGGCTTTTGAATAATTGGTACAGCATCAATTTTGTTTTTGTCTTTTGTCGTTTTCTTTTTGAAATCAGTGTATAAAAAGAAGCAGGAAATCTGTTATTGTCCATTAAATTTATACAATCAGAAGCCTTTACTAGTTATATCTTTTGGAATCTGGCTTCTGTCCAAACGAATTATCTTGCTTTTCTTAATGGCGATTAACATTATTTACATGTCTCAGCTGTAATTACAAGTTGGAAATGGTTTTAATTCTTCTCAAGAAATCCTGCTTTCGTTGACTGATTGTATTTGTTTGGGTTGCAATCATCATGACAGGAAAATACACAGTCATTAAAAAGATAAAATAGTTTCTTTTTTCGGAACACAGATAAATGTTAAAACATGGCTGTCAAAAAGACGAATACTAAAATAGATTTATATACGTTTACGAATGATTCGAAGATTCAAAATCAGACTGAACTTTTCGATTTACTTAATCTTCGGCTCTCTTGGCCAACAAGACCAGTAAAATCTTAATAGAAATATTGAAATGATTGAACATTTTGTGGCATTGATAATGGACATTGCTGGCAAAAAAAAGGTCAACCCACTCCGATTTAATGATTCTAACGCTCTCAGTCTAGGGTGGAAACACTCGAAGAAAAGCAAGGAATAGTTTCAAATTCAAAAATAATTAGAGCCAATTTTGTTTTAACATAGGACATTGACATTAAGTGCATACACCACTGCGTTGGTCGGTCGGCAAGCTGAGCAAATTGATTCGTAAATGTAGCGTCTTTCGACCCGCATTATGTCCTTCATCATTCTTCTTTTATATGCCGCGTTCCATCAGGGCCTGAGTGATCATGACTCTCCACAGCCTTCTATCCTTTCTTGCTCTGAGCAATGTTTGTTCCCTTACTCTCCCTTCCAGTCCCTGTTCTGAAATCCATTTATACAAGCTTATTAAGTAGGTTATTTGATGTTTCCCTCAGCACCTCTTAACTTCGATAGGTTCTGTTTATCCCTTTTTCCTCATTATGTATTCTGGAAATTTAAACTGTCTTCTTTTCATTCTTTTTTTTCTTTCTTTAAACTCTGTTGCCTTCATCTGTGAGGAAATTGTCCAGCATTCACTGTCCTATAGAGGGCATATGGATAGATATGAAAATGACTGGGATAGATAGATAGATAGATAGATAGATAGATAGATAGATAGATAGATAGATAGATAGACAGACACTGGGTTAAATGAGATAGATAGATAGATAGATAGATAGATAGATAGACAGACAGACAGACATTGGGATAAATGAGATAGATAGATAGATAGATAGATAGATAGATAGATAGATAGATAGATAGATAGATAGATAGATAGACAGACAGACATCGGGATAAATGAGATAGATAGATAGATAGATAGATAGATAGATAGATAGATAGATAGATAGATAGACAGACAGACATTGGGATAAATGAGATAGATAGATAGATAGATAGATAGATAGATAGATCACTGTCGAAATGGTTAAATGTAGTCGTTCTCTCCAACTCCACTAGCTTCATCTTTCGCACTTTCCGTGTGCAGAAATCCCTTCCTCTTACTTGCTTCTCTGACAGTTATAGTCTTCAAATATTCAAATTTAATGTCAATTGCCATCTTCTGATGCCTTGATCTAATATCCTGTCCTTCTTTTTATCCTTTCCTCAATCACGCCTCTTTACTCTTGCTCCCAATCTCTGTAATCCTTTATGTACTAGTGGTACACCCGCTTTGCTTGGGGTGAAATGCTAAAAAAAAAAGTAATAGGCTGAAGCTGCTTGCCACATTTCATACGGATATTTATGTCATTTTCATACAATAATGATAATGATAATGAAACTGATAACCAGGTGAATTTGAATCGATGTCATGTGAGATAATTTCAAATAGAATTGTCATGCGTCTGACAATGGGCTCGTCTTGTTATCGATAATGGAAAGCGTAACAGTCGTCACGAACTTCATACAATCATGAATGTCGATTTGATCCACCGGCGACAAAACTGGAGTGGAGCGGGGAGGGAGGTGTTTGTAATGGGGTGGGGAGAGGGTATTATAGACGAGTTCACTTTGATAGAAATCAGTCTAAATATAAGCCGAGGTATCATTTTTTTTTTTTATTTTTTAGGGACACAATATAAAACTGGATAATAATCCCATGACCTGAGAGTTCATGTCCTTTTCTTTTATCTTTGGGAAGAAAGACGCACACGCACATACATTCACGCATACACACATCGACACACACACACACACACACACACACACACACACACTCGCATGCACACACAGCAGGGCGAATCCCCTTAAGAATCAATTATAATCAAAGCCAACTGAGTTCATTAACGTTCCGAACTGGATTTGATGCCGAAAATATAAAAATACAATTCAGTGACTGGATTGAGTCTTTATTTATTTGATTTCATATCGCGAATCTATAAGAGATTAACATTTTTTAAAAAAAAAATTTTTGTTTCGGTTTAACAAATAATTAATATTAGACTGTGATGAGCAGTATCATCAGCTAGGCATATATAATGTCACTTCTAACGTCTTTTGAAAAAATCTCTAAAAAATTTTATAAATTGTATATTTCCTTCATCTTGTGTGAAGGAATGAACACCTACGTGCTAAAAGTAGAGTTAGAGAAAGAGAGAGAAAGAAAGAGGTCATGAATTATCAAACATATTAGAATTAGTTTGAAAATGTTTCGTGTGGAGAGTATTAGTTGAATGATGCTTAACGGTTGGGGAGGCAAACTGGCTATTGTTTGAAAATAATCCGTTATAAGAGGCCGATCATAGTCTCTATACCTAAAATATACAAATCAATTACTGAATATATTTTAATTTTGATTGGTTATGTTATTCGCTTTAATGTGTGGTTTCCTGTTTTGTTAAGCAAATAAAACTTACTGGACCGTATATAAACGCCCCATTTTGAAACAAATGCTCACGAGCAACTAAAAGTGAACTCTGCTTATTATGCTGGTCAATCTTCATCCAAAGAAAGTGATGCTGTATATATATAACGGGGGATGAGAAATATTTATCTAAATCTACAGACGACTGATTTCAATAAATATTGCTACCAATTAGATCAATTGAAAGCAGCGATCAAAAAACGAAATCATCAGTCTAAAAATAAGATATTTCAGCTACATCTGGAGCTGCCGGATCCTCACTTTTCTGACGTGACACAGTTCAGAATCGTTTACATGGCCTTATGTTGGATGACTTATCTTCCACCCTACATCCCCTTTCCTAAGGACGAAACGTCACAAGCCAAGCCCTACTTCCATTGCAAATGTTTAGCAACAAGCTCAGACTATTGCTGCCAAGACAAGCCTTGTTACGTCCACAGAACTGAATCATACTCATTCCCTTTGTATTCCTTTGAGAAGAAGGATTTTTTAGAGAGTTTTCCAAAGAATAGCTGCTTCGTGGAACTGGATGCTTCCTAGAATACAATGATCTTGATCTCTTCAAGTCTAGGGTCAACCTTTATCTATCCTAAATATCCTTCTTTCTACTTCTCAATTTTTATATAGACATCTCATTCAGTAATCCTCTGCCTTGATTGGCTTTTGGGGGGATAATAGACAGGGTGTGTCTTGGCTTAGATCTCCAGACGGAAAGACTAACTTCTGAAATTTTTTTAGAAAGCCATTTTGGTTTTTTGGAGGCACCGTCCCTATTTCAGGTTGTATTCTGTTGTAAAGCATTGAATTGTAAATTTTTGCTGCAATTAAGGTAAGCGAGAATGGTGCCTGCAGTAATAGATGGGTCATCTGTATAGTCAATATTAAAAAAACTCTCTATCAAAATAGAAAAAATACTCTTTATATTGCAGTAAATATGGTATATAAAATGTAACGTTATATTTTACATGTGTGTGTATAATACTATTCTACATCATTACAGAACTCCACTAGATAGAAATGGATCTTTTTAGTGATGTATGAAGATCAACAAGCTTGAATACATAGAAGAAAAAACTCAGCTCTTCAACTCTGCTACTGCCAACAATCTGTTCTTGCTTGGAAAACTTTTGACAAGATCAGTGGCAGAAAATCAACAAATTCTATTGTCAGGCTGAAAGGCTGAATTAATTACAAGATCATTTTTAAAATCTCTTGGGAAATGTACCTGACATTTTAGAAACTGAGGTTAAGGAAATCATTGAACATCCTCTTGACATTAAATCTGGAAACTTCACAGATGCAGAACATGAAATGGCTTTAAAAACACCAAAATAGGAAAACAGTGGGATTTGATAACATTCCACTGGAGGTTTGGAAAACCCAGGATTCCAATGATATTCTACTCCAATTCTTTAATGCTACATATAATGGAGAAATCATAGGAACATGGACAGAAGGCTGCATACTTCCTTTCCAAAAGAAAGGAGATTTAGGATCAGCAAAAAATTATAAAGGAATCACACTTAACTTCATTGCAGCAAAAATTTACAAATATAATGCTTCTCAACAGAATACAACCTGAAGTAGGGAAAGTGCTCCAAAAATAGATCAGTCATTGGACAAATCTTGATAGTTTGGTTGATTATTGCGGGCATTCCGCCAAAGAATCCACAAGCCACTTCTTTGTAGATTTCTCTTAAGCCTTCGATTCTGTACAAAGGAAAAATAGAAATCCTTTGTGACACATGGCATGTTTTCTGAGAGTAACTACCATAATGATGCTATACAAAAGTACCAAATCCTTGATTAAATCCTCAGATGGAGACACTGACCTCTTTACCATCAAAGCAGGGGTTCTCCAAGATGATACCCATGCACCTTTTCCCTTTATCATCACCCTCGACTATGTACTGAGAACTTCCCCTGACAAACATCATCATCTAGATTTATACTCTATCACCAAGATTTCAAGTGAATATCCTGTAAAAAAGCTGTCCAATATTGACTATACAGATAACCTATCTATTACTGCAGGCACCATTCTCCCTACGAGTAGCTGCCATAATGATGTTCTACTAACGTACCAAATCTTTGATTAAATATTCAGATGGAGACACTAACCTCTTTAACATCAACGCAGGGTTCCTCCAAGATGACACCCTTGCACCTTTTCTCTTTGTTATCACTTTTATCTATGTATTGACAACTTCTCTTTACAAACATCATCATCTAGGTATATACCCTATCACCAAGACTTTCAAGTCAATATTCTGCAAAAAAGCTGTCCAATATTGACTATACCGATGACTTAACTATCACTGTAGATCCTATTACGTATGCCACACTTCTCCTGCATCATCTAGAAAATGCTGCCATTAACGTTGGTCTCTATATCCCTGATATTTCTACAATATTACACGAACACAGAATGCGCTTTGCAGGACACTGCTGGCGAGCAAAACAAGAACTTGCGCCATGACTAGTTTGTTCGTTCAGCAACCACCTATATTGATCAGCTATATTATGACACAAGAATGCATCCCTAATTACCTTGATGCAGGGTAGTGATGTTTAGGATGATAAACTCATGAATATCCGAGCGAGCTCAAGGGAATAAATAAAATTTATTTGATGACCAGACAATAATTTCAATAGACGAGCTTTTTACAAACATCTGCTTTATTCATCAGACATTACACACTTGAATTATCATTTATTTAGATCTTTGCAGAATTCTTAGGAAAAGGAATATTTCCTTTTAGATTATAAAAGGTCTCTTTGTTCAGAAAAGAAGTCCTTGAAGATAGATGAAAAGAACGTTTTCTGTTTAATATACCTGTTGCATTATCGACCCATTAGTCTCTTTAATGTCAGCTCAACAGAAACAAAACCTCAACAGGAATAACGTTCTCAGCGATTACCAATATTAATTTCGCCCTGCTAAATCCATAGCTGATGTCTTAACTCTTGTTATTCAACGAATCAGTGAAACAATAAAACAATAAATTCATCGCCAGGACCAGTGCCCTGGTTATATCAAAGCTCTTTGACAATATGTGGTATTGCGGGATGCTACATAAACTCTCCAGCTATGTTGAAATATTGTTGGAAAAGGTAAGATGTATCCGGAAGTTCTATCAGAATCGTTTCTTCTCTCGCACTTCTTGTTTATGGAACTAAAATCCGGTTTCCTGCTTCCCTGTCAACTACGATCTTTCAAAATGCAAATGCCATTTCAATAGCTGTCTCTGTTCTTTTATTATCCTTCCTCCTCACTAACGTATCCACATTTTCATTCCTTTTCGTTACCCACTTGAGTTTTAGTTATATTATCACCTTGTTGGAGGTGAATTGATAAAAGCAAATACACTTAATATTGAAAATTTAAAACAAATGTGGATTTACTACTGTTTATCAGACACTTGGTCCTGGAGAAAAACAACGATTTTAGTAAAACAGTTGACTAAATGGAATTGATAGAGACGTGAAAGTGCTGATAATAATTATGGCGAAACAAATATTCAAATAAAGCTTAAGAATAGTAATATTTTAAATAAGATAAGTTTGTGTTTTATTGCACTAGATCTGCCATCAGTAGTAATACTTAATCTAATTACAATTAACGGTAGACGAAGATGTAAGAATAGTTCAGTTATGTTGATCTACTTGTTCAATGAGGCCTGATGTGTTCTTGCCAAAATTTTGTGATGAGACTGCATCACTGTTTTACTCAATTAGGTTTATTACATTTCGTCGACTTCCTTATTCAAGTTGTTGTGTACCTTCAGGATCGTGGACTCGGTAAGAGATAGTCAAGCCATAAAATAGCTTTTATCTTCACTTAGTAAAACGAACGAACTTCTAACAAGGCCCAGAATTAGTTGAAATGCGGGAGTAAATCGATGCCAATTTATGAATCTTATTAGAAAAACAAGCTTTTTTATTTCCTCATTTATTCTTCACTAAACTAAACCAGTTTTATTCTTGGTCAATTCCCTCGGCCGAAAATCATAGAAATCGGGAATAACGATCTCTGCTTTCCGATTCTACATTCAAATTGCCACGGTTATCAAAAGGTCACGCCATATTGTTAAACTGCAAGAATAAGTTTGCACGTTTTCTAAAAGTATCTTGCATAACAATATCTAGTTTCCACTGTAAAATAATCCCTGAACATTATTTATGATTAAATAAAGTGCTCCGATAAATACGTTAAATCTTAAATGTGAGTTCAATCCTTGTTTCGGGGAGTGCGAAAAATATCCTTTGCTATGGTTCAGCTGAAGAAACCAGTAAAGGAGAAAAAGATTAATAAATTTTATATGAGTTATCTCCCCTGAACATAGAAAGTCGAGTAAGAACATTCTAATCTTGTCGATTGAATAATGTATTCAGTTCCGAGTAGGTTATCGAGTACAACTGATGCTTGAATAATGCCGAACAACAACCAAGACGATATTGTTGGTCCGAATGGAAAAGTATATATTAATGATAAATACTTATCTAAAACATTCCATTAATATAAAACATTCCATTATATAATGTTTTGTTATTTCGTATCTATTTAAAAAAAAAGAAATTAGAGCAAAATAAAAAAGAAATAAAAAAAATCTGTGCAGGATTTTATATCCGTCCAGTAATCAATATCTGCTTTCTAAACAAAGCTTTTTGGAAAATTCGAAATCAAGAGAAGATGAAATAGCCAGGAAGACGAAGCATTTTAACTTAAGCGTCATCCATCAAATTGCAGCTTTTTATGGATTGGCTATTTTTTAGCATTTCCGGTACCAATGCAGTGGAAGTGATTTAAGAAAAAAGAAATAAAATATTTTGTTTTCTCCGCCATATTTCTGCTGTGAAAAAAAAATCGAGTTAGTGTGCTAAGAATAATGGATTGTCGGACATGACTGTGATTACGTTGTTGGTTTCATCTGCGAAAGTAGTGCCAGTGACCTCGTGGTTTTCGCCACTTACCATTCCTTTCGGCGCACATGCAAAAAAGCGACAAGTTTGATGAAAAAAGCTGGAAGCAATAAAATAGAGAGATATAAAGTGAATTTAGAAAAGAATCACCATTTTCATTTGTTGATGTATGTCATTGGTGTCACGATGAGCAAACCTTTTGAATAGGTTGCTTTTCTTTGAGCTGGCCATCAAGTGAAAACTTAATTTCGTAGAATTTACCATTAATAATGAAGACTGAAAATAACACGTTGACGACCATGTTAAAAAAAATGGCACACAAAGAGATGATTTCTTTAATTAAACGACACTTATCTGCCTAAAAAATGAAAAATCTCGTAATATCTAAGTTGAAACAATGTCTATCGATGGAATATACCTTTTATATAAGGCGGCACTGATTTTCAGCTTAGCTCATAAACAAATATAACTTAAGAAAATGTCACACTTTATTGCATAAAAAATATGTTTTGGAAACTGTAAAATATTCTCTTCAATATATAAACAGTTTTAAAGTACCAACTAAGTCAAATATTGCCCGTTTAATATTATTCTACATTGTGGCTTTTGGCAATTTAATGACGTAAAGTAATACCTTCAGTTAATATAACACAATATCGCCAGAGCAAGTATAGGAAACCAGGCTGCGTGACCTATACATATATAAAGTTACAATGTATTTTCCTTATTATAATCTATATATATAAAGTGGTAGATTCTGTTTGTTATCGAACTTCTGCAAGGGTTTAAGAGACAGACCCCCATAACCACATATATTCTGAAAGTAAACTACCCAGTGTACTTGGCTAAGTATATTTCCTTTTGATCAAAGGGGGTCTCCGGGGGGCCCCCCTACACACACTGACATTTTTCCCTTTTGATATAAAATAAATTTAAAATTGAACACGAGAATGACTCCTAGGCTACTTGGATAAGTATATTTCATTTTGATCAAAAGCATTTCCGAGGGCGGGAGCACAAACCCCTCACTCAAATATTTCCCTTTGATTTCAATTAAATTTAAATTTGAATAACGAAATGACACCTATCCAAAATACAAATCAAAAATCCAGAAGATGGAGGTCCCATCGGCAAGATCAAAATGTTACAATATGGAAGTCAAATTGAGCAAGAAATCACCGATCAGTGGGTAGTGCCTTACAATAAATATTTGTTGCGACAGTTCAACTGTCATATCAATGTCGAAATCTGATCATCAATTCATTCAATCAAGTATTGTATCAGATACATATAAAAGGGGTCAGATCAAGCAGTTTTTATATAAATCCCCTCTGAAATTTTTCCCCTTTAAATTAAATTTCAATTTGAACAACAGAATGACTACTATCCAAAATAAAGGAGGAGAAAGCCAGAAAATGGAGGTCACCTCGGCAAGATCATTGAGTAATATTGTAATCCATCATTTTTTTCCATAAATTATAATAATGATTTAAAATCAATTATCATTTTCTTACAAAAAATGTTATGACATGCAACAAGGCTAGTTTATATATATATATATATATATATATATATATATATATATATATATATATATATATATATATATATATTATGCCACTTCGAACGCTTCTTTCTAGCATCCGCCAATTTTTGGAACAGGCTCTTGCAACGATCCTTCCGAAAATACTGCAATCTTAACTTCTCCAAGTTTATAGTCAATAGTTATCGATCTGCTATATTCTTTTAATCGCTTCTTCTTATTTCCTCCTATGATATTCATATTTTCGGTAACTCTCTGCCTTGTGAGGCTCTTCAGACTTGTGCTGAGTGTATTCCCATTCCAGTATCTGAATACGTTAGGATTTACATTATTTACATCATTCGGACTGTCAACATCATCTTCATTGCCATATTCACAAAGTTTCTGCCCTTGTACGCTCCGCCCTTTTTCAGGTGTTTGGAATTTCGAACCAAACCCTTTATTTCGTTCAACAGGGTAGATTGTTCACGTTAACTCCACGTGCCATGCCTCTTCTGGATGTCTCAGTTATTTCCCTTTGATTCAACTCACCGAATTTTTGTCTCACCACTGCTGGATCTAACCAACAACTTTATCCAGTGGGGTCATTGTGCATAAAGACGTCGGTTAGCTCCAGTGACTAGACCCAAAGAGAGCTGTGACTTCAATACCAGGCCACAACAATGAAGAAAGAAAACTTAGAGAAGTGAGTTAAAGGGAAATAATTGAGACAACTGGAAGAGTCATGGCTCGTGGAACTAGAACAATCTACTCCGGTGGACGAAATAAAGAGTTCGAGTCGAAGCTCCAATCATCTGAAAAAGGCCGGAGCGTAGTACGGCCGAAACGCTGTGAATATGGCAGTGAAGATAGGGATAGCAGTTCAAATAATGTAAATAATCATAATACCTCATGGTGAACCAAAGTCATAATGTAAATAATCATAATATCTCAGTAGTGGTGAACAAAAACTTGGAGAGTTGAGTTAAAAGGAAATAACTGAGACAACTGGTAGAGGCATGACACGTGGAACTAGAACAATCCTATAACGGTCCGAATAATGTAAATAATGTAAATAATCATAATACCTCATCTCAGAGATATAGAGAGATGCTAGGATTTATTGAAAAATCTACTTTTCCCTTCTGAAAACATCGAAAATACTTGACCAAAACTGGGAAAAAAACACTTTGTACCGTTTATCTATAATGTTAGTCTTGATATACATCTTATTCGAAAATAGGAAAAATACAATAATAAATTATATAAATAGACTTTGCCGGTTGAATTTAATAGAAATTGTTTTGATATAGTAAAAACCAACAAAAAAAAAGCAAAAGACCACCACGTCCTAAAAAAAAAAAACTTGTAAAATAAAATAATTAAATTAATAGATTCACGCATGTTTATGAAAGAGTCATAAAACAGAGAGACGTAACGTTTGATTTTCGATTTTATTATTCTTTGTTTCTGGTTTAGATTTCATTCCGGGCAAACATTTGTAACTTTTTCGGGTCGATATTCTTAAACTCAAACCCAAACCCATTAAATCTACGAATGGATCCAAAAGCATTACATCAGAATTCTACCTTTTCCTTTGCTCCTTAATTTAATTAGTTAGCACTTCCGTTACGTCCTGCCAATAGCTCATAAATAACGGCCTATTCCGTTTTGATCGTGAGAAAAGAGGGAAAAGACAGAGCTCAGAGACGCTGTTTGGTTTCAGTGAGAAAAAGAAAGAGACGATAAAAGAGACACTCTCTCGTGGGTTTAATGTCTGCTTCAGTGAAATGTAAAACCCTTGTCAATTTAAAAATCCTTTCATTTGTACCCTCTTTCTTCTCTAAATAATGACTTGCGTTAATATTTATGATATCGCCATATTTTGCTAAAGTTCTTAAGTTCAAATATTTAGCGATACAACAAAGGAATATTCACGAATATTTTATAGTTACGAAATTCCCAACGGTTTTTTTCATTCAGCAAATTCACAATGGGAAAACCAGAAACTTTCCAAAGGTAAGTCAATTATTATTATACTAGTGCACCCGTGCCGACAAAATTGACAGCAAGAACGAATGTATTATAAGTAATATGTATTATATTATAAGTAATTTTCGTTGAATTCAAATACAATTTAGTAATTTAAAATAGTTCATTTTTAACGTTAATAATTGAAGAATGTACAGTTTATAAATATCTAAGGAAAGATATAAAAAAAAAAAAAAAAAAAAAAAGAATCTTATTTTACAATATCGTGGCCGGAGACTCTCAATCCTCAATTTCTAGCCTCTATTGAGTTCAAAACCTTTTACACGGCCTTGTGGGTGATGAATTGTTTTCCACCATACAATCCCATTCTCACAGACGAAATAGAGCGAGTCCCTTGTTATTTTCATGACAGATATTTAGGTGAACTGCATTCCTTGGTTCCAGCAGTCCAAAATTTCACAGCTTGGACCCACCCTACCCCGTACACTAAACTAACTCATCTTCATTGGAATAGTCCATTTAATAGAGGTGTATACAGGTCTTCTTTGTATACAGAGGGTTATCAGTCCGTTCTCTGCAACAGACTGAATAGTGAGTTTGATCCATTGCACTAAGAGAGGAAGGGGGTAAAGACCATTGCCAAGACAAACCGGCTGGTGCGTGCAAGAGCTAAATAAAGATTATTTAGCTTATCGAGAAAACTGTTATGCATGTGGGATAGTATATAATGCTGTGAACAATTCTTTCGTGCATGAAATTCATTAAAACTGCTGAAAGAAACAGGTTGAGTGATTCCCATTTGACTAACATTCTTAGAATGAAGACTCGTTCCATAAAACCAGATATTGATAATATTATAAAAGGAAAGCAACGTCAGAAAGCATATTGGATTGATTTTATTTTGTGTATGAATAATTTCTTTTACCGTTATTAATACAGTATTTTTGTAATTATATATATATATATATATATATATATATATATATATATATATATATATATATATTATAAAATTTGATATTCACATCATTTTGAACTTTTTAAAAGTATATTTATGTTAGTATATTTATTTACTTTTGTTGTCCATGATATATACCTAAATTTCTAATTTAGCTCATTAGGACAAAAGGTTGGACAACCCTGGGGTAGGTCAAGTTCTTCCAGCCCTCCTTCCTTATCATGTGCTCAAAAACATTTCAGCTGTTTCTTTCTCATTTGGAGTATAGAAATTTACTAAGGTAAGGCCAAGAGTATAGAGTAATCAGTGAGGATCGAACTTACTACTCAGTTACCATTATCAAAACAAGCTAACAGCAATCGAAGTTTCCAATATAGTGATTAACTAAGCAGAACATAGATGTGACACAAAGCCGTAATAGGTGAGTTTGATTATAAGATAATCGAACTCACTACTAAGTTGTAAGTGATTAAGCTTTCTGACCACGCGAAGTGTCTACTGATACTGAATATAAGGGTTTTTTGTTTGTTTTTTTTTGGGGGGGAGGGGGTTGTTTTGGGATTTTTTTTTTTTTTTTTTGGTTACCATTGTACATATTTTTTCTTCATTGCTTACTCGCTGCGTCTATGGAGTTCTCAGTATCCTCCGTAGAACCACATTTCTGTTGCCTCCAGTTTTCTCTTCATCTGTGGAGAGATTGTCAATTATTTATTGTAATACGAAAGGACAATTCAGCACTATTTTAAAGCCTTATTAAAATATTACTTATTTTATTACCAAATAAATTTTTAATTTTTACTTATTTTACTTTTTAAAAATTATCGTGACTTTTAATAAAACCCAGAAAACGAAGGCGTAATTTTCCTTCCATTATGTTTTTAGGTACCGCCGGTGAACTATTTATATTGTGTCTTTATTTCCGTACTTTTATTCTGACTACAATTACCATTTTTAGCTAAGTATATTCAATTATTAAAATTACATCAGTCGGTCATCCAAAACTGTCCGATTTAAGTCTCTAAATAAATTCAGATTGATATTTCTGGAAGCAAGATATTTGTATACATATTAAAAATATTGAAATTAACCACTGAATAATATTGAAAAAAATTGTCGTCTTTTTTAGTCAAACGTATGATAACCGTTTATTTTATTTTTTTATGAATTTCATTAAAAATTAAGCCGTGTATTGTGTTGTTCTATGGCACGTAATCAGTAGTCAACTTCTTTCTATAATTTCTGGAATTTTCCCGAAAGTCAAATTCTTCAGTTATTTGTGGTATGGCATAACAGAAAATTTCATTATAGCTTCACAACCTGCTGACGCTAAAAAGAGGGTCAGTTAGTTCATTTGTTCCTTCTCTTGGTCGGTTGTCTTTTACTTTTTAGACCTAGCCTCTGGGTTACAAAACATCCGATCCAAGTCTAGACAAATTCTGGCCCATTTACAACTAATGAATTATTTTCCACCCTACAACCTCTTTCCCACAGAAGAAACATCGCAAGACTCTCACGACCTTATCACTGTTTCTATGGTAAGTGTTCTGACGATCAACACTCCTTGGTTCCCCACCCGCAATCCTGACCGCTGCACCTGAGACCCGACATGCCATCTACACAAGGATGAATAAACGTGATTCCCTTCTAGAATTATCATAATTAATATTACTAATACAAACGGAAATTCACATGACATAAATGAATATTATATAAATATAAGGATATCGTGAAAATATTAACAATGTCGATTAGGCAATAACAACTTTATTATGAAAACCATAACTTGCATAATAATCTAATAATCTCTGGCAAAATGTGTATATATATATATATATATATATATATATATATATATATATATCTTAATGATGACATTGAACTAATGTCGAAAGTACTCGGAATAAACTATATGTATGAACTCGGTAACTTTCTCTCTTACTTTAATGATGAAACGTAAAAAAAACAAAACCCGATTTCATTGAATAATTAAGAAAATTTTTATCGAGCTATTTTCAACTGGATCCTTTCATATTTACGTACAAACACTTTGGTGTCATTATCAAAGCAAAAGATAAATTGCCACCAAAAAGATTGTTCGTGAATATGAAATGATTCAACTGAAAATAAGTAGACAAAACTTGTCCAAGTTATTCAATATAATATGTCTCCCATATCTATATCTATATCTATCTATATATATATATATATATATATATATATATATATATATATATATATATATATATATATATATGTGTGTGTGTGTGTGTGTGTGTGTGTGTTTTGTTGAACACGACTGACAAGGTACTGCGCTTAAGAATTTTATTTAATTTTTCTTGTGTTAATAAAAGTGTTTTCTTTTCTGGACACAGTGTGTAAAAACTTCCCAAAAGTTCTTCATATTCGAGCGCTTTCTACTTGCCTGAGGAGACCTTGCGGTGTGTGGTTTTACCGTTTTGTATATATATATATATATATATATATATATATATATATATATATATATATATATATATTATAAAAATGATTTGACATTAATCGTAGACTATCACCCTTAGGTCATAGGCGCACGCTACGAAGAAAGGGAATTTTTAACGCATTACATACGAGATATTAGCATTACCCGGTCTCTCTCTCTCTCTCTCTCCACACACACACACACACACATATATATATATATATATATATATATGTATGAATGTATTCGAAATAAAAAACCAATTAAAAAACAAAAAGAATAAAAACACTGTCAATTTCACGCTGAGTGGGTTATATATATATATATATATATATATATATATATATATGTGTGTGTGTTTGTGTGTGTGTGATAAGAAACTCATACTCTATCTATATATTACACTGTCAAAAATGCTACCTGTTTCGTCTTTATGTAGTTAACAACTATTAATGGCTCTTTTATGAATCTGGTTTGTGCCTTAATGCACAATAATTTATCCCTCTAAAGACCACAAGGATAATTTCGGAACAAACCCAACATGCAGACTCATAAACCCTAGCAAAAGTGGACGAGATAAAATAAGTAAAACAATACTAGAAAGAATTAATTTAGAGCTAAGGAAGAAGTTAGAAGTAAATTAGTGGAAAACATAAAAACAACTATAGACTGGTTCAGCAACCTAAAAATCAAACATAATTGCTAATTTCTAAATCTAGATATAAATGAATTCTACCCTTCTATAACAGAACTGCTGTAACATAAGGCCGACACATTAGCTGAAGAACAAATAAAAATAAACCCTAACGAAATAAAATTATTAAACACTCTCGAAAATCACTACTATTCGACAATGAAGAATTTGACACTTCAGTGGGAAGCTTTGACGGTGAAAATATCTTCGAATTCATATATATTTGATACATGAAGTAAGTAAAATAATCAATGGAAATGATACAGGGACGAAAAAGGCTCTTCAATAAGTGGTTAACTGGAATAGGAACTGGCCTGCAAATTTGAATGCCTCCAAAACAAAACTGCTCTAATTTAGTTACAACAGAGATAATTCCCTGCCCGCCATCAGCATCCAAGAGAGTTTTTTTCTCTGTCCTTTCTTGGCATTACACTTTCGAATGACTTGAAGTGGAACAATTCAATATCTGCATCTGCTGCAAGGGAAGTTGGCTCACTGTGTCATGCCAGAAGGTCTTTCTTGTCACAGTCCATCCTACATATCTACAAATCTACCATTCGTCCGTGCATTGAGTACTGTTCTCATATCCGGTCTAGTGCACCAACGGTTCATCTCGAGGTGCTCAACAAAATCTAATGACTCTTCAATGTAATCGATCCTGACTTGGCATCTTGACTCCAGTCACTTTCTCACTGACATAATGTGGCTTCCCTCTGTCTTTTCTACAAATATTTCCAAGTTTACTGTTCTGTTGAGTTTGTTTTTTTTTCTTGCCGCCCAGACTACATATATTTAAACGTGCTACTAAACTGGCATCTATGTCGCACCGTTTTACCGTTGAAATGTAAAAATGTAACGGCCACTTCTACTCCAACAGGTTTTTTTCTTGCACCCCCGCATCGTCATTCGCAATCTTCTGATGTCTTGAACCTCGTTCAACATTTATCCTTTTCTCTTTACTTCTATACACAGCTTCTCTCTCACCTTCAACCAGTGACACTCCTGCCTTGCTTGGGATGAAATGCTTTCAATATACATATATATATATATACATATATATATATATATATATATATATATATATGTATGTGTGTGTGTGTGTGTGTGTGTGTGTGTATATATATATATATATATAAAGTCGAGCAAAACAAATGGCCTGACTGCCGCCTTTGGCTGTTGACCTCAACAACCAAAGGCGGCACTTTTATATTTACATACCCTTTACCCCTGATGTTGAGCACATTAACCCATAAATATAGCATATCTTAAAACTGTATTTTATTATATATATATATATATATATATATATATATATATATATATATATATATATATATATATATATATATATATGTTTTCAACACATGAAACATTTTTTGTTTGGTTGTTGATCCGGTCATCTAACGAAGTAACATCAGTATTAGTATATAAAAATTCTTGACGTATTTCTGACTCTTTTCCTTTCCATATAATATTTCTTTCAATATGAAAATGATTACAATGAAACAATGTCTAGTAATCTTACTATATGAGTACAAACTGGGAAAAAAAAAATTTATCATTGAATCATTAAACGCCATGAGAAATGGATACTCTTTGTCAACATTAAGAGAGTAGGCCACTGGTTAGACGCAAATGAATCACCAAAACCCAATACCCAAAACCTCTACTGCACCCTAAGAAGTTAATGGTTACTGTATGATGGTCTTTCAAAGGTGTTACCAAAGGAAAACAATAACAGCAACTTTGTGTTGTGAGAAATTGAGGGTATACACGAAAAATTGAAAAAGAAACATCCTAAACTTGTGAATAAGGAGGGCCCAATTTCGCTGCTCAACAATGCACGGACACACGCTTCTCAATCAAATGTCCAGAAGCTGCATAGCCCAAATTATGAAATTTTGCCTCATCCTCCATATTCACCTTATATCTCTCCTACTGATTATCACACACTTAAGCATTTTGAGATTTTCATACGCAATAAAACATTCTCCAATAAAGAAGAGGTAATTGAAGCATTTGAACATTTTATCACATCAAAGGATGAGAATTTCTTTTAAAGATGGGTTCAACAATTTAGAGGTACATTGGAGAAAAATGATTCATCAACATGGTACCTATTTAAACTAAATAACTATTTAACATTTCAGAAGCTTTTTATTTATTTCTTATAAAGTATTTCATTTCATGTGTGACAACCTAATATATATTTGTGTGTGCGCGCGCACTTACGTACTTGTGGGTGCGTGTGTGCGTGTGTTTGTATTATATATACTTATTAGATTCATCTAGAGATTTTCCAAGCGTAGCTTAAATGTAGCACAAAGCCAAAAATATCGGGTACCCAGTGAGGACAGAACTCACTACTAAGTCGTTATTTTTCTAGCAATACAAGCATGCTAACCATTACACCTCCTTGAGGTGCTTGAGATGATGTAAATATCTGAAACATTTGAAAATGTTTTATTCAGAGCATTAATATTTAGTCATTAAATTATTTTATCATCACTTTCTATTGGCTATTCGTTTATAAATGAATAATTACGTTTTTCATTCGAGGATTCTTTAGGTGAACCTTTTTCTTTACACTCTTGAAATTGTTGAAACAAGTTACAAAAAAAACGAAGAGATGTTTCTATAGATGAAAACATGATAATCTGAAGCAAATAAATCTGGAGAATGCACAAGAATTTGCCATCGTCTTCACAAGTTGAGGACCAAAATTTTGCTGTAGAAACGTTTTCACCCTCCTCATAAAAAGAAATCTTTATTTATTTCAGCGTATCATTTAAATCAGTTGACTGATTCACTTTTAATTCATTTTTTAACGTTGCGTCATTGCTTATTCGTCATTTTAAAAAATCTTCTTTAGTTTATTTGTTTTCAATTTCTGTAGATTTTATGGATTTTATAAAACTTCTTCAAAACATTCCCAACATATGCATCTACCTACAACATCAGTGGTTTATTGCTTATTTTCCACAGCACTTTTATCAGATTAAGCGCAAAGAAAAATAGCGACAACTGTTCATTTTATATTCAGCCATAATTTTAACTAAAATAATATACTAACTTCCACAAAGAATTCTTAAAGATTATCCGCACAAAAATAATTATACACTTCATAAAAAAGGACCAAGGTCCCAAATATTTAAAACTGGCCAATGAGAAGTCAGAAGAACGTAAAGGAAAGTGTTATTTGCTAGAAAAAGAACATTCTAGCAAAATGTAGAATTACCTTCTCTCTGATCCTGAAAAGAAAAACTATTAGATCTTTAAAAAAAATAGTCTTTATTCATGTTCAGCACGTCATATTGCAAGAGGTTGTGATTTTATCCCGTATCAAAGAAGCATCTTCTCTTCTACCCTGAAACTATCCTCTCTACTGACTTTGGCTTACCGACTAGCCAGTAAGTGTCCACAGTGCATCGAGGAAGAAAAACTAACCTAACATTAGTTAGAAGTGGTTGAAATTATGTAATGTTCCGAGTACTTTTGATCATTAAGGTTCGTTTTCAAGGAACAAAAAGAGAAAGTCGATAAAAAGCCAGTATAGCGTTTCTTTTGACTGATGTGTTCAAACATAAATTGTACACATAGAAATATCGACTTTGCTAATGACTTGTTGAACAAACAAAATTGATTTTTAGAAACAATCATAGTATGATACATAATGAACCTAACTTAACCAACCATAAAAATACTGTTTATTTTACTGGAACCAGTTCCACCCCAATTAGAAAATGAAAAGGTAAATAAATTTAATACCTGCAGGCAGTAATAACTGCCTAAGGTTCATCGTATGTTACAAAAATTTTAAACTTTCAATTTCAGTTATTAACAACACTACTCCATCAAAAACTACTTAGCAAAAGACTAAAGTTGTATACCAATTCAGACAATTTTTAACCTTCGTGATCTCCAAAAAATAGTGTCAAAAAGACAGTTATTCCCCCTTGAAACTGTTATACAATTTCGCTCCATCGGCAACGTTTATTTACAACATAAAAATACGTAAACCAGATACAAAGTGATATTTATTACTAGCTTAAAGGCCGACCTGTCAGGGGCATTTAAGCTTGCTCCCGCGAAGAGCTCCTGATTGGGCCTTCATCACAGTAGGTAGAGAGTAGATGTGATAGGCAACAATAAACTACAGAAGAACTCAAAATTCATCATTGCATTTAAGTATTGCATTAATATTTAAGCTTACCTTTTAAAAGTTCAATGATAATTCTTCAGCCGCTACTTAATTTAAAGACAATTAGGATGTACATAGGTCTTTATTTTCAGTACAAAAATCATTTTTATTTCATGGATGACACTCGCTGAATTTTGTAATTAATTTCAATTATTCCCAAATTTATTTCCAAGTTAAAAAATTGTTATCGTACAAAAAATCGTCGCAAAAAAATCACGTAAAAAAATTGCCGAAAACAATTTCAATAATGAAAACAAAATTTCAGTATTGCGGGTCTGGATCCGGCTCGGAATATTTTTCATTTGCTCACGAAGTCAGCCTGATTCCAAAATATGGTATGTTGGACCACGGCCTCTAGGAGTAAAGTTGAAAACATAGACAATTTTATTTTGAAACTGTATTCTTTTTCATTTTTATATGACTTAGTAAAAATTAGAGAGTTGTGTCCCTTTGTTTTTATCAGCCAAGATGGCGGAATTCGAAAACAATCGCAGTAATGAAAACTTGGAAATCCAAAAATTTCAGGATTGCTGGTATGGATCCGGCCCAGAATGTTTTCAATTTACTCAAGGTGTCGGCATGATTCCAAAATTGTATGATATGTTAGGCTACGGACTATAACAGTAAAGTTGAAAAAGTGTGACACAGTGAATTACTGACATTCGCATTTTTTATATAGATTTACCATCTATCAAGAAATAAATATGAAAAGAAATCTTTTTATTCAAAAATTGTAAAACATTAACAAAATATGTAAGAGGAAAAATGCTCTCAATATATTTTAGCGAATTTATGAGGCGTGAGCAAATAAAAGAAATGCCCGGAAATTTATTTATTTTTAATTTATAAGTATAGTTACTCTCCTTTATGTGTTTATTTAACTTTTCTTGTTCACAGACATTTTTATATATTTACGAATAAAAAATTATTTTCATATTTATTTCTTTATAAAATGGTAAATAATAAATATTTCATTATAGTTGGTTCACTTTTTTTTGATCTTGTGAATATAAAGTTATTTTTGTAAAATCTATTAAATAATGTTTAATATCTTTGTTGTAAATTCTCAACAATAAAGAAAATGTACGATTCCACTTTCATATATTTGTTTTTAATCCCAATCATTACTTTTAAAACAATAAACATTGCCAAGGGAGTCAAAATTATATACAGTAATAGTGGTGTTAGAAGAATAATCATCCTTTTGACACATTTTTTTTTTCGATCACGAAAACTGCCCTAATTTCTCCGTGTTGTTGTTTTTTTTTTCTTTGTTTCGTTTTCCACGGCTTATCAACCCTTTACATGTTCTTTAAACCCATAAAATATATTTAGATTGTAAGAATTTGGGAAGTGGGTAATAATGGGTTACACGTCTTACTAATTAACCCATAGCTGGGGGAAGCAAAGGCGAATTCATAACTTTCCAAAGGGTATTTGCCCGTAAGTAAGTATTAGGTTGGCGCAACAATAATGTCGTTTTCTCACATAGTAACATATGTTAGAAAACGACATTATTTTTTGCACCAACCTAATAAATATAACAAAGCTGACGGGAATTAGAAATCCGATGAACAATTCTAAGCCATTATATATTACACCAACGCACATCCAAGCTTATAGCAGCTGGTATTCCCCAGCCATCACAATCTACGTACTGACCAGGCTCGTCCGGTCTGTAAAATCTCAACATATACTGGTTGCATGCAAATATATAACATATTCAGGTCATCACTTGTAATTTCTGTCAGATTTAGTCTTATGGTTTTAATCTGGAGTGACTGTTAAATATCCGCCTTCGGCAAATTTATCGGCAAAATCCGCCACCCACAAATTGATCGTGTATTGTGTGTGTGTGTGTTTGTGTGAGTGTGTGTGTGTGTGTGCGCGCGCGTGCGTGCGTGCGTGCGTGCGTGCGTGCGTGCGTGCGTGCGTGCGTGCGTGAGAGAGCGTGAGAGGGCGTGTATGTTAACCTTGTGGTGTATTTTTCAAATATGCGTTCCAAATATATCCGTAAAAATGAAAAAAAAAACGCAAAATAAAATAAAAATTACGTCCGTGAAAGGATAAAAAAATGATGTTTTAACTTTTTTCAACGATTTTTTTTTAATTGTATCGTGAAAGTTTGTTTTTTTTAATCCGATAATTATTTATTTGATTTTTGCAAGAATTTTCAAAACAATGTGTTTTTCACCAGAAAAAAATAACGCACATTCCATAATGGTTCATCGATGACATTATATTTATTTAGAAAAGTTTTCAGTTGTTTTTCTAAATAGTTTAACCCAATTTTAAAAAAAGAATTCATTATTTACTAAAGGTTCCCTTATAAAAAAAAAATGGAAAGCTGTTTGGTTAACCAATTTAATGAAAATTTAATCATAAAAAGGAATTTATACTAATTTAAAAAAAAACAAAAAATTTAAAGCTTCATTTTTTTTAAAAAAAAAACAGAAAAAATCGCGCATTAAGCAAAGCATGCGCATTTTAAATAAAATTTCGAGAAAATTGCGCAGTAATCAAGACGTGTAAGAAGATCAGTAAAAAGGACGTTATTTAAGTAAGCTTCCGCGCATTACTTCTTGAGGCAATGGCGACCGGGCTGTAGATACGACGCAAATAAGGCCGAACTAAGATTGTCGATAACTCCTTAACGGTATTCGTCCGCAAAATTTTATTCTTATTTTCGAAATAATCAGGTAATTTCACATCATAATGGAAAATTTTCATTACAATTTGTTTTGGGGGGATTATAATGCAAATTAACCGGTCGTAAAATAGTGAATAAGCACTCGTGTCATCGTGTTACCTGCTTACGTAGAAATCTGTGATTGCTCTTTTTTATTTTGTCCAATGATAAATGTCCTGGATACCCGACAGTAAACCAAAGTTCAATATTGATTTAGATATATACGGACAATTCTAGATAACCCTCCTTGCCTCAGAGACTATCAACTATCCAGTGTCCTACTCCGATGATCACCTACATCAAGAGATCAGCCGATCTGCATATTTCTTTTGGAAGAGTAAGTCTGAGTGTGACTTTTATAAAGAGAATAAGTGTTTACCACAAACAACACGAAAATAAGTCATTCGGAATTGTAGTCACAAGAGCGTCCAGCTTTGTAGAGCTATACGTTTAATCAAAATTACAACGACAGACACTCGACGTAAGTTTGTCAGTTAAATAAACATTTATAATTACAGTGTTGCTTTCCTTGTAAGAAGACATTCACTCAAGCACACACACACACACGCACATATATATATATATATTAGGTTGTAGAGGACCGTGTGGGTTTGCGTGTGTTGTATTAGGCACACGTGCTGATTGTTTCCTGCTAGAAGGAGGTCCAACTACAAGAAAATGGCGGACTCAGACTCAAATTGAGTCTAACCGAAGATGTAAAGACAAACAAGACCGAAATATATATGTCAACAAATATATGTATTAAGCAACAAATTTACAAGTGACAAAGACATTAACATTTGTGTTTGTGTGTCAACGTAAAGAGTTTGTATTTTGGTGAATGTTCCTACGTACGTGTATGTGTGTTTCATGGCGTTTTCCCACAAGTGACCAAAACGCAGATTTCTGCGAGAGATCACATTTCTAAATGTGTCCGCTGAAATAGAAAAGTGAAAAAGAGAACGAGGTAAGAAGTTGCCCAGTATTTATAGTGTAGGGAGAGCGACCCCTAGTGGACAGTTAGGGAATTAAGGAGGAGCTAACTCCGACAAGGTATGCTATATTATGAGTAAAAGTCTTCAATATCATGGATAGGGCGTATGTAAATATAAATATAGTGCCATATTAATGACCTGAAAATTGCGTTGAAGCATGAAACAGACTCTTGCCATTAGGTGTTGATCTTAGTAGCCATTTAAATAGCAAGAATAAAAAATAAAGCTTCTTCCTGATGATTGTCATTACATGAAACTGATTAGCGGATGTTGATATTGATAATATTTTATATATTTATATATATATTTTATATATTTATTTATATGTATTTATTTATATATATTTATCATACTTATTATAAAACCTAGGTTGTGTGTCTGTGTGTGTCTGTACGTTTATATATTGGATCAGATATCCTATATTTTTCAACCGATTTCAACAAAACTTCACAGGACTGCGTAAAATTACCTTGACAGTTCTGACAGCGCCCAAAATTGAAAAACCACAATTGCTTTTGCACGAAATCAGTTTGAAAACACGATTAAGAGGCATCGCGAGAATGAAAGGAGGACAACTCATATCGAGTTATACTTATTATAAAAATCCAGGTTGTGTGTGTGTGTGTGTGTGTTCGTTTATATATGGGATCGGATTTCCTACATCCTTCAACCGATTTCCACAAAACTTCACTTTTTTTTGGAAGGTAGTGTTTCTTATTGTCTTGCACACTTTTTTCATTATTTTTACATTCAGAATGCTTTAAAAATTCCATTTACAAGACAATTGTTTATAATAAAATTCTATTCAATCGGTAGACTCATAACGATTGAAAACAATGTTTTTGTTTGAGTTTGACCAATTCGTAAAAAAAAAATAATTAAGACATGCGTGTCCGTCAACCTTAAACAATAATCTTTGTCAATTTTATTTTTTAGTCTTTATAATGGTCAATACTTGATCTATCTCTTACTGTTACATCCCCGGGCAACGCCGGGCTCTACTGCTAGTATATTTATAAATGTAAAAGACAATAGGAAAACTGTAATAGTTGCCGACGCGTTTCGTCCGATGTGGACTTTTTCAAGTCAAAACGAAGTGAATTTATTAAACAAAGTAACTAATAATAACAAAACAAAATGTCCTTAGCAACTGGAAGAATTAAGAGAACTCTATTTTCATACTGTTAACTAAAAGTATATCAATTACTATCACGTGTGGAGATATTGTTTTTATTGTTGTGTTGATGTATTCAACCATTTTCTTTTGATTTCTTGATACTGTTTTCTACGTTTGTTTGGGAGAGTAGTAATTCTGTTAAGAAAGGTGAAATAGTGAAAACGCCTAGGCGTAGATTAATATTTGGATAATATTCGATGGCGGCACTCTCGAGGATTTTCCTTCTGAGTGAGTTATTTATATATTTATATATATAATATAGGATTACGTATAAGAATGAAACACTGTCGCCGCTTTTATAATTAATCTCCGCTGTATCCCTGAACTTTAACCCATTTTGATATGCACTTATCATTAGTGCAAGGTTTTTTTTTTAATATATGTGTACCTGTGAGCGTTCGCATTGGTGTTGAATGGTTGAAGTGTTATTCATGAATGTCTAATAACATTTCCCTGTTTCTGGGTGTAAACAGGTCTGCAATTTGTAGCAGAGATTCTAACTATTTCACGAGCTTAAATGCTATATGCGCCCTGATTATTCTTTGAAGTTGTGCTACAATATGTTATCAGGTGATCGATATACTTTGAAACGGCGAAAACCACAAAAAACTATCTATCTATCTATCTATCTATATATATATATATATATATATATATATATATATATATATATATATATATACAGGATGCGATGGATAACTTGTCATCTAAATTACACAAAAATGAAAATAACACTGACATCTCATTTTAACAGGTGTATTTACCAAAATTGCACAAAAAATATCTTGAAATGCTAAAGAGTAAATTTATTCAATAAAATCATCATTGGCTTCAGAATTTCCTGCAACTATTGTGGACGATCTCCTTGTTTAAGTTGTTGAAAGCTGCCATAATCCTTGCCTTCAGTTTATCTTTGATGTTTCAAGGAGTTTTGTTGGACACTCGCTCAACTGCACTTCACACATAATAAAGTGTTTGAATTCGGGGGAGTTAGATAGCCAGATGACAGGGGTGATGTGGTCACATAAATTGTCTGACAGCTATGACTCAATTCTTCTGCTTGTATGGCATGGTACAGGAGTTCTTTTACCAGGCACAGGGTCTTCCAGCAGCCACCATCTTTACCCAGGGCAGCACTAACTCCTCAAGGCCCTTGATGTAGGCCTCCGTGTTAAGTATGCGGCCATCACCAACGAATTCGGGAGTCCTTTTTTTCCTCGAACAATCAGAGTGAATTTTCTGAGCTTCCTGCTGTATCTAATCACCATTAGAGTCACCCATCTCTTTGCAAATCCTCTGCAAGGTCATTAGATTGGCACCCAAACACTCTGAGATGATCGAGTTGAAGCTTCCGGCACGAATGTCGTTTTCAAATTTCTTGCGGAGTGAATTGCGTCATGTTGCTCTTTTTTTTTTCCACCAGACGTTGTCTAACTGATCCTACTAATATATATATATATATATATATATATATATATATACGCACATTTTGGTCCTATTTTCAGAAGTGTAGCGAATCGCGTCAAGAACGTTATAGAGACTCGTCGTGTAAGTGTAACCATGTGTTATATTCTAGTAGTTTCTTTAACGATTCTTGCACGTGGAACGCTCTTTCAGCTTTCATGTCAACAAAGATCTTCAAAAAATTTAAATACAACGACAAAAGTTATTTTCTGTTTCCTTGTATCTTGTTCATTTATTGTCCTTTTTCCGTTTGCTTTACTCTCAGTCTTAGTGGCTCTGTCGCCTTTCTTAGGTTGAAATGATAGGAAAATCTCAATCCCAAATAATAAAAAACCACTCCGTTATCGTTACCTTAAATATATGGCAATTCACCGTTAATAAAGAAGAGGAATCTGTGGAGAGTTATGAACATCTACGTACTGAAAGGACATGGTTATTGTCTAAAAGAAGAAAAGTTTAGTTTTGTCATGTCAACGAATACTTGTTGTCACTTTCGTAATGCTCGTTATAGTAGAGACTTTGTAATCGCAGATACAACTATAGTAACGCCGTTGAACAATACTGGTGCCAGACGCCGTCAAATATCACTCGCACTAATAGTACTTGCTCGATAATACTCACTCGACAAGTAACCTGTATAGTGAGAAGATAACTAGTATAGTGAATAGAGTAGAGAATAGCGGTCCGTATAGTATAGAGAATAGACTAGAAATAGCGTTCGATTAGACACACGCTACCTCCCATATATACGTTTCCTCAATGGTCAAATTAATTCAATAATGGGATTGCCTGTGTTTGCTCATTGGCGATCTATGTTCAAACTCAAGTGTCGGCAGCGACACTTTATTCTTATATAACAGTTAGTAAGTTCGTCTTGTACATCAATAGGATTAATTATTGAATAGTCTCTTCATCGGATGCTCCATACACGTGATCTGGCACTGAAAGTAACTTTATTAACTCACCTATATCATTGTTACATAGATGCTAACTTTGATGGGATTAATTCTTTTAATGATTGATTTTAAAAATGATATAACGATTTAATCTATTTAAATATGTAAAATATTTCCTGTAACTTTTCAGGCATGCTATTGTTTAGCTAGGGTAAACTATTCGTCAGTTGAGGTTTTGATCCTCATTGGGTACCCTATAGAAAATTTAGCATTGAATAGGCAAAAAATGATGATGTTATAAAATCAAAGAAATGACCTCGTTTTAATGTCCTTATTTGGCGTAGTATTGTAGAAGAATTAGATCAGCTCGTGTGGCGCAAGTTTAATACATATATATTAAATATCCGTATTGAACTTGATCCTCACTGGCTGATCTAATAATTCTGTCTGTGGGTTTAGCTTATTGACCATGACTCTATAGTGAGCATCCTTTACTTGCTAAGCTACATATCCGAATTTATTCAAACTTTACAGCGATGCCCTCCTATGAGAACTGGACAGCTTAAGCAGCATGTATTATTGATGGACACATTATGAACAACATAAGACACACAGATTACACTGTATTGAATGCAGATACAGGAAGAAACCCAGAAATTCATAGACTAGGTAGTAAAAGAAAGAGGGGGAAATGAATTGTAAAGAGACAGAATGTATGGTCATCAGTAAACGAAAAAGCCTAAGTTACGAGTTACGAACTAGAAACACCAAAATCAAAGGACTACAAAAATTTAAATATCTGGGAAATGTCCTAGCAGAAGACGGAAGATATGACACGTAAATCTATAGATTTATTGGAATAATAAAAGATCGCTGCCAAAAACCAAAGTATAAGAAAGAAAAAAAAAGATTTCGTTAAAAACAAATAAAAGATTACTCAGCTGCTAATACCAGTTCTTCTATACGACAGTGAATGATTAAAAATCTCCTTAAAGATGAAGAGAAGACTTCAGTGCGGGGAGAGATGTGGCTCTACAGAAGAACGATGAGAATACTATAGACGTGGTAAGTGAGAAACGAGCAAGTTTTAAGGGAAATTGAAACCAAACGGACAATTATATTAAAATCAGAAATAAACAGTTGAAATTTCTAGGACACATAACAAGGAAAGAAAACTTGGAAAATTTAACACTCACAGGTTATACTGAAGGAAAGAAGAAGAGAGAAAGAAATCGAGTAACCTTCCTCGCGCTTCTTTTAAATGGACAACAAAACAAAAATAAAAAGACAAACACTGCCAGGAACGACAAAGGAGAGAAAATTATTGGGACATGATCGTCCACTTGCTGATTGTTGATTTGTTTATCGGCATATCAACATCTATGGGTTAATTAATAACGAAATGTACAACTACAGCTATTTTGTACATAATTTCATACTTTCACAGCAAAGGTATATTTTTAAATATATGTTTTGTAGATCATAAAATGCATTGTTGGTAATTTTACCATAAAAATGTATTTTTATATTTTTTTAATATTGCATCGATTGACATTTTACTATAAAAATATTGTTGGTCATTTTATTATAAAAATGTATTGTTGATTTCTGATTGTGGGGTATCACTATTTTCCCATAGATGGGAACGCTTACAGGTGCTACCACACCGGGTTAGGATGAACCTGGGAACAACTGCGCTTAAGTAGCCTTGTTGATGAATGTAGCTTATTGCCATACCCAGCAGAACCTTGCTGAAGGGGTACGACACATACAACAACAACAATAATAACAACAACAAAACCTGATCTGTCAGAAGTTACACAAATAAGACATCCATTCACGATAGAATTCAATACAATAGAATGATCAGAGATAGTTTTTGAATAACTATTGTTTCCCAGCGATTAATACGGTCTGTTATCTTAATTTGCCTGCTTAACTAAAGCGCATTTCCACTTGTCGGCATCCCACTTCTTCGAGGAAAACAAACAAGAGAGAAATAGAAAAATAACTGAAAAGTATTGGTGGGCCAACAAAACAAGAAATCCAAAGATACGCTGATATTTTCCCTCCTCCACATCTCTCTCTCTCTCTCTCTCTCTCTCTCTCTCTCTCTCCCTTATTTTCTTTATTTTACCGGAAGACACTGCAGGTTATCCACATGCGCAGTATTCTTGTGCGCATTTGATAGCCTCGGTTCATCTTTCATGACACCGCAGTATGATGTCACAGTTGGTAACCAGATGCAAGACTTGAAACTGGAGAGAACGAAGTTGTTGTCGGTGACAAACATTGAATAAAAATACAGTTTAAAGAGAGAGAGAGAGAGAGAGAGAGAGAGTGAGAGATTTATGATATGTAATGAGTATGGAGACAGAGAGTGAGTGTGAAAGAAAGTGCGTGAATATTTTTCAAGATGGTAAAAAGAGACGTAAACGTAGACATGAATTAAGAAAAGAAAGAGATAAGACCAAAATGAGGGTGGGAGGGAGAGAGAGAGAGAGACAGGAGATGGTGTAGAGGGAGAGAGAGAATATAGCAGAAATTGATAAGTGAAAAGAAAGACGTAGTATTTATGCATGAATATGTATAGATACCTGTGTATATCGATACATGTGTGTGTGCCTGTGTGTGTAATTGCACATGTAAATGAACGTATGTATATGTAGGATTTGCATAAGTGTATATGTGATAAATATATGAAAAAAAACAAAATCTTTAATATTACCTTCAAATATTACTCCATCTTAATTCGAAACCTAAACTTTAAGTAAGAAAGACTACCTATCTAAAAATAATTACAAATAACATTCATGAATTAGATTCAAACTGATAAAGGTGTTACCATAACTGTCTTTTACTATATTAAAAGAGTACTATAGGTCGGGTAAACAAACTGTTATAGTTTAAACCTTTTTTTAATGTGTTCTCTATGAATGTGTTAATAAATACAGTATTTAACTTATATTAAATCCCTAAATTATTTGTAACAAAAGTTAAATATTTAAATTGCTACCAAGCATCAAATTAATTTCTTCGTGATTTTTTTGTTTTTTTTTTGGTGGTGGGGGGGGGGGGTAGATATCTAAATTACTATCAAACATTAAAATCTATTTTTTACATAAATTACTAAAACTTACCATCCATCTCCTTCATATGAAAAACCCCTTCTTTCTTTTTCCTTTTTCTTTTCTCTCTTCTCCCCTCCCATTTCAATATAAAAGTTAACCGTTTAAATAGGTCATGGTCTGGTCACTCCTCCTCCCCCAATACTAAGTATGATTGAGAAAAATATTCAATTAAACCCTCTCTAAACTCTACCATGTCTCTCTATCTACTCCTTATTACACTCTCTGTTAAATTACAAAAACTTACACTACCCCATCAATTTTCATTTCATTTTTCGTTTCATGTTTTGGAAGTGCTATATGATGATCCAGAAGTCCTTTAAAAGGGCTCTGGTGAAATAAATTATTACAATGCAACCTTAAAGTGGTCTGTTTTTCTTTAATATATATATATATATATATATATATATATATATATATATATGCACATTTCATTGAATAAGACAAACAAGGCGCTTTTATTTATTTTTTTATACAATTTCTCATGCGATCTAATAATATTTTTCTTTTCAGATGATAAATTATATAAAAACTATCCGAGCACTTAGGGCTATACATTTAGCCATTTTCAAATTTGAAAATGGCGAAATGTATAGCCGAAAGTGCTCGGATTAAACGAATATTCGGACATTTTTTTATATAATTTATCATCTGAAAAGAAAAAAATTATTAGATCGCATGAGAAAAAAAAAAACTAAATAAAATCACCTTGTCTGTTGCATTCAATGAAATGTGCATAACAGAAGGATTGCTGCCTAAATGCACAAATCTCTCTCTCTCTCTATATATATATATATATATCTATATATATATATATATATATATATATATATATATATATATATATATATTATATATATATATATATATATATATATATATATATATATATAATGTTAGAGAAAAAGAGAGAGAACAATATCTTCAGATTTGGGTTAATTAGTTAAATACAGTTTCTTCGCCTCTATTCAATTGCCTTCAACCTAACAAACCTTAGTTAATATGCCACACACTGTTGAAGAAAGGTTTAGCAACCTACCTCACCGAAATGCCAACGTCGCACAAATGAATCTTTGTTTTTAATTTCACTTCTTACTGAATTATCCCAGAGAACCTAAGTATGAATCAATACTTAGAGAGCACATTCTGTAGACGCTCATCGCCCTGTTGAAGTGTCCTCGGACCAGACTAGGACAACCGTAGTTAATTGGTATCCTTTTGATTTGTTATCCAAAGCTGATGTAATGAATATGCATACGCCTGTGTTCCCCCTCACATGAACATGATTGGCTGGTGTCAACCATAAATACAGGCTGATGTAGAGGTACAGTCGACGCCTATTGGACTACGCCATTGGTTATCCTATTGGTCTACGCCTATTGACTACATCTATTGCCTGCGACGACGACGAGTGCCAGTTCCATTAAGAATACCTGTTAGATTGTTCTACTCAGTTATAGTAGCCTAAACCACTTAGCTACTTCCATCAAATATATCCCTTTCCGGAACATATCAAAAGCATATTGTATTTTGCTGACATGGCTGAGTGGTTAGAACGTTCGCTTTCGGACCATGAGACCCTGGTTCCAATCGCACTATAACTTCTTGATGCTATCGGTCTGTAGAGAATCCTTTGAAAGGTGCCTGAAAAACACACCGCGGGCTGGCCCAAGCATTGATCGAAAATGGGTACACGGAATTACTTGGTAGCTGTCGATGTTTGAGTTAGCACGAAGTCGCAAGTCATCGTGACCGAGTGTTTGAGCCTACTGTCCTTGTTCAGACTGTTGATCAAGCCAGATAATGCGCTCTCTACCAGAAACTGTAACTAAGGTCTGCTCAGCATAGTTGATGTGGGTTTTGAACAAACACAAATGTGCCTGAGCAGGCCTCTACAATAGGAATTGGCTAGACGGCCTAAACAGACAGGCATACTCGGATACGGACGGTCAGTCATTACATTACTGTATGTTTTGCTATATTTTGCTGATACTTCACCGTCACAAATAAATATATATTCAGTTATGTTCTGAAAATTCCCGGATACCGCACGACGGATTTACAAGGATTTATTTTAGGAGAATCGATCAGATTTCAAACTCCTTAACTATGGCTTCTGACACAAACTAACATCTCACTGCATCGCAAACACTTGACGAATATCAAAATAATTTCGCATTCAGTATACTGGAAACACGCTTTTCTTTTACACACTCTCTCATTTCACCCCACGGGCTACAAAACCCAAACCTTTTATCTCTTTCTCGCGTTGAGTTTCTTTGAGATGGCTAACGTTACAGCACATACAAGCGAGTACACTCTACGGTTTCTGTAAAGAAATATCGCGTTTACAAATCTTCGCCTGTGTAGATGTATCTATTTTATGCATCGGCTTGGGGGTGGGGATCGTTGCACTTCCGAGCGAGAAAGTTCTACTTGCCAACTTTTAAAAGCAAAAAGCAAAATCTTGCAGTTTAGCTAGGATCGAAACCAGATAACTTTCGTTGGAGGGAAATACAACACATTTAATCCATCAAGGAGGAGTTGTAATAAATATCACAGGAAATCTTTATAATTTTCAATTTTTAAAAAGAAATAATTTTTACTTTTCCTTGAGTATGCCGTAAAGAACAGTATTCTTAATATATCCTAATAATAATAATAATAATAATAATAATAATAATGGATGGCATGGGGTAAATGCAAAGTGGAGTGAGCCTAAAAGTGTTATGAGCATGAACCACATGCAGTAGTGGAAAATGGGAGTGTAAAGCTGCTCTAGAATTTCACTCTTCAATGTGATAATGTAGTTGAAACAAGAAGGCTGGATAGCATAATTGTCGATAAAGACAAACAGCATCGGATTATCAATATTGGTGTACGAGGGCATGTAAAGATGGTTGAGAAAGAAACGAAGAAAGAGAAAACTGTAATGATTTGAAAAATGAGATAGCACACTTGTGGGGGCCCAAGAAAGTAAATGTTGTACCTGATGTTGTTGGCGCTGATGCAACAGCGACAGACGAAATTTCGAAATGACAGGTTAAATTTTCGGACTATAATTCGAAATGAGCTACTTTAGAACCCAGGAACCGTTTGGTTTGGTTGGTTTGATTTGGTTTGTTTTACGGCACATCAGCCTCAATGGGTCATTTAATGCCGACAACTTTTTTTACTGGTAATATTTTCGTTTTGTCAAAAATCTATTTTCTGGTCATATTTTTTTTCCTCAAAAATCTATAGCTGGTAATATTAGTTTTAAAAAAAAGTATTGCTGTTAATAGATTTTTTTTCAAAAATTTATTTCTCGTAATAATTTTTTTACAAAATATTTCTGCTATTAAAACCTATTTTTACACTTTCATGATGCTTTTTACCTCAGTTTCGGGGGTTAACTATTTGACCATAGCTGGGACCCTAACAGGTGCTACCACCCCGAATCAGGGTGAACCTGGGAACACCAGCAATTAAGAGGTGGTTCCATGCTCCACAAAACCTTCTGATCAGAGGCCTTGCTGTTGGACGTAGTTTATCGTCTTACCCTGGACGCGGATGTAGTATATCGTCTTACCCAGGTCGGGCACCGTTTGGGACGGTCAGAATTTTGATGATGTAGAGAGATGAAGAAATGGCAGCACTCATTTTTCATAACTCGCTCCTGATCGTTAAATCCCTATATAAGATTTTCTTGAGAAAAAGATAATAATAATAATAATAATAATAATAATAATAATAATAATAATAATAATAATAATCGCCCAGACATTGTTATTAGAGATCGCACACCAAAAATATGCCTCCTTATTGATATGGCAGTACCAGCAGACTGCAATGTGTCTTTGAAGATCTTCAAAAAGCTATCAAAATACAAGGACCATGAAATCGAATCTCAAAAATGTGGAACATGGGAAGATCATCAATCCCCGTTGTAGTTGGAGCCCTCGGATTGTTTGGAAAAGATTCCAGTAGACTAACTGAAGTGATCCCTGGAAGCACATGCCTTAAAAAAATACAAAAAATTGTTCTCACGAGTACAGCCAACACCTTACGAAGGGCTTTGTCTATGTATTTCTTTTTCCAATGCCAAATGTCGTGATGCCATTTCTAAACTTAAGTCTCTGGGAGGAACCCGAAAAGAAATGAGTACACATAAAAAATCACACACTTCGCTTACCGCAGGTCATTGGTTATGGAATAATAAAACCAATGCTGGTAAAAAAAAAGTACTTTTTAAAAATAATAAAAATAATCTTTCAGGGCGATTCACTGTCTTCGCTTTTATTTTTGTTCATGATGCTACCGTTAACTGTGATTCTCAATAAGAAGTAATCCGGCTACATGTTTGCAAAGAATCAGAAACATAATATCAATCACCTGATTCTCATGAAATGGTCTTAACTTATATGTTACCAATAATGGCTTGTTAGTCCCCTTGATAAACATCGCTGAGATATGTATGCTACCAGAATATGAGGATGGAAATCATTTTTGCAAATTTGAATATGCTTTGCTAGAAATGAAGAAGAGAGGTGAGGTGGATAGTACAGAGGTATATCTCTCCGAATCTCTGAAGGTGGTAGCTAAAAACACATTTTATAACTATCTGGCGGTTCGATAAATAGACAGGTCTCTCACTGACAAGGTTAAATCACTTATAGGAGAGGAATATCTTTGGTGTGAAAAGAGGCTTCATTGATGGGTAGAAATTTTCGTTTCAGTCGGGGTTGTAAGGAATGGTGCAGGTATTGTTGAAGGAATAAAAAAGGACCTAGCAAATATTTACCGAAAGACAAGAAGATAAAGACATGATCAGGTGATTACATCCTAGGAACAATGTTGTTAATCTATACTTATCCCGAAAAGAGGACAAAAGAGATTTAATAGGGGTAAAAGAGCGTATAATATTAGAATGTAAGTCTTTGTATGGGTGTTTAGGAAATAGCCGCGAATGGATGCTAAAAGGTGAGCTGGCTGAAAATCTCATTGTTAAGACAGAAAAGTTGGCCCAATGAGGAAAAATAATCTTTGATGAGACAGTTAATCAATGTAGTATTTACACAAGGAACACAAGAGCAGGCAGATTCAGATTAACGGATTGCGCTTAGGAACGGATTACTGAAGAAGCAAACCGAAGGAATGATCTGTGCGGAAGCAAGGGCAGGCTTTAAAGACTTATTATATCAAGTATACATAGAACAGCTGTTTTACACTTCTGCAGGATGCGGGAGAATGTTACTGAAAATGTTTAACACATTAATCAAAAAATACAGACGATGACATAACAAGGTAGTCCTCAGATTACACTGGGAATTATGATCATGAGCGAACAAAGCTTTCACCACTGTCAGTAGCTGAAAATGAGCACCTGAGGTTCATGTGGGATACGGCCATCTTGGCTGATAAATCGTTTTGATATCACACTTGCGCACAAGAACAGCCATGAATAGACCCTGATGGAAGTTGGGCTACCTTGGGAAAAGAACATCGTGAAAGCAGACCAGATGTAAAAATGACCTTGCAGAGCAAAATAGAAGAAATATACCTTCAGCTGCCCTTTTTATAGTTGGCGTACTTGGACTATTTCTAGGAAACTTGCTACCACGCAAGACGGCCTTAGAGATACATTACATCATTGGGAGTGTGCAAGTGAGGAAGTGATGTTTCTCGATGATAGGAGTAGGACCTGAGATATTACCATCATCACCCGACCGAAACAGCATAATTATTTTAAAAGGAAGGTTTAGTAAATAAAATAATCACAGTATCAGTGATGATTGGAGCACTCGGGTTTTGTCCTAAAGAACATAGAAAAAAAAACTTGCATTTATTGTACTGTGATTCTGAAATTGAGTCATTAAAAATGTCTTGCAAGGAATAGCGTGACAAATTAGAAAGTATAGGAAAGTGAAGGCAAGAAATGATTGAATTATTTTAAGTTACGAGTGGTGACCTAAAGAAAAGCTTCTTACTAGCAACTAACATAATATCCGATGAATAATAATAATAATAATAATAATAATAATAATAATTGCTGTAACTTAGGGAAGGTTACTGAGAAGTATAATCAAACGAAGTTTCGTAATAAACGATAATACTCAGGACAAGAGCAACACATATAAGAATCGGCAGTGGCGACTAGAAGTAGTAGTCAACTGCTAGAAGTGAGTTAAGTGAATTCTACAATGAATCTCTCTAATTTCAGGATATCTACCAACCACGCACGCAGTCAAATGTTGCACAAGGTCGAATTTAATATGGGGCATCCGAGCCCTTAGGCTCGGCCAAAAAATCCCCGTAGACACCGTTTAAAACGGGTTCGTGTAGCTGCCCTTCGACAGAGCCTCGTCTAGGGATCCTCACTGCCTGGAGGCAGAGAGTTTGACTAGCAGAGCTGAAGACGAATCTCCAACTGCAGGATATCTACCATCTACCCCACGCAGTCAGATGTGGCACAACGCCGAATTTAATGTGGGGTATCCGATCCCGCAGTCTCGGCCAAAAATGCCCCGTATAAAACAGGGTTAGGTAGCTGTTTTCCAAGACGAGGGTCTGCCCTATGGCGTAGCCACGTCTGGGGATCCTATTTGTTAGAACTGAAAAATAGTGCTGAACTACTATTAAAAATCAATCCTTCTACAGGGTGTTCGGAAAGTCACTATGTTTTTCTTAACAGACAGGTTTCAATATAGAATACACGAGGAGAATATGAATGAAAATTATAAACAATGCAGTTAAAATCATATTAGAATGAAATCTTAAATATAAAAAATATAATTAGAAATGTACACTAACTTTCTGAACACATTATATATAGTGAATTCTAGACGATTTCCTCACAAATGAAAACGGCTGAGTAGAAACAAAGAAAAGGAGTCTTAACAACTAATTGATGAATAGCTATTGACTAAGCGTAGTTTAGTCTGGCTTAAGGTCACAGGGAGTTAAAGTAGAGAAGGAAGAAAAGAAAATCTAGAAGTGTAGAAAATCGCCCGATCTAAAATGAATAATCGAAACATGGACCAAAACCACAAAAAAAAGACGAAATGTTGTCTTTTAAAGTTCACCATAACTTGTGAATCTTTGAAATCTTCTTCTCGCGAAAGGTCATGGAAAGAAGGCCTGTCGAAACGGTCCAATTAAAGGCCTGTAAAAACATCAAATCTGCAACATGACGCGAATCTCATGAATAAATATCAACAGATAATTGACGAATTATGCATCAATTCTCGTCGATAACACCCAACAGATTTACATACAGACACGAGTGAATGCAGGGAAGGAAAGGTTTTCTGTGCAGGGTTGGTCAATTATTTATATACGAAATGAGAAGGATGAAAAGGTGAAGGAGCACTCGAGAAAATGTGAGAAGTAAGAAAGCGAAATAATAACGGTTGAAAGAAAAAAAGGAAATAAAATGCGAAAAGAAAGAAGTAATAACGGATGCGCTTGCCCTAGAGCGTCAATTAGCATGCAAAACCCGTAGGACATTGTTAGTGAGTACAAAGTAAGTGTGTACAATAGAAAATAGTTCATGTAAGGAAGTTGAATTCGTTCAACAAACTAGATATTTAAAACTACTTCCGCAGATTATTGGTAGAAAACAATTCTCAGAAGTTACTACTAGCTAGTTCACTATGAGGAGCTCCATTTATATGGCGTTTTGCCAATCACCGAAAAGATACAAATATATAAAGTGGAAATCTAAAAAAAGTTTTACATGAATAAAGTTAAAAGTGATATATATATATATATATATATATATATATATATATATATATATATATATATATATATATATATGTGTGTGTGTGTAAAGTTATATATATATATATATATATATATATATATATATATATATATATATATAATACATACAGTGCTGTTCGATAAAACTGACTCACTTGATTTTTTTTACTAAATGTTCTCTTCTCTGATTAAACGAAAGTTGAGTTAAATTCAAAGGATAAGCGATCTAAAATCCGAAGAAGAATCTTTGAAAGCTCTGAATTAAGTAGTAATTACTGTCAAGGATCCGTTCAGTATAATGTTCTGGGTATGCTTTTCTTTTCATGGAACTGGTTTCTTAAAACCTATTGAAAAGACCCTCAGGAGCGAGCAGTACAAGAGAATTTTAGAGTCTTGTCTGCTCCCTTCTGCTGAAAGGGTGCAAATCGGCCCCACCAAGCTCATTTTTATGCAGGATAATGTTCCCTGTCACAAATCAAAATTGATAAAGGAATACTTTGATGAGATGCAGGTGAGTGTTTTGACATGGCCGCCCCAATCTCCTGACCTCAACCCCATAGAAAAGTTATGAAGCATTATAAAGTACAGCTCTCGAGAAAGCAGTTGAACAACAAAGAGGATTTGATATTTGAATTTCATATCCGAATGGAATGCAATGCTTGGAGATGAGATTTGCCAGAACCTAATCAAGTCAATGCCAAAAAGGGTTGAAAAGGTTATTCAAAATAAAGGAGAACCCATAGATTATTAAATATTTCGAACTATATTACCTATTATAAATAAATTATAACTCTATTGTTCTTTATTTAAAGCTGTTTGGTTATGTTTCAATTGATTACTTGATGCAGGAAATAAGTGAGTCACATTTTTTGCATAGATTTTTTCCCTAAATCTCATTTATATCTAAAATTATAATTATCAATAGAATACCTTAGAGTGAGTAAACTGTTTTACTAGGTGGTCGGGAAGGGGTATTTATATTAGTAAGATTAAAAAGTAGTTTGACACCAAAAACAATGGACAAAAAAATTTTTAAGTAAAAAAAATCAGGTGAGTCGCTTTTATCGAACAGTACCGTATATATATATATATATATATATATATATATATATATATATATATATATATATATATATATATTAAGTTGTTGCAAAAATAATGTCGTTTTTTGACACATGTTACGATATATATATATCGAGTTTTCAAGCCAAAAAAAGTATTTCCAAATCTAGGTGTCAACTTATGTGTCTGGTATAAAATGCAAACATTTGCCACTGTGTTGTAAACAAGTGGGACATCACTCTTAACAATTACTGTACACCAAATACCTTACAACCAAAAGGCAGCCACAATTATATAACGCTAAATCTTCTGTTTGGTGAGCAAATCTGATATATTAAGTCAGGTATTACTATAAAATCATAATATAGTGACACACATTCAGTATTCTATTAACGCTACAACTCTTTACGCGTCCAACAGGTTGTACACTAAGTGTACATACTTAAGAAGCGCCATTTTAACGCAGACAATTATCTACGGTATGCCTGTCGCTAGTGGAATTACATGATAATAATGACAGATAAAGACAATCTGTTGAATATACACATAATGACAGACGCATTTTACTGAATATATACATAATGACACATAAAGAAATTTATTGGATATACGCATAATGACAGATAAAGAGAGTTTATTGAATATAAAAAATAATGACACATAAAGACAGTTTATTGAATATACACATAATTACTATGCAGTTATGGTAAAATATTATTTTAAAGTTAACTTGAAAGTTACCATATTTCATTGATGATAAAAAAAAGCTTGACTCTAAAATGCCCATAACTGTCATGAGATCTGACGTGCTCTCGACTACAAAGTGTGTCGATGACGAAGCAAAACTGATTAGTTCCGTTAAGCATAGATTTTTGTCTTACTCTTGAATAAACATATCTTTTCCGTTTGATATCCTATCCTAAATAAAGCAAAGCAGATAACTAAGCAAAGTAAAAATGTTATATATATATATATATATATATATATATATATATATATATATATATATATATATATATATATATATATATATATATATATATATATATATATATATATATAATATTAGTGGTAAATATACACATACAATACATATATAAATATATATACATAGATGCATACACATACATATATATTTTTTTAATAAAAATTTCCAAGAGGATAGAATCCAGGTAGAACTCAATGTCCAGGACAGAGTAAGGATATAATAAAAGAGCTTAAACACTAATATTCCATGGAATATTAGTGTTTAAGCCTTTTTATTATATATATATATATATATATATATATGGTTGTTTTTCATTTATTTTGCTTAATCGTTATTTTATGGGATAATCATATTCAAATAGAACCTCTGTTTTTTTTTAATTAAACAGTACTTTTTATTCAACTAGTTCTACTGATCTGAACATTCGAGAAATCTTATCAGAAAAAGTAGGGTCCTACGTGACCGAACGGTTTGATACGTCACATCCAGTGAAGGTTCCCATAGGCGATGCAGGTTCGAATCCTGCCGGAGGACCCATATATTTTCTGGCAAAACTGCTCGAATATTTTGGCCAGTAAATACAGTTGGATAAAAAAAATACCCTTTAATTAAAAGAACAAAACTTCTATTCGAATATGAGTATCCATCAACAATAACGTTTAAATAAAATAAATTAAAAATAACAATATGTCAGGTTAAATCCATTTCATATATATATATATATATATATATATATATATATATATATATGAATTCTCCTCTTCTCCCTCCAGCTATGGGTAAATACCAGGAGAGACTGGGTACTATAGCCTTGGATGGCAACTGGTCTAGGAGAAGGACAACTATGAATTCAAAAGCTGCGGAGGGTCGTTTGGGGACCTTGTGGTACGTAGTGCACCAGGTCTCTGCATTCGGCCCTTCAAAAAGTGTGGATGGTCCTGGACGAATCCTTCACCACTATAATCAAATCTCATTATCTTTCTCCTATTGTATTTGCAAGTGCCTAAATCCTAAAAACCATAGTAAAAGAAAGATATGTAATTTTTCATATTGTTGCTTCCACTAACTCAATGGTAATGCACACTCGACTTGAAAGTTGTTTCACAGATTAAAAACAGAAATACTGGCTTATACATTCGATTATTGTGGAAAAAGATTTTATTAATTGAAAGTTTTGATGTTTTGGTTAGTCAGGCATCATAACATAATAGCACTTAATATTTACTGATGCACAATTCTAATGATCGTGCCAGTTAAATAAGTTTTCGAACATCTTGACGAGCATGTTGAGTAGTATAGGTATCACTTGGACAGGTATTATCCTGCTAGATGGTTGCTGAATGTGTTGAACAATATTCTTCGTGGCGCTGCTCAACGTTTCCTCTGCGTCCAAGCAGTGAATATTACTGTGAAATCCGGTCTGGTGCTTCTGCTATGTACTTAGAGATTCCTGATAAAATCCAAAGAAGAATCTGCAATGTTATCGGTCCTGACCTGCATTGCGGTTTCGGACACATTTCCACCGCCGTAACGTAGCTTCCCTGTGTCATTTCTATAAATATTTTAATGATAATTGTTCTGGTGAGCTTTGCTCTTTCATATCTAAAATTTACGAATAGTGGAGTATTAGATTGGCAACTACGTTTCATCATTTTACAGTCGAAATTCCTAAATGTAATCGCAGTGTCTATGTTAACAGTTTTTTTTTTTTTTGCAGTTCTCACTTGCTTTCCAATCGTAGTGACCGTAACTATAGTGACAGTAGAAGCCCTAAATAAAACTATCAGCAGCATCTCTCGAATATAAAAACACATGAACCCTAAAATAACTCTCACTCTTCCTGGTTTTTCTCTTTTGATATGGTGTCATGAACCTTCTATGCTGAAGCTAAAAGGTCTGTGAACGCTTCACACTAAAACACACCAACAAAGTAGGTCTCACTTAAACATATTGACAAACATTTGGTTGTTTATACAATTTGCGTCTCACAAAAGAATTTGTTGTTTTAAATTTTCCTCTTGTTAAATTGTCTAATAAATGTTGTCTTACATGACAAATCAATTGGTCTGTTATTTTGTGCATAGAACTCTTTTAGGACGATTATTCTTTTATGTACTCAAAATGTTCCTGTGAGAAGCCTTTCACATTTAATTATTGAGGTAGCTAATAGCTAAACAATTAACTTTGATCTTCAAAAATTTAAATGCAATGTCAATCATTGTCTTTTGGCTTCTTATTAGGTTGGTGCAAAAATAATGACGTAATAATGTCGTTTTTTGACGTATTTTTTAACGTCAAAAAACGACATTATTACGTCTTTATTTTTGCACTAACCTAATAGTTACTGTTCTCTTATTGTTCACCATCCTTAAGAATATTTTTCTCGTATTCTTTTATTTATTAGTGCCCCCTCTGCGTCTTTAGTTGAAATTATTATAAAATGCAAACACACAAAAGACAAACGAGAGTTACGATTTTATGGAATCCCTACAATGCGTCAGTGTGCTATGGTCGAATAAACTCTAGAAGGTGTCAGTTCTTATGTTTATGTAGCACACGTCAACGGCCACCATAGCAATGAAGGCAACACTTGTTGTCATCACTGAATACTAAAATGCTCTATTGAATCTCCCAGGCTACGCTTTGACGACACCAATGGAAATGTGTCCGATGGTTTTATGGCAATGATAAATGGAAGTCTAACAAGAGCCGCACGTGAAAGTAGTTTTAATGCAAATGATTTCCGGATGACCGTGTTGACATTTCTCTGACAATATTTGTTCTCGCTTTTGCTGCGCACGCCGTTCTGTCATTGCTGCCCGTACAATTCGTTGATCTGTAACATGGCCATTCAGAACATGCTCTATGCGTGTAGGAATGTTCATTTGTTAAGTACCCTCGATACATCAAGTCTCACATTCATGGCAATGCATCAAAATAATCATCAAAACTCTCGAAGGCCCAGAATCCAACCTCTGTCAAACTGGTTAACTTGAAACAAAAAAAAAGCACGTGTGTATCTCTGTGACATATCTGTCATATGTAATTAAATATGTGACACGAAATTGTTGTTGGCAACTACACACGTTGTTCCATAGTGGACTGAGTCGGTTGCATTGCTTCATTCGTTTTTACGGTTGTCTTCAGGACAATAAAGCGTCTTGATCACTTGCTGAAAATCAAATCAGGCTTCTATTCATTTACAGAAAAAAATGTTTTATTAAACAGCCCAACGCATATGGTCTGCACTGGCTGCTTTTATTGTCTCCAGTAGGTGAACTTTGCCGACAACTACTCAGTGACGGAGAAAGAGAAGAGAGAGAGAGAGATTCCAAATATTAACACGATGCAAAAATTTTCACTTAATAGTTTTGATGGGAGAATTTCCTTTCTTACCAGGAAATCTTGCCTTCTCTCTAATTGCTGATGTACCAGTTCACTGAAAAGGAGCCAGCACATTCTTCTATTTTATTCTTTGCGACATTTGTGTCCGTCAATTGGCCCTATCAAATATATTGTATTTCAGAAATACGATAATTTCAAATAACCAGTATGGCTGTTAGAATATTGTTTTCTTAATCTTAAAATATTCTCCTCTGCTTTACACTCTTTTTTGTGGATTCCGGGATGAAATCCAGTTTCAAATGAATGACAAACTCAGGAATGAAATATAGCAAATAAATGTATTGACGTAATAATACAATTGGTAATACGGTTAGTAGATCCAGAAATGCGGTTAGTAGCAATAATAATATATATACAGTCTGGGAAATTCAGTATCAAAGTAGAACTTCCTTCTGAGTCTACGTGCTTGCAACTGTGACTCCTACAAAGCGGTTACCTCACACTCTCACTCTCTCACTTTCTCACTCCCGGGTATTCACCGACAGCAGTACAAGTACACACTGGGCGATTCCACTTGTATAAAAAGGGTTGGATCCCTTAACAACCCCCTCCTTATATCCTTTTGGGGGGGAGTTAGTATTTTTTCCTCTTATGGTCGATAATCAGAGGTTCGGTAAATTTTATCTTCCTGTTTGACCTAATTTCTGTGTCTTCCTGTGGTCTTCGAAAATTGCATCCATTGAATCGTCGTTTTCTGCGAGTGACGAGCTTGGCTCCTCAACCCGTCTTTTTTGTAATTGATTGATATGTCTTCTATGTGAAAACTTGTACTGTACATCAGATTTTCTAATCTGTTAATTATTGTGCCAGGCTCCCAGTAAGCCATATTGTTTCTAAACGTCCTAAAGTAAACCCGTTCTCCGGGTTTAAATGATCTCTTGGGTACAATAGGTGTATACTGGTTTTTGTTCTTGTTTGGCAATAATTTGTCAAACACAGACCTTATTCTCCGAGTAAACATCAATTCCGCTAGTGAAAGACCTGATGGCGTGTTCACGTTAGGTGTTATTCTGTACACTTGGAGGAACTGTTGTATCGCTTTTATCGTCGGTACATCCTCGGCTTTTTTTTAACCCTCTTTTTAGTGTGTCAACGAATCTTTCAACTTGTCCGTTTGACCTCGGATGGTACGGAGCTATCTTGATATGCCTTACTTGTTTTCTCACAAAATTCTTTGAAGTCACTGGAGGTAAATTGTGTGCCTTTATCGCTTACCAAACAATCCGCGACGCCAAATCTCGCGAATTGTTCGTGTAAACAGTTTATGGTATTTTTTTGTCGTCGGGTGTTTAAATTTGGCAACCTCTGGCCATTTACTGGAACTATCTACTGTTATTAAATAGAAGTAACCCTCAATGGGTCCTGCGTAATCCACGTGGATTCTGGACCACGGTCTGTCGACTTTAGGCCATGGCTTTTGTATAGAGGGTGGTGCTTTCGCTGCAGCAGTACAACTTTGCAACTTTCCACCATTTGCGTAATATCATCGTCCATGTTCGGCCAGTAGACAAAACTTTTCATAAGTGATTTCATCCGTTTTTTTCCGGGATGTCCTAAGTGAAAATCTTTCAAGATCCGTCTTCGTAGCGACTTCGGTATTACTACTCTCTCGTTATACAATAATATGTTGTCACAGATTGAGAAACTGTCTGCTAAATTCTTCACTTTCTCTTCTATTTTTTTCTTGGTATCCTGAATAAACTCGTCTCTGTCTGCTTCTCGTCTTATCTCTAGCAGCGTTACAGGTAGTTCCTTTATTGTATTGCATAGTACCTTACTGATTTCATCTTCAGCTTGTAATGCCGCAATTACCGAATCTTCTAACGGTTCGCCTTTCGCAGGTATTAATCGCGATAGTCCATCAGCGTGTCCTATTTTCTTTGATGGTAAGAACTCATGTTTGAAATTGTAGTTTAATAACACAGTTCCCCATCTTAAAAGTCTGTTCGCTGTATAGACTGGTAGACCTTTCTTTGAACCGAAAATCGTAAGAAGTGGTTTGTGGTCCGTTTGGAGCGTGAACTCTCTCCCATAAATATATCTGTGAAAACGAGTTACTGCAAAAATTATGCCGAATGCCTCCTTTTCGATCTGTGAATAGTTTCTCTCCTACCCCATGTGAGCTCGCGTCACTTGCAATAATGATTTCGAGTTCGGGATTGAAATGTGTCAATGCTAACTCTGAAGTTATTTTTTGTATTATTTCCTTAAATGCTTTTTTACAGTCCTCTGTCCAATTCCAATTATTCTCCTTCTTTAGTAATACATGTAGTGGGGCCCTCATTTTACGCATATTATCAATAAATTCGCCATAGTAGTTAGATAAACCCAGGAAACTTTGTAGTTCTGCAACATTTTTTGGTTCCGGCATATTTTTAATTGCCGATGCCCTCTCTGAGTCCGGTTTCCGGACATTTTCATTTATTATCTGACCTAAGTATTTAATTTCATTTAGGAAAAAATCACACTTTTCTCCTTTTACTTTGAACCCAAAGTCCTGAAGTCTTCTGAAAACTTTCTTTATGTGTGATGTGTGCTCTTCAACATTGTCACTCTTAATTAGAATGTCATCCAGATAAGCAGTTGCGAAATTCTGGCCCGTGAGCATTGTGTCCATCGTCTGCTGAAAAATTGCTGGTGCAACTTTTACTCCGAATGGTAGTCTGTTGAATTTGTACAACCCTTTGTGCGTATTAATGCAAAGGATTTTGGTACTCTCTTCTTGTACTGGGATTTGTAGATAAGCCTCACTTAGATCTATTTTTGAAAATATCTTACCGCCGTTGAGCTTTCTAAATATTTCCTCTGGGCTCGGTAGTGGGTAATAATGGTCTTTTATAGCCTTTTTAAGCTCCGTCGAAAAATCTGCGCATACGCAGATTTCTCCTGATTTCTTTTTGACATAAACTACCGGTGCTGCCCATTCACTAAACTCTATTTTTGAAAGAATCCTAGTTTGTTCAAGTCTATCCAATTCTTTGTCGATTTTTTATAGTATCGAACGGTACGTTTCGCTTCTTTTTAAAAACTGGTTGGACGTTTTCTTTTAATTCAGTTCTGGCCTCAAATTTGTTGCATCGGCCCAACCCGCTCGAAAATACCTCAGGAAATTGGTTATATAATTCTTCCTTTAACTTTATAGCATCTGATGGTTCAACCTCTAACTTTTTGCAAAAAGAGCTGATAGGTAGATCCCAAACGTTGAACTTTTGCATCCAGTCGATACCTAGTAGATTTTCAGTATCTTTCATGACGTATATCTTAAGTTTTTTTTTTTGTTTTTCCGTGAAATTTAACATTCAACATTATTTCTCCTTCGAATTTTATTTGCTTGCCTGTAAACGACTTGGCAATTTTTTGTGGATGTAACATGGTTGGTCTGTTAAGTTTTCTTCATGTCTGTAGGTTGATTATCGTGAGGTCGGAATCCGAATCCAGTCGCAATTTTATCTTTTTATTTAAGATTTCAAGTTCTACATATTTCCTTATGTTGGTGTTGTCTTCGTTATGCATCCTAGTTGCTCTTATTCTACTAGTATCTTTTCTGTTCCTACATTGGGATGCCTTGTGGCCCATTTTTCCACACTCAAGACAGTTTTTATATTTAAAACGGCAATCCTTATTCCAATGTAGTCCTCCACATCGATAACATACTGATGAGGGGAGGGGCGCTTATATTTCCTTCGATTTTCGTCATAATTTGTCCTGTATGTTATAATTTTTCTCTTATTATAGAATTTTTTTCTTTCCGGGGAGGATGAGAATCTGTTTTCATCATTATAGAATTTTCCTTTTATTTCCGGGGACGGTGAAGAACGTAGACTTTTGTTTAACTTACGTATATGAGATACAGCTGACTCCTCAATGTCCTTCGAGTCTCTCCTTATAGACATTTCTGGCAATCTTCCGATAATTGCAGTAATGTTAGTCCAGGTTCATTTTGTAATTTTGACAGCATTTTTCTTTTTTTTTCATGTGTATCAACCTTGATGGTAACCATTAGTATAAACACTATATCCCATTTATTTATTCATGTCAATGATAAAATTGGTACCAATGAAGTAAAATGAGAGTCAAAATAGACTATTGCTGTTATAGTGCATTTGGCCCGAAGTTATGCAATCCTCACTTTGTAGCCTTGATAGAGTTCAAAAGCATTTACGCTGCCTTGTAAATGATGAGTTTTTTCCCACCCTACAACTCTTTTTCCCACAGATGAATCATCGCAGGCCTATCGATATTATATCGTAATAGAGTTGCATTCGTTTACAACTAAGACCCACCATGCCATGTTCATATCGCCGACATCCTCATTGCATTCGTATTCCATTAGTAAAGAAGAAGTTTCATACGAAGAGATTCTTGCCAAGCGTTGCTGCTTTGTAGAATATATTCCCATCAGGATTCTTCACTGACTGATTCAATCTTAATCTCTTTAAGTCTAGTAAGAACTTTTATTTATCATACTTATCCACAGAACCTGTAATTCTTACTACCACTTTTTATGTCCATAAGCAGTCTTATTCAGTAACGCTCTACCTTGAGTTGCTCTTGTGCCTTGTATTGGAAGAAAAATCGCGGCTTACGATCACATTACGTTGAAATAGCGGTTCCCGTACGATCACCGAAGTTAAGTAACGTTGAGTTTTATTAGTACTTAGATGGGTGACTGCTGGGGAATACGAGAAGCTGTAAACTTGGATGTGCGGGCGATGTGACGAATAATCCCTCGAAATTGTTAATCAGACAGCCAAGTTCTGATTACTGTTGGGTTTGTTATATTCAGTTACCCCTGGGTAAGGTATGAATCCAGCGCTTTCCACATCGCTATGCGTTAATTAGCAAAACTTGTATCACTAAAAACATTATTATCT
>OZ010572.1:131836304-131888804 GCA_963932145.1 Acanthosepion lycidas
GAAGTATTATGATTATTTACATTATTTACATTATTTGGACTGTTATCCTCATCTTCATTGCTATATTCACAACGTTTTGGCCGTTGGTCGCACCGGCTCTCTTCAGGTGATTGCAATTTCGAATCGAAGCCACTATTTCGTCAACCGGGGTAGATTGTTCTAGTTCCACTTGCCATGGCTCTACCAGATGTCTCAGTTATTTCCTTTTAATTCAACTCTCCACGATTTATTTTTTTTCACCACTGCTATAGCATGGTATTGAACTCACAACTCTTTGGGTCTAGGTACTGGATTTAACCAACGCCTTTATCTACCACCAATACAGTGTAAAGAAAGGCATTATCCACTGCTTACACCATCGAGCAAAAGTCATAAGTGGTGTCCCAGAGACATATGAACAAGAAATGGTCAGTATATACAACGTAACAACTATCCCGGATACAAGACACCAGCTCCGACAAACTGGGATAGAAGGGTACAAGAGGATAACAACGCTCAGAAAACAACTTCAATCTGCCTACCCTATGTGAAGTGATTATCGGAGAAAATACAAAACATCTGTTGTCCATATAACATCGGGACAACCTTCAAAAGTGGTTCAACACTTCGCAGATACCGCTTCTGAGTAAGATCCCCCACCCGTTAGAGGAGAACCTGACTAACAACTGTGTGTACACCATCCCGTGCAGCTGTGGTAAGACATATAAAGGAGAAACAGACAGTACGGGGGGGAATATAAAAATCAGAATTGCAATATAAGCTCTGGTAAAAAATATGTAATAATAATAACGAAAAAACTGCAATATGAGCACTAGTAAAAAAAATGATTGTTGAAACATTAGGTATATAAGTCTCAGAAATTCATACACAGATGTCCTCAAGAAAACATGGGCAAGTGGATAAAGAAGTTGGTTAGATCTAGTGTCTAGACCCAAAGATTTGAATACCAGACTACAGCAGTGGTGAACCAAAAAACTTGAAGAAATTGGCATGTGGAATCCACCCCGGTGGAAGAAATAAAGGATTCGGTCCGAAATTGCAATGACACGAAGAAGAACGGAGCGTACAAAGGCCGAAACATTGTGAATATGGCAATGAAGATGAAGATAACAGTCCGAATAATGTAAATAATGTAAGAAATCATAATACGTCATCTCAGAGATATAGACAAATATACAGAGAGACATAGACATAAAGGTTGGAGCGTACAACTGCCAAAACATTGTGTAAATGGCAAGGAGGATGAAGATAACAGTCCGAATAATGTAAATAATGTAAATGGTTCATGATCGATTGGTGTACTTATTAAGTATATTTTAGTCAGACAAGGAGCATCCAGGTAAGAACAAAATCGCTAAATGAATTGTCTACGGTGTACATTAATAAAGATTTTCCCCTGTGATGCGAAATTGCGTAAAGTGTGGCTTTGTCAAACATTGGAACAAGAGACGTGATATTTATAATTAGAATGATATCAGAAAGAGCAAGACAAATGCAGAAAAAGGTGCACTTAGGTTTTATAGACTACGCAAAAGCATTTGACAAGGAATGGCACAAGGGTCTATGTGAACGGCTACGAAAACTAAAACTTCGGTAAAGATGTTAATCCATAACTTATAATGGGGTAAAGCGCCTGCATACAGATAGAAAATGAGTTGAATAGATACACAAAAACAGAAAGGGGTGTGAGACAAGGATATATCTTCTCCCTAGATTTATTCAACCTGTACAGCGAAGTGAGCCTAAGGGAACTGAAGACCCTACTAGGGTCTATTATTGGTGGGTTTAATCTTAACAACAGATGATACGCAGATGAAACTGTGTTGATGACCCACTTGAAAAGGATACTACAGGACTCCCTAGACAGTGAGGTAGAAAAAAAAGCGAGAAAAATAGAATAACCATTACTGAATCCTTAAAGAAGTTTACAAACAGACAAATGTGGTACTCGAGTGAAAGGAACAGCAACACACGCATAGATGAAAGAAAGAGAGGTTTATTGTAAAAGAGAATACACTACTGAAAGACAGGGAATCGGCTAGCAAGTAATGCCCGAAACTAGTCCTACAGGTATAACCTGTGCACCCTATATAAATCTACTGATATAGTCAGTCAACGATAGGCGATAGGGAGAGTGGGACATTCTATTACAACAACCATCAACTGTAAGAAGACAGTAAGTATGATCATCAGCAAGAGAAAAAGACCAATATGCGAACTACGAAATGGAGATATAAACATCAAGCAAGTGCAGAAGTGCGTTTTAACAGATAATTCAAAATGCATTACCGAGATCTGTACATGCATTGAACTAACAAAAGAAGCATTTCTAAAGCTAAGCAAGGTACTGAAGAACGGAAACAATTCGTTAGAAACAAAGTAAAGAGTGCTGAGTTTCTATATGTCATCTATCCTTTTATATGGCAGTGGAATTTGGAGGAGGATACTAAAGGTAGCAGAAGTCTGGTTCTACAGAAGGATACTGAAAATTCCATGGACAGAGCGAGTAATTAAAAAAAAAAAATAGCAACAGAAAGAATACGTCTACTTATAATCAGAAAAAAAGACAACTGAAATTCCTTGGACACAAAGTTCGGAAGGAGAACTTGGTAACCATAACACTCACAAGGCGTGTTGAGAGTAAGAGAGATAGGGGAAATAGCGTGCTAGTTACCTGACGAGCTTGTGTGAATGAATGACAGTACATGGGTGAGAGCATTAGAAAAAAGAAGAAAACTGCCACAAGGGATAGGAACTTGTAGAGAGCCTTGATCATCTATGTCCCGAAGAGACGGGCACACAGAAAAAGAAGAAAAAGGCATTTACCATTCATTTATATGGAAAAAATATCGTTAAACTTTCCTAGCTTCTTGATATCTAGCATGGTTGATATTAATTTCACTGTAAAAAGCAAAAAGACAGAGTTGTCTACTCAAACACTAAATGTAACGTCTATAGTACTAAGAAATAATGTTGAATTAAAAAACACATTAGTGCTTAATAAAGTAATAGGCTTGACTATCGTTTACCGGGTGCCCGACCCTGGAGTAATGATAATGCTAATCTTAGCCATTTCCTTATAAGGAAACATTTTGGCATTCATTGACTGAGCATGGCTGATCCTAGATTAATGGAGAGCTACACACTGTGGCTTCTTGGCCACACGTTATCAAATGACTTGAAGTGGAACGCCTACATCGAATCAATAGCTGCATCTACTGCAAGGAATGTTGAGTCACTATGTCGTGTCAGAAGTTTTTTTTTTTTTCTCGTCAGAGTCAATCTTGCACATTTACAGATCTACCATTCGTCCGTGCACTGAATACTGTTGCCACATCTTGTCAGGTTCTCCTGCTCTTCATCTCAAGGTTCTTGACAAAATCCAAAGAATGATCTGCAATAGTATCTCGACTTCAGTCACTTTCTCACCGACGTGACGTAGCTTCCCTCTGTCTTTTCTACAAATATTTTCATGGCTACTGCTCTGACCAGTTTTTTTTCCTTGGTGCCCGGACTAAGTATATTGAAGCGCGCTACTAGATTGGCATGTAGGTCCCACATTTTTACTTTTGAATTAGTTAAATGTAACCGCCACTTCTACTACAACATTTTCTTTTCTCTAACTTCGCGCCTCTGGAATTCCTTTCCGTTTGTTTGCTTCACTGATAACTACAATCATCAAAAATTTTAATGCAACGTCAATCGCCATCTTCTTTCTTCTTGAACTCCGTTCAGCTTTTATCCTTTCCATGGTCTCCTCTATACCCAGTCTTTATTTTTTCTCACCTCCACTCTCTGTAACCCACTGAATACTAGTGGCATTCTTACCTTGTTTGGGGTGAAATGATTAAAAAAAAGCCAGTAGTTTCTTCGGCTGAAATTTATAAAATCTTTCTGCTGAAACATGTTTTCTCGAGTTCAGTAACTGTTATCACTCTTTCCTCTATCGATGTGGTTTCCTTCCCATCTTTTTGTTTGAATTTGTGTGGAAAGTTAACAACTTAATTGTGTCATTATTTTCTATTCCAGTTACATGTGATATACATTTTAGTTGTTGCTGCTGTTGGTTGTCCTCAAGTGATGTGGTCTCTCTTATTTGTTACAGTGAATCAGTCATCAGCTTAAATGAAACATTTCATGAAATAGAGTTTATAAATTCACGTGCAGTGCTGATAATCACGGCGAGGAACAATGAATTTAAAGAAACTTAAGAACAATAAGTAATAATTTAAGAACTTAAGAAAATTCAGTATACAAACGTAGTTATCAAGCCTACACGTATTTTAAATAAGATACAAAATATTAAAACAAAGATATTTGATGTATAAATAGCATTTATCAAGGTTCACAAGAGCTGCAAATATTGATATTCTGCGAAAAGGCGAGCATAAAAAAAGTAGCTTAACTACTCTTTACTGGTCATAGAGTCCTGGAGGACGAGAATAGCCTGGATAAAACGCTTGACTATATATAATTGATAAACATGCATACAGGGCTGATAATCACAGCGGACAAAAATGAATTAAAAAAAGACTGAAGAATAACAAGAAATAATTTAAGACGACCGGGCCTATTATTGTGTTAGATTCCTTCTTCAGTAAGCAATTATTTTGAACTTAATGAAAATTAACGTTAGATGAAGTAGTAATGATATTTTAGTTATGTTGACCCGATTGTTCAATGATGTCTCAGGTGGATTTGTTCAAATATTTTGTTGAGATTTGATTCGGTGTTTAACTTCTATTTGGTCAACTGTTTTATTCAAATTCTTGCTTAATTCTAAAACCACCTGCCCCGTAGTAAATCCAAATAATGAAGCTGTGAGTAATTTAAACAATATTTCAGTGTTTTTGTTTTCTATCTCTCATTCTGATGAGCGGCTTACATGAAAGTTTAAGGGGAACGGTTGTTTTTGGTGTATAAACAACGATATAAACCAACTGAAAATTAACCCGGACACCTGCTTTGTTATTTGTTATTATATATATATATATATATATATATATATATATATATATATATATATATATATATATATATATATATATATATATATATATATATATATATATATATATATATATATATATATATATATATATATATATATGGACACGCTGGAACGATCGCTTTCTAACCATGAGACCCGGGTTCGAATCTCACCATGGTCAATTTGTCAGAAAGGAGAATTCCTGATATCATCTGACTGGACGAGTCCTTCCCAGCGTGAACACTATATTACAGTTTGGTGTGTGAGTGATATTCATCATGACTGAGAGCTTCAGCGTGCTAGATAACACGTTCCTTCCCAGAAACTGTGACTAAGGTCGTCTCAGCATAGTTACAGTATAAACGATAGAGCAGGCGTCTTGAATTGGAAATGGCTAGCTATATATATATATATATATATATATATATATATATATAATTTCGGTTGAGCTCTCTGGGGAGGAAATGCGGGTTTGTAAACGGTGGCTATTACGGCTAATAATGCAAGAATATTCGGTAAATCGAATCGAGTTCTCTCAGTCACTGTGTGTTTATCTAAAAATAAATACGCTTAAATTCCCCTTCGTCCGTGCTGTGTGCCAAGGGCTTAGTGGTAGAATCCCTGACTGACTCCAATTCAGTTGGGTTTCGATCCTAGCTAGAGGCAACCGGACGTCTAGCCACACTGATGAGCTGTGATACAGCAAAACAGTGTCTGTGGATGACTATATATATATATATATATATATATATATATATATATATATATATATATATATATATATATATATATATATATATATGCTCATTATTGGAAACAGAATAGTTTTGCCTGAAGATAACTTAAGATGCCGTATTCATCTCTATGTCCACTATCCATCTATCTATGTGTAAAAATTTCAGATAGATTATACCCGTAAAAGGACAATATAAATAAAGACAAAAAGAAAACTTATCTTAGCCGAGGCGTTTCGTCCACTCAATAAAGTCCTTTTGCTAGCCTCTCACCACTATATCTCTATTACTCTAGCAATGATATTATTTAGTTTCATCGGCTTAGACATTCAGAGCAAGGACTCAGTATGCTATGTTCACAGTAGCAGTTAATCTCCATTCCCTTCGTGGTCCTTTGATAAAAGAAAAAGTTTCACTCAGACAGCTTCTTCTCCAAAACAACAATCTTTTTCTCTTTAAGTCCATAGTAAACCGATATCTTTCTTACTCCTCCTCATAAGGATCTCTGCCTTCCACATTTCTCACACCAGTCTCAATAAGTAATCCCATACCTTGAGTCGGCCTCGGGCCTTGTATTGGGTGAACCGATAGCAAAAATGTAATAGAGAGTAGTTTCCCAAGCGTCAGAAACGATATTTTTGTTAGTATATGCTGCGGTGAGAGCAATGGATAGTGACTGGGATTGATGAATCAGAGAGCCGAGTTCGAATTCCAGTCGGATCCATTGCATTTACTTACGTGTTAATACCCTCTGGAAAGGAATGAATTCTCTTCGCCCTTCAGCTATGGGTAAATACCAGGACAGACTGGGTTCTATAAGCCTTCGGCGGCAACCAATCTAGGAGAAAGTAAGTCTGAATTGAAAACTGCATGTAGCCCCGTCGTAGCACATATAATACAAGTAAAGAAAGGATTGTTCGCATTTGCATGATGATCTCGACTCTGGTTGACCTGGATGGATGGACGTAATTTGACCCCAGTTTTTATACTGAATCTGATATCAATAACCTTCCTGTGGAATTGGATGCGCATTATTTAATATTTACACGTTGCCCGATTTAATTAGGCAAGAAGTTCTTTCTCTTAAAATTTTTCTTGGCTGGGTTAGAACCGAAGAGAACTCGTAGACATTCCAGTATTTATGATCAGTAGACATAATCTTCATAACATTAGCAGACGCATACGACACCGAGTCGATAGGACACACGGAAGGGAAACAGCGAAGACCATCTGACAATGAATATTAAGAAAGAATGCGTGGCTGTCAGACGTAAATATACTGAGCACGTCAAAATCAGGCATTTACAGAAATTCGTCTATCTTGTTAATGGAATAATAGAAAGTGTTATACGGAAAACGAAATGTACATAGGTGTAGAGGAAATTGTAATCAGAAATTTGATAAGTTCCCTTGAAATAAAAGAAGGAATAACGAATTGAATCCTTTAATATCTAATCTTCTATACGACATGTAATGCATGACAATTTCTTCATGGGTAAAGAAGAGACATACAGCAAACGAGATGTGTTTCTGCCAATAAATGATGAGAATACAACTAAAGAGGACATATGAGGAATGAGAAAACATCTAAGGGAAATAGGAATGCCAAGACAACTTATACAATCAGAATGTGACAGTTGAAATTTCTTGGAAATGAAATGAAATAGCGCTTGAAGAAATAAACATACTGTTGTGGCCTGTTTAGGGGCCAGAAAGAAAGACACGGAAGACGAAGGTAGGTTGAAAAAGTATATTGAAAATATATATACAAAACAATAGTGTAAGTAATAAGTATTAGGTTGGTGCAAAAATAATGACGTAATAATGTCGTTTTTGACGTATTTTTTAACGTCAAAAAACGACATTATTACATCATTATTTTTGCACCAACCTATATAGATTAGCACTCTGTCTACTACTCCGCACCACTCTACCCGACTCTCTCAGTTTGTATTTACGAGAGGAGGACGAGTTCATTCTACTGTAGGATGGTTTAGAGCAACACATACAAATGGTTTATTGAAAGAAAGAGCGGCTGTCGGGAGAAACAGCGAGTTAGCTTAACAGATCTTTCTCAAGGCAGCTGCTCTTGTCTTGACGAATTTGGGTGAATGGGTTGCAACACAAGAAGATAGAGGACTAGTAAAAGATCAAAAGTTTCGATGTTCTAACAAAAGGCAAGAATTATGGAGAGCGATGATTAAATACATCCTGAAAGATGAGAAGAACTTTTGAGAACTTCGTACGCCGGCGATACTATTCTGTTTAAACGTTTTGTATGATGATTTTAAAGGCAGGCTGGTTTTCTTTATAAAAAATAAATAAATAAATGAATAAATTTATTCCCCTCTTTCTCCCTAAGGTAAACTAAACAAATATCAGCTGTTAGTTAAATCTCAAGGCCGATACTGAAATATGCTATACTTGAGAAAGAAAAAGATATTTTTCAAGAATATATGCAAAATAAAAATAAAAACTTAATTCAATCACAAGAAAAACCGCCAAGTTTGCAGTGAATACACCCTTTTTTTTAATTCGTGTTGGCACGAACATGTCTCAATTGTATTAAACGCTGTGTGTGTTTTAAAGGAGAGATCGACGTGAGGCAACAAGAAGGAAAAAATCGTGACGAATTTGCATTTCAATTTTTCATAAGCATTTCTTGCATTGTGCAAACAGTAGCATGTACATGTAAATATAGCAGAATTCAAAATGGTTCAGTTTGATTTCGAAACTTTTCTTTCGGGCGCATAGTCATATCATGACTTTTATCGACTCCCTTTTTTTTATTGAGTGCCTCGCCACTGCTACGATTATCACAATTAATTGGTTCCGTGAAAGTGCTTATCGTGACCATGCTATTCTTCCATATTTAATAATTCGGACGTAGCCCGATAACTTGAATCGTTAAGAATGTCTTGCGAATACTTTGGGGGCTCAGAATAAGCTGGTAACGCGAGCGCTTTTTGTTTTAACGCCTCGGCCGAGGGGATTGGCATGAAATACAAAATCCTTTGAGCTGGGGGCGTAATAAGGGAAATAAAGAATGGCAAGACAACTGACAGTTGAAATTTCTTGGAAATGAAATGAAACAGCGCTTGAAGAATTTAACATACAAATGGTTTATTGAAACCAAGTGTAGCCATAGGGAGAAACAGCGAGTTAGCTTAATCGATATTTCTCCAGGCGGCTACGCTTGTCTTGACGAATTTGGGTGAATGGATTACAATTATAATATAATATTATAAAACATAACTGGTAAAAAATATGCAATATATAAATATAAAATATATTTTATAAAAACGTTGGAAATTACAAGCTGTCCGTCATAGGCAAGAGAGTATAGTAATATATTAAACAAAGAATAATATATTTTTACGAAGTTTTTCTCTTTTGAAAATACTTATCCACAGTGATTTGAATTGCGTTTTCATTTATGTTTCTCACCAAATATCTTGTAGTAATGACTTTTTTCCCTTGAACTTATATTCGTTTAATATGAGATTTGATATCACTTATTAATTGTTCCACTGTTTAACTTCCCAAAATATTGTATGAAATGTTTTTGCTACATCATGGCATTTGTCATTTTCAGGTTTTGATTTTCCGTGGCCATCTTTGAATTTGTGGTTTGTTTTTCGTGTTTTTTGTTTTGTTTTTTTTTTTTTTTTTTTGTGGGGTGGGTATAAATGTTTGCTATTTTCTTCTGCGTTCAGTACAGTATGCATTTTAAAAACTTTGTTTTATTACTCTGGCTACAAGTTTTTAAGGAAATGGACTATGATTTCATAGCTACTTTTACTGTAAGTGTAGAGGCCCGAAATAAATGTATCTTTATTCCGATCCGTATGAGCATTTTTGTTCTAACCATCGTCCTAATTCTAATCTACTACCTTATATCCCCCAACAGTGACCAGTATGCATATCATCCACGTGTCAGCAGAGCCGACTTTTCAGACCTGTGAGATTAATATCTACGAAAACAACACAGTGCCAAGCTCCCGAGTACCTCCATAAAGTGATAAAGTGACAGTGTTCTTATTCATCCATACGGAAATAAAACGGAGCGGAATCTAGAGAAACGGGAGTTTTTTTTCTTTTTTTATATTGATAAATTGGGTGCGCGCGTATTGTGACGGTTATTGGGGATAAAAATTGAAATCTGCGTGCCGAGTTTCAATTTCTAACTGAACCATTCGTTCATTTCGCAGTAATGGCTTTAAAGGAAATCAATCTCTCTCGTTCAAGCTGTTTCCGGCTTAAATAGCAGAGTAGACTAGACACTTTAGTCTTGGTTGAGTAACCATTATAGGAGGTAAACAGCTGAAGAGCGGCCACACCAGGTTATCGTAACCTATAAACATCCCGCTGCTGCTGAGACTGTATAGCATGTACTGCCACGACGACCTAACGGATTACAGAACTCGTAAGTGACAAATTGTTACACATGGCAAAAACCAAAAATTAAATGGATGTCTATCTCTGCTCATTTATTAATTTATATTAAAATTAATTAATACTTTCATGCGTTCATTGAGGTCATTTATCACGGTTACACCGCCTTGTTGCTAACGCTCTTTTTATACGAATGTCTATTCACTACAAGCCTGGAGAGCTGTTGTGGAGTAGCTGAACACCCCCACAAGATGGACTTGTCTAAGACTACTTAAATATCACTGTCTCTTACTCTTAGGAGTTAACAATCATAGTTAACTCTGCTTGTCGACTCTCTGATTCTGGACGTAGAGGAACCCAAACGAGACTATGCCAAAGGACAGTCTCACGTCTGGGGAGGTCGACAGATACCAGACCCCGTGTATACAGGGTCTACAGGCAATTTTTGCCCGAGCCAATGGGCTTGGAACGTACCACTTAAAAAACGGCCTTGTGCCATACGCCGCCTTTAGGGGAGGTCTCGGATAAAGACCGATGAGATAACGATTACAGTTAACTGCTTGTCGACACTCTGCAACTGGGCGGAGAGGAAGCCAGACGAGGCTATGTCGAAGGGGATGTAGACAGCTGTCCGATCACGTTTATACGGGGTCTACATGTAATTTTTGCCCGAGCCTACGGCCTCTGAATGCCCCACGTTAAAACCGGCCTTGTGTCACATTCCGCCTTGTGGGGAGGTCCCAGGTAGTTAGCGATTTACTCTTTGTTACATTAGACTGTGTTTTCCAACGGGTACCATATTATTCTCCAGAATGAACTACTACTTATTTTCTATGTGTGTTTCCTATTTACGACGGAAAAGCCACTGAAATTAGAGGGTTACTACTAATCGCTTATGGTGAATAAGATGTGTGATATGAATGAAAAAGGATTTAGCAGCAAGCGATGATTATGGGGATAAGCAAGATAAATAAGGGTTAATCCTTGACTTGATAATGTGAAGATTGAAGTGTTCATGGAAACATCCACACGGGAGTCATTTGCACAAAATTCTTGTGAAAATATTGCCTTACCGAAACTTTCTTCTTATACTTTGACTACGGAGGAAATAAGGCTGATTCCACTTCATAAAAGTAGTATGGCCTACGCTTGCTGTAATGGTATGAACTGGTGGAACTAAAGGATATTTGCCATGGAAATAGCAGTAGAGTATCGATAGACTTGTGACGTGGCGTCTTTGAGAAAGAGGCTGCAGACTGGGAGGGCTCCCTAAACAAATAAACTGGAAAGGGAAGATTGAGCAATGGTTCATTTTTGGGTCTAACCTGATTTTTTTTATAGAGATAAAGCAGAAGCAGAATTAGTCAGTTGTTTCTCAGAGTGATAGAATTTCACCAGGTTATTTTTCACAATGACGTCAGCTGCAGGTTGTCCCGCTTGAGGTCCGGTTTGAAATTAAGACTCAACCTTCACTTAACATCGCTACAATATAACACAACTTTTACCCTAAAGGCCAAAAGTGTGTTAAAGCCAAATATTGGCAAATACAGGAATGGTTCAGCAGAGAAAAGTATTGTTAGAAGTTCATTTCGGTTGACGCATTCAATATTAGCATCTCATCAGGACGGTTAAGACTCGCTTTTAATTTAATACAATCTGACATTGCTGCGAGAAAGGAGCAGTCAAGCACGTGGACAATTGATCTAGAGCAGGGGGTTTAAATTAGCTTTTATTCCAGTAGAGAACCAAATGTGGAATGGCGAGCGTTCCTTCAATGGAAAGACGTTCTGTTAGTTTAGAAATCAGCCATTAATATCCAAATTGATTGCTATCACCGAGAGAAAAATATATATATATATATATATATTACACAGAAAAAATCCAAAATTACCTCATGTGGGTACGTTGGTCTTATTCAATCCCAGTGAATAATAAATACATCGAGCTCTCTTTGATCATTTTTAATATTATTAGGATCCACATGGATTACATACCAACGGATCTATTACCTGTACTATATATATTATCTATACAGTATTTTTTATAGATACAAATATTTAAGTGTTATGTTTATAATAAACAGTATTAATAACATTTATCGGCCTGAATGTCCGAGAAATTTCATAGAAAATATGTGTCCTCCGACAGGATCCAACCTGTATCATACACGGAGCCGTCATATTGCCTGGCGGGCTATACTATTTAGCTACAGAGGAAGTGTCTGCTTAGCAAAGTCAAATTACTGCTTTTAATCTACAAATTTTCCATAATTTCTTTCTCTCGAAAAAAAGCACTAATTCGCATAAAACATGTTTCATTTTTACACATTTTCTTCCAATCGAGATGTTGAAAGATGACAGCTTGGAATGAAAATTTCCAATTGTTTTGCCATCTGCTGAAGCACGAAGTTCAAGAACATTGCGCTGCCATATCTGCACAGATACCACGGAATGACACACTTCATAACGAGGCTTACGCTCATGTAATGCAAGGCCTTGTGCCATTCTGTATTGCACCTGTCACTCTGAAATAAAAAAAATAAAAATTAGCAAAGAAATACTACCACTTTAGATATCACAATATATTTTGTTTCCTACAAATGTGGTGATATTAACAAAAATTATAAGTGATTTTGAATACATACATATATATATATATATATATATGTGTGTGTGTGTGTGTGTGTGTGTATGTATGTATGTATGTATGTATGTATAAAGCAAAAAAGACAATAGGAAAACTGTAGCTTTAGCCGGCGCGTTTTGAAACAAAGTATCTATAAACAACAAACAAAATGTCGTTGGAAACTAGCAGAATTTAGAAACGCTATTGTATATTTATATGGTCAACTGAAAATTTACGAAAATTACTTTGAAGAGAATATTTTCACATGTAGGAATGTTGTTTGTATTGGTGTGTTAACGTATTCAATATTGGGGGGGATTTTTTTATATATTTTTGTGTACGCTGTCTTGTGAGAGTAGTGATTCTGTTAGGAAACGTGATTTTGGGGAAAAAAACCTAAGGGTGGATTAATATTTGGATAATATTCAATGGCGGCACTCTCAGAGATTTTCCTTCTGAGTTAATTATTTTCTTTTTTATGAGTGCAACATTTATAAAATCAAAATTGTGGCTGAATTTATTTCTATGCATGACTAGTGCATTTGTTAAATTTTTATTTATAAGGTCTCTTTTGTGCTCAAAGTTGTTTTTTTTATTTCTGCATGTTTCTTCAATGTATTGCGTATTTTCCCAGTATCACCTTCCATAACAGAATCGCTACTCTCCCTAGCCAACGTACGCAACAAATGTATCAAGAAATCAAAAGAAAATGGTTGAATCTATCAACACAACAATAGATATTTTGTTCAATGAATTCAGTTCCTTTTTTGCCTTGAAAAAGTCTACATTAAACTACTTTTCCTATTGTCTTTTTTCCTTTGTACATATTGTCTTCTTTTACAGGTGAATTCTGAGAAATTTATATATATATATATATATATATATATATATATATATATATATATATATATATATATATATATATATATATATATATATATATATATATATATATATATATATATAACGTTGGTGCAAAAATAATAACATATGTGAGAAAACGACATTATTTTTGCACCAACCTAATATTATTTACATTATTCGGGCTATTGTCCTCATCTTTGTCGCCATATTTATTACAACGTTTCGGCCGTTGTACGCTCCGGCCTTCTTCAGGTTGTTGGAATGTCGAACTGAACCCTTTATTTCGCTCACTGGGGTAGACTGTTCTAGTTCCATGTACCATGTCTAATGGATGTCAGTTATCAGTTATCTCCTGTTAATTTCCCTCTCCAAGTTCTCCACTGCCTTAACCGAGTATTGAACTCGCACTTTTTCGGTCCTGTCACTGGATCTAACCAACGTCTTTATTCACTGTGCTATTCACTGTGATATCATTAATCCATCGTAAAATAGTTCACTGAATTGATAAAAACTAAACATATTAAATTAATCTCTGTCTGGATCAGTTATAAGTAATTTAGTTCTGGAGAGAAGGAAGTTGAACACAGAATAGATTACCCTTATTTGTACTTTTATCCAATAACATAAGATGCAACACAATCAAGTTTGGTATAGAGCTGTATTTTTTTTTTTTTTTTTTTTTTTGGCAAATCTAATTTGGTAATTTGCTTTGGAAAAGAAGATGGATGATAGACAACCTCAGTTTTTCATAATGAGAATGGAAAATCTTGCATTAGGAAAATAATCTGCAAGTTCACAAGCCTCTTCGGGCGTTGCTGCAAGTGCAGCATCATGTGAAAAAACCAGATCTCGAATGATGTTACTTCTCAAAATCGTCTTATCTTGGAACGGTTGGTAATTAAATGTAAGTATATATGCCAAATGTAAGTACATATATATATATATATATATATATATATATATATATATATATATATATATATATATAATACAAAGATATGTAATGTGGTATTTATAAACAATAACATAAAAAACAAAAGAATTGTGAAACTGAAGACGATTGGCTGAGCTGTGCGTCTAGAAACGCCGAACGTCAGAAATTATAAAATTTTAAATCCCTCCTTACCTAATCAGAAAAAATCTTTGCTTTAATAACTCACCCCTTCTCCTACATGTATACAATTCCATCAATAAGAAAATTACTTAAGTCGGAAGATAACTTTTAGAAGTCGAAACACGTTTATTAAAAGTTGTTCCATTATGTCTTTCAATTGGAGAACACACGCACAAACACACATACACACACACGAATATATATATATATATATATATATATATATATATATATATATATATATATATATATATATTTCTGGTTTTTTAAAATGAAGCGCTAAAATGGTCATTCTAAATATTTCGCCCGTGTACACTGAAATCAACACCCGAGTCGACATTCTGTTTCATGTTAAACGCAATCGTCAGGCGTTTCGCATGAAACAGACTGCGCCCTCTGAGTGTTAACTTCAATGTCCACTTTTCTATTCACATATTCTCTATCCCTGAGATTGATCACTTTAACCCATAAATATAGCGTACGTTAAAACTATATTTTATCATATATATATATATATATATATATATATATATATATATATATATATATATATATATATATAAGTTTCATTAAAGATATCTTATAGGGTACTGCCATTAAAATTTTTATTCAATTTTTTGAACAGAATGTGTGTAAAAACTGTCTGTATGTTTTAGATATACGAGAAAACGCTCATGCTAACACAGTTGAATTCAAAGCTTAATCACATTACCCTGTCAGTCGTCTTTAATAAAACTTGTATAATGGAAGGTTTGCTGCCAAAATACACAATTACACGAACGCACATGCACACAAACACACACACACACACACGCAGACAAACACGCACATGTGTGTGTGTGTGTGTGCGCGCACGCGCGCATACACACTTGTCTGTACGTGAGGAAAGAGAGAGGGAAAGACTAAGGTAGAGGGAAAAGTTAATATTTTAATGACGCTACTCGTCACAGAACAACCTAAGAAAATAAAAAAACTTCCACTTAAATGTAAGAGTTTTTCCACTGAAAAGTTAGTTTTGTTCATCTCTCAACTGTATTAATGAAAGAAGAAACATTACAATAGAAAGCATGAGGACTTTTTAAAACTTAAATTATGCTTCGACAGCAATTTTTTTTTTATCCTGTCTAGTTTGACCGGAACGAGGTAACAATGAATGAGAAAAACAAAAATTCATTATTCTTCGGTTTCGTTATGGTCAAAAGTTTAAGCAAGTTTGAATTGATTTTACAGATTTTTTTCTTTCTCCTTAGTTGTCTGCACGAGCAAAATAGTTGCAATTAAATTCAACTACTCAAAGAAAAGATATTTCTATAGAAAGCATGTGAAATATTTTTTAGAGACACCTTAGAAGAAAAAAAATCTATAAAATAAATAATTCGTATTAGCATTATCTCGAACACACGGTTACAATTTCTCGTATCTGGCTCGCTTGAACTTTTGGCCATAACGAAAACGAATAATATTTTTTTTTCACTGTTCGCTCATTGCAGTCAATCCAGAGACAAGATTATTTTTTCTCTTCAGTCGATGCAAAATTTAAAGTAAAAAGAATAGTTAAATAAAAAAAAAACCTTTAAATTTAAAACATTATACGCTTACATATATCGTCACGTCACGAGTCGCTTAACTCATCTGGCTCGTAGGTACACCATTTACAGTGCAGCCATAGTAGCAGTTGTTTGGCTACGACATGATAGATTACAGGAACCAGACCTACTTCGGGTTGATTTTTATTTCACTTTATCCTTCTTCTAGAATGGTTGTCATCTCGGGGAAAGGAATCCCCGCCGATAACTATTTCACCACACACACATACATACACACACAAACACACACATATAGATATATATATATATGTATATATATACAAACACGAATACATACACACACATATTTAAGTATATTTCATTGCATAATATAGATATATGTCTATTTTTATAATGATGCTTTTTCGTTATCTAATTAGCTTCTTGATGTTAAGTTGAAATTCATCAATAAAGGCGCTGTATTTCTTGTTAACATCATCCATTATCCACCCCCACACCCTCACCGCAATAAAAAAAATAGTTTAGTAGTAAACGAACAGTATTAACATAACATAGCGTGAAGTTGAGCAGCTACATTGCGTAAGGAGAGACAGGTGCCCAAGTGTTACCTGGCTCTTAGTCATCCACCTTTATTAACGAAAACAAAATCTCAATCGTGACATAGAATGTTAGGTCACTATACCAACGTGAGAAGTTAGAAAATGTCAAAGAGTAAATATAAAGGTTAAATATTAACAATCTTTGAGCATATGTGAAACTAGACTGATAAGCAATGGGGACTTCATAAGCGAAAGACACAAAATCCTATAGACAAACGGAGAGACAAATAAAAGTGTAGAACTAATCTGCACATATAAAACAGAGGGTGTCAGTCTCTCTGTCTGTGTGATAGCTTTTCACTCGAGATCCATCCAATCGATTTTGACCAAACTTGGCATAAACATTGTACAATGTAAGAAATATGTCCTTAGCTTAAAAAATCGACAATTTAAAAAGAACCAATAATCGATAAAGTCAATCAAAAATCGATAAATTTAACTTTTTTACTCCGATTTCGTTCAAACTCGGTATGTAGGTTAGTAACATCATGACGAGCTCATTTTTATTACCGCGCCACTGCGTTTAGCGAAAAACCGCTTAAAAACGAAAAATCGATTTCAACACAGATCGATTTCAACACAAATTTTAAACTAAAACCTCCATCAATTTTCAAGCAATCTAATACAAACTTCACTCAATTGTAACCAACAATAAGTTGATTGTTTAACAGTGATTTAACTTGATAATTGGGTCTATTCATATAGTGAAAACCCACGTAAATAGCGAAAAATGGCGATTTTTACTGGTTTCTTTCTTATTCTTCGTTCATCTTTCAACTAATTTTCATGAAACTTAACAATTGCTTTATAAATGTATCCTCTTTTATATCACTGAAAAATTGAATTTCAAAAACTCCAAAATAATTGTGGTCTGAAGTGGGTCTTCGTGTTGCCTGTTTTACCCCTTCTTCTCCTCGGCTAACTTTCATTGAATAAATACAGACTACTTCTGTTCTATCAGTAACTGCATTAATTCAAAATGTTTTTTAATGAAATTACTTTAAAGTAATTGAAGAAGATAGACTCTGTTACATATAAACATGATGCTGCTTTTGATCCATTCTAATTGAACGCTTTTTCTGATCGACCAGCTAGGTATGGCTGATAGTATTAGATAAAAAAATAAGTTCTGGGATACTAGCAACTCTAGGGAAGAATTCTTGTAAGGGAAGTGAAACGAGAGCTGTTTTATATGATCATCATATCAGTATATGCGGCACCGTCACAAATTACAGAAGAAAGAATAATATGTTTTACAATAAACTAGGTTCAATTAGCAAGAAATGATTATATTTATAGGGATCGTAAATAGAAAATAGATAGGAGCAATAAATTGAAGTAGGAAATATGGACTTTGATCCCGTAACGAACTCAAGGAAAATAAGTAATAACCAAAATTTACTTATAAGTAGAAAACGATAGGAAATAGTAGAGAGCCATGATCGCCAACGTCCTGAAGGAGGACGTCACATAGACGAATAAAAATAACCAACACCATGTTTTAATGGTGTCCAATACACTTGTGGACATGAAAGAACATACATTTACTTAAACCCATACAGACGACGTAACAATCAGTAAAAAAAAATAGTTTAATGTAGTTATTATATACTTTAAACCAGATCCAAGAGAAGCGATCACCTGCTAGTCATATACAAACAAAAGATAAAATCACAGGAATTGATAACATCTAAAGCAACACTTATACCACAATGCAATAGACTTGAGAATGAATTTACATACAGATATACATTGATATAGTCAAAAACAAATACAAAACCTCATAAGCCAATAACCCAAAAGAAGAACACCTCAAGGGAAGCACTAGTGACATCAAAAAAAAAAAAAAAGAAATAATGCTAAAGAAAGAAGAATGATAAATAAACGACATAGAATTATAAAAATAATTAAAAAGAGAAACAGTAGACGAAGTGAAGGAATGACAAAAACATCGAATGTTAGATAAAAGCATTTCAAAGAGATGCAAACAAGCAAAATATGATTGACTCAATGAGAAGTGTGCAGAAAAAGAAATACTATGGGACACAGATATAGCAGACATGCATAAAATATAAAATAAATTGCAGGACAGCAAATGTACTCCCAGACAGTGTTAATGTCATTTTAAAAAGGAATGCTTATAATAAATCAAATACAAATAAGGAAAAATACACCAGAGACTGTTTCCTTGACCACATGGGAGGGAAATCTAGATTAAAGAGACCTGATAAAAGGAAAGATAAGCATTGGCCAAGATAAACAGAAACAATCCAGTAAGATCAGATTGGATTGTAATAGAGATGTCAGCCTTAGTGGATTTGGAAATGGATACGATTACCTAAAAGTAAATGAAATATATGACAGAGGTGAAATACCAGAAGACCTGGATATATCTATCATTATAGTGATGCCAGAGAAAGTAAATGAATGCGAACTCCATAAGACAATCAGCTTAATAAGTCACATTATAATTATAATGAATAGAGCTTAGAGCAGAACTAGACCGCGAATACAGCAATAAAAGTGTAGCTTTGTTTAATACACTGGAACAAGAAAGGCTATCTTCATAAAGGTGTTCTTTGAGAATACTATCGTAACGAGCAATCAAATGCAAGAAAACGTATACCTATGTTTTATAAATTACACATTTGAAAAGGTAGGACACAAAGAGCTATTTGAAGTACTAGGAAAGCTTGATTTATATTAGAAAGGTATTAGAGTAATATCCAGTCACATCTGGGAGCAAACAGCGGACATGAACATAGAGAAAGAGTTCAGTGAATGCACAAAAATATAAAGAGAAATAAGACAAGGATGCCTTTTTTAAAAATATTTTTACAGGATTTATTCAATCTAATAAACGAAACAATCCTGAGAGAACTAGAAATCCTCCGAGGATTTATTATCAGAGCAATGTGTTGATGACACGCAAAAGGAAAGCTGAAATACCTCTTAGCTAAGGTAGTAAAGAAAAGCACGAAGTAAGGAAAAGCTATTATCTGTATGTTGCTGTTAGCAAAAGGGACAGTATAAGGCATGAGGTATGTATTGGGGACGTCAAAATGAAGCAAATACAGAAAATTCAACCATGTGGTCAATGTAATGTGGAAAATGTGACAGAAGTCCGAAGGTGGACCGTATGAACGAAAAATGTCTTCCAGTAAAGTTTTAAAAGATAGAAAAAAATAGTCAGAACCAAAGAAAAGACTTTTGAAATGAAAAGTAATATCTAATCTTAAGTGTGGCAGTAAATGTCTGACAATGTTTTCACAGAGGAAGAGAACTGTAGCAAGAGAGATATGATTCTACCGGCGAATTCTGAGAATATCATGGACAGAACCTGTGAGAAATCAGGAAGTTTTAAGAAAATAAGTAACTGCAAAGAAACTTATACGTACACTCAGAATGAAACAGCTGAATTTTCTAGAACATAATGAGGAAAGAGGACGAAGAGAATCTAACAATCACAAGACATACTGAAAGCAAAAAAAATCAAAAGAAAACATCATGTAAGTTACTTAACGAGTGTGTGTGAATAGATTGATTGATGCATTTTTACGGTTTATCAACCTTTCGTAGGTAATTTCAATCCGACACATATTTTGCATTGTAAAAATAATTCTTTTTTTTTTTTTTTTTGTGAACATTTTTATTGTCTGAAAAACCTTTTAAGAATAACACTGATTTTTTCAAATATATGTCTTACTATTTAACCCATAGCAAGGCGGGAGGTGGATCCATAACTTTCCCAAGGGTATTTGCGCATATTTAAATGCAACGAACCCGACTGGAATTGGAGCTCGGCTTTCCGGTTTCCCATTTCCGCTATCCATTACATCACTTGCACGCCCAGTTATGTTAATAAATGACAGAACAAAAACAAAAAGGGATGATAGAAGCTTCAAACTTACTGAGAGCAACACAAGATAGAAGGTTGTGGACAATCATGATTATTCAAGTCCTGAAGGGATAGGCCATATAAGACAAGGAGAATACACTTTGAAAAACTGATGTTTCCATGAGAAAGTGAATGCCATTCTCAGAAGGATTTCGATATAAGTATAGATTCTAAAGAAAAAAGGAACCGAAAATAACAATGCCTTTACCAAATAAAACTACACGTTCACATAGACAAAAGAAAAACATCATGGCAGCTGCTTATCGTCAAACCACTCGTTCGTAAATAGCGTTTCAGTGTTATGTATTGTTTGGTACAAAAGGCTTTGTTCTCAATTGACAATGCTTTCACTGTCGCGGGTTTGAAATAAAACTTAGAAATAATTACAATGCAATATTTTAAAGACATATTTTTTTCCTTTTGTCAGGGGGTAAAAGTCAAACAAACAATAGGATGCTAGCGTTTGAATCAATAACACTGACGACAAAACATGACAACAAATTATTAAGCTGTATATAGAAGCTTCTTCCATTTTCTTTGTTTACGACTTGTGTTTTCATAAAAGCGACATTAACTAATGCACAATCTGATCAATCCAACGACGTATTTTATTAATTCATCTGGCATTTTTTTCGTTTGATGTGCAATTTCCTTCCCTTGCTTCTTCTCTCTTGCTTGTGGCATCACATTGATATCTGATTACCGTATATCAGTGAAACGGTACCAGAAATGGTTCTTCTTTCTCTTTCTCTCTTTTTAAATGACTAATCAGATTGCACAGCCTGGTCAAAGTTTCCAGATGTCTGGCATGTGCCGTTTGTTTTGCAAACTGTTGCATTTTATGGTTCTTATCCAGTTCTTAGAAAAGATGAATTTTTGAACAGGATGAGCCTACACGGCGAGACAATACTAAATTTTAAGTCGCGTATGTCAATAATAATTCCTAAACTTAACATAACGTAACGTAACATAAATCAATTCAACTTGATTTTTTGTCATCTCAATTATTAAAGGAATTCTATGCTTGTCGTTGAGCAATGTTGAGCAGGTTACGTCACATAATACTACAGATGAATTCAATGTCTATTAAGATTACTCCGGCTCATTCTTTGCGTAAGAATTTAACATTTTGACCTCTCACTATAATAAAGAAAATTATTCCTAGTCTTAAGGCCGGCTAAACTGCTGGCCCCTGGGAGTTGGAAATTAGTCCATAATAGTAACATGACAGGAAAATGAACGTGGGACCCGGAGGTCGGGGTAACCTATACGGTCATTACAGTTTTCCTCAGACAAGCATTATAGAGGGTTACTGAATTAGGTGTGTGATAAGAACGTAACAAAATGAAGTAGAAACTGAAGATTACAAGGATATAGCAGATAGAAAGTCTCTGGACTTCAAGAGTTGTAGAATTCAGGGAGAGCATCTTCATGGGAGTCATTTCTACAAAGTAGCGGTTCGTAGAAAGACGCTTTCGGAGTGGAAAGCCCTTCTTACAAAAGGATTGTAGGGAATGGAGATGATTCAGCCCCGTGAATGTAACAAGGCAGATTTTGTCTGTAAAATTCTGAGACGTGCTAAGCCGAGCCGAGGCGATGTCCCTAAATAATGAGGTAATAATAATGAGGAATTTCCACAGAAATAGCCATAGACTAGCAAAAGGCTTGCGCTGTTGAGTCTGTGTGAAAGGGACTGTAGAAGGGAGATAAGTCATCTCCCCCAAGACGATGCAAGTGAATGTGGTGACAGTTAAGTGGTTATCTGAACGGTGAATGGAATCTTTTTGACGACTTTAAATTTCGACAGATAATCTGGGTCCACGAATTCGAACGTAAAAGAAATTATGAATAGGAAAAAATGATGCAATTGATAGTCACAAAGTTTTTGATAGAAAATAATTCTCCTACAGTTACTGTGTAAATTAGAATAGCCACTCCTCACTTAAGGAATCCGGACTTACCACCAGTTATAAAATCACATAAAATAAAATCAAATAAAAAATCCAATCAGTTGTTATTGTACATTATATAAAAACATTGATCCTGGTTGTTTTCTTTCTTCTAAATATACTGAAATTGATAAATTAAATAAAAACAAAAATAAATATGTACTTTTAATGTAAACGGAAGTAGTGTAGAGAATATAGAACTGATTTTCGAATTTCTTTATTAAGTTCACTATTCAGTACACGACTGTACTATATAAATATTTAAAAATAAATTAAAAATGTTAAAAAAGCGAAATTAAGGTTATCTAAAGCTGCTTCATGCAAACACATTACACGCCGAGCATGCCTGAAAGGTGGGCCATGTACAAGTTGTTGAAACGAAACCCAGTCGTTAAGTAAGGTGAAACTGTGCAGTATTCTGCAGATAAAAGGGATTTTTCACAACAAATTAAAAAAAAATGTGAATAGAATTTCATTTTAAGTCTAATATCCGGTTATATATATAAAGCTCAAATAGAGTTATTTTTTTAATATCTTTTTATAATTTCACTCCAAGCAAGGCAATAAAGTTACTAAGACACAAAAGGTTACCGAGAGTGAGAGAATAGAAGAAAAAGAAAACATTATTGTAGAGTAGAAATGGAAGATCAAAGTTGACTGGGAAGCAAGAAGCTGGAAGAGAGTTCCACAAGCGAGAAGTGCGATAGAAGAAACTGTTAGCATAAAAATTATGATTGCGTCTAGGCATACCAAATGTAAAATCATGAGACCTCACCGCCAATCTAGTACTGCGCTTAAATTTGTAAAGTTTAGGTAGCAAAGAGGAATGCTCATGCGAAGAATTTATCATGGAAATATTTATAGAAAAAACACAGAGAAAGTAATTTACGACGGTGGAAAAGGGACTGAAATCAAGGTGTCAATATTTAAATAAAGGATGTGTTAAAACATATAAATATTTTATGGATTGCTATACAATGGTTTCGTGGAACAGTAAACTTGAAATATAGCAACAAAAAAAAATAAGGATATCTTAATTTTAAAACCTCTGCACAAATATGAATATTTTCTCACGTTCGCAATATTACATACCAACTTAATTGTTCACACATTGGGCGCAAAAGGTTGTTGCTTGATATCCTCAGTTAAGTTTTGGAAATAGCTGGTACAAAATAAGGCAAAAGAAAATCCCAATAATAATCCCAAGTCAATCAGTGACTACGTAGGGCAGAGTTAAAAGCTGAACCGGAAGATTTTATTGTTGCGGCATAGGGCCAATGCTTGTTAAGTAGAAATTAAGTAGAAATTATCAAGCACACATACTAAAATCTTGTGTTAGCCCAAAATGGAGATTCTGTGATAAATATCCAGAAACAATTTATTATCTTGTATCAGGCTGCAAGGTATTGGCTCCCATTGAATATAAAACATGTCACAACAGAGTGGGCCAAAACCTGCACTGGGAAATCTGCAACTTCTACGAGAAGGAAACTGAAAGAAACTGGTATGAACACCACCCAGACCCCGTTACGGAGATAGGACCCGTAACAATTTTATCGGACTACACAATAAACACAGACAGAATAATAAAAGCTAATCGCTCAGACATTAGAGACCACAAACAAAACAAATGCCTCCTTATTGATATGGCAGTCCCTGCAGATTGCAATGTATCTTTGAAGATCTTCAAAAATATTACCAGAAATAGATTTTTGACAAAACAAAATAATTAGCAGCAATAAAAAGTTTGTCGGCATTAAATAACACATTTAGGTTGATATGCCGGATAAAAAACCCAAACCAAACCAAATTAATGCAGAAACGACGGCAAGATAATCCTCTTCACGCCAATCTTTTGCCGTAGCAGACAAGCTGATGTAGATAGAATCTGTGCCTATTAGTGTTTACGTAGTGCAGGGTTAAAAGCTGAAACCGAAGTATTTGTTTTTGCTGGACAGGCCCAATGCTTGCTAACTAGAAATTACCAAGCACACATAGTGAAAAATTGTGTTGACCCCAAATGCTGATTTTGTGATAAATATCCCGAAACAATTGACCATATTGTATCAGGTTGCACGGTGTTAGCACCAATTGAATATAAAATCGGCCAATATCTGTACTGAAAAATACGCAGTTTTTACAGGAAGGTAACTGCAAGAAACTGGTATGAACATTACCCAGACCCGATTACAGAGATAGGACCTGTAACAATTTTATGGGTCTTTACAATACACATAGACAGAACAATGAAAGCTTATTGCTCAGGCATCGTGCTCGAAGACCACAAGGAAAGAATGTTCTTTCTTATTGATATAGCAATCCCTGGAGATTGTAATGCATCCTTAAAAATCTTCAAAGACTATCAAAATAGAAGGATCTTGAAGTAAAAGTCTGAAAAATGTGTCACAGGACATCAAGAATTCCATTTGTAGATGGAAACATTGGATTGGTTGGAGATGGTTCGATAGACTAATTGAAGGGATCCCTGGTAGCTCATCTCTTAAAGAAATACAAAAAAAAATATACTCAAAAGTACATCTTACACATTACGAATGGCTTATATATGTAAAAAGTATCTATTAGTACTTAGTAGTTATTTGTGTTTTTTGTTTTACAAAGATTATCATTACATGTTATGAAGTCACTTCTGACTTTCGGTCTCTGGTTGGGACCCAGAGGAAATGTGTATACAACATAAAGAAATATCATCATAATAATCATAAACAGTTATTCAGGAGTTCAGAACTTCAAGGTAAGACTGTAGGATTTATTCTTACAGTACAGGACCAGAACATGCTTACATGTATCCACGAAGCTAATATCTTGCATAATAGTATGGACCAAAAATGTACATTCTATAACCAACACATTAAAACTGTTGAACCTCTTATCTCAGGATGTTCAATACTCACACCCACAGAGTTCAAAAACTGCAATGATAGGTTAGGTTAATATCTGCATTGAAAGATCTTTCGTCCCTACGGAATGAAGACCGCTGCAAACTGGTATGAACATCATCCTGTATCTGTAGAGATCAGATGTAACCATCCTCTGGGATTTTTCTACCAACGCAGATTTTTTTAAAGCATTTCACCCTAAGCAAGGCGGGAGTGCTACTAGCACGCAAGGGGTTACAGAGGATTGAGAACAAGAGTAAAGAGGCGTTTTGGAGGTAAAATATAGAGATAAGGAAGTGGAAAAACGTAGGGTGTCAGATGTTTGTTGAAGATTATAGTCATCGGGAAGCAAGTAAGGAGAAGGGAGTAATGCAGACGGGAAATGCGAAAGAATCTGTTTGAGTAGAAGAGACGATTACATTTAACCATTTTGACAGTGAAAGGGTGGGACCGAGATGCCAACCTGGTAGCTCGCTTTAATTCATGCAGTCTGGGAACCAGCGAAAGTAGCTATTCGGAACAGTTGCCGTGAAAATACTTGTTAGAGAGACAGAGGGAGGCTGCGGCACGTCTGTGGAATAGCGATTGTAGACTAGATGCCAGATCAGGACCTACCATCTTACATATTCGTCTCTGGATTTTTTTCCGATGACCTCGAGATGTACAGCGGGAGCACCAGACCATATATGACAGCAACATTCCATCACACAGACAAGTTGTTTGAAGTGCCACGGCGCCAATAAAGTCAAACAAGCCACCATGTGGAAATGTTAGGCGGGTGGCCGACCTGTTGATATCCGCTGCACACTGATTGACATGAGTGTACCGAATGAGGAAAACATTGCTGTGAGGTTTAAAAAAAAATAAAAAATAAACATAATAACAATAATAATAATCTGAACAAAATTCTGTATGTGAAAGCAAACACTTTCTTTCCTCTTTTTCCACCAAAATCAATAAGCACAATTTAAGCAAAACAAGTTAAACGCTTCTTTTCAAAGTTGCTGTCGGAGATGATAGGATATAATTATCGCCGTTAAACTGAGCTGTCGAGGTGAAATTGTAAGCTTCTGCCTTAAAATTGGCAAGTGAAAGCCAGTTCTAAAATTGTCTTGTTTTCATAGAGAAAGCAGGTGCGATGTTCATCAAAATTACAAATAGAATTAATCATAAAAATATCTTTCAGATATTCAGCAGAAGTGTATCTGTATGTGTGTGTGGTGTTGTGATTTAGCAAACTTAATTCTCTTGCTGCCTCTATCTTCATTTTTATGCGCCATGTCCCTTCAAGACGTGGAAAATGATCACTCATTTACATGCAATCGTTGTATTTGTACTATACTTGACAAACACATAACTCACTGTATATCTTTTATAATGTTCACTCCATACAAGGCCCAAGGGGCACTCAATGTAGAGAATTACTGGAGGTGGTTGCTGCGTGAGCAACATGAGTAATGAGTGTAGTTTATGCGGATATATGGAAAAGATAACGATTAACCCAAGACTTGTAGTGATTAGGAAAGCCTCCTCTTGGGATTCTGTTTTACAAAGTAAAAGTTCTTGGGAAGAAGCTGAGTGAAACTTACTCTTTACTTAACGGATACGAAGGGAATGGGCGCGGTTCGTATTACGGAGAACTAATGAATATAGATCTTCTGAACATTTTTTATGGAAAAAAGATAGAGTAGCGAGAGGCTTGCAATGTTTGGTGTGTGGGAAAAGAGTTGTAAGGTGGAAAGCAATTCATGACCAACAAGGTCGCGTAGACGCTTTTGGGCTCTATCAAGTGTTGAAAGTGTAGACGGGAGTTCCAGCTCAGATACGGCAGCTCTACTCCTTTTTTATCCTGATCTGGCTCTTGTAAAGCGAGGGGATAGCTGGAAGAGTCGGGTACTTAGAGCATCGGTAAAGGGCATCTAACGTTTTTAACATCTTTATTGATTGATCGTATATACGAGTTCCACTTGAGGTCTAGGATGAGATTAAGTCCTGACAGACCTTTCATGGTGGGAGGTCGCTTTGAGAAAACACCCATTCATTGCAATAGACGGAAATGAGAGACCCTATCATACTGGTCAGAACTTTGAGAAGGCTGAGTGGAGGTAGTTTGAATCATGTGAGCGTGAAATATGAAAAGTTATGGATTGTCTTTGTTTAGTTGTTTTTAATATATGACAGAAAATGTAGCAACAAACAGTTAGTACGGTCGCAGCAATAGAAGCTTAAATATGCCTTCCGCTTCCAGATTCCTTGCATTAGATGTTAGATAGCTGACCGACCAAGTGATATGCGTCAGATGTTAGATATGTGGCCGACCAAGTCATATCCGTTAGAAGTTACATAGCTGACCGACCAAGTGATATGAGTTAGATGTTAGATAGGTGGCCTACCACGACATATCCGATAGATGCTAGATAGCTGACCAACCAAGTGATATGCGTTAGATATTAGATAGCTGGTTCACTAAGTGATATTAGTTAGATCTTAGATAGCTGGCCGAGCAAGACATATCCGTTAGATGTTAGATAGCTGACCGACTAAGTGATATGTGTCAGATCTTAAATAGGTGGCGGACCAAGACATATCCGTTAGATGCTAGATAGCTGACCGACCAAGTGATATGCGTCAGATGCTAGATAGGTGACCGACCAAGACATATCCGTTAGATGTTACATACCTGACCGACCAAGTGATATGCTTCCGATTTTAGATAGATGGCCGACCAAGTCATATCCGTTAGATGTTAGCTGACCGACCAAGTGATATGCGTCAGATGTTAGATGCTGGCCGACCAAGACATATCCGTTAGATGCTAGATAGCTGACCGACCAAGTGATATGCGTCAGATGTTAGATAGGTAGCCGACCAAGACATATCCGTTAGATGTTAGATACCTGATCAGCCAAGTGATATGCGTCAGATTTTAGATAGCTGACCGACCAAGTGATATGCGTCAGATGTTAGATGCTGGCCGACCAAGTGATATGCGTTAGATGTTAGATAACTGGCTAACGAAGTGATATCCCTTAGGTGTTAGATAGCTGGCCGAACAATTGATTTCAGTTAGATCTTAGATAGCTGGCCGACCAAGACATATCCGTTTGATGTTAGATAGCTGATCGACCAAGTGCTATCCGTCAGATGTTAGATAGATGGCCGACCAAGTGATATCCGTTAGATGTTATATAGCTGACTGACCAAGTGATATGCATCAGATGTTAGATAAATGGCCGACCAAGACATATCCGTTAGATGTTACATAGCTGACCGACCAAGTTATATGAGTTCGATGTTTGATAAGTGGCCTACCACGACATATCCGTTAGATGTTAGATGGCTGACAGACCAAGTCATATCCGTTAGATTCTAGATAGCTGACCAACCAAATGATATGCGTTAGATGTTAGATAGCTGGCTCACCAAGTGATATTAGTTAGATATTAGATAGCTGGCCGAGCTAGACATATCCGTTAGATGTTAGATAGCTGACCGACCAAGTTTAATGCGGCAGATGTTTGATAGATGGCCGACCAAGACATATCCGTTAGATTTTAGATAGATGACCGACCAAGTGATATGCGTAAGATGATAGAAAGGTAGCCGACCAAGACATATCCGTTAGATGTTAGATAGCTGATCAACCAAGTGTTATGCGTCAGATTTTAGATAGATGTCTGACCAAGTCATATCCGTTAGATGTTCGATTGCTGACCGACCAAGTGATATGCGTCAGATGTTAGATAGGTGGCCGACCAAGACATATCCGTTAGATGTTAGATAGCTGACCGACCAAGTGATATTAGTTAGATCTTAGATAGGTGGCCGACCGAGTCATATCCGTTAGATGTTAGATAGATGGCTGACCAAGATATATCCGTTAGATGTTAGATAGGTGGCCGACCAAGTGATATGCGTTAGATGCTGGGTGACCAAGTGATATGCGTTAGATGTTAGATAGCTGTCTGACCAAGTAATATTTTCCGCGCAGCAACGGCTACTAATATTCATCCTCTCACCTGAAATAAAGTGATTAAATAGAAACCTGACGAAAACTGTCTCTCCTTGCTTTCGCCTGTGATACATCGTTGCGTACCCTACTGGGACGATGCTGATAAACTAATAAAATTCAGAAACGGCGCACTAAGCAACAACTGATTTGCACTGCTTCTCTTAATTTGGGTACGCCTTGTACATGGTAAGTTCTACAAACCTTCATTATGTTGCTCTAAAATATTGTTTTTTTTTTTTCCTCCTGGTTTATTTATGTTGATCGAAGTCTTCTAGAATAATTCTAGTCATCATATTATACGTGTGGATATACAGAGTTTGGACAAATAATTGGAACAGTTGCAAAATCTACTCCTATATTTCAAAGACCTATTATATTAAGAACTTTAACTAAAACTTTGTAATTGTAGTTTATATCTATTGTAAATACGTTTATTTATCTAATTTACTGTCTTTGTCTTATTAATTTTTAGAATTTAGTAAAATTTAAGCTAACTGCGTGACCTCTCCGAGTTCGAAAAAGAGTAAATTGTTAAAGCTCACATGGAAGAAGCCTCGATCACTAAGGTTGCTGAACTGTTTGGTTTTTCAAGAGCTACCATATCAAGAACAATGATGCAATTCGAGAAACAGGGCAAGACCTCTAGCAACCGTAGCAATTCGGCCCGGACTTGCAAATTTACTGTCAGGGACTGACGTGCATTGAAAAGCAATGTTGCAAAAAATCATCGGACAAATGCGGCCAAAGTGACTGCTGAGTTGAATAATCATCTGAATAGTTCAGTTTCTACTAAAACTGTTCACCGTGAGATCCATAAGGCTCCATATCATGGAAGAGGCGCTGTGAGGAAACCTCTTCTCTTCACTCACAACATTCAAAAGAGGTTGAAGTGGTGCAGAGATCACAATGGCTGGTCTGCAGATCAATGGAAGCAAGTCATATTCTCAAACAAGTCCAGTTTTTCTCTTTTCCCAACTTCAGGGTGAGTTTATGTGTGGAGGCAGCCCAAAGAAGCTTACAACCCTGACTGCCTTCTTCCAACAGTGAAGCATGGAGGTGGATCAGTGATAGTTTGGGCCGCCATATCATGGAAATGTCTCAGTCCAATAGTTGCCCTTCATGGTAGAATCAACAGCAAAGATTACCTGAACATTTTGGGAGATCATGTTCATCCAATGGCTAAGACTTCATTCCCTGGTGGTGACTGCATCTTCCAAGACGATTATGCTCCAATACATACCGCTCGAGTTGTTAAGAATTGGTATGAAGAGCATGAAAGTGAGCTTGAATACTTGGAGAGGCCTCCCCAATCTCAAGATATCAATATTATTGAACATTTGTGGTGCATTTTGAAGCAACAAGTTAGGAGCCGCTATCCTCCACCGTCGTGTCGTAAAGAGCTGGAGAAGGTTTTAATGGAAGAATGACTGAAAATTCCTAGACGTATTAAAGCTGTCTGTGAGGCTAAAGCAGGACCAACTCCATATTAAATATATTTTCTTTGAATTTAACGAGTGTTTCAATTATTTTGTCCAACCCCTGTATCTGATAAGTTTAGCTAAGTCTTTCTCAAGGCTCAACTTGTGGGGAATCAATCTCAAGAGCGACCTTGATGATGATCAGGCACACAACACCAGTCTAACGGTTCAGTTATAAACTGATCTATAATACTTGTGATTATGTTTTTATTTGTGATGTGTCCCTTCTGGATGTGGATAAATTACTGTTCTCCTCAACTTCGAATCCTTTGTAGCGTTTTCTAAGCATTGTCTTTTCGCTTCCAATCTTTATTCTGCCATTCATTTACAAAATCTTGTTAAGTAGGTCATCAGCTTTCTCCCTCTGGTCTCTTTCCTTTAATATATCCTATCAGTGTCAAATTCTCCAAGTCCTCTTTTCTCATTATGTGGCATAGAAATTTAAACTGTCTCTTTCTTAATCTAATTGTAAATGTCCTTTTTCATTTCATTTTCCTTAAAAATTTATAGTTATTCACATGTTCAGTTCATGGTATTCTCAGCATCCTTCTGTAGAACGACATTTCTGTTGCCTCAAGTCTATTCATCATCTGTAAGGAGATGGTTCAGCATTCATTGGCATATAGGAAGACCGATATTACATATCAGTTCAGCACTCTTTTATTTGTTTGTTACTAAATTTTCCTGTCTCTTAATAGTTTGCTTAGCTTTTGGAAGGCATTATTCGCTATTCCAATGCGCCTTCTTATTACATTTTACGTTTTCTGTCAAAACAATTCTTAGACATTTGAATTTTCATAATTGCTTAAATTTTTTTTATCCTCAATTTGTAATTAGCATTTTCGGCCATTCTGTTTGCAGACAAACCTGCTTGTTTTGCAGAAAAATTCCATAGTTACAACGGATACATTTACAAATCTTAAAATAATACAGAGCGCCTTCGCGCGTGTTTATAAACATCACTATCACAAAGGAACCCAGATTTTATCACAATTACAATAATTTTGTCTTTGTAATTTACCCCTGAAGATGATCTTAGAAAAGGTCGAAAGTACTTGGATTAACAAAAACTATGGCGCTTTCTTTGATGAATTTCATCCTAACATCAAGCAACTGATTAGACAGCTGGAAAGAATCAGTATAAAAATAAGGAGACATTATATACGTATGTCAATATTATTCAATGAAACGCGCAAACACACACACACATGTATATATATATATATATATATATATATATATATATATATATATAAAAGTAAACATAGAAGTCAACACTTAGAGGCGACAGTCTGTTTCATGCTAGATGTAATCGTCAGGCCTAACGATTACATCTAGCATGAAACGGACTGTCGCCTCTAAGTGTTGACTTCTATGTTCACTTTTATATTTACACAAGCTCTATCTCTGATATTGAGCACTTTATCCCATAAATATAGCACATCTTAAGACTATATTTCTTCATATATATATATATATATATATGTATGTATGTATAAAGCCTATACACGCACATATATGTATATGTGTGTCTGTGTGTAGGCTTTAAGCGTGCATGTGTGTGTGTATGCACGCAGTCAGTATGGTTTAAGGATATGTGAGCATTATTACAATTCCTCCTTCGTATGCAATCATATAAAAGAAAATAAAGGTGAAGGTTAATGCTCTAATTTGGTGCATATGTCATACCAGAGGCCACTGTATCCGAATGACCGACGATAATGGTTTCCGATTTCTCTGAAACATGTCTCGAATCACAGGAATCAAATGGAACCCGGTTGGCATGGAATCTTGACAGCCGACGGTGAGAGCACGTCGTTTCAATTCGCTAATAAGATTTGAGAAGAGCTTTCATGTGGCCAGATTCGGAATGCCACTTCTCATTTTAAAAGCCGGAACCGAATACAGTTCTAGGCACCCCAAATATTGATAAATAGCAAAGTCTATTCTTTGGAACTGGTAGGTTCAAATTGGATCAAGAATTCCTAGGATACAATAAGTTTCGCTATATACATGGCAAGTGGTCCTTACAAGCCACGAAACGTTTTAATACGTTTTTTTTTTTTTTTCTGAAATATACTTTCACTTTATAATTCCAACGGAGAATATCAGGACAGACTGGGACCTATAGCCTTGGGTTACAACCTATCAAGAAGGACATCTTTGAATTCAAAACCTCAAACTATAGGTTTAATAGTCTCACCAGCCCTCTTGGGCGTAGTATTGTAATGGTTAATATGGTAGGAATAAGGAGACCGAACAAAGGGATATAATACTATAAAACACTTTATTTTCACTTTATTTACAAGCGAGAATTTGGCTCGAATGACTGACCCTGAGATGTACTTACTTTCGTTTAAATAAATATTGGGCGAGTCTATTTGACTTGGGGATACCCAACAGTGAGTACGGCTACACTTCTAAAGCCATGGTCGATCAAAAAGTGAGAAGGTTCTGGATTTTGACTTGGGTACATTGATCTTTTCTTTCGCTCGTCTTATATTTTTTGTCGATTAGTACAGTCGGTCTCGTTGTGCGAGTGGCCGAACAGTTACTGGCACTCGATTGTTAAAAAAAAAAACCTTCTCCTCTTCTGACAATCCCTCCGGAAGAATCAGTAAGGAGAGCCCCTTAGAACTTTCTACCCACTGGGTTGATCAGCACAGACAAATTCGCCTGTACAACCACACATTCAAGTAAGCAATTTTTGTCTTCATAGAAGAAAAGAGTTATTTTCGTAAATAGAAACTCAAAAAGCAAACGATGAAATTAGTGTGGCACAAGGCCAAATAGTTAGAAAAGGAGCGCTCCATGAGAAGGTATGGCCGCGGTGTCGCTGTACATATGTGCAGGTGAGCAGATCCCTTTACGTATCTGGATTTAAAGCCAGAGATTCATTTATTCATGCATAGCGTGTCTTGGGTAAGTAGTCTCGGTTACATTCAAATGTATCAGCCTCTGTGAACGAATCTTCCAGTGACGTTGCCAGCCATTTTCCCCTCTGTCTTCTTCTTCTTCTTCTTCTTCTTCTTCTTCTGCTGCTGCTGCTGCTGCTGCTGCTGCTGCTAAAATCAGTGTATTACAGATTATCTTTGACTAAGATTCTGTCAATGGCTAGTCTGTATTGAAAAAAACTTGAATTCAATATTTTTCGTTATACCTGATCCCAAAACTCAAATTATTTACCCATCAAACTAAACAGGATGCTTCAAATGAATCTGTGGTTAGCGAGTTAGTTTAGCTGATCATTACTACTCAGTAGCAAGTTCGATTCTCACTTGGTGTCTCATCCTTGTGACCTTGTGCCAAACTAATACACAATAATGATAGATGTAACGTGTACGTACAAACGTAATTAAATCACTACTATAAATAAATGCCATGAAGATAAAATAAATGAATAAAATGTCAGTTGGGTATTATTTCCCCTTTGATATCACGTGAGTTTAAAAACAGCACCGGATAAAAAAAAAAAAAAAAAACTGGCTCTATTCACTTCTGACCTTCACGCAGCTAATAATGGAATTAAGGTTGGAATTTTTTTCAGTGATTTGCTTTCTAATTTTCTGATAGACCCACTCAGACGCACGCACAAACATACAATTAAAAACATTTTTAATGCCAGTCATTTATTTGCCATGCTTGATGCACGCATATCTATCGATACATGACTGACGAAGCATATTTTTCCCGCAGTAGTTTGCCATTTCTTTCTGCGGTAGACTAGTTGCCATCCAAGGATATAGAACCCGGTCTACCTTGCTATTTACCCATAGATGGGGGAAAAGAAGAGGATTCATACATTTCCCAAGGGTATTCGCACATAAGTGATTGCAATGGATTCGACTGTAATTCGAACCCGGCTCTCCAATTCCTCAGTCCTAGCCGATATCCATTACTACACCGTGCCTCTGTATGTTGTAGTGTTACTAAAACATGGTCAATTTAGTTACGGTTTCTTTCTGTCTTTTGTTTTTAATTGGGGTTTTATTTTTTTGTACTTCCTTGAATATGCTGACATCTCAATTGAAATACGTCTTAATATATAACTATTTTAGGGAGAGTTAAAAATGTCCTGGCGGTTATTTATAAAGAAATTTGTACTCTGTTCTTATAATGCAAAGATTTGGTGAGAAATTTCTATGGAAATCTAACGATATGGAATCAGAGAAGCAAATGATAGGTAATCTTAATTTGAGCTTACAAAAAAAAAGTTCTGAACCACTATAGACGTGAAAAAAAGCAGTCTAAATAATTAGACCTTGAGTGAAACTGATCAAGCATTAAAATAATATCGTTATCCAGTCAGATCTCTACACGAAAATGCGCATCGCTTATAGTTAATCGAATAATTACATCTTCATTTCACTTGTGAATATTAAAGTAACGCTGAGGGCATTACAACCACGACAGCAGTTGACTGCTGTGGTGGCTATAATTCTTATTAATGGTTCTATTACGATTTCAAGAATATCAGTCAGTGGTCTGTTATTTGTCATATTATATTCCCTTCAATCTGCTTATTAAAAAAGTCCCCACACACCCGCCAACACTCCGGTCACTTAATCTACATTCTGTGTGAGCGCGTGTGTGTTTGTATTTAAGTTACTATGCAGCGTTCGTCCGAGTGGAACAATACGGAAATATTTGTATCAAATGTATAAACTCGTTAGTTGTACATTCAGTAATTGGAGGTTCTGAATCATTCATTGATCTGGCAGATGCAACGGTATAGTCGATCAGAGCTAAACATAGTAAAAGAAATGCTTTTCTGCCAGCGAAATAAGAACATTTAAGCGAATGTTTAGCATTACTACTGATTCTGCGAAAAAAAAAACAAGTATAGTACAAGAGAAAACGCTCAACCCCCGTTCAAATAAAACATTAAAAGAGAACTCTACCATGGAGCAATAGATAACAAATTCATCTCATTCACTGATATTATTGTACTGTGTTCAATCTTTGCTAGCTATCTTACACATGTAGATGACTATTTGGATGTTGAAGTAATTGCGGATTTCCCATCGATAGCAATGAACAGTGTTTGCACTTACATAAAGGTTTAGTTTAGTTTGCAAATGATAATATTTTAAGTGCATTTTTCTTTTGCGCTACATAATCTTCCTAACAAGATTCACTATTATTTTGCTTTATTATCTGTCTATATTTCTGAGATGAGGTAGTATGTACATTATTTACATTATTTGGACTATTGTCCTCATCTTTGTTGCCATATTTATTACAACGTTTCGGCCGTTGTACGCTCCGGCCTTCTTCAGCTGGTTGGAATGTCAAACTGAACCCTTTATTTCGCTCACTGGGGGAAGACTGTTCTAGTTCTACGTGCCATGTTTACTGGATGACAGTTATCAGTTAACTCCTGTTAATTTCCCTCTGAAAGTTCTTCACTGCCTTAGCCGGGTATTGAACTCACACTCTTTGGGTCCTAACACTCACACTCACTGGATCTAACTAACGCCTTTATCCACTGTGCCATGTTGCGCTGATACATGTCGCTATGTCTTCACTGTAGTGAGAGCTCCAGCATATTTGACGCAGAACTGGTGCAGGAGACATTTTCGGAGTTTTGACTAGTTAATTGGGATTCCAACTTGCCCTGGCATTAATCCTATCGACAGTGCGATATGCCTTGTATTGGAGAAAGATGTTTCACGTATCTCTTACTCAACTGATGGTAAAGAAATCAGGCACTTTCGTTGAAAACAGATTAAGAGTTATGGTGAAAGCAAAGGGTAGCCATTTTGAATTCTGAATATATCTAAAATATTGTCAATAAGTAAAACAATCTGTAAACTTTCATTAAGCAAAAATGAATACTTTATTTTATGATAAAATAAATAATGGGTTAATGCATATGCCTCACCGGTATATATATATATATATATATATATATATATATTTATATATATATATATATATATATATATATATATATATATATATATATATATATCCCAAAACATAATAGGTAGAAATGTTAAACGACTTAAGCTCAACATGTATTATAAAAATTCAAAACAATTAACCCCATAGTCTCTAATAACCCTACAACCAGAGAAATAAATTCTCTACAGAAAACCAATGTAGTGTATCAATTTACATGCCAGTTCAGAGCTTGTATCGCTGATACTTATAATAAACCCACTACATATATTGGTTTTACTACAACCACGCTCTCCCGTTGACTTATCTGTCACCTTTCTGATCTTAATTCTGTTTCTTAGAAAAACATAGCCATGTATATAATATTAGACAGATATTAGTTGATAATAACAATACTCACACATACATACAATAAAAAGAACCTTCAGATATGGGAAGCCATCTACATTAAAACAAAGCAGCCCACAATAAAAAAAATTACATTAGAAACTAACCACAACAAATTACATTGCATCTAGACATTAGTTCTGTTGTTAATATTTCGGCATCTCGTGTGGTATGACATCATAGAACCGCATCTTGAACTTAGGAACTGCGTCTGCTATTCCGCGACCGTTATCGTCGCACAGCAATGTCAACTTAAATAAATATTTTCTTCGATGGTGAACATCTTTGTTTAAATGTCCGTATAACCACTCTGAAAATGACTCATATTATAGCAAGACTCTTTGGAAAAGCGAATTGAAACCTCTCAGTTACTGTGTGTTTATCAAAAAATAAATACGCTTCATCCCTGCCGTGTGCCGACAGCTTAGTGGTAGAATCTTCAACTGACGCCAATTCAGCCTGGTTTCAATCCTAGCTACAGGCAAAACTGACGTCTATTCACACTGATGAGCTGTGATAGAGCGAAACAGTCTGTCTGTGGATGACTATATATATATATATATATATATATATATATATAAAACTGAACATAGAAGTCAACACTTAGAGGCGACAGTCTGTTTCATGCTATATGCAATCGTCAGGCCACGTGTGCTGTTATTTTTCCCGGCTATTTATATATATACGGGTTAGTGGTGCATTGTGGGTATTCTGTTATGGCGGTTATTTCACCGGAAGTCGTTTGTTTATCTATTTAGGTCAAATTATATTGCTTGTTTTTATTTTTGTTTCTTATTTTATTTATTTATTTATTTATTAACGTAGTAAAAATTTGTTTATATCACTTATTTAACAGTTTTGTTTTGGTTTGGGAATTTAATTAAAGCTATTTGTTCAGTGTTGGGGTTGATTGTTGTAGTTCATTCTAAGTATTATTTTGGCGGGAACAGTTTTTAATTGATTATCTTTATTTGGGATTGGTTTGTTTATTTATTTACTTGGATGAATTTAGGTTAATTTATTTTACTTGTATATTTTCTCTTTTCGGTTTTCGATTTTTAAGTAACATAGTATTTTTTTATGTATTATTTCTATTTTTTTTTTTGTTATTTTTGCTTATTAGTATATTTATTTGTTTTTATTTTATTTTTTCCGTTTTTAATTTTTTAGGTTACGTAGTAAAAATTTATTTTCATGTCTGCATTTTGAGATGAGTTCGGATCTTTTGTTTAATAATTTATTTTGGTCGGGAAAAGTGATGATAGCTATAGAGCACTTTCGCTACATTTATAACGCAGTATGGACATGGAAAAATTTAACCTCGACTACTCCCTAAAAAACATACCCATCTCATCCCCACCTATATATAAACTAAAATTAATTAAAAAAATAGAAAGTTTCCTAAAAAGAATGAGATGGAAAGTCCACTTTTTAAACCGGGACCTTTACAATAACAACACACCTAAGGAAAAATACGGCTTCAAAACAAAAAAATGCCCCCCACAACAAAAAGAATTAGACAATTTCGAGAAAGACTTAACTGACCTAGTTAGAAACATAAAATTCCACAAAAAACAAGATGCATTCCAAAAAAAACTAAAAGCAGATATAACTAAAATAAACAATTCAGCAAGTGTATTTATCGCTGCTGACAAAACGAGAAATTTATACAAACTAAGTCCTCCTACACACAATAAATTACTCAAGAACAACATAACCAAAACATACAAAAAGGCACCCCAAACAACAGAACACGATATCAATAAGGAAGCTAAAACAATCGCCCAAAAATTAGACCTGGATGACCGAATAAGTTGTATTAGCAAGGCAGGAGCCTTTATCACACTAAAAGACCATAAAGAAAATTTCAAAACCAATCCTGCATGTCGACTCATAAACCCAGCCAAAAGTGAACTAGGTAAAACTAAGTAAAACAATACTAGAAAGAATTAATTCTGAACTTAGGAAGAAATTAGGAGTAAACCAGTGGAAAAATACGAAACAACTATTGACTGGTTCCACAGCATAAATAACAAACAAAACTGCCAATTCTTACAATTAGACATAAAAGAATTTTACCCATCCATAACAGAACGTATGCTAGATAAGGCCATCAACTTAGCTCAGGAACAAGTAATAATACAACCAAGCGAAATCAACATCATTAAGCACTCCCGTAAATCACTATTATTCCACAATGAAGAAGCATGGATAAAGAGAGATGGGATATTTGACACTACAATGGGAAGCTTTGACGGTGCATGGCATGCGAAATCATAGGCATTTACTTACTAAACGAACTGAGCAAAATAATAGATAGAAATGACACAGGACTCTACAGGGACGATGGTCTCATAATCTTAAGAAACTGTAACAAACAAAACACAGACAAAACTAGAAAAGCAATAATAAAGATTTTTAAAAATAACGGATTCGACATAGATATAAAAACTAACCTAAACGAAGTAGATTTTCTAGATGTTACCTTCAACCTAAGAGAAGGCACACATAAACCATATAGAAAACCTAATGACAAACCACTCTACATACACACATCTTCCAACCATCCACCTTCTATAATCAAACAGATACCAAAATCGATTAACCGCAGGCTCTCTGACAATTCCTCCAATGAATCCCTATTTAACAAAGCTAAGAAAGACTATGAAACGGCCCTAAAAGATAGCGGATTCCCAGAAATACTCACATACTCACCACAGAATACAAAAAAGGCCAACAGAAGAAGAAATATCATATGGTTCAACCCACCGTACAGCAAGAACGTAAAAACAAACGAAGGGAAAATATTCTTCAAACTCTTACACAAACACTTCCCAGAATCAAGTACCTTACACAAGATATTCAACAAAAACACTGTAAAAATCAGCTACAGCTGCACCGAGAGCATGGCACAAATAATAAAAAAGCACAATAGGAAAATTATCAACAAACCACACGAACAAATTAAACCCACGTGCAACTGCAGAATAAAGAACGAATGTCCCTTAAACGGAAATTGTTTACAAAACAACTTAATATACCAAGCCACGATAAAATCACCAGATAATGAAGAAAAAGTATACATAGGAGTAACTGAAGGACCCTGGAAACAAAGAAATTATACACACAAAACATCTTTCACAAATAGTAAATATGCAAACAGTACAATGCTTTCTAAGTATATCTGGGAAATTAAAAATAAAACGAACATCACACCAAAAATATCTTGGAAGATAAGGAAAAAATCATCAGCCTACAATAACCAATCAAAAACTTGCAAACTTTGCTCGGAGGAAAAAATAGCTATCATCACTTTTCCTGACCAAAATAAATTATTAAACAAAAGATCCGAACTCATCTCAAAATGCAGACATGAAAATAAATTTTTACTACGTAACCTAAAAAATTAAAAACGGAAAAAATAAAATAAAAACAAATAAATATACTAATAAGCAAAAATAACAAAATAACAAAAAAAAAAAAAAAAATAGAAATAAAACATAAAAAAATACTATGTTACTTAAAAATCGAAAACCGAAAAGAGAAAATATACAAGTAAAATAAATTAACCTAAATTCATCCAAGTAAATAAATAAACAAACCAATCCCAAATAAAGATAATCAATTAAAAACTGTTCCCGCCAAAATAATACTTAGAATGAACTACAACAATCAACCCCAAAACTGAACAAATAGCTTTAATTAAATTCCCAAACCAAAACAAAACTGTTAAATAAGTGATATAAACAAATTTTTACTACGTTAATAAATAAATAAAATAAGAAACAAAAATAAAAACAAGCAATATAATTTGACCTAAATAGATAAACAAACGACTTCCGGTGAAATAACCGCCATAACAGAATACCCACAATGTACCACTAACCCGTATATATATAAATAGCCGAGAAAAATAACAGCACACGTGGCCTGACGATTGCATATAGCATGAAACAGACTGTCGCCTCTAAGTGTTGACTTCTATGTTCACTTTTATATTTACACACGCTCTATCTCTGATATTGAGCACTTTATTCCATAAATATAGCACACCTTAAGACTATATTTCTTTATATATATATATATATATATATATATATATATATATATATATATATATATATATATATGAAAAACAAAGGTGATTAATGTTTCCTATTTGGAAATAGATATATAACATAGTCCCACTGGTGGTGTCCACAAAACTGCTTTATATCTGCAATCCATCATTTTGTGACACAATGCGATGCCATAGTTCCTAAAGTGTGCCATCTATAAAATAGCTGCATAAAAACTAGAAAAGACCAGATTAAATTTTATTGAACAATAGTGAAATTCAGTAACGAATATACATTGATAATTTATTAGCAAATTGGGATGACTTCACATTTTTTATTCAATACTGTCTCAACCTAAGAAACTATTTGGCATTTTACCGTGTAAGGATTTGTGAATTGAAATATACCCAGAATAACATAAATTATGACTGTTATAGAAAAAAAATTGATCAGGAAACAATTAAATGCCTCGGACCAATCTTTCCCACGAACTAGAGGACATCCAATGAGCTATAAAGTGACATATTTCGAAACAGTTCAAAAAAGCTTATTGCCACTGAAGTAGCGATTTGCTCATATTGAGAATTACTTGTGAAACGAATTGAAATTTTCTGATATCTAATATCTATGTTTGATTACAAAGCTTTGCTAAATGGGGTCAGATATTTGTATAAAGAAAATTCTTTTAAAACGTAAAACCGTTTTACAATTACTTCATAAACAATGTTTCTTGTCTGTTTTGTTTGAAACTGAAACTCATGCAACTTATCCTGACCATCTTTGCAAATTCAGCTGAAAACAGAAGAAGCTATTTCTCATAGTTGCACAAAAAATAGCGTCGTTCTTTCTTTAATAAGATTTTTCGAACATCCATGCTAGTAGATGGAAATAAATAAATACATATCGTTTAATGAGTAAACAAAAAACAAAGTGTCTACTGAAATATTAGTATACATTAAAATAACGTTTAAAGTGTTAAAAAATATATATAACTTTAACTACTTAAACAAATATACAGGGTATCGTTAATGTCTGGACACATAGGCAAACATTTTTTTCCAGAAATTAAATTTCCCAAAAAATTTTTTCGAATAGGAATATTAACAAAAACATCTTCAAAATGGTTGCCATCATTTACGATGCAAATGTTAATGCGCTTTGCAAGACTCACGTGAACTCGATGCAAAAACTCCACATTAGCACGATTTTTAGCACATGTGTTTCATGCACGATTTTTATTGAATACACCATCTCCTTTGGCATACCCCAGAAAAAGCAGTCGATTCTTTCTTCTTTCGAGGAAACTATGTTTAATCTGCGGGGTTCAAAAATTCAGTTAATGTGATTTCCTATGTCTAGACATTATGGACACCCTGTATACACACTCACACACACACATATATATATATATATATATATATATATATATATATATATATATATATATATACATATTAGGTTGGTGCAAAAACAATGTCGTTTTCTCACATATGTTACTATGTGAGAAAACATTATTTTTGCACCAACCTAATATATATAAAAAGAAAGAACAGTAAGATATATAATCCGGTGTTCTTATAGATATTTTTATTCTTACAAAATAGTGCTCACTTTAAATTTACAGAGCATTAATATTATAAAGTAATTGATTTAAAATATGGTTTTTCCGCTACATTTGAAACATGGTTAGAACTGTGTAGCGGAAAAACCATATTTTAAATTAATTAATTTATAATATATATATATATATATATATATATATATATATATATATAAGTGAACACAGAAGTCAACAATTAGAGGCGACAGTCTGTTTCATGCTATATGCAATCGTCAGGCCTATATATATATATATATATATATATATATATATATATATATATATATAGCATATATAGCATGAAAACAGACTGTCGCCTCTAAGTGTTGATTTCTATGTTCATTTTTATATTTACACACGCTCTATCTCTGATATTGAACACTTTATCCCATAAATATAGTACATCTTAAGTCTATATTTCTTCATACACACACACACACACACATATATATATATATATATATAAAGCATATATATATATATATATATATATATATATATATATATATATATATATATAACAGTTTGTTGGTATTTGTTTCAGATTCGTATTCAAATTAAGTCAAATCCAGAATCTCTTAGCTTTATGCCATACTATGTTAAACTTAGTAAATGAAATAATCTAACTAGTCTCTTGTACTTCCTCCCACACATATTCAAGATGTAACTAATAAGAAATTCAGAGACTGGGCTTATATAATTAAAAGCAACAATGCGCCTGCGTGAAGTATGCAGCATACACTGACCAATGGGCAAAAAGTTCCCATCTGCTTATATATTCTGTTCGCTGTAACGCACCGCTTGAAGTAAACACTTTTTTTGTAATGTGTCGAGAAAAAAATCAACCTGTTCAAAAATCAACCAACGGATCAATGTTGTGTGGCAACAAAGAATTTTATGCTAGTGAAAAAAACTGAGATTAAGAAGTCAAGTTTACTTTCGTATTTCATGCCTTTCACATCATTCATAAAAGATGACGAATCTTGATATCTTGAAACCTGCGTAGGCAGCCATAAAAGAAGAATATATCATGGGTTTGGCAATGAGCAATTAATAATAATTACTTCTTTGCTTTAAGTCATTTCGGCTTACGAATGCTTTCTTAGTTTTCGTCGGAAATGATACCAGGAGAAAACCACACACAGACACATACACATATACATATATATATATATATAGTGATTTTTCAAGCGCAACTCAGATGTGGCACAAGTCCGAAAGTATGGGGAACCTAGTGAGGATCGAACTCACTACTCAGTCGTAATTGTTCTAGCGAAACAAGCTAGCTAACCATTACACCATCCCGAGGTACACACGCACGCACACACACACACACACACACACACACATATATATATATATATATATATATATATAATTATTTATTTAAAAATATGATTCCAACTCGCTACATAAGAGGTCTCATGTTTCAAAACAAGAGCCGAAAACTTCAAAATAATATTTGAACTTGAGTTAAAGTAGGCTCTGTTCCATCTTCAAGCGAAATTTTTTGGGGAATGACTTATTTCTGAAATTTACGAGTTTTAATAGTATGGTCAGAATTAAAATAAAAAATTTCCATGGTAACATCAAGGGAGGATTGTTTAGAATCGGCAGGGGAGTGGTTTTAATAATTTGTATCAGTATAGAGTTACTTTCATAGATGCCGGGTAACCTTATAGAAAACCTAATGCTAACCCCTTATACATACACCCGAAGTCAAACCACCCTCCATCCACAATTAAACATATACCCTCATCAATAGAAAATTGAATTAGCAGTAACTCCGCTAACAAAGAAATATTCCACCAACATAACGACTTCTATAACACTGCCCCAAAAAGTAGTGGTTATAAAAATGCTAACATTAAATATAGGGACAATTACAATAACCAAAAGAAAAAAAACAGGAAAAGTAACATCATTTGGTATACACCTCCGTTCAACCAAATGGTTAGTATTAAACTAGGACAGAAGTTCTTAGCTCTAATCGATAAACACTTCCCCACCAAAAGTAGGCTTAGTAATATATTCAATAAGAACACACTAAAATTGAGTTACAGCTGCACTGAAAATCTAGAAGGCATAATAAGAAGACACAATAATAAAATCCTGAACAAACCCCCTTACCTGAATAGTTTTAATAACTCTACACTTAAATCAGATAATGATAGGGAAAAATTATGTCATTGTAGAAACCCGGTAGACTGCCCATTAGAAAATAAGTGCTGCATCAAATCTGTGGTATACCAATGCACTATATCATCCACGTAGAACCCTAACAATAATATCATATACATTGGGTCCACGAAAAATACCTTTAAAACCAGATGGAGGCAGCATAAATGCTCCTTCAACAACATAAACTTAAGACATCAGACCTCTCTATCTAAATATTTTTGGCACCTGAAAGAAAAAAATAGGACACCTAAAGTAAAATGGAAAATCATTAACAGGACTAGAACTTGCAAAACTTGGGATGACCCATGCCCTTTGTGCCTCCATGAGAAACTACACATTATTAAGCTTCTAAACAATAAAAACCTATTAAACAACAGGCAAGAATTAACGGTTTTCTGCCGACACAACCGAACTTACGCTCTGAATAACTAGCTAAAAACACGCATACTATAAAATAAATTTTAAAATCCATAGCCCATATACATAGTTTTAATACCCTACAAAAACTGATAATCCTTTATGAAGTCGTCAAATAACAAACGTTACGGCCTTTTTATATACACAAATCCCTTTCATAAAGAGATATAATAAAAGAATAAAATAAAAATAAATAAATAAATCTCCGTAGACGCTCAAGCCAGACTATGCGAAAACTTCCTCCGTCGTAAATTTAGCCACCCCCACCTTACCCTGACCCGGCATCTATGAAAGTAACTCTATACTGATACAAATTATTAACACCCCTCCCGATTCTAAACAATCCGCCCTTGATGTTACCATGGAAATTTTTGATTTCAATTCTGACCATACTATTAAAACTCGTAAATTTCAGAAATAAGTCATTCCCCAAAAAATTTCGCTTGATGATGGAACAGAGCCTACTTTAACTCAAGTTAATTCAAATATTATTTTGAAGTTTTCGGCTCTTGTTTTGAAACATGAGACCTCTTATGTAGCGAGTTGGAATCATATTTTTAAATAAATAATTATATTTATGCTCTACTTTCGTATCGAGCACTATTTTTTAAAAATAATAACAAAAATACTAAGGAACTTTGGATTATTTACCAAACCAGTTTCTTTCCTATTTTCTACAATATTTTCACATATATATATATATATATATATATATATATATATATATATATATATATATATATATATATATATACAAAGAGATAGATAGATAGATAGATAGATAGATAGATAGATAGATAGATAGATAGATAGATAACTTAATAAAACAAGGACAAACGAAAGGTTACCAATACAGTACAATAAACATTTATTAAATCTTACTTATTGACCATATGACAGAAATGAAGCACGGAGAGAGAGGGTTTAAGTTCGGAATTTTCGGACACGCCTGTGTCCTTCATCAACGAACCGGCCGAATAAACAGAGAAATAGGAATTACTCACTGACAGATATTTTTGTAGATGGGGTATTTTCTAGTGGAAATCGTATTGTTAACGAAAACATGTTTAATCATATATGTGTGTGTGTGTGTGTGTGTGTGTGTGCATATCTGAGTACTTGTATGTGTGAGTGTCTAGAGACCACGTTTTACGAGATTCGTGCTCTACTTACCTTCCATGCATGCTAATAAAGGTGATTTGAAATGCAGATGACATGTACTGTCGATGGATTAAACAATAAGGTATACGTATATATGACACGGCTTTCCGTTCCGTAAATATAAAGAAAAATCAAATTTTTAAAGGAATCCTTTATACTGTTATGCCGTGTGTTTGTCTCTAGATTCGAACCCGGGAACGCTTAATACACTCAGCCATTTATAATTTCCTTTAGTTTAACCTACATCTTCTCCTCATCTGATATACTCTCATCTGATGATCCATTCCTATTATCATTACCACCACCAAAGAATCTGAATTATTTATGTTCTCACTACTTTCTCTTGAATACACATCTTGCGGCAAAATACCGGCTTTTCATCTCAAAATATTTATTTTATATGACATCTGTTGTTTGGTTTCTTGACGATAACTTCTTTTTTTTTCTAGCGGGTATCAAACTCGTCAAGAATAACTTTTACAAACTGGTAGTGACACCTAGTGGTCATCCATTATATTAAATACCTTGTTTTATGTACAGACATGTTTAATTTTAGTTTGGTAATTCCGGAGAACAAGTAGGGTATCGGAAAAGTTGATGTCTGTCTGTATCATATGCTATAAATAGATACCCCACAATCTGCAAATAGGTTAAATAAATTCTATTTTATAGAACCCTAGGTAATTAAAATTAACAGAAACTGAACTTGGTAAAAGTTATGAATTCTTAAATTTCCTTAATCAAAGTTGTAATCTTTGCTAATTTCCGATTAAATCATATATCCGGTTTTGTTTTAATCATTTCACACTTAATAAGGAGAAAGTACAATAAAAGAAAACGTTACAGGAAGACAAGATGGCGACTGACGTTGCATTTAACTGTTTGAAGATTTTAAGGAACAGAGAAGCAAGAAATTGAAAGCAATTTCTACAGTGCGAAAAAAAGAAATGATTAGAATAGAACATACGGTTAGATCTATCGTTATATAGCAATAAAGTGTCGCTGCCGAGACTGGAGTTTGAACACAGATCACCTGAGAGCAAACACAGGCGATCCCATTTTGAATAAGTAGATCACGTGATCTAAAAGGAAATGTATGTATGGGAATTAGCGTGCCATCAAAATGATCACTATTTCTATTCTATCCTCTATTATTATACGCATCGCTATTCTCTATACTATCCATTATACTATTTCTCTATACGCATTACTATTCGGCGTTTAATTTTCGATCGAGTATTATCGAGCTAGTAATATTCGTGCGAGTGGTATTCGAAGGCGTCTGACACCAGTATTGTTCAACGGCGTTACTATAGTCGTATCTGCGATTTCAAAGTCTCTACTACAACGAGCATTACGAAAGTGACGACGAGTATTCGTTGACATCACAAAAACTATCTAGTGAAATAGAAAAACCTTGAGTCCTAGTTGCCAATCTAGAAGCAGACTTAAATTCCTGAAGTCGAGGCAATACCGAAGACAGCTCACCAGAACAATTGCTATGAAAATATTTGTAGAAAAAAACATATTCAATTTGAAAAAAGAGAAAATGAATGGAACATCATTTGCCTTCAGTTCGAGGAATTGGCACAACTAAGATAACACCTTAATTAAAAATAGTTACCAAAAACTCAAACTTGAATTGATCAGATGTTTTTTAAAATAAGAAAGACTTGATTTGTTGAAAAACAGATAATTTGAAATAAGGAATATCTGTCTGTTGCCCGACCACACATTCAATCTTCATTCAAAGATAAAATAAAGAAATGACTTTCAATCACAAAATTAAAAATGATTGTAATATGTGCACCTAACCAACAGTTAAGTTGGTTAGTAGGTTTGTTGATTTAGGTTAGCAGTATATCAACCCCTATGAGTTATTTAATACTGAAATGTAAATGTTTTCAGCACAATTTTATAGCTTCAACTACAGATAAAATGTATTGTTCGTTCTTTTGCAATAAACCAGAAGAGATAGGAATGAAATGAAAAACACTGTTATATATTTGTATGTGTATGAATATTTGTTACCCCAATTATATATATATATATATATATATATATAATTGGGGGAACAAATATTCATACACATACAAATTTTTAATATATAGTATTTCCAACTAATGAATAAACATACTTTTTATATAATTAACTGTACACGGAGGTATAATAACTAAACATGCAGAGAAAACAGAAAAAATGATTTAACAGAAATAAATCTCATTTATCTATTTTAATGGGTGAAGAAAGTATTCGTACAATGCAAATTTCAGATTTTAAAACTTTTAAATTGTTTTAATACTCGATATTATTCAAGTGGTATAGTCTAGAATGTTCCAATAATGTTATCAGCAGTTATTTTTAGCCTAAAAATACAAACAGAACATTCTCCAATTGATATTCGTGCAAGAAGGTTATCATCATGGCAAGAGGTAAAGAATTGACAAATTCGCAAAAATAATTGATTGTTAAGCTCTGAAAAGAAGGTAAAAGTTAAAGGAACTTCTCAGACCAACTGAAGATTCCATTTACTACCATTAATACATTCATTGCAAAGTATAAAAAACCGAAAACGGTTGAAAACCAAAGAACAGGTCCTCCCCCGGAAAGTTTCTGCAAGATCTTCAAGGAAATTAAACAAAATCCAATGGTTACTCATCAAGAGTTGCAGGATAATTTGCTTTCATCAGGAATCTGTGTCACTAAACGGACAATAAGCAATGAAATTCATAGGAACAATCTAAAGTCACGCTCCCCTCAGAAAATTCTACTGCTATTGAAAAGGCACAGATATGCCGGGTTGAAATTCGTTCGTGAACATAAGGATGAGGGAAAATCGTGTTGGGAAAGAGTATTATGGACAGAGGAAACCAAAATTGAGGTTTGGGGCGTAATTCTAGAAATCATGTATGGGGGAAAGATGGCGGTGCCTTCAAACAGAACATAATTCCAACAGTCAAATTTGGTGGTAGCAGCATCATGGTGTGGAGATGTTTTCTGTAAAAGGTACTGGAGACATTTCAGTAATAGATGATAGAATGAATGCCGCAGCATATCAAAATATTTGGGAAGTAAATTTAATGATTTCACTTGAAAATCTTGAACTTCCTCCTGATTGGATCTTCCAACAAGATAATAATCCTAAGATAATGATCCTGAAATGCCCAAGTGAGTCCACAGATTTAAACCCAATCGAGAATCTTTGGCGTTATTTGAAAATTCAAATCCAGTCGAGAGCTCCAACAAACATCCCGGATCTCAAGACCAAATGCGAAGAATAATGGAACAAAATACCAACTAAAATTTTCAAATCGTTGAGAACTACAAGAAGTAAAAAATGGCTACTCTTTAAAAAGTATTATTAAATGAAGATTACGTATTCTTTTTTGTATTAGACGAATACTTTTTTCACCCATTAAAATGGATAAATGGGATTTATTTCTATTAAATCAAATTTTTTTCTGTTTTCTATGCATATTTAAGTATCATGCATTTGTATACAGTTAATTATATGAAAATTATATTTATTCATTATTTGCAAATACAATAAATTAAAAATTTGTATGTGTTCGAATATTTTGAATGTATATCAAAGAAATGGTGGGAAATGATTTTTAAAATGGGAAAGAAATTATATGTAAAATGTTTAGTTTTTCAAAAAGACTAAAATATTTTTCTTATTGACGGAATTATATATATGTATGTCAGAGGAGGAGACAAAAATGTATAATGTATAATTTTAACCGACATTTTGTTTACTTCATAATAAAAAATAAAAATAATAAAATTAAATATAATTTAATAAATACAAACATTATTTTAGCTTCTTTGAAGGACGAAACGCATTCCATAGAATTTATCATACTGTCATTCAGTTACTTGATATCATATATAAATAAGAACAAAATTTTATTACCTTAACAAAACTAAATAGGAAAAATAAAACAGGACGTATATGGACGGATATATATAAAGATTTCCTTCTTTGTATGCAGGGTGTTTATTTTTGAAGATGTTACATCGAATAAGTGTTTATTTTTACTTTGTTAGAGTTAAAGGTCATTTGTACGCTGTGTTGATTTTCATGCGAGTAAGAATCTCTTCGTAGGGGAAATAAGACACGTCTTGTCCCTATCGTAAAGAGAAAGTAAAAAAAGAAAGATTTGGTTCTATCTGTTCCCATATTGTTTCATATTTCCCCCAACCAATCTAAATAATAACTATTCTCAATCCTCTGTCTTTGTCTCTCTGTTGCCATAAATTTACAATCAGCAGAAGAGCACAGCTGAACCCAAATGCATGTGGTCGACCTTACGACTATAACCCCGTGCCCCAGGTTATCAGTGCATTGGCATGAATCATAATTCTTAAAGTAATGATAGAATGAATTCCTTGTGATTTCTATCGATGTAAAATATCCGTGATTATTCCACGATATCATAGATAGATAGATAGATAGATAGATAGATAGATAGATAGATAGATAGATAGATCATTTACTGGATATACTGAATTATTTATAGAAAAGGCACAGGGAGGCTACCTTCTGGCGGTAGGAAAGTAACTGAAGCCGAGACATCAGAACAATGATATTTCGGAGTCGTCTTTGGAGCTCTAGATAATTATTTCATTATCCTTATCTATCTATCTATCTATCTATCTATCTATCTATCTATCTATCTCAGTGTGTTCATATCTATCTATTTATATATCTATCTCAGTCTGTTCATTATCTATCTATTTATCTATCTCAGTTTTCATATCTATCTATTTATCTATCTCAGTTTTCATATCTATCGCAGTCTGTCCATAACAATCTATCTATCTATCTCAGTCTTCATATTTATCTCAGTCTGTTCATATCTATCTATCTATCTATCTATCTATCTATCTCAGTCTTTTTATATATATATATATATATATATATATATATATATATATATATATATATATATATATATATATGTCTTCATATCTATCTATCTCAGTCTTCATATCTATCTACCTCAGTCTGTTCATAACAATCTATCTATATATCTCGGTCTTCATATTTATCTCAGTCTGTTCATATCTATCTATTAGGTTGGTGTGAAAATACGTCGAAAAACGTCATTATTTTTGCACCAACCTAATATCTATCTATCTCAGTCTGTTCATATCTATCTATCTGAACTGACATATGAGAAAGAAAATAATAACACTTTATATTTTCTTGATATTTTTTCTCAAATCGCAACAATAAGATAAAATCTTGAATAACTATAGATTCTTATTTTACAACACTTAGGATTTAGATCCTCGAATAATCAACCTGATGAAGTAGAATACACTGGAAACATTTTTCAAATCTCCGCTATCCTAGTTATATCACATATAATACCAAATGAAAAGCACACAAAATTCACAAAGAATAGAAATGTAATAAAAGATATAAATGACATAGCAAGCATTAGGCACGAACTTTCAGTCTCTTTCGACTAATATACGATACCTCAGAATGAGCAAGCGATCAAAACTTGTAAAACGTGAAATAAAAAACTGTCACTAATTTCAACCACGACTTTACTCCATTTTTTGCTTTGCCACTTTTTTTCGTTAACAACGGTAATACCGCCGTTTCCCAGTAAAACCATGTCATTTTTTTAAATATTTTTCATTTTTGTTTTAATCATTTTATCCCAAACAAGGCA
>OZ010572.1:131893804-131943804 GCA_963932145.1 Acanthosepion lycidas
TTGTCAATCTCATCAGGCCTCAACGTCCGATAAGGAATTTATGGAAAATTATGGAAAGATTGTAGCAATGAAAAACATCGCCATAGATCATTTGAAAGAAGTAAAAAAAAGTTTGGACAAAAGAAATGAATCTATGCAAACGTCTTCCATGAGCAAGGCAATGATAAAAAAACAAATACTTTCTTTGTAAATATTAACATTTAAACTTAGATTAATACATATTTCTAATCTTGTTGGTTTCATGCACAATAAAAAAAATAAGACTTTACATTGAAAAAAAAAATGTTTTCCTGATTTTAGGCGGCGTTTCCAAAATTTTGCAAAACACAATCTAAAAATATTTATCTTTGGGCATGTCAACGAGGTATTAATAAGCCTCTCTCGGTAGATGAATTACGGCCGAGGAATGAATTTGATCTTCATTCGGTTTTTTCTTAATTTAGGCTTTTTGCCACAATTAAGCTATGCTTAATAAATCATTATATTTTTTATGTGAAGGTGGATCAATAACTCTAACAAAAAGTCATTATTTGAACTTTGATCTAAAATTTTCATTGTATAATGTTCAATCCAGGTCATTAATATTCACTACTAAATTAGGTGTATTGACAGGGGAAGAAATTATGTTTAAAATTAAAATTTTTCCATCATTAAGCTACAGATTTATTGATGTACCTGCTATATATTTTAACAGAATACATATTCCTTATCTTATAAGTTGTTGCACAATAAAATTTCAACATTTTAAATTAAAATTAAATTAAGAAAAAAGACAATAACAACTAGTTTTCATTATACTGGGGTTTCGTTTTTAAATTTTCATTTTTAAGAGTCTAATAATTTTCTGTGTTTAATTAATAATCAAATCTGTTCAAGCGATCATTAATGGTAAAGATCTTGGCATTTTTTCTTTTACAGAAAAAGAATAATTTTTATTGATTATTTTGTAATTAAATACTTTTTAGTGTTTTTAATATTAAAATATTTTTTCCTGTTTTGTTAATATTAGAATATTTTTTGTGTGCTGTCTTATAGTCAAAACATACATGGTTAGTGGTTTGGTCCAGAAACTAAGCCTGTATACAAAATAGTTCTCTTTCTAATCTACCTGAATGATAGTAATTTATTCTAAGTAAGAAATGGCACCATATTCTGCAGGATGGTGCTATAAAACAAAAATGGTTTCAAGATTAGGCCATATTCTGTGGAATATTATGAAAATATTGCATCAGTGAAAATGACCACCGTCATTCGAACCTTGAGTTGCCTTTATTTTAGAGTGACAGTTAAGAATTTGATCCAACCAGGCATTTCAGAAATAGAGCGAATTTGTTTCAGACGGAGAGTCCCGATTTTATTACTTTTTTTTTTACCAAACTAAGCTTTGTGGCACACTCTTTAGCTATGAATTAAAATTAACATGCCATTTTTGCCCCTATTTAATCTGTTGTTAAATGGGGAAACTTCGTTTAAAAATACATCCCCACCCGTTAACAACGTTTTCGAACGTAACGAATAACTGATACAACAAAAGTTAATAAAAATGAACACGCTACCACCCCTTGTCTGGATGATTAGATTTCTCTGTATCCTTGGTAACCATAAATTATGAATTTCCCTTGCAGTTAAAACTCAGTAAATTTTTAAAAAATAAGATACTCCAAAATTCGCTTGAGGATGAAATGAAACTAATGTTTTTAATTTAATTACAAAATTAAATTTAAAGTTTTTAGCTTCCATTTTTGAAACATTTACTGTGTAGCAAAAAAACATTTTAAATCAGTTAATTTATACAATATATATATGTATGTGTATATGTGTGTGTGTGTGTGTGTGTGTGTTAATGTACTTGTTATACTTTGAGCTGTATATTTCAGTATTATTTTACTCTGGGCTGTATAGTATAGTATATGTTATATTTTGAGCTCTCTATTGAAGTACTTGTTATACTTTGAGCTATATACTTAGGTATTTCTTACACTCTGAGATCTATAATAAATTATTTGTTATACTCTGAGCTATGTATGTCAGTTCTTCTTTTTTCCTCTATTCTAAATTAATTTCAATAGCAAATAACTCCTCAGGTATTCGATACTTTTGTAGTTTAACCTTTTTATACATTGGAGCTGCGTGATAAGTAAGGCAGAAGGACCTGAACGCTAGAAACTGCAGTTATTTTCATAGGTTAGCAAGGCTTGTATGAACTTGATTGGGAGTTTTGATTTCATCTGAAAGAGTAGACTTTTTGTGACAGTTGAACAGTTGTAACGCGTAAGTCTGAAATTGAAGTTCCTACTGTTAGAATTTTTTTTTTTTTTTTTGCGTAGAGTTTTATGAAATGTTTAATTCAGTAGTAGATTGGAAAAAAATCTACCGGTTCACATTTTCTCTTAATTTTAGATTCAATCTCATTCGACCTCTCTTGAATTTGAGCTTGTCGTGAACTGAGCTTTTTTTCTCTTGACTTTTTTCCTGTTCACTTTTTAATTAAATTTCTTTGGGGAGCTTTTTCTTTCCTTATATCGGGAATCAAATTTTCTTCTTACAACTATTGTGGATTTGTGTTCACTGAATTAATCTGAGACCACCAATGACGTTCTTTTTTTACATTTGCCATATTCCGCTAGAAGAACCTGAAAAATAATTAAATTAAAAAGCAGAATACATAGTAAGTCCAAATCTACAAGGATAAAATATTACAGCATATCTAGAGATTTTTTTTACATTTCTAACAGATTTTTTACTCGAAAGCTTATTTCTTATACGCACCTAAAGCCTACTTATGAGACGATTATTATTATTATTATTATTATTATTATTATTATTATTTCCTTTGATTTTTGGTGTGTACTCATTTCTTTCCGGGTCCCGACCAGAGACCTAAGGTCAGAAATGGCATCATGCCATTTTTCACTGAGCAATTTTTTAAAAAAATCACACATCTTTCACAAAGATATAGCCCTGCGTAAGGTGAGCGCTGTATCCGTGAGAACAATTTCTTTGCGGCATGGGTTGCCAGGAATTCCTTCAATGAGTCTGTTGGAATATTTTCCAATCAATCCGAGGGCTCCAACTACAAATGGAAATGTTGATCTTCTCATGTGCCACGTTTTTGAGATTTCGATTTCAAGGTCCTTGTATTTTAATAATTTTTTGAAGACATTCAAAGATACATTGCAGTCTGCAGGGACTGCCATATCAATAAGAATGCACTTTTTGTAGATGCGACCTCTAATAACGATGTCTGGGTGATTACCTTTTATTGTTCTTTGTGTATTGTGAAGTCCCATTATTATTATTATTATTATTATTATTATTATTATTATTATTATTATTATTATTATTATTATTTTCTTTGATTTCTGTTGTATACACATTTCCTTCCGGTTCCCAACCAAAGACCTAAGGTCTGAAATAGCTTCGTGACATTTTCCACTGATTATTTTTTAAAAGAATTAAGATCATACACATTTTATATAGATAAAGCTCTTCGTATTGTGTGAGCTGTACTTGTGAGTATAATTTTTTTTGTATTTCTTTAAGGCATGGGCTACCAGGAATATCTTCAGTGTATCTATCGGACCCTTTTCCAATCAATCCGAGGACTCCAGCTACAAATGTAATTATGGATGTCTTCATGTACTACATATTTGAGAGTTCCATTTCAAGGTCCTTGTATTTTTATAGAGTCTTGAAGATCTTCAAAGATATATTACAATCTGCGGGGACTACCATGTCAATAAGAAAGCACATTCTGTTCTAGTGGTCTTTGATCACGATGCCTTATAATAATAATAATTAGTAGTAGTAGTAGTATTTATCAAAAGTTTTTCGTTTTTACAGATCTTGATTCTAAAACTTATTCTACATACACATCTAATGAATATTTATGGGCCCACTGTATTATCAATGTTACTTGTGTATCCATTTTGTTAAAAATTACGGAAATTGCTACAAATCTTGTAATTTGTGAGATGTAATGAAAGCAGTTTTGAAACAATATATTGAGATTAAATAAATCAGAGAGAATTCACAACTAAAATAAAAGTCAATAAACCATTTAATTAATTCGTTCCCTTCCTATTTTTAGATGTTCAATGGTATCTATCATTCATTGATTACACCTGGTATTATATAAATCGCTTTTTGCTCAATATCTTTTCATGATTAAAATTTTGTATGTTTAATATAACAATGATTCGAAATAGAACCAATACAAAAAAAAAATAAGAAAAATTAACAACCGAACGATAAATATGGTGATCACAATGCCTATCTCAAGACAAAGTGTAAGCAAGACGAGTGCCTCACAAGAAAGGCTTGAACAAATAAGACTGCAGTCTAAGTAACATGGTATTAACGATACGGATTAATTAAACGATTAATTTTGACCGGGAACTAATTTCTCTAAATGAAAATAAATATTTTATTTTATATGTTGTAATATAATAAGCACATCCCTTCACTCCTCTTCGCTTGTAATCATCCACTATAATAAAATAAGGACTTTGAGTGCTAAAGCTGAATTAGTCAAATAAAGCTTCATAAAATTTTATTTAGATTCGTTGCTATATTACAGTATACGTGATTAAAATAACTAAGGGAAGTAACCATTCATAAATTTACTACATTAAGTTGAGTTACTTCCCTTCCCTTCCCACTATAGGAGGTGACACGAAAGAAAAAAAAAACTAAATCAATCCACAACGGTAATTATCACAGAGTAGATTCATATATATTAGTGTGTGTCAAAATATTTTGCTCTATTAAAATATTTACTCCGGAGCTCTATTTTATGTACAATGTAAACATCAAACGACTATTTATTTTTATCTTCTTTTTTCTCAATCAGATATTACGCCGTAATTTAACAACCAAGCGAGCGACATAAAAATGGGTAATTTTATTTCTTTAACCCCCCACCCCACACTACATCAAAAAATCCCCTCTAAGAATTCTGACTGCTTCACATCTCATTTCGAATCAGAGTCTCAGTTTTACTCAGACATGTTGGGATTTTGTCCGTCACTGGTCCAACGGCACCCAAAGTGACCAGAACAGCTTCTACTTTCTTAAGCTCTCAAAAGCGCGCTATACCATATTTCATATGTTAATACATTTACTCCTTCTCCCTCCTTACCTTGATATCTTAATATCGATGACCCAACACTGTTTTCCTTCAGGAAAGTATTGATATTAAGTCTACTTGTTTCAATCACATTATTACATTGCATTGTCAAGTTCCAGAGCATTAGTACACACCTTCATTTTCCACGACTGCAAGTGGTTGTTACTCCTACCACTTTTCTTTTTTTCTAGTTGTTTTTTATTATTATTTTCATTTCAGTATCTGTCTATATTTCTAAAATGAGGTATTATGTACACTATTTACATTATTCGGAATATTGTCCTCATCTTTGTCGCCATATTTATTACAACGTTTCGGCCTTTCAGTATCTGTCTATATTTCTAAAATGAGGTATTATGTACACTATTTGCATTATTCGGACTATTGTCCTCATGTTTGTCGCCACATTTATTACAACGTTTCGGACTTTGAAACGCTCCGGCCTTCTTTAGGCGGTTGGAATGTCGAACTGAACCCTTTATTTCGCTCACTGGGGTAGACTGTTCTAGTTACACGTGCCAAGTCTAATGAATGTCAGTTATCATTTATCTCCTGTTAATTACCCTCTCCAAGTTATCCACTGCCTTAACCAGGTATTGAACTCACACACTTTGGGTCCTGTCACGGGATCTAACCAACGCCTTTATCCAGATGGACACATGGCACAGTGGATAAAGGCGTTGGTTAGATCCAGTGACAGACCCAAAGTGTGTGAGTTCAATACCCGGTTAAGGCAGTGGAGAACTTGGAGAGGGTAATTAACGGGTGATAACTGGTAATTGACATCCATTAAACAGGGTTTAGTTCTACATTCCAATTACATGAAGAAGGCCAGAGCGTACAACGGCCGAAACGTTGTAATAAATATGGCGACAAAGATGAAGACAATAGTCCGAATAATGTAAATAGTGTATTTTTATTTCCTTTGATTTCTGGTGTATACTCATTGCTTTCCGGTTCCTGACCAGAGACCAAAGTTCAGAAATAGCCTCATGACATTTTCCGCTGAGCAGTTTTGAAAAATAAAATAACACATTTTACACAGATAAAGCCCTTCGTAGGGTATCAGCTCTACTTGTTAGAACAATTTTTTTTTTGTTTTTCTTTAAGGCATTGGCTACCAGGAATCCCTTCAATGGGTCAATTGGAATATGTTCCAATCAATCCGAGGACTCCAACTACAGCTGGAACTGCTTATGTCCTCATGGAACACATTTTTGAGATTTCGATTTCAAGGTCCTTGCATTTTAATAGTCTTTGAAGATCTTCAAATATGTCAATAAGAAGGCACATTTTGTCTTTGCAGTTTCTAATCACGATGTTGGGCGATTAGCTTTGATTGTTCTGTCTGTATGTATTGTAAAGTCCCATAAAATTGTTACAGGTCCTATCTGAGTAATCGAGTCCTGGGGAATGTTCATACCAATTTCTTGGTTTCCTTCCCGCAAAAGTTGCAGATTTTCACGTGCAGATATTTCCCTTATTCTATGATGCCGAGTTTTATATTCAGTGGGTGCCAATACCGCAAAACCTTATACAAGATGATCAATTGTTTCTGGATATCTATCAAGGGATCTGCATTTTGGGCGTTTAGTAATTTCTAGTTAGCAAGCATTGGTCCTATGCAGCAAGAATCAAACCTTCGGTTTCAGCTTTTAACCCTGCACTACGTAGCCACTGAGGGATACGGGTTTATTCCACGTTAGCTTGTTTGGTACGCGCAGAGTGTTGACCGGTTTATCTTTCTGTATCTGGTCGGATAGCATTTGCTTTTGCTTTCTTTTTTTAAGTACAGTGTAACCCGGATATAAGAGAGTTGTCGGGGCCGGATGATACGTCTCTTATATCCGGGTTTCTCTTATATCCGGGTTTGGTCTAATTTATATACTTTAACACAGGCTCTAATTTAGGACCAGATAAAATCTCTCTTATATCCCGGTTTCTCTTATATCCGAGTCTCTTATATCCGGATTACACTGTATTTTGCAACTGTAGTCGGTGTATTAGGCTTTACTTGCATTTCTTCACCCACTTGAAACTCTATTTTGAACTTGTTGGCTTCCTTTAGTATTGAATAAAAATTCTTACAACTTTCATGTTCTTTGACACAGATCATCATCTAGTTTTCTGTAGTTTCCATGTATCTTTGAAGGCCAATTGTTGTAGTTATGTAAGACATTGTGTCTCAAGTATTTTCCTTTTTTTACAGACCTTTATTTCAAAGCTTATTTCAGGTACACATCTAAGGACTATATATGACTCATTATTATTATTATTATTATTATTATTATTATTATTATTACTTTTATTTCGTTTGATTTCCGGCGTTTACACATTTCTTTCCGTGTCCCGCCCAGGGACCTAAGGTTAGAAATGGTATCATGACACTTTCCACTGACAAAAAAAAAAAAATTACATAGATAAAGCCCTTCGTAAAGTGTGGGCTGTACTTGTCAGAACAATCTTTTGTATCTCTTTGAGACATAGACTTCCAGGAATCCCTTCAATTAGTCTACTGGAATATTTTGCAACCAATCTTAGGGCTCCAACTACAACAGAGATTGTTGATGTTCCCATATGCCACATTTTTGAGATTTCTATTTCAAGGTCCTTGTATTTTGACAGCTTTTTGAATATCTTCAAAGATATATTGCAGTCTGCAGAGACTGCCATATCAATAAGGAGGCACTTTTTTGTTTGTGGTCTTTAATAACAATGTCTGGGCAGTTGGCTTTGGTTGTTCTGTCAGTGTGTATTGTGTAGTCCCATAGAATTGTAACAGGTCCTATCTCCGTAACCGGGTCTGGGTGGTGTTCATACCAATTTCTTTCAGTTTCCTTCCCGTAGAAGTTGCAAATTTTCCAGTGCAGATATTGCCCTATTTTGTCATCCCAGGTTTTATATTCAGTGGGTGCCAATATCGTGCAACCTGATACAAGATGATCAATTGTTTCTGGATATTTATCACAGAATCTGCATTTTGGGCTGACACAATATTTTAGTATATGTGCATGATAATTCCTAGTTAACAAGCATTGGTCCTGTGCAGCAAGGATAAAACCTTCAGTTTCAGCTTTCAACCATGCACTACGTAGCCACTGATGGTACAAATATATGAAACCCAATATACGCATCAGGATACACAATCTAATAAGAGTATACCAAGCACATGCAAAACAGCCAATTATATCAAATATTTTTATTTAGTGCTTTTGCTAAAATAAGCGAATAAAATCGCAGGTTTTTCCATAGTTAGAAATACATTTCAACCATCCGTTCAGACGATCTCCGGTCGAGGGTATTCCTAAATATCTAATTGCAACTCTCAAGTCACCTTGGTTAACCCACACTCCAAATTTAAATTTGAAGCATAACTTAATTCACTAAGACAAATCTTGTAAAGTTGACAACTCTAATCAACTATGGTCAAAAGACATGAGTGTCATTCGTAGTGGAACATCAAGGCATATTATTATTATTATTATTATTATTATTATTATTATTATTATTAGAAGCAATAGAAGTAATAATAATAATAATAATAATGGCAGCTCTGCATTTGAATTCAAACGATATAATAGCTCTTCCATATCTACCTTTGGTCTCACATGTTGTGATAGCGCATCCAGCTCTAGATTTGGTTTCATGTGTTACAATGGGGCATACAGATATAACTTTGGTTTCACGTGTTATAATGGCGCATCCAGTTCTACTTTTGGTTTCACGTGTTATAATGGCGCATCCAGTTCTACTTTTGGTTTCACGTGTTATAATGGCGCGTTCATATCTATATTTGGTTTCACTTGTTATAATGGCGCGTTCATATCCATATTTGGTTTCACGTGTTATAATGGCGCGTTTATATCTACATTTGGTTTCACGTGTTATAATGGCGCATCCAGTCCTACTTTTGGTTTCACGTGTTATAATGGCGCATCCAGTTCTACTTTTGGTTTCACATGTCGTGATGCTGCATCTAACTACCTTTGGTTTATCATGTTATAATGGTGCTTCTAATTTTGACTTATTTTAAATTATTACGGTTCTGCCAATTTTGTGGTATTATTTTTAGGTAGGCAGGTTTAGGTAAATAGATCTCTGTATAACAGCTTTTTAAGTAGCTGTTTATATTCGTTTTCTGAAAATTGAATTTAGCGCCAAGAGGAAGGAGAGCTTGAAGATGTTGCCTGTTTCAAAAATGACTCTATTGTAGTGTTCTCATATAGCTATTAGCGTTTTCGTGCGCGCTCACCAAAGTTCTCAATTTCCTATCATAATAGAATAACGAGACTTGATGGCGATGAGATCCTTTTCAGCTGACAAAAGGAAACACGAATAGGTGTCCGCAGCAGTTTCACAGCAGGAAAAATCCGTAGGTGATGCCAGGGAAGAGGAGAAAATGGCTGGAACTGTCAAAGGAAATGTTTGAGGTAAGCTATTGAAAGTTTTTCTCTCTTTATTCAAGAAAGCTAACTTGCTAATATATATATAAAAAAAAAATAAAAACGGCTTACAAACAGGAATTCAATATAATTCACAAAGTATCGCTTAAGGGTTCAGGAAATCAGATCGTTTAGCATTTCGGAGTCATATTTACTCAAGTGTCTTTTCTATCTCCTGGCAATCTTTATAAAATAAATTCAAAAATAAATATCAGTGTCCATATTATTATATATATTTATGTAGATGATGAACAACATATGTTAGATATTAAAACCCTACAACGAAATATTATCAGCTGAACATCCCCCGGTGTATTTATCATATATCGTAAATGTAATATATCCAGAAACACTTTTATGACACCAATTGGATAAGATTGATTTTTATTGTGAAAATTTTGTTTTCTATAGTAAAACCTGGAATAGGGATTGCAATATAAATATTTCAAATCTAAATATCTCAAGTTCTCTAGAGTTGGCAGAACTTTTTCATCAAAAGGTTCCGATAGAATAATAGATAGTGGCTAGGAATGAGAATTCGGAGAATTTTGAAATGGTCTGAATGCGTCTTTCCCCCCACTTAAGGATTAAATAATAGGACTTTTATCTGGAGAAATCATTTTTATTTTCAGAAACTGTTAATTCAATATTCACACGCAAAAAGTTATAATTACAATCAAAAAAGCATTACGGTTTTAAATAATCCACAAAGGGTAGATAAGCCGTAAAAAATAAATCAACCGTCAAAGTATTCAGTCATTCTTCTTAATCCTTGTATAAAAGCTTCAATGTACGCTCTCACCCAAGAGTTATTCTCGGTTGGAACGTTTTATATTGTTGTGTAGAAAAACCAGCGACCTTCTTCACTAATTGATATACATTCACTATGTCTACTCATAAGACAATTGTTGTAAAGTGGGTCGCAAGGCCTAGCGTTGTGTCGTACGCATTGCCGCACTGAATTAGTTTATTCGCTATTATTGTATTATTAGTGAATATTAGTGAAGAAATGGTTTAATCCCATGAGGCACATAATCCATGTCCTTCATGGGATTAAACCATTTCATCACTATCTTTTGTACTATCCCTGAGAGTACCCGTCCGTGTCATACGCGTGTGCAGGCTCTTAGATAGATAAACGCCTTAAGGCAATTAAAACTCCAGAACATCGAGAGGTTTATTGATAACCAAAAGTGTAAAACTGGAATAGAAATAAATATATATAAATAAGACTAGTTAGTCTAAAAATACAAAAAAAAAACAAAGTAGGCAAGGAATAAAAAAAGGGAGCCCGAGTCTTGGACATAAAACTGAGTCTCCATTTTTCTAATAAATGGCTAAAGAATGTAGCGAGTTCTTCTTATACGTGTGTGTAAGTATAAAGTTTGCTAAGAGAATGCATTCCAATGTTGCCGGGTATTCGCAGAAAAGGAAGTGAAGATGGTTACATATTGCAACAGTTTATGAGGACACGCGTTGAAAGGGAGAGATACAAACATAAAATAAAAGTATGAAATAAAGCTACATTAAATAAATGCTCAAATAATAACAAGAAAAGAAAATAGACAAATGTAAGCAGAGATTTAACAAAAGCCACAAGGCGATGATCGTTAACTTTGGGGGTCAAAGCAGGAGGATAAAACTACCGATCGCATATTTTTTTGTTTTTGTTTTTGTACATTTTGGGGCGGGGGTGTTTTGGGGTGTTTTTTTTTTTTTTGGGGGGGGTCTGTGGTTTTTTTGTCTTGTTTTGTTGGGGGGGGGGAGCATCTTTATTTTTTTCGTTCCCTCGTCTTAAGGAACAAGAAGAGATCAAGACGGTGACCAACCTAAAAAGTAATTAACCTAAAAATAGGGTAACGGGGGAACGCGCACAATACGGTTTCTGCGCTGTGTACAGAACACTTTTGTTACAGTGCTTTCTTTAAAATATGTTTGTTATGTGTTGTGGCCTTTTTAGGGCCAGAAATAAAGACACAAAGAGAGGAATTAAGTTAAACAAATATATCCGCTGTAACAGTAAAACAAAGATATAAACGAGAGTGTTACAGCAAGAATGTTCGATCCGACTGTCAGAGCTAACTGCTGGAAACTTCTCTCTCCAAAAGGCAGTACCTGTTCCTATTTATAGCTGGTAGAGTCCATGCGTGCATGGGTAAATTACCTTAACATTATGAATACCCTCCAACGGGTTCGCAGTATCGCTTCATCAATGATGTTATGACTTGGAGTCATGACAAGTTTCGGGTCTTTCAACATCATACCTGTTCACCCAAGAGACTCTACCGGAACAATACCTATTCCGACAGGCGAACCTGAAGCAAATATCTACTAAGCACACAAATACAGGCATATAAACAACTGCCACTGCTGATCTTGAAATAGCAAGCAACCAATCAGAAACGACCTACGTCACTTCATCCTCAGCCAGGACGAGAAAAAAAAAAGAACAAACTGAATGCTCGTTTTTTTCGTCTTAGGTCCAACACACGGAAAGACCGACACACTTAATTAACACTGCTTGGTAAATAATTTCTACTTGTCACCAGAAAAAGGGTTTTATCTCTTATTAATCAGAAACTATTATAACATATATGTGAGAGTATAAGTTAGGTTAGGTCAGCTTATAATCAAATGAAATAATATAGGCTAGAATGTACCCACCATGGACCGTATATCGCTCCTGCTTTTCCCAGGTACACTGCATATTATTGTATTCGCAGATAACAGTCGGGGGTACTGTGTCGTTTGCGATGTCACGTCCCGACTGTAGTGATTTTATTGTCTGCATTCTGCTCTCCACGATTTTATTCCTACGATTTCCACATTTGCATATTAGACAATCGAATTTCCGATTGATTTTGAATAAGAATACTTCCATTTCTCAAACGCTGCGTCAGTACATAAAGTTCTAATGATTTTTAGTTTGGTTTGGTTTGTTTAACGGCACATCAACTCCTTATGGGTCATTTAATGCCGAAATTTTTTTTTTTTTTTTTTTTTGGAAGCATTGATAATTTTTTTTTTTTTACTATTAAAATCTATTGCTGGAATGTTTTTACTATAAATATGTATTTTTTATATTTTCATAGTGTGTTTAGCTCAGTTTGGGAATTGACTATTTGTCCATAGCTGAGACAAAAACTGGCACTACCACCTCGGGTCTGAGCGGACCTGGGAACAACACCAGTTAAGAGGTGGTTCCACCCTCCTCAAAACTTCCCAATCAGATGCTTTGCTGCCGGATGTAGTTTATCGTCATACCCAGGACGGGATAAAAACTGAACTAGTGCGGTATAGTTAAGATATGGCGATATTATATCCTGATGCCTGAAGTAGAATAATCCCAATCATATCCTGTTGATTACTGCGAGTTTGGCAAAACTGTAAAAGGGTATATTCTGGACTGGGTTTAAGCTAACTCACTACACCGACAGAAAAATTATGATAACAAAGTTATCTGTTATGATAAGAATTAATTCCTTTTCTATGCCCTATAAATCCTCCAGAGAGTGCTCAAAGCCAAAAAATATTTTTAGATTGTAAGAAATTGTTTGTTTTTTTGTTTGTTTTTTGTTGTTGTTGTTTTGTTTTGTTTTTTAGATAATAATGGTCTAGTGATACAATTCTTACTAATTAACCCATAGCTGGGGAAGAAGAGTTGGATTCATATATCTTCCCAGTGGTATTTGCGCGTAAGTGAATATAACGAACCCAAAGGGAATTGGAACACGGCTCTCCGATTAAAAATTCCCAGCCATTATCCATTACACCAACTCCACATCCAAGCTTACAGCCCCTGGTATTTATAATTGGTCACCCATCTAGGTACTGACTAGATTCATTGTGGCTCAACTTCGGTTATCGTACAGGAACGTAATGTAGCCGCAAGTTATATGTTAATATAGAAACAGAACCTAAGATATGGAAATAAAATGTGAACTAGAGGGTCTATTATCCAGATTTATGTGATTGAATGTTAAGTTTTCCATTCTTCAACTTACTCAATATTGAGACCTTTTTATTATAGAAATGTGTGATTATCCCACTTGCTTGCCAGGGAACCTCTTAACGCCTAACATATAGCAATACCAAAAAAAAAAAACAGTATGAAAGAAGACGGGACAAACTTTCTATATTCTTTTCTCTCTTTACCTACAGGACGTCGTGGGGAGAAAACGTGTCTCATTTATCCTCTAGTAAACTTCTTAGTCCACAGCGACCCACGTGTCGCATGCAACACCACACATCATACAAATGCGCTAATCTGATAGCTCTATCAATGAAAACAAATGTAAATATCTCAACATTTTCAACAAAGTTTTACACACACGGTAGGCACGAATAAGGCCAACTCAATATACATACTCCAATTCACAATATTTTATATTCCTTCTATTTAGTTTGGCTAAGGCAATAAAATATTGATGTTAAATATCTATATAATACTAAAAGTTTGTGATTGCGTGCGTGCTTTTGTGTTACGTCTGTCCGGCGCATAATGATTTAAGATAATCTGATTTAAATGAATAAGATTTTAACATACGAGTTGTTCATACAGAAAGTAATTTTATTCTTTTTTAAAACAGAATTTTTTAATTAAACTATTTTTTTAAGTTAAAGACAGACACAAAGAGATCCCGATTTGCTGTTTCGTTCAGTTCTTTGTAGAGTAATGATTTATATTTTAGCTTTCTTTAAACAAACAATATTTTAAATATTTAAAAATATTTTTGGTATATTTAAAAAATTAAAATTTCATCCCGGAATTACATGCTGTAAACAATCAGTAAAACGTTAAATATGAACTTGTAAACTAGACCAGTGATGACACGAAGGAATTGAAATATTTAAGTGAAACATAATAAAATTAACTTTCATTTTAATGGAACGTTGAAATTAACTTCAATGTTTTTATAACATGAACCGTCAGTGACTCAACGGGTCACGGGTTGGTTAGCATGTAATAAAAACGCGGAGACATCATAAGAAAGCTTTATTGAGTTTGAATGGGGAGGCTGGCTAAACCACTTACTTGTAGATTCTAAATAAGAGAGAGAGTTCCTCTTTCAAGGGAGACAATTTTCATGGAGAGAGGTAACTCCTGTTGGCCTGTACCATAATATACAATATTGTTCGTAATCGTAATAATATCGATTGTTCGAGAAAACTTATAAGCGAACAAAATACTATCACCATATTTCTCTCACATAAATATAATCCCTATGATTGATATTCGCAATTTTAAATATTTCCCTTCAACAATTGCTAGCACCAAAACAAAAAGTGGCAACTCCGCTGCAGAAGAGGTTATCATTCTCGTATGGTAAACAATAAAAGAAACAAATTCATAAATTGTCAATAAGGCAGCTATATAAATCTGTATTTGCTCCAAAGGTTCAAGCAATATAACAAATGTGTTCTCCTATTTACGTCCACGAGGACTTGAATAAACATCTAAATCGGACGTATGATAAAACTTTATTTCTTGCTTTCATTTCACCGAATATTTTACTTTAAAAGTAACAGCCTTTGCTTCAGAGTTATGTTTTATGTTGATTCATTTTCCTTTCGATTTTGACAGTTACTATTAATGTTATTATTTTTTATTATTTCCTGTTTACCAATAACGTCCAGAATGGATGCCAGTATTTAACTAGTATTGTAATTGCCATGGACTTAGAAAATATTTTTAAAAACTACCTCCTATGTTCATTACGTACTAGATATGAAATTAAATAAGCAGATTTCCCTTCACCATTGAATGATTATAATTTATATATATATATATATATATATATATATATATATATATATATATATATAGGCTTTTCCTAGAAAAATGTACTCACTCTTGAAATGACAATACATGCAGTGTTTATTGGTTTGCAAACAAGATTAATGGTTAAAATTAAGAAAGATTAAGATTTATTAACTCACAAAGATTAACGAGTTAAATTAAATATTAAATGAAATTAAATGCATGTTTATAAATATTCAAACTGATGAAAAAGTCAAAAAGTTCATTTTTGATAGATTTTTTACGGCTTATCCACCCTTAGTATATTTTTGAGACAACATATATATATATGTATATATATGTGTGTGTGTGTGTGTGTGTGTGTGTGTGTGTGAAAGGGGAAAAGTTTACTTGTTGCGCGTTTCGTCCTTCAGTACTTCATTGGACTAAATTCGTCAGGACTAAACATGCGCACGACAGAGGGGTGCTGGGAATTTTAGATTTTTTTTTTTTTTTATCTAGCCGATTTCCCTTGGAGTTTTTTTCTTTCCATCATTTTTCTAAGTAGGTATTCCACACTGTGATATGAGAAGTTCTGCCAGGTATTGGTCAATGTTGCAAGAGCCAGGGCGCAAACTAAAGCACTCTCTAGACATTTAAATCGTAGTGAATTATTTTCTCCTTTGAGCAGACTAGCATTCCTTATGTCAAAATTGTGGTCAGTCTCGTTACGGTGGGCAAACAATGTATTTGACGTATTATTTTCTAAAATGACCCTTTTGTGTTCATATATACTTTTATTTCGATTCCTTGATGTTTCTTCTGTGTATTTTTGTGACAATTATTACAGGTGATGGCGTAAACTCCTACTTCTGGTTTTAGTTACTTTTTTGTTTAGTACTAAGTTTTTATTGTTTTGGATGTAGTAATAAGAGATTTTATGTTGAGTTTAGATACATTATTTTCGATTGTAGACATGATAGTAGACAGGATAATATATTTTTGATTCATTTCGTTTCTCAGGTGTGGTCATTTTTTGTTTCGGAATATTTTATGAGCCTTTATGATAGGATTCAATTAGGATACTGGAAAAGATTGAAAGTGTTTTCAATGTATTTCTCTTTTTCGTGTAAATAATCCGAGCTGCATATTCTTAATGTTCTTAGATGATTATGCCGGATTTTATTTTGTTGTTATGATGAGAAAAAAAATTAGGTCGTTTTTGTTGGTTGATTTCCGGTTGACACCGAGTTTTAAACTGTTGTTAATGCAGTGTAACTTGTTATCTAGGAAGGATAAGGAACTGTATTCTTCCAATTTGGTAAGCAAATTCCATTGTGTGTTTGACTTTGTTTAGTTGATCTCCTAGGTCAGGTAAATCAGTATCACAAGGATATAAAAGTAGAGAATCATCAATATAACGAAAGTATATTGATTGTTTGGGTAAAATATTTTGGAAAGGACCGGATTCGAGAAATTCTAAAACGATACATGCCAACACTTCACTGAGAGGTGATCCCATTGGTAACCCAAATATTTGTGTAACAATCATTATTAAATGTGAAGTAACATTGATTGGTGGTGAGACGGCTGATTTTTATTATTTTAGCTGTTGGTAGAAAGAGCTTTATCTTTGATTATGTTAGATTTTTTTTTAAATAGATTTAGGCATTTTTCAACTGTAACTGGGTTAGAGGGATTTTATATCTAGATTGGCAATGCGTTTTTCTGTCATGTTCATTCTCTTAGTTTTTCAAATTGGTTGTCTGAGTTCTTTATATGAAATGAACTGATTGTTTCAAGGAGAGGCGTTAGAGTTTTTGATATGGCTGTCGACTGTATATGGGGGCGCTGTCTATTCCTGAGATAATAGGGCGCATTGGGATACCAGTTTTGTGGGATTTAGGGAGACCCTAAAGTTTGGGTGTTCAAGAGTGATATTCTATGAGTCTATACCACGATTCGTTTTAATTTTTAACTAGTTTTCTGGTGTCCGTGTTAAATGTTTTCGGTAGTGATATTTTGTTCGTATATGTGTCCTTATCGTTAAGTAGTGGATTAACTTTTATTATATATGCATTCTTGTTCATGAACACAATCCCCTCCCCCTGTGGTTTTCTTATTTCTCCCTAGGTTCTTTAGTGCATTTAGCTGTCTCAGTGGTAATGTATTTTCGTTGTTGGTTTCTATGGTAGCAGTGATTATGCCTTGAATGAAATCTCTGGTGAATTCAAAGTCGTTTTGCTTGTGATTTTTTACTATAGCATCTACTATGTCTCATTTCGGTGTCAAATCTTAAACCGAAGCTGAGAGATTCGCATGTATTGGAAAGTTTTATAACCGATAAATTTTCTATTAAATGACACTTTACAACATATTTCCACTTGCTGTTGTTGTATACGTTGATGAGTTTTCGTCTCAGTTTGTTGTTTTGATAATCACTCATTTGTTTGATAGTTTGGTGTAGTTGAGTCATTACCGGCTTTACTACAACGTACTTTTGGGGAGTTACATTACAGCAGCTCGGGTTTTTTAATGGTTAGTTTTTTTTTCCAACATTTCTAGTTCTTCAGCAGATGCTTTTAGGAACTCGCACGCGTATGTTAAACAAATGTAATGTGATGTTCTGACGAGGTAAATGTCTAGAGAGTGATTTAATCGCAAGGTCATCTACTGTAAATTTGTGCCGTGGCTCTTACAACATTTCACCATTCCTGTCAGATCTTCTAAGATCATAGTATGGAATACCTACTTACAAAAGTGATGGAAAGTAATAGGAAAAGACTCTAAATGAATTCTTCTAGATAAAAAAAATAAAAAATTCTAAAATTCCTAGCAACCCTCTGTCGTGCACATGTGTATTTCTACCAACACAACAAATTCTGATGAAGTCTTGAAGGACGAAACGCCTCATAATTAAACTTTTTCTACTTTGTCATTCAATTTTCCCAATACTGTTCTTGATATATAAAAATATATAGCGTTATCACACACACACAAATATATATATATATATATATATATATATATATATATATATATATATATATATATATATATACATACATACATATATATATATATATATATATATATATATATATATATATATATATATTAGATAGATAGGTAGACAGACATATAATTTGTATATTCCTTTTCTTGCGTACATATTTTAAATATTTTTGTACACTTAAATATATCATTTCTGTTTTATTCTACAAGTAAAAATTATTATTTACGTATATATATATGTATGTATGTGTATGTATGTATGTATGCATGTGTCTGTGTGAATTTGTGTATTTTCTTTTTTAGGTCTTTAGCCTATTCTAATAAGAATATATATATATATATATATATATATATATATATATATATATATATACAAAAAAATTAATCCTATAAATCTTAAGAAGACGATCTCTAAATAGATCTTGTTTACTGGCGCTACAATATCGCTAACGGAGAATTTGAGAGTCCCCAAGTCTTTGTATATTCTCAGCATTGGAAGCTCACCTGACTACCGTTTGATCTGAATCTTTATTTGCACGGGATTTTCTTTTCCTTACTGCAGCCTTGGCTCTTTTGATTGTGATATGGTCCTCTGTTGGCGGAGGGTTTCTTTTTGTGCGACATACTGCTTCTGTTTGCGATGGGTAACAATAAACTACAGTAGGACTCAAAATCGATTGCTGTATTTAAATATTGCTTTAATATTTAAGCTTACCTTTTAAAAGTTCAACGCTAATTCTTCTGCCACCACTTAATTTTAAGACAATTTGCTGTACGTGGGTCCTTACTTTCGATACAAACATTTATTTTTATTTCATGGATGAGTTTCGCTGGATTTCGCAATTTACCATGGCGAAGAGCTCATTTGATTAATTACTATGAAATTATTTATATAAAATGCATAGAGAGGCAATGTTACGGTAGTGAGAAAGTGACTGGAGCTGTAAATTCTATGCTAACAGTTTCTTCTCTCGCACTTCTTACTTGCGGAACTTCCTTCCGGCTCCTTGCTTTCCAGCCAACTTTAATCTGCAAAGATTTAAATGCAATGTCAATCGTTATTTACTGTCCTCCTGATTACTCCTTGAATTGATCTTTGAGAATTTGCTAATCAATGCGCCCCAGAGGGCGATACAACTATACCTACTGACGAAGTTTAAGTTAGTCTCGCACAAGATCATAACAGTGTAGGACCTAAAAGACTGAATTCACTATGGACGTGTTTTTAGAATATTATGAAATCGAAATAAAAAAAATATTGCTGCCACATATAGTCCGCTGCCCCTGCTATTTAGCTTGAGCTGTTTGATAAAAATCTGCAACATTATTGGTCCTGATCTGGCCGCTCAGCTCCAGTAACTCTCCCACCGCCGTAAGATGGCCTCTATGTCTTTTCTATAAATAATTTCATAGTAACTATTCGATTGATCTCTTCGCCATGGTACCTAGACATTTTTTAATCAAGATCGCATCAACTTACAGATAAGATACTCAAAAGAAACCGAAAATAACTCTTAAAGAAGTTAGTCAAGGAAGGCAAGAAGAAAAGACTAACTATTAATTAACAAGACAAAATGCCTAGTTCTCAGCAAAAGCGACAACCCCGGTTGTTAGCTACGTAATTTCTCTTCTTCTATGTGCCGTGTCTCTTCAAAAGATGGAAGATGATGTCTCTCCACATTTTCCTGTCATTTGTAGCTCTTAATAAACTTTATCTTATTGTCATCTCTCCTAATCCCTTTTCTGTCAGCCGTTTACACAAGATCGTTAAGTAGGTTATACGAGCAGAAATGTTTGTTTTTTTCTAATTAAGAATGCTGAGAATACCATAGACAGAACATATGCGTAATGGGGATGTTTAAATAATAATAATAATAACGGCCTGGTGAATTTAAAACTCACATGGCATATTGAGCAAAAGAACCGGTTGGAAACAGGTAGATGTTTAGTTAACATGTTTGCATGAATAGATACCAGAACAAAAACAAAGAGGTCAAGTGTCAAAAGTTAATTAGAACAAGGACGTTGTGGAGAACCATGATTGACCACATTCTGAAATGATATGGCATATAAAAGAAGAAAATGCAAATAATATAATTTATCTCACATGGCCGTCACATCGGAATATTTGCACGACTGAAACATGGAATCATTTATGACAGCAACAGATTGTAGTCCACACACGTACACAAAAGTATATTCAAACACATGTATATGTATTTATTGGTGTGTACACACAAAAATGCACGCGCTGGTGTGTTCTCTATCCTTTACAACCTCGCCTTTGTTTCCTGTAATTTTTTTTTTTTTTTTTTTTTTTTTTTGCGCGCGCGCGGGAGAGCGCTGATAGAGGCGCATGTGCAGTTGTGAATTGTATGAATGCCGCTCGCAGTGCGACTGACACGAAAGACAGAGGATGGGCAGAGGCGTCAACCGGAAGAAGGAATGGATGGAAGACGAAGTGAAGAGAGAAAAGGGCTACATGAAAGGATTGGTGTATCGATTTTCAAATCTACATTAGGAGCCAATCGTTTGTGTCCCTCCAACAATGTAGCATGATAGCCCTGGTTTCGTAGGTGATTCGTTTACTGTCAACTCCAGCACGCAGCAACCCGGCCTTTTAATGAGATGAGCGAGTGCACGCACATGCACACACATACACACATACATGCACACACACAAAGACGCACAGGAGTGAGAGTGAGAGATAGAGAAAGTTTCTCTTTCTCTCATTGTCTCCCTTGTCCTATCTATTTTCTTTTTTTCTATTCCTACTTTCTACCTGCTCATAATATTAGGTTGGTGCAAAAATAATGACGTAATAATGTCGTTTTTTGACGTTAAAAAATACGTCAAAAAACGACATTATTACGTCATTATTTTTGCACCAATTTTTCCTTATTCTTTTCATCATTTAACTTTTCATTATTTAACTTCCTCTCTCCCCCATCCCTCTCTCTCTACCTGCTCTTCTGCTTTCCCTTTCCCTCTCCCTCTCTCTCTTTCTCTACCTGCTTTTTTCTCTCTTTCTTCGTCCTCATAATAGTTGTTTCCACTCCTTCTTTTCCTTATTCATTTCATCATTTAACTTCCTCTCTCCCTCTCTCTCTCTCTCCCTCGCACTCACTCACTTATACGCTAATATTTTCACTTTTTCACTCCCTATCCACTTAATTTTACGATACTATTTGTTTTATCACTCTCTCTCTTCTTAACAAAAATACAGATACATTTCCCTGCCTACTTTGCCCCTTACTGTTTTCTTCTTAATTTTTCATAACACACACACACACAATCCCTTTCACGCACACACAGGCAGACACTTACACTTATATATATATATATATATATATATATATATATATATATATATATATATATATATATATATATATCCTTTCTCCCTCTCTCCCTCTTTCTCTCTCTCTCTCTCTCTCTCTCTATATATATATATATATATATATATATATATATATAATATTACGTCATTACACGTCGTTGTCCATAAACGTTGACATTACACGTGGTTAAAATCTGATTTACAGCATTCTACTACACTGATACAAACAAAAAACTAAGGACACACTTAAAACAATGCACTGCTTAAAGTGCATTCTTTCCTTTTTCTTCTCTTTTCTTACTGACACACCTGACGATGATTCATGGTGAGTCGAAACCTTTGAGACAATATTAATTTTGGCACTATACAACACCAACATTGGTGTATCGCCATTCGCGTACTAGAAATGGATCAATAAATTTAATAGGTATAAAATGTCTATTCACGAAAATAGACTGGACATATATATATATATATATACATATATATATATATATATATATATATATATATATATTTATATATATATATATATATATATATATGTATATATATATGTATATATATATATATATATATATATATATATATATATATATATATATATATATATATAAATACACCTTGATCCCCCAAGGATAATATCTATATATATATATATATATATACACACCTTGATCCCCCAAGGATAATATATATATATATATATATATATATATATATATAGATAGATAGATAGATAGTTAGATAGATAGATAGATAGATAGATAGATAGATAGATAGATATACAAGAAATACTATAATATAAAAGGGTGTAATATTTGATTAATTAACATATTTTATAGAAAATATTTTTAAAAATAATAAAAATATTTTGTATAAGTCATCAATAAAAGTTATGCAAAAATAATAATAATAACTTTAAAATAAAGATTATTAATTACTTGCAGTATATATATATATATATATATATATATATATATATATATATATATATTAGGTTGTTGCAAAAATAATATCGTTTTTAAACGTCAAAAAATGATTTTTTTTGCACCAACCATATTTATATATATATATATATATATATATATATATATATATACGAGAGCACTTTAGAGGGAAAGCGCGAATTTGTAAACAGTGACTGCAACTGCTGATAATGCAAAGCTCTTATATGAATCGAGCACTCTGAGTCACTGGCGTGTTTATTCAAAAATAAATATGTAAAAATTCACCGACCGAGAACTGAAAGTTTATGGGATGGCAAACCAGTTGTATTTCCATCCTGGCTTGATGCGATCGGATGCTTTCTACACTGATGAGCTGTGATACAGCGAAACAAACTGCCTGTGGAAGAAAATATATATGTATAATATGTATATATGTAAAATTTCTCTATATATTATATATGCGCAGTAAATATTGGAAAGCGCTCAATATCAGTGATAGAGCTAACATATTTTGCGATCATCAAACTCTGATTATCGCAAAAGCGTGAAAGCCGGGTTTACAAAGTCATATCCATACAACTATATATATATATATATATATATATATATATATATATATATATGCAGACATTTTTATGTTTATACATTCTTTTTTATAGATATAAACATAAAAATGTCTTAAAATATTTGTCGCACTTTGTCCATTTCATAATATATATATATTAGGTTGGTGCAAAAATAATGTCGTTTTCTCACATATGTTACTATGTGAGAAAACGTCATTATTTTTGCACCAACCTAATATATATATATATTTCTCTAAATCCGTATAAATATGCAAAAGTCACGCATATTGTAAAAGTTATTTAAATTTTAATACAATCTATATTAAGAAAATATTGAGAGGGAATATTCCGTATATGAGTCGATTCATCCATTCGTCAGTTATCTAATTTTAAGCCAAAAATTATTGATTTATGATGGGATTTTATGTTATACCAAATAATAGAAACCACATCGCATGAAGACTTTCTAAAGCTGCAACAACTAAAATGGATATTACATGTTAATGGAGAAGAGGAAATAATTACATAATTAAGATGTTGACTTTCCACACTTTGTTTAAACAAAACCTTAGGAAGAAAACTTCCATCAATACTAAAAAGATCGATAACAATTAGTGGACCTAAGAAAGCTATTTTTCCGAAAGTCTGTCTTAATGAAAACATTTTATAAATTATCAATCAACAATAACGCTAACTGCTAGATCAATGCCAAATGTTTCCTTATCAGGAAACAACTTATCTCACTGTTATTTTTAGTTCGACATTGCCATTAGTAAGTAAGGGAAGACATTTACGCTATCAAAATGTCATGATTTTTGGTTTACAATGTCACCAGGCCTCACTCAGCATTTTTTGCCTTTGTTGCGTTTCCGATGTCTTAACATAGCTTCCCTGTGCATTTTCTATAAATATTTTCTGGATAAGTGTTCCGATGAACTTTCTTCTTTGGTACTTCGACGAATTTAAGCGCAGTACTAGATTGAAAGTTAGGTTTCATCATCATACTGCTGAAATTGCTTAGTGTAATCATAAATTCTATGCCAATTCTATTCTCGCACTTTGGAAACGTTCTTCCGACTTCTTGCTTTTCTGCCAATTACGATCTTCAAAAATTTAAATGCAAACATATCCTCATTTATCTACTTGAATCCTTGTTTCTAAATGAACTCTCTCTCTCTCTCTCTCTCTCTCTATCCCCTCTCTCTCTCTCTCTCTCTCTTTTCAACATTTTCTTTACTCCCAGTAACCCTTTATCGTCTTGCTTGGTGTGATATTATTTAAAAAATATAAAATACCTTTCAGAAAATGACCGTAAGCGTCCTTTGACATATAAATCGAGTCGTTACATCCGACAGAATGATAAGATAATAATTGATAAATGTTTTCCTACTTGTTCCTTATTTAATGATATATATATATATATATATATATATATATATATATATATATAAAAAGTTTGCTGCCCAAATATACATTATATATATATATATATATATATATATATATATATATATGTATATATATATATATATATATATATATATATATTATTTAATCCGTTGGAGATATAATCTCTCAAAGGGCACATGAATATGTAAACTATGTTGTTTTTTTGCAAATCGCTAACGAGGGGAGAAGAATAATTGCGAATAATTGAGTTGGATATACTAGATTTAGTGTAATATATGATTAACTTAATTTTTTTGCTAAGATCTGTTGTACATATATTAGTATTTACTAATTTTTAGTATATTTGCATCTTGTTTATAATTAGTATGCATTTGATTACGATATAGGAGATTAATATGTTTGGAATTAGTTGAAGCAGTATTATGTTCTATTTGCTTAGTATTGAGACTTTTCAGAAAGCATCTTATTTGTTCGTCAACTAAGCTATTATTAATAAGTGTTTGTTTTATATTCTTATAGTAAATACTGATATTACAAAAAACCAACATAGTTTACAAATTCAAGTGTTCCTTGTGAGATTGTATCTCCAACGGATTAAATAATATTTATGCTGGTCACACCACAAACTCACCTTCATAACCATGTAGAAAAATAGGAAAAAACAATATAGGTAAATAATCCGGAGTTCTTTAGTATTTTTGTTTTTATTTTTAAAAAACAGTGCTCCATACAGAAGTACAGCTTCAAAAAAACATAATAATAAAATCCTGGAAAAATACGCATGCCAAAACAGCATTAATAAAAATCCTAAACTAAAAATTAGACAAAAATAATGAAAAATTATGTGATAGTAGAAACCCTGAAGACTGCCGGTTGGAAAATAAATGCCGCACAAAATATGTAGTATACCAATGCACTATCTCATCCATTGAGAGTCCTAACACTGACAGGATATGCATTGGTTCAAAGAAGAATGAATTTAAAATTAGATGAAGTCAACACAAAAGCTCCTCCAATAATATTATAATTAGAAATCAGACATCTATATCCAAAAAATTTTGGCATTTAAAATAAATGAATAAAACACCAAATGGAAAATATTAAATAGAACAAGAACTTGTAAAACCTGGGATGACCCATGCCCTTTGTGACTACATGAAAAACTATACATTATTAAGTTTCTAAATAATGAAAATTTATTAAAGCATAGACATGAGTTAACGGTTTTTTGCCGACATCAACAAATTTTTGCATTAAATAATTAGCATAAAAAAATTATATTTCATAGTCTAATAAAAGGTTTAAAAGCTTAAAACAATCGAGATAGAAAAACCCTTTATGAAGTCGTCAAAAAACAAGTTGTAGTTCAGTGTGAGGCGTTTAAGTACGAAACAGCCTTTTAGAAAATAAAATAAAATAAAAGGATAAATAAATAAATAAAATAAAACAAAATTCTCTAGACACTTAACGACATATTATGGTGCCAAAAGATATCTTTCGCTGTAACTGACCAGACGATGTGCGCACATGAATCCCATCATTCGCTTTGAAATGGATACCCCCACCCTACCTCGGCTTGACCTCTTTCCAAAGGTGACTAATATGTGGATAAAAATTATCTCTTAGGCCCCTTACCAAAATGGTTGTCCCAACCGTTTCCATAGTAATTAATATTGCGAATGAACATGCTTATAAAGATATGTAAATTTCAAGATTGGTTATCCCTAAATTTTAGCTTGAGAATAAAACAGGGCTTGATACTTTAACTCAATTTAATTTTAATAATTATATTGGGGTTTTTGGCTCTCGTTTTTGAAACATTAGAACACTTATGTAGCGAAGGAAACATACTTTTTAAAAAATAATTATATATATATATATATATATATATATATATATATATATATATATATATATATATAATGTAAAATATATATTTGGGCAGAAACATTTCTTTCAAACATACTTCGTTGAATATGACAGACATGGAACATTTGATGATGATTTTTTTATTTAGTTTTTCTAATATATTTGCATTTTCCATTTGGTTGGACTAAGGGAGTGTAAAACTTTTCCTTAGTTTTTATTGTCCTAAAAACCTTCGACCTCTTCTTTAGCCATTTTCAAGGCGGCGACGTGTTAACTTCTTTTCATATTTGCTTGTTTAAGATATAGTTTTTATGATGCTTAAATACTAGTAGCGTATATAGCGTGAATTGAATATGGTGTGATTTATACTGGGCGCCAGATGTTTTATGCAAATGTCCTTCCTCACACGATTACGGAACCTATGAAGGGTGATAGTTTTATCAACAATAATCTTTCTTATGAGTTGTTTTTTTTATTTTTTATGTCACTTTGTTTATGGTGACATGAGTAGCGTCTGAAGTGAAAATAAACTTACAACAAAACCATCTTGAAAATGGCTAAAGAAGTAGGCGAAAGCGCTTCGAACAGCAGACACTACGAACAATTTAAATATTATACGTATGTATCTATGTATGTATATAAGAGTCGATCAAAAAGTTCTAAGCCTTACTTAGAAGGAGTTGGAGAAACAAGCGTGTTTTTCATTATTTTTCAATACAGTTTCTTTTTGACATCAATACACTTGGTCCAAAGATGCTTAAGTATTACAATCCCATCACTGAATCAGGTGTCGTCCTGGTCCCCCTAAAAATCCCCCACAGCACATATGATCTAATCACTGTTTCCAAAATGGCGACTACACAGGTTGGGTTTGAGTTTAAAAAAACAGAAATACATCAGCTGGAGTTAAGTTTGCTGAGTAAGAGGAATGGAGTGGCAATTAAAACCTATAACTGGCTTCTTCATCTACTGCAACCTGATCAGTGTGAAGAAACGCGTTATCCTGGAGAAAGAGCACTCCTACCTCCAGCTTCTCTTTTCCTTTTGACTACATTGTTTCCTTCAGTTGTCTTAATTCTAATGCATAGTATTGTCCATTAATAATTTTTCCCCTTTTTGCAGGTAGCTTATCAGGATTACGCCATTAGAATCCCCACCACTATAAAAAAAAAAAAAAAAAAAAAAAAAGCCACCATCTTGCTAATTGACGCTGCCTGTTTGAACTACTTTGGGATGGAGAACTAGAGCGTTTCAACTTTTTGTTTTGATTCAGGCTCAAAGTTGTAAACCCGGTTGCTTGAGTTACTAATCTCCGGTGGAAATTTTCAGGGTCAGCATGGAAGTGAGTCAGAGATATCCAGGAAATGTCAACCCTTCACAGCTTTTGCTCTGAGGTCAGCATTCTTAAAACCAATCTTTCAGACAGCTTGATGATCCCGATGATCTCAGTTAAAACAGTGTGGACTGAACCAGATTTACTGATGCCTATATACATAGCTATCTGCTGGGCAATGTCTGTCATCCAAAACCATACGGTGATTGGCATCAACGTGTTCATCAGTGGTTGAGGTTTTGGTCCGGGGGTCATCATCTTTTCTGTCCTACCCCCGCTTGAATCCTGCACCTCACTTATTCACAGTTGCATAGGCAGGGGAATCAGCAAGTCTGCGTATCATGTTCTCGTGGATTTCCTTAAGTAGCATACCTTTCTTTTGCAGATATTTTATGATTGCTTGGGTCTCTGTTTTTCTATTTTTAGATTTGTCGCACACTTCTCAATTTTGTATATGCCTCACATGCACAAAACTAATTCAGAAATCTGATTTACTTTTCCTAGTTTTATAAGAAGTGGTAGTGTGTTGCCTCAAGAAAAAATGTTTAACTATGGCCCTTTTTTCTGGGCGAGGCTTAGAACTTTTTGAACAACTCCGTACGTTTATGATTTTAAAATATATGCATCTATATGTAAAATATAACCTTATACATACATATATACGCATCACAGGCGACACGGTGGAGTAATGGACATAAGGTTTACTTTCATTCATTTACTAAAATGAATAAAAACAAGTGATATGCCTTAAAGGTACGTTATATTTTATTATACAAATTAAATTAATTAAACTGCTATTTCTGGTCTTATTTTGCTATTTATATTTATTTTTCATATTCTTTGCGTTGTATTTTGAAAAAAATAAATTCAACTTTCTCTAAAGCCAGTCTAATGTTTCGACTAAGATCGAATCCGGATAGCGTTTTCGCATATTTTTTGGCAGAGAATACCATGGACGGATCATTTGAGTGAGAAGGAAGCTTTAAGGAAAATGGAAGCTAAAAAGCGCCTATACTTAGAATCAGAAAGACCCAGTTGAAATTCCGAGGACATAAATGAAGAAATCTTGGCATATTTTAACCGACCAACAGGCTTATTTCTGGGTATACAACGTCTGTCGATAAGAGCTCACTCAATGATATTGAGTACTCATACCTTGAACCATTATAATTGTTCACACAGACACACGCAGACGCAGAGGCACCACTATATAGAGAGGTGGATGCAAAAGTAGATATATAATAATGGATAGCAAAACGTGCGCACACAACGTATTGTGTTGATTATACAAACATATCAATAATAAACATATCAATCCCTCAAATGTCCAAACTCTTTGCTCCCGTCCTTCACACAATCCTTTTTACCTGCAAAAGATTTATTATAATTATTTATTAAAAAATAAAAATTATAATAAATGTATTATAATAGAAATTATGAAAATAAAAAAATATCAAAAATGAATTAAAGCAATTCTAGTATTAAACGAATCCGTAAACCATTATTATAATACTTGTAATATTGGTATAAAACTAATTTTTCAGTCACCACCCCAGCCACGAGTTCTCTGGCGTGATTATCTAAAAATAAGTATGTCTAAATTCACTTTCATCCCTGCCGTGCGCCTATGGCTTAGAGGCAAAATCTCCGACTGATACTAAATCAGTGGGGTTACGATCCCGTTTTGAGGCAATCAGATGTCCAGCCACGCTGATGACCCGCGAAATAGTTTGTCCGCGGATGACAATGTGTGTATCTATATGTATGTGTGTGGAAGGAAATATTCGGGCGTATTTTCATTTATTGTATTTCCAACTAATGAATAATCATACTATTCATATAATTAACTGTACACAGATGCATAATAACTGAATATGCATAGAAAATAAAAATAGAAATCAATTTCATTTATCCATTTTAATGGTTGAAAAATTATTTGTACAATAAAAAAATGAATACATAATCTTCATTTAATACTTTGTAGAATAGCCATTATTCATTCCTACAGCTACCATATATATATATTAGGTTGGTGCAAAAATATTGACGTAATAATGTCGTTTTTGACGTATTTTTTAACGTCAAAAAACGACATTATTACGTCATTGTTTTTGCACCAGCCTAATACATATATATATATATATATATATATATATATATATATATATATATATATATATATATATATATATATATATATATAAGGCTTCCATTATTTTTAGCCTTTTTTACATGTAGACGATACTATTATATTTGTCTTGTCAACAAGTATGTTACGAATCGTGCACGGTAGGTCTTCATAAGTAATTAAATGGGATCTAATTGAGATATGGTCAGAAAGGTGTAATGTCAAACATGTTGTGGTATGGCCTAACTTCTTGAAAATACAACTATATATATGTGTGTGTGTGTGTGTATGTGCGCGTATGTGTGTGTATGTGGGTGTATTCTTTATTTATCGGGTATTTCACTGTAAAACAATACTTCTGAAGCCAGTGACTCGTTATATTACAGTAACTTGGATAATCATCTGTCTTTGCTCAACGAACCTTGGCTTAAGATAGATCTCGCTCTATATATATATATCTATCTATCTATCTATATATATATATATATATATATATATATATATATATATATATATATATATATATATATATGCTTCTATGTGTCGGTGGACAGAGATCGAGAGTGCAGAGACATCTAGAAATTATTAAACGCACGTGTGCATGTGTAAGCCTGCATCTATGTATGTGTGCAATCTTTTATAGAACTAATTTCTAACACCAATTCAGTATCAAGGCCGAGAGATGCTTTTTTTCTTATCTCTAATTCTTTCATGCGAATTATGGATTATCGTTAATCGACAAATACATGTGATGAAGAGAAGAGAGTTTGACGTTTGTCTTTTGTATCTTATCGGGAAGTGAAATAGTGAGATTGTTGGCATGTTATTAACAATGATGGAGGATAAAAAGCGAATGACAGGTGAGAAACACTGTTGGACACGGTGGATAAATAACAAAAAGATGGAACGAACAGGTACAATTTGCTTCGATCTTGCACCTTGTAATCAATGGAAAATGATAGATTAATTATTGTGTGAAACTCTCATATGAGTCATCGTTATCATCTCATGTGTCGTTCTAATAGAGTCAGCCTTTTTATCTTGATTTACCCTCCAAATTGGTTCTATCATATTTTTTTATCTTTAAGGAGCATTCAGAACGTTTAAATTTAATTAACATCATCTTGCCAAACATTTTCAATCGCGACAACTTTAGCCGAAAGAAATTTGTCTCGAACACTTCCCACGTTTGATTGGTAAAAAAAAAATTCAGGTTTTTCTCTGCCTGAAGGACCAATACACATTTCTGATAAAGTCACCCTTTGGTGATTTTAGCGACGTGTAAAAATTCATCATTTTAGGAAATTTCTTATACGAATTTTCTTCTAATGAAACTGTATCGCTAAAAAATGTTCCATCTTCTTTTAAGAAATGTCTTAAAGGACATACCTATTCTTTAAGGAAAAGTAATTTTTTTAGGATAAGATGTATAGTTTTAGGATACCCATGAAGCAACAACAGCGCTTCGTAAAACAATCCACTCCATTTTTAATAATACTGTAGTGGGTTGATAGAGTATTTTAAGCATTGTTACTGTCAAAAAGATTATGTAAAAATACTTGCCTGCAGGCGAACATTTCACACATCAGCTCTTTTCTTACGTTAAAAAGGAGTTGCTTTATGCAAAAAGTGATCTTTATTTTTGCAGAAAATACAGAATGTCAAATTATGGAGTTAGTAATTAGTGTTGTTGAATTGTTATTCGAATAATTGCCTCAGTTGGGTGAGGCATGGAATAGACCAAGGTCCAGATATTCTCAATGGAATATGTTCCCATTCTTTCTGGCGGTAAATTCTGGAGATTTCGTGATTTTACTTTAATTATTTGATTTTTTTTTTTTTGGGGGGGGGGGGTTGTGTTGTTCTGTTTTTTGTTTTGTTTTGTTTTGTTTTGTTTTTTTCAATTCCCACCAAAATTGTTCAATCATATTAGGTTGGTGCAAAAATAACGTTTTCTCACATAGTAACATATGTGAGAAAAAAGACATTATTTTTGCACCAACCTAATATTTTACTAAAAAATTTTTTTAGTAAATTTGAGTCCCAAATATAGGATAAAACGGCCGTCCAGTGCTTTCTGCATTCTGTTGAGGTTTCTTCTAGACTCGACGAATTACATATATATATATATATATATATAATATATATATATATAGAGAGAGAGAGAGAGAAAGAGATGATGTGTGTGTGTGTGTGTGTGTGTGTGTGTGTGTGTGTGTGTGTGTGTGTGTGTGGCCTTTTTTTTCAAATTGGTTTGGAATATCTGTATGCAGGGAATATTGTGAAGCCTAATAACTACAGTTTTAGAGGTGTCAAAGGTAATTGACATGGACGAATGAAAGTCACCTGAATATTGGAAAAGGGTAATCTGTATCATGATAATTCGTGGCGGGCATCAAAATGCTGGAATCATGGCAGCTGCTCAATGCTCTTTAAATACCATGGAAACAATAAGACGTGAAATGGATAGCTGCAACGAAGACTGCGAAGTCGTGGCTTGTAGGAAAGAACACAGTAGACGTTCTGTTTGCCTCAAACAACTGCGGGAGAAAGTGATGGAAGACCTAGGCAAGGTAATGCGGACTTAAGAGCGGGAAATGGGTGTTGCATTTTCCACCATGAAGATGTCCTTGAATGAGGACCTCCGTTACCAGTCATACAAGAGTTGTAACGGTCAACTTCTTACAGAAAAATCCCAAGACAAGCATCTTACAAAGGCAAAGAAACTCCTGAACAAGTAGAAACATCCTGTTGAACCCGGGACAAACTGATTCTTCTTTGATGAAAAGAATTTTTGTGAGGACCAGCTGCATCACATCCAGAACAAAAAATGCCTTGCCTACAATCCATAAAACGTTCCTCATGTCATGAAGACCAAATATTCGCAGACTGTGATGATTTGGGGATGTGCCTTCAGTGTGGGTGATTTCATACCTCCCCATATATTTGAACAAGGTCTCAGGCTCAGTTCGAATGGCTATGTGGAGTTGTTGAACACCGTGGTCAAACCTTGGTTGGAGAGGGTGGATTTTGAGAGACCATATATGTAGCAGCAAGATTCAATTCTCGCAACACCTCCAGGAAGAGTCAGAAGTGGTTGTCATCATTTTTTACTTCACCAGCCCCAACGTCTGCCACACCTAAATCCCCTTATTGTAATCTAATGGATTATTATGTGCAGGGCACGGTTGAGAAAGACGCCAACCGCATTGCCTGTAACACCAGGGTCTACCTGATCGAAAGGATTAAGATGGCATTTCAGGTTCTATCTAGGAAACCACGAAGGTCGCATGTGCCAGATTCCAGAGTCGGGTGGAGGCTGTGGAAAATACTGAAAGTGTCTTCTTTAAATGAATTTTATAACCTGTATGTCATTTTTCTATTTTTCCAATGAATTGATTTTTGGCTTAGATATTCACTTTGTTTTCCTTTTTAAAAAACTGTCAAATTTAGCTTGAACACCCTATATATATATATATATATATATATATATATATATATATATATATATATATGCGCGGAATTTAGTGGAAAGTTTTCAATATCTGTGATACAGCTAACATATTCAGTTGTATGGATATTAGTCTGTAACTCTAAGTTTCACGCTTTCGCGATCATCACACATATATATATATATATATATATATATATATATATATATATATATATGTGTGTGTGTGTGTGTGTGTGCGCGTGTGCGTGTGTGTGTATGTGCGTGTTTATGTGTGCCTGTGTAAGAAAACGATATGATAAAGACAGATCGAAAAAATAATCTTTACTAACATGTTTCGTCTTCTGATCATCAAGGATAGCTTTCCTTTTATCATTATTCATATATATATATATATATATATATATATATATATATGTGTGTGTGTGTGTGTGTGTGTGTGTGTGTGTGCGTGTATGTGTGTATGTTTGTGTGTGTGCGTGCGTGCGTGTGTGTGTGCGTCTGTGCATATATATGCGTGTGTGTGTGCGTGTGCCAGCATGCGTGCGCATGTGTTTTCAGATAATTTTTTTTTTTATTGAAAATCATTTAGTATGTCAAGATGTCGAGGTGTGTGCCATGTTGATGACAGAACCTTCGTAGAAATCAATAATGTTCGATTGAGATGCCTGATTCTCGATGTGAGTGCGTGTATTTTTATTTCTGGGTAGGGATGTATGCATGAAGGCGCCTAGCTGTGTGTACCTGATTTGTAGCTCGTTGAGTGCTCAAGATATATGCGAACTGAAGTGCTACTGTACCGTTGCAGGCTCGTCTGCCTGTCAGTAATAGGGGTCCGTATCGATTGACATGTCCAGTTGTTATTCCATATTAGTAGAAACACTACCGAAAATCGCGCACACATGATGAAAAAGCTATAGCCAAATGGAGAGCTGGCTTGGAGAGCAAGGCGATGAAGGGAATCGGAGAATGTAAAGGTGAGGAAGTTAAAAGAAACACAGTAAACAAATAAAAAATTTGCTATAAGGGATTAGTTGACGTACCCGTTGCCGACGGCTACAAAATGAAACACTCAATTGTAGAAAGCGGAAGAAAATTGGTCAGTAAAGAAATAAGAAAGATATAGGCCTTCTTTTTCTTCTTCAGGACGTGGATGAAAATGACCCTCCACAACATCCGATACATGCCATGTTTTACAATATTTTTCTATTTATTGTCACTTACATCGCTGTTTTGCCATCCATAGGCACAAGTTCGTTAGGCAGGTTACTACCTGTTTCTTTCTGCCCTTGTCGTCTATATATCCTGTGAGTGTCATATTTTCCAAGGCTTCCATTCTCATTATGCGCCCTAGAAATTTCATCTGTCTTTTTGATTGTAAGTATGAGCATCCTTTTTTCTTTTCTTTTTTTTTTTTTAAACTTCTTCATTTCTCACATGCTATGGTATTCTCAACATCCTTTAGCAGAACCACATCCATATTGCTTCAAGTCTATTCTACATCGGTGAAGAAACTGATTAGCAGTCACTGCCATAGGATTGACAGTACATAACAATTGACCAATCTTTTCTTTGTTTTCGATTAATGTTATCCTTTACATTATTCGGACTATTGTCCTCATCTTTGTCCCCATATTTATTACAACGTTTCGGCCGTTGTACGCTCCGGCCTTCTTCAGGTGGTCGGAATGTCGAACTGAACCCTTTATTTCACTCACTGGGGTAGACTGTTCTAGTTCCACATGCCATATCTAATGGATGTCAGTTATCAGTTATCTCCTGTTAATTCCCCTCTGAAAGTTCTCCAGTGCCTTTACCGACTACTGAACTCGCGCTCTTTGTGCCCTGTCACTGGATCTAACACATGGCACAGCACAGGGGATAAAGGCGTTGGTTAGATCCAGTGACAGGAGCCAAAGAGTGTGAGTTCAATACCCGGTTAAGGTAGTGGAGAACTTGCAGAGGGGAATTAACAGGAGATAACTGACATCCATTAAACATGGCATTTGGAACTAGAACAGTCTACCCCAGTGAGCGAAATAGAGGGTTCAGTTTGACATTCCAACCACCTGAAGAAGGCCGGAGCGTACAACGGCCGAAACGTTGTAGTAAATATGTCGACAAAGATGAGAATAGTCTGAATAATGTAAATAATGTACATAATACCTCATCTCAGAAATATAGACAGATACTAAAGTTATGCTTGTTTCTAATAATTTCCATTGGTTTCTGAAAGGCCTTTTTGCTAATTGAATGCGCTTTTGAATGTTGATGTCCTTGATTCTGTCTTCTGCTAAAAACAGTTCCCAGATATTTAAAATGTTGTACTTTCTTGATTTTGACATCTCCAATTCATAGCTCTGTGTTGTTCCTTTTTCGATTTTATTGAAAAATCTTTAGATGTGGCCTTGGATAATATTTCTTAGTGGAACCAAGCTGTTCTTGTTCATACGAGCCATTACGAGCGGCTTTCAGCCTGTATTTATCTAACCGAATGAACCTGCAAAGAAAAATTCGTATCCAGAGATAAATTTAAGCAACAAATTCAAATTCAAATTCAAAAACGTAAAGTATAGAAAATACCTGTTGTAGCTGTCTTCACTCGGTATTAATACGTTAAAAAAAGCATGAAACCCCGTTTCCCTTTTCTCTGTCACATCACCAGCTGTTTCGTCATCGTTAAAAATGTAGTCGGTTTATAACCATATCACGTCGAAACATCGGTTCTCGCCTGATCTGCGAAGTTAAGCAATGTCGAAGCTGGTCTGTAGCTAGATGGGACCGCTTGGGAATACCAGGTGTTGTAAGTGTGCATGAAGGAGTTGCTTAATGGATAATAGCTCAGGATGAGAAATTGGAAAGATGTGTTCGGGTTCCAGTCGAGTTCGTTACCTTCTCTTACACAAATGCCGTTGAGCAATCATGAATCAAAAATGGCCCTTCCCCACCCCCCATGAATTTGACGAAAGCCAATGTTTAATAAAAGACCTTCACAAATTGAAAAAAAGAATTTATTCGCACTTGGCATTCACGAATATAAATGTTAGATTTTCACTGTTTTCCTTGTCAAAATGGCAAACTAGTATTGTAGAGAAAGGTGTTCGATTTCCACTGTTGTCAACCTAGCCTTGGTTTAGCTTAGCTTAGCAAATACTCGGTGTAACAGCAAAAATGTCCAAATCGTGTAACATCAAAATTGTCCAAATCGTATAACAGGAAAATTGTTAAATTAATTTCTAAAGCGTTGTGTAGAAGAAATGATTAAAGATATCTTACTGGAATTCTACGACTTTCTTATAACAATATAGGATTCTACTTTGAGCAATAACAATGGAGAATTACTCTCATACGATCATAAACGAAAATGACATGTATATCATTAATTAATGATAGTTAAGGATCGGAAGCTCATGAGTTCATATATATATATATATATATATATATATTATTCGAGGATCATTTTCTAACTTATTCAAGATAATCTTCGGCTTCTCTAACCTAACTTTTTGTCCTGCAATAACAAGCTGCCTCACACGTTTCATGTACGATTTAATTTCCAAGTCTCTTTTCACTGCTGTTTGGTCTGTTATAGGTGAAAATTTTTCTCCCATGTCAAGCGTCTTATGAATTGAGTCGGATCTTTTCTAATTGATCTCTTTAGCTCTAAGTTGAAATGAAGATCTGTGTTCCTCTTATGATCTCCTGATCTAGATTTTTTTTCTCAGCTGTGTTCTTGATGGTTCTTGAATGGATTTTGAAGATGAAAGCTAGATGTGACACTATTTACGTCGCTAGAAAGAAAGAAGGAAAAAAAAGAAAGGCGAGAATTAAATTTAGGTGATAAGAAGCCATCACGAAAAGGACACTAAGCGGTGTTATTTTTCTGACAGGGAAAGCGGTAAGATTTTTATTTCCATTGTCGAGATGGTGAAACACAGAATTTAATCTGATTTATGTTACGGGTCGGCGAGTAAGATATATCCAATCTGCCCATGGCAATGAAAAAAAAAAGATTTTTTCAAGTTCGACAAGAGACCTCCCGCAGGGTGCTGGGAGATAAAAATTAATTAGGTCAAGCTTGACCGAAACCAAAATGTCCGTGGAACCACCTCCATGTCATTTGGGAAAAACACCTGTTTATCCTCAGGGAAATATGATAGCGAAATTATTTTATCAGAACAGTTAATTAACAACAGAATGCAAATACGTCCAATTGACCACCCACTTGTTTGGCGAAGGCCCCAGGTGATAAAGTCCAAGTGACATTTGACTATGATAAGAGTCTAAGGTTTGTTGTCGGGCAGAAGGAAGGGAAGAGAAAGAAAAGAAAAAGAAAAAAAGGTAACGGAAGATATTTTTTTTTTCTTTGAGCAAGATTTTTTAAACAGAGGCTAGTCTGGCCTCACCCACGCCGCTGAGCGCCCATTGGCTGGATGGTGGCATGAGCGTTAGGCGGAGGTAATCATGTGAAGAAGGAGGGGAGGCCTGTTGCGCCCCCCTGAAGGGATAGGTGTGAGATGCCACTATGAGAGAGAGGGGAAACCCGTTGACACCCTCTGAGGGCAAGGTGAGATACCAATATGAGTACAGAAGGTGGGAAGACGAAAGACTTCCAAAAATGGAAAATAATAAAATTTTCCTGACCGAAAACAAAAGTGGATTGTGGGTTTAGAATTATCAAGGAACCTCAAACCCCGACAAGCCCATCCCGGTTTTGGTCGGCGTCCATATAAGCAGAGTCGCAACGAGTGAAAACCAGTTCAATTCGAGTTCGAGTTCCAGTTAAGTTGAGTGAAGTTCGCAGTTGGAGTTGCACCCGCCTCGCAGATAGCTGACTTGAAAGATTCCACGCAAATCACGACTCAATTTCTAACCAAGAACAATTTATTTTTGAAGAACGACTTAGACTCACACGACCAAAACAAGTTTTACGAATATAACCAAGAACCAGTTTCTTAAAGAACAAACAACTTTAGATGTTAAGACTCGCCTAACAAACACAAAGTGTCACGGATCCATATAGCGGGTTGGGAAGAAGATGCAGTCCTGTATTCAGCAACCAGATATAAAATAATGTTATCCTTTTTTTAATACATTTGAACTTTTCGAATTATTATTTTACTTTCTTTTACATATACTTGTGCGGTGTTGCCCTTGATCGAACTCGGCTTGCATTACGGCCCGGCGACTGATTGATTTCGTCTACCTAAGATCAAATCACAACGTGGGTAGGTTAGACTGGAAATCAAAACAGTTACTTCGGTAACCAGACGTTGGAGGCGAGCTGGGAACGACAAGGCTGATACCGAATCTAACCAGATTCCCATCCGAATCACCAAAAGTTTAGAACGTCACATTTGCCGCAGCGACACCGGGGGGACGTCACAATTGGTGCCGTGACAGCAGGATAAGACCCTGGATCAGCCGCTGCCACAGGAGTTGCAGAAAAAATTCGGCCAGGACAACACACGGCGTCTCAAGGACTCAAATTGAAACAGACTAGAGTGGAAACCAAAGAAATCTGGTTCGCCATAACCATACGGTTCCAGACACTCTAGTACGACAACCCGGAACCTGATAAAAACGAGCTGGAAATCAGGTAGGACACTTTATTTTCGGTTGATCTCCCAATTTCGATTGTTGCTGCTCAGATTGTTTTTCTTTTGCTGTGTTAAATATGTCTGACTACGATTCAGATAGGATAGACATAGGGGAAGAGGGGGCTGGACAGGGATTGCCGGCAGACCTCAGAAAATTATTGGGTGGACCGAGGGTCCCGGCCTTTGATGAGAGTTCAAGGGATTTTAGGGACTGACTGGCAGTCCTGGATAAGAGCCGCGTAATATATAGACTCTCAGACCAAGAGGCCCTATATTTGGCGTATGATGCCACCAGAGGGAAAGCGTCCGATTTCGTAAAAGGACTCTTAGCCAGTGAGCCCCACTTGACATGGGAAAGGTTGGAAGAATTATTAACTCGGTAGTTCGCTGACGAGGGGACGGCGATAGAGGCCATGAGAGCCCTCCTGAAGTTGACGCAGCTGAGGGACGAAACCCCTGGAGAATTGGGGGCCTGAACGGAGAAGCTGTCGTCATTAGCTTTCCCAGAGGTAGTGAGAAATAATGCGGTCATGCAGGCCCAGTTGGCTGATCTGTATGTGAAAGCGCTCAGTGACGAGCGTGTTCGTCACGATGTGTTGAAGGAAGGACCGCTAAGATTATCGACAGCAGTGGCGCTGGCCAAAGAGAAAGTGGGAAGGAGGAAGACCCCCCCCCGCGTGGAATCAGAAGGTTAAGCTAGAGGTGGATGAGCCTGAGGTGTGGGAAGGGGATCCCACAAGAAAGGCTTGGTCAACAAGGCATAGGTTCTATAAGCCCACGCCGGGTCGATACGGGTTGGTCTGCTGGACATGTGGACATGAGGACCACAGAGCAGCGGAATGTCCGACGAAGTGGGGTTTACCCCCAGACTTTGAGCGGGATAAGTGTACTAGGTGTCGGAAGAGGGGACACCTGGCCAAGTGGTGAGGGTTAAGAAAAGGTGCCCCAATGATATCGTTAAAGAAGGCCGAGCCCAAAAGACAAAACCAGGGAAAAGCCAGCGGGGCAACCCAGAATTAAGAGGGAGAGTGGCCCAGTTAAAAAGCAGGAAAGTAAAATGTTGGATATGTGGTCAGGTGGGACACTTTGCGGTAAACTGTCCAACAAGAAGGTGCTGGTTTTGTAGGAGACCAGGGCACCTGAAGAAGAATTGTACTCTTAGGAACAGCCGCAAGAGACTGGCAGAGGTCCAGCCGGGACCGCCCAGGTGCAGAAAACACAGAACTCCCTCCCCCATATGAGAAGAATGAAAGGAGTTTGTTGCTACCGGCGCCTATGTCTGGGATGACCAAAGGGTGGGAACCCAGGAAAAGGAAAGCCCAAGTATTCTCTTCGCTGACGCAAGAGGAGGAGCTATCTTGTAGGGCAGAGATAGGAGGTAGGGCAATGAAAGCCCTGATAGACACAGGAGCGTCTGTTTCATTGCTGAGAGAGGAAGCATACAGACGGGTGAAACAGAAGAATGGGTTGCAGGAAGCGGACTTAGAAGTCACGCAGGCAGATGGAGCTCCCCTGGAGATACGAGGGATGGCGAGGCTCCCTGTGAGGATTGGGAAATTAAGAAGCACTCAGAACTTCTACGTAATCCCCAACCTGTGTACGGAAGCAATCTTGGAAGAAGATTGGCTTCAGAGCCAGAGGGCTCGGATAGAGTTCAACCCCACTGTGCTGGTAGTGAATGGCGAGAGAACGCCATTGGGATGCCCACCGGAAGAAGATATAACAATAGTGGTGGAGGAAGATGTAAAGCTACCCCCCAGAACTGCGGTGTCGGGAAAGGGTAGGCTAATGTCAGGGAAGAAAATAGGAAAAGGAACCCTGCAATTGGTCCCTGTAGAAGGGATGGGCCTAGAAGAAAATGAGGTAACTCTGTGTGAGGCAGTAGTGGAGGCAGCTGAATTAGTACCCATTATGATGATGAATCAGGACCAAAAGACGATAACGGTTAAGAGAGGGGAAGAGAGGGGAAGAGATAGGAAAAGCACTACCCCTACGAACTCTGAATCGGGTGAGATTCGATGAGAAACAGGGAAAACTCATAGAACAAACAGAAGGAATTGTAGACGAAGATATATTGGCAGCTGATCAATTTAGGGGCAGAGTGGGAAGTCTGCTGAGAGATAATCGAGATGTGGTGGCCCAATCAGATAAGGAATTAGGCCAGACCCACACAGTAAAAATGAAAATCGACACCGGCGATCACCCCCCTGTGAAATTGAAGCTCTACCGAAAACCTATTCATAAGAGACCCCTTGTGGAAGAGGCAGTAGAGGAGATGTTGGAAGCTGGGGTGATCGAAAGATCGATCTCCCCTTGGAGCTTTCCAATCGTGATAGTAGGTAAGAAAGATGGTGGGCACCGTTTTTGTGTAGATTTTAGGAAACTGAATTCTATATCGAAGCAGTTGGCGGTGCCATTACCACTAATCGATGACATATTGGCATTATTAGGGAAAGCGAAGTACTTCTCTACGTTGGACTTGAGGTCCGGGTATTGGCAGGTAGCCCTTAATGAGGCTGACAAGGAAAAGGCTGCATTTGCGTGTCACTTGGGACTATTTCAGTTCAGGGTGATGCCATTCGGTTTAGCCAATGCCCCGGGAATCTTCCAACAGCTGATGTCAATAGTATTAGGAGGATGCGAGAGCTTTGCCATGGCATATTTAGATGATATTTTGATATTTTCAGAAACAGTAGAACAACATTTTTCCCATCTAAAACAAGTGTTGGGAAGACTAAGAAAGCACGGCTTAAAATTGAAATTGTCGAAGTGTCAGTTTCTGAAGGAGGAGACTAGATATTTGGGCTTTGTTATAAACGGAGACGGTATTAAACCCGACATGGATAAGGTGAAATCATAAGGGAAATGCCAGAACCTAAGACAGTAAGACAAGTAAGAGGGTTTATAGGAGCGTACTACCGACGATTCGTCCCGGCATTCTCGAGAATTGTCATACCCTTAGTAGCCCTGACGAAGAAATACGCTAGGTTCAAGTGGACAGAAGACTGTCAACGGGCATTTGATACCTTAAAAGAACAGTTGACAGCCGTCCCACTGCTGACGTGCCCAGACCTCAGCAAGCCCATGGTACTATACACTGATGCCAGTGAACAGTGTGTAGGAGCAGTTCTTGCCCACCCGTGTCCCGATAAAGAAGGACCAGTGCCAGGCATACCAGAGGAGGTACCGATATACTTTCTCTCTCATAAGCTCTCAGAGACACAACAGAGATGGCCAGTAATAGAAAGAGAAGTATATGCTATCATGTATGCTCTCCAAAAACTGGACTACTACTTGAATGGTGCGGTCTTTACTATAAAGACAGACCACAAGCCTCTGCAGTACCTACTGCAGGCAGAATGGACAAATAATAAGAAGATTCAACAGTGGGCGCTAAAGTTAAGTGGCTACCACTGTAAGATAGAGTATTTGGCAGGGAAGGAAAACACGTGTGCAGATTTACTCTCAAGAATACCGAAACAACTGGAAGAAAGATCTGTAAAAGTAGCGCAGGGAGTAGATGATAAAGCCTATAGAATAGGAGTAATTAACTCTAATAAGCTAAAAGATCGTCTTATGTTAGAATCGGACAAGGAAGGGGACGCACAGATAACAACCGATCCCTACTGGACAGAAGGAATTGCGAAGGGGTAGGCAGACAGTGAAATAGCTGCCCTTAGAGAAAAGGTGGAGGCAGGAGAGACCAACAAGTATGCAGTAATAGAGGAAAGTCTGTATTATCTCTCAGGTAGGGATGAAGAAGTCAAGCCCAAATTGTATGTGCCAAGAGATATTAGAACAGTGCCACGAGAGGTTGGGTCACATGGGAATTGATAGAACATATGATCTAATAGGGAGAAAGTACAATTGGCCCAAACTGTACGGAGAGGTCACCAACTATGTTCGGAGCTGTGTAGTGTGCCAGTCGCAGAGCAGAAGGCAGGAAATGGCACCATTGGAGATGGACGTGCCGAACTTCCCCTTCGAGAAAGTGAGTATGGATGTATCAGGACTATATGGGAAAACTGCACAAGGAAACAACTACATAGTGAGTTTTGTCGATTGGCTAACAAATTGGCCTGAGGCATTTGCAGTACCAGACAAAAAGGCGAAAACTGTAGCCGATTTGATAATAAGTGAAATCTTCCCTAGGTATGGCGCCCCTGTGCAACTTGTCACTGATAATGGCACAGAGAAGATAAACAGGATAATGAGAGAAGTGCTGACAGGTTTGAATATAGAGCACGTAAAAACATCTCCATATCACCCCCAAGGAAACGCTAAAGGGGAATGGTTTCATAGAACCTTGGGATATGTGCTGGCCAAACTGGCCAGAGAGAATACAGGAAATTGGGATTTGTATTTGCCGCACTCTCTGGCGGCCGTGAGGTTTACGATAAACGAAACCTCCAGATTTTCTCCTTACTTTATGTTGTTTGGCAGAGACGTGCTCCTGCATGTTGATAACCTGTTGAAGCCCCGAAGAAAGTATATGGGAGAAGATCATCATCAGTTGTTGCTGGAACAGCAACATAAAATATTTGTTCAAGCCAGAAGAAGAATAAAGAGGGCCCAGAAGAGAAGAAATGAGAGAGTCAATGCTGAAAGAAAGGTAGTAGAATTCAAGGTTGGAGACCCTGTCTACTATAAAATCCAACAGAGAGAAGGAAAGCTGGATCAAAGATGGGAACCGTACTACCGGATAGTAGAGCAGACGGGTCCAGTATCATATGTAATATGGGATCAAGTGGCAGGACAAGCAAGGAGGGTCCATGTCAACAATCTAAAGAAGGCTGAAATAGCTAACCTGGAAATGAGCGAGCCGAGGCCTAAGAAGACAAGGACAATGAAGGTAACTCTGGTTGAGCCGGAAGAAATGGAGACGGAAGAAGATTCCGAGGAAAATGAAGAGATAGATCGACTTGGCCAGATAGACGAAGCGATCCGAGTGACGGAGTTGGAACCCTCGGCGGGGATCAGCGGCGTTCAGTCGTCGCCTGAATCGGTGCAGAGAAGACCCTGTGATGTCACCGTCGCACCCCAATGCCTAAAGAAAAGGAAGAGAAAAACGAAGAGATCCAATCAAGCAGTTAAGGGCTCTAAAAAGAGGTACCCTAAACAAGACGAAGAGTTCAACGAGTGGGAGGAAGATGATCAAATACTCCTTTCCCAACTCAGAGAAAGACTAAGAAACAGGAGAGAATTAGACATCGAGTCAAGAAATAATGAAAACGTCCAGGGCGCAGACTCGAAACAGAAGGAAGAATCAGGATAGGAAGAATAGGACAAAACACCTCCTGAACGGGAATTAAACACCGAGGGAAGGTTAGAGGTCGAGCAAGAACTACCTCTGAAGATGAGATTGAGAAGGGTGAAGAACCCCAAGTCTTAGTGGAACAACGAAAGCTGTGCAGAATAGAAGCACTCGGTGTCGACAGATAACGACACTGGCTCATCCAAAAACCTACTGGCTGACTGTGGTGGATGTGGATGGAGGGGATGGAGTCGCGAGCTGCACCTCACGAAGCACGGAAGAAGATTATTGGCATTGCTGACTGGCCATCAGTGGTGTCATGAAGTACGGCCTTTGAAGTAGGAGCCCCACGAACCTGTCCGGACCATTCTGTCTGCTGGGAACTAGTTAGAGGAGGGAAGAGCTGAAGGATTACAAACTTAGTAAGAAATTATGGAATAATTGGGTAAAGAATTGAACAAGACCAAATGGTTATGAAGAATAAAAGGAAGAGAATATTGTTGCCTTCGAGGAATGATCAAAATGAAAGGGTTAATGATGATGATAATGGTAGCCACACGAATGGTAGCAAGATACAAGATGGAAATAGAATACATAGCTTTAAATTCGGGTAGAACAAAATTCATGTTGCTAACAGCTGAAGAAGCTAGAAAGTGTAGAAATGATGCTCTAGGAACTTGTACATCGTTAAGCCCTATCTATATAGCTGGTAACCACAAAATGTGCATACTAGAATTGTTTGAAGGGAAGAAAGAGGGAATTAAGAGAACTTGCCAAGTAGAGGTATTAGCAAACACGGCATTACCACAAGCTATCAGTGTGTCAGACGGGGTGTGGGCAGTAGCCACACAGAAACCCATTAGCTTGTCTAGGGTATTAAGAGTAAAGCCACCATTATCCCTGTTAAAGTTACTCCTTGGATGTTCGGCATTTGGGATATCTATTTCCTTACCCCCGTATTACCAGGAAGAAGAAAGATATGAAGAGACAGATTCAATCATAGAAATGACTGGCAGAAGCTTAGTCAATTGTACAGAGTTGTGGGAGCCAATAGTGAGGGGATTCCCCAATGTTACCTTGAATAAAATACCAGTACTAATGAAGCCGATAGAAAAGATCGATATGGATCAATTGAGGGACAAGTTAAGTGCGTTGGAAAATGAGGGTATGGCTTGGGAAGATGATGAGCAGATCGCGATAAGTTGGAGATGCCGACCAATGTTCCTTACTCATACAGAATCGGCGAAGAAATTGCAGAAAGACCGGCGGAGGAGGCTGACGTGAAACCGACACGTGCGGCGGAAAAACCTCCTACAGCAGAGAGAAAAATATTGACCAAGAAGAACAAGCCATAATAACCACACACATGCACCCACAGGCACACGCACACTTTACATTTGCAAGTAGAACAGAAGAAGATTAAAAGAACATTACATTTGCAAGTAGAACAGAAGAAGATGAAAAGAACATTACATTTGCATGTAAAACAGAAGAAGATGAAAGGAACATTGCATTTGCATGTAGAACAGAAGAAGATGAAAAGAACATTACATTTGCATGTAGAACAGAAGAAGATGAAAAAGAACATTACATTTGCATGTAGAATAGAAGAAGATGAAAAGTACATCACCTTGCATGTAAAACCGTAAAAAAAGAAAAGAAGAATAGAATTGCATGGGACAGATGCATGATGCATGATGCATGCTAAATAGTGTATTTGGGTTTAGGTGTCATTTACGAGCAAATGACAAATAAGTTTGGGGAGGATTGTGACACTATTTACGTCGCTAGAAAGAAAGAAGATAAAAAAGAAAGGCGAGAATTAAAATTAGGTGATAAGAGGCCATCACGAAAAGGACACTAAGCGGTGTTATTTTTCTGACAGGGAAAGTGGTAAGATTTTTATTTCCATTGTCGAGAAGATGAAACACAGAATTTAATCTGATTTATGTTACTGGGCGGCGAGTAAGATATATCTAATCTGCCCATGGCAATGAAAAAAAAACGATTTTTTCAAGTTGGACAAGAGACCTCCCGCAGGGTGGTGGGAGATAAAAATTAATTAGGTCAAGCTTGACCGAAACCAAAATGTCCGTGGAACCACCTCCATGTCATTTGGGAAAAACACCTGTTTATCCTCAGGGCTGGCTATGATAGCGAAATTATTTTATCAGAACAGTTAATTAACAACAGAATGCAAATACGTCCAATTGACCACCCACTTGTTTGACGAAGGCCCCGGGTGATAAAGTCCAAGTGACATTTGACTATGATAAGAGTCTAATGGTTTGTTGTCGGCCAGAAGGAAAGAAAGAGGAAGAAAAGAAAAAGAAAAAAAAGATAATTTTTTTTTTCTTTGAGCAAGATTTTTTAAACCGATGCTAGTCTGGCTACACCCACGCCGCTGAGAGCCCATTGGCTGGATGGTGGCATGAGCGTTAGGCGGAGGTAATCATGTGAAGAAGGAGGGGAGGCCTGTTGCCCCCCTGAAGGGATAGGTGTGAGATGCCACTATGAGAGAGAGAGGAAACCCGTTGACACCCTCTGAGGGCATGGTGAGATACCAATATGAGAACAGAAGAAGGTGGGAAGACGAAAGACTTCCAAAAATGGAAAATAATAAAATTTTCCTGACCGAAAACAAAGTGGATTGTGGGTTTAGAATTATCAAGGAACCTCAAACCCCGACAAGCCCACCCCGGTTTTGGTCGGCGTCCATATAAGAAGAGTCGCAACGAGTGAAAACCAGTTCAGTTCGAGTTCCAGTTCCAGTTAAGTTGAGTGAAGTTCGCAGTTGGAGTTGCACCCGCCTCGCAGATAGCTGACTTGAAAGATTCCACGCAAATCGCGACTCAATTTCTAACCAAGAACAATTTATTTTTGAAGAACGACTTAGACAAGTTTTACGAATATAACCTGAAGATACACCAAGAACCAGTTTCTTAAAGAACAAACAACTTATGTTAAGACTCGCCTAACAAACACAAAGTGTCACGGATCCATATAGCGGGTTGGGAAGAAGATGCAGTCCTGTATTCAGCAACCAGATATAAAATATTGTTATCCTTTTTTAACACATTTGAACTTTTCGATTTATTATTTTACTTTCTTTTACATATACTTGTGCGGTGTTGCCCTTGATCGAACTTGGCTTGCATTACGGCCCGGCGACTGATTGATTTCGTCTGCCTAAGATCAAATCACAACGTGGGTAGGTTAGACTGGAAACCAAAACAGTTACTTCGGTAACCAGACGTTGGAGGCGAGCTGGGAATGACAAGGCTGATACAGAATCTAACCAGATTCCCATCCGAATCACCAAAAGTTTAGAACGTCACATTTGGCGCAGCGACACCGGGGGGACGTCACATAGAGTATGAATACTGCTACCATTGCTGAAGGCCTGAATGATTTTTCCTCGCCATTGTTAAGTTGAGAAAACATAGTGGAGCTGACACAAAATGATTTTAACCTCTTCTTTTTCTAGCTGAATAACTCAAACAGTTTTTCGATGATTCTTACAACAAGTGACCTCAAGATGGCTAAATATCTTATCTGAAAACCTGGAAAAAAGACATTCAATTAGTTTTGTTGTTTTTTAGATATTAAACGTTTTGTGGGATGGACAATTATACTGTAATACGATTTGGATAATTTTGCTGTTACACTCGCTATCTGAGATTTATATTGCCAATTTGCTCCATATAAAATTATGTCAGATACCGTAAACAGAACTTCCGGTTGACGTAGCTAAAATATTTGAGTTTACCATTCGGGTCGTTCTCAGAAAGTAAGCAGAAAGGCTTTTTTGCGCAAACATTTTATTCCGATGACATCGTCAACATTTCAGCTATGAATATTTCTGTTACTATGTAAATTTGCCTCCGTTTTTTTATTCAATTATTTAGTATTATTTACATAGTTTTATAAGCGTCAGCCATCTTACTTATTAAGCATTTCGCAAACGAAACTATATTTAGCAAATAAATACATATACGAGCGGGCGTGACTGATATACACTTACACAAACACCATTTGGTGAAAATGAAGACTAAGCAAAACATTAAATTTGTCTTCACGTCCATGACAATGCTATTGAACTGATCCGTATCATTTCTCTAAAATCATTCGTGAGACTAATTTTCAAAATGAACCTGAAAATTTTACTATTCGTTTTTTAAGGCTTTTTTTCGCAAAATATTTGCTTATTAAATTTTGTAGGGCTCTTATTTACAGAAAAAATCACCACCAGCACTTTTAACATATAATTTCCCCAACCGAATTTTAAATTGATTCACTATATATATATATATATATATATATATATATGATAGAAATATATAAAAATGATAGAAATTTTAATGAGGTTTGAATAATCAAATTAAAGTAATCCATCGACTCAAGAAAAATCTTCAATAGAATACAGAAAGCGCTGGACGGCCGTTTCGTTCTATTTTGTGACTCATCAGCAGTGCGCATCCAGTATCGAGAATCGAATCCGGGTCGTTCCGTTACGACGCACTGGACCAACGGACCTCGGCGACGAAGAAGTAATTAGCTACACTCGATATAGCACTGTTCTCATTAAATTCCGTGGTGTAACTAATCCAAATATACTTAACCCAACGGATTGTGCCCCTGCGAGCCACGTTTTCTTTCCACAATCCGCTCTCTGCAGAGCTGGTTCAAAATTTCTATCAATTGTATATCCTTGCTTGACAGGACAGAGGGGTTCTGGGAACTTTAGATCTTTTTTATCTAGTCGAATTCATTTAGAGCCTTTTTCTTTCTTTTTTCCATCAATTTTGTAAGTAGGTATTCCTCACTGAAATATTAGATCTGACAGGAATGGTGAAATGTTGTAAGAGCCAGGGTGCAAATTTACTGTAGATGACTTTGCGATTAAATCACTTTCTAGACATTTACGTCGCAATGAATTATTTTCTCCTTTGATCAGAGTCGCATTTTTTATGCCAAAATTGTGGTCAGTCTCGTTACGGCAGGCAACAAATTCATTTGGCGTATCATTTTCTAAAATATCGCTTTTGTGTTCATATAATCTTTTATTTAGATTCCTTAAGGTTTCGCCAATGTATTTTTGTGACAATTATTACAGGTGAAGGAGTAAACTCTTTCTTCAGGTTTTAGCTTATATATATGTTACTCAGAAGCTCTACAAAGACAATCGGTGGATGAGGTAGTCCCTCTCTTGACTCCAAAACGCTCGATAGTACCCCCGTGATTGTTTACAACCATTCATATATTCATAGCTTGCGCAACATGACATAGACTCTCAGTCCCTAGCAGCCTTGATTTAATTATCTTGAACCAGTCAAGATCATTGGAAATTGCCTGCGTCACATATGACTCGAATAGTCTGATGATAAGATACTGACGAAGTCGGTGATGTCCCAGTCATCAAAATGATATGACCTCTGCCTTTAATTGTGTATTTGATCAACAATCCATTTTTTATACAAGTTTTATTAAATACAACTAACAAGGAACTGCGATTAAATATTTTATTCAATTTTTCTTGCATTCGTACAATTATCTACTTTTCTGGAAGTATAGTGTGAAAAAAACTGTTCAAATATTATATATATGCGAGCGCTTTCGGCTATTCTGTTATCCATTATCAAAGATGTGTATATCTATAATGATGGGAACCCTTTTGTAATTTTCCAAACACGGACATCATGTTGTGACATGACATCATAGTTGATATTATTGAGTGTTGGCGTTTTATTTTTTATTATTAATGCATTCATTAT
>OZ010572.1:131946304-132008804 GCA_963932145.1 Acanthosepion lycidas
CCCCAAAGTGGTGGTGGCAAAGATGTTTGTGAATCAAAGCGTTTGACGAGGCCATTCGTGTGGATTTAACTTTAGTGGTCAACTCTGAGGCAGTATTCCATACACATGATAAATATATAGAGATATGAAGTCTTATACATACATACATACATACATTACATACATACATGCATACATGCGTACATATATATATATATATTGAACAATAAAAAAAAAATTAAAATCTTCAGACACACTGGGTTGTAGATTAATATTCTTTCATTTTTTTTATTATTATTCCATTTAGATTCCTCGACTAGTTTCGGCCGAAATGGCCATCATCGGGAGGAGAAATATTTCTGCTTGCTGCTAGCACTAAACTACAGAAAAATCTATCAATATATATATATATATAAATATATATATATATATATATATATATATATAGTAATGGTAACAAATCCGTTGGTATATAATCCAAGTGAATCTTCGTAATATAAAATATTAAACCTGATCCACAAAATTCCATACACCTGATAAATATATAGAGATATAAAGTCTTATATATACATACATACATGCATACATACATATATATATATATATATATATATATATATATATATATATATATATATATATAGTAATGGTAACAAATCCGTTGGTATATAATCCAAGTGAATCCTTATAATATAAAATATTAAAACTGATCCACAAAAAGAGGCCAATGTATTTATTATTACAGAGCAAATAATTAATTATTAATAAAATCAAATTTTTTTTCCATAGTACAACTCTGAGTTTCACTGAAAAAAATACCCCAAACAAAAATCAAAATGTATAAAACGTAACGAACAATATGTCGATCAATAAAATCCAGAATAACCTCATATGGAGAATAGCCTACTTCGGCAGACGAAGGTATCTGTCATCTTTCTTATAAACTTAGATAGATAGATAGATAGATAGATAGATAGATAGATAGATAGATATGAATAGCGTTGGATAGCTCGAGAATGTTATTGGACAATAGAATCAAAGAAAACAAGAGAAAAAACAGATGAAATGAAATAACCATGAATAATAAATATTGATTGTTGAATGTTGAAGAAATCAAGAATTAAGTTTGAAAATTGAGAAAATAAATTTAAAAAACGAATAAATATCAACTGAACGAATAATCATAATATTCATGAATGTGAATAAAAAATAGTTGAAAAGAACATTTTTTTTATTTAAAAAAATATCCCAAACAAAAAACAGAATGTATAAAACGGAACGAACGAAATGTCGATCGAAAGCAAGTATGATGACAGAAATAAATCAGAGGAAAGGACTGCGGGTGCTATGCTGACTTACAATTATCTATAAATGACTTGAAACACAAGAAGATGTTAAAAAGGGGAGTAGCAAAGGTCAATTGGAGTGATGGTACATTCGCGCGTCTACTGATTATCATTCATTTTGTGGCAGATGTTTTACGGTGGGATGCGACGTCAGATTTGAGAGAACGCTCAGTCACGCAACATGGTGGGATTCTCACTCAGTGTAGGAAAGTGGAGAAGTTTGATCTCAGATTCGTTCTTATTCAGGCAATGTCGGAATGATTGGACAAATCGATCAATAGATAGCCTGGCGTAGATTAATATAGATAGACCTATCTGCATAAATAAATTGATTGATTGATAAAGAAATAAAACTTTGGTTGGTATTGGTAAACACATACAGAATGAAATCAGTGTGGCCATTAATCGATAACGACTGATGAATAAGTAAATACTAAAGCTGATAGACAAAAATTGGCGAGGAAAAATTAATATCAACAGAAAACAATTGATATGTATAAGTGATAGAAATTACTAGGATTTGAAATAATCATAATTAAGTAATTCGCCGAGTCTAGAAGAAACCCCTAAAAAAAATGCAGGAACTACTGGACGGCTGTTTCGTCCTATATTTGGGACTTATTAGCAGTGAGCACCTACTACCGTTATGAGGTGAGACAACCGTCATACCAACTGTACCAACGGGCGTCGGTGACGGTGAGGTAGCGAATTAGACTCGATTACATATTTTTTTAAGTAATTCCACCCCAAGCACGGCGGGAAGACACTAGCACGCAAGGGGTTACAGAGAGTTGGACCGAAAGCAAAGAGGAGTGATAGAGGAAAGGATGAAGAGAAGGATAGGAGATAGATCAAGGCATCTGGAGACGTCGATTGACATTACATTTGAATAGTTGGATATTATAGCTATCAGGAAAACAAGAAATGGGGAGGGAATTCCACAGGCGAGAGGTGCGAGACATGAAACTATTGGAGTAGAAGAGACGGCTACATGTATCTGTTTCGACAGTGAAAGGGTGAGAGCAAGATGCCAGCCTAGTTGAACGCTTAAATTCATGAAGTCTGGGAACCAACGAAAGCAGCTCATCAGAGCAGTTACCGTGAAAGTATTTGTAAAAAAGACAGAGGGAGGCAACGGGACGTCTGTGAGAGAGCGGCTGCAGACGAGATGCCAGATCAGGGCCAATTACATTGCATATCCGTCTTTGGATTTTTATCAAGGACCTTGAGACAAACAGAATGGGTTCCAGACCCTATATGGGAGCAATACTCCATGCAATGGCGAAAGGTTGATTTGTAGATTTGAAGGATCGACTCCGGCTAGAAAAAATTCCTGACGAGGCACAGGGAGCTGACTTTTCTTATCGTAACGGTCCAGGTTTCAATTGCAAGTTAATGCTTTTATACTTCTTAAAAACTCGAGTTGTGTATTAAAGCAGGCGCTAGCCATAACAATTTATTTTCGTTTTTCCCCCACACCCAAATTAAGAATTCATAATCTCTTTACGGGAGAATAGGGATTTATGTTTTATTATCTGAAACGAATAATAAGTAGACGAAAGTTGTCCGAATATTCGCTAACCTACTATTAGGTTGGTGCAAAAATAATGACGTAATAATGTCGTTTTTTGACGTATTTTTAACGTCAAAAAACTAACATTATTACGTCATTATTTTTGCACCAACATAATATCTTCTTTTTCAGCTATCGTGACATGTCAGTGATGAGATATTTGAAGATGTCTGTTGACTGATCAAAGCGAAGGGAGAAGTAGATTCATGCTTTTATAAAAGTATCATTACAAAATGAATATCAGCAATCTCGGCTTAAGATCTAACTTGTTTCACTGATTCCTTTGCCTGAGTTACTAACCGTCACATCAGACGGCATCTCTTGGTGACGGTGGGGGTGCATTTCTAATTCTCGTTGTCGCAGCAAAGCAGATAGCATAATGAAAAACAGTGCACATCCCGGGTACTAATTGTTTTTAACTGTCACCCCACTAGGACGACGTTTTAGTTATATTCATTTTAGTAGAATGCGCTTGAGGGTCAACTTTCGTCCTTGGGCCCTGCGTAAAATGAACGCTGCCGCACGCTGATATTTTTCAACGTATTTTAAACGTTATTACTTTTCATTCAGCAGTGGTATTAGGTTGGTGCAAAAATAATGTCGGTTTTTGAAGTTAAAAAATATATCAAAAACCGACATTATTTTTGCACCAACCTAATATATATTTTTTTTTTGTTCGTTACAGGTTTATTTGTACTTCTGGGGATTGTTGTCCAATTTCATTGTACATTGCATAGCGACAAAAAGGATAAATAAATAAATGAATAAAATAATTCTACACAAGTTATATAGAAAATTTAAATGAAAATTCTCTAACAGGAAAAACAAGGTTATAATGATCATAACTTTTCCCTTCAGGATTTTGTAAGAATTAAATCATCCAAGGAAATTTCGACATATGCACCGTGTCTCTTCAGGACATTGATGACCATGGGTCTCCACAATTGCATGCTCTTTGTAGATCTTCATAAATTTTGTCGTTTTGTTATTAGGTTGGTGCAAAATAATGACGTAATAATGTCGTTTTTTGACGTATTTTTAACGTCAAAAAACGACATTATTACGTCATTATTTTTGCACCAACCTAATACATCTCTTAAACTTTGTTCCTCCATCAAGTTCATGATGTAGATTATACGTTGTTTTTCTCTCTCCCTCTTGCTTCAACCCGTCTTGGGAGTATCAAATTTTCCAAGCTCTCTTTCCTCGTTATGTGCACTAGAAATTTCAACTGTGTCTTCCTGGTGTTAAATGTAAGTGTCCTTTTTGTTTTCTTTTTCTCAAAAACTCTGTCGTTCGGTGCATTGTGTCCTCAGCATCTTTCTGTTGCTTAAAGTTTCTTCTTCATCTATGAGGATATTGTCCGGCATTCATTGCTATATAGGATGGCTGGTATTACGTAACATTTCAGTACTTTTTTTCTTGTTTGCAAGCGATATTTTTCTGATTCTTAATACTTAACTTAGCTTTTGGAAGGCATCTTTCTCTACCTAATGTGCCTTTGGATTTCAGTGTTACACTTTCCGTCCTCTGGTTACAACATTTTGCAAATATTTAAATTGTTATACTTGTTTGATTTTGGCATCCACAATTTGTAATTTGCATATTGGGCTTTCCCTTTGGCTGATAATCATGTATTCTGCTTTCTTGCAATTGATGTTTAGTCCTTTCTTCTCGCTTTCCTTCACTACCTTCTCTAATATAGTTATAGTTTTCCTTTCTGTGTTTGCATATGTTATGTTGGTAAGATTGTGACTGCTAATACACTGTTTTAAATGTGATATAATGTCTGTTTGTAGAATAGTCAACCATATTGGTCACAAGCCCGTATACAAATGAAAGCGACTTCATAGTTCGTCTCCGTAAAAATTCCTCTCAGTGTAAAAACAGCAACAGATGAAACCAGAAAACGCAGCCATCTGGCAAGTGACGAGTATTAACCACTATATATACATCTGATTCGTTTTCAAGATATGGCAATCATGGCTCTCCACAACTTTCTATCTCGTGTGGTTCTTGGCAGTTTTTTCTCCCTTTGCTAAATCTCCTGTTCTTCCATCTATTCGCACAAGCCTGTCAGGTAAGTGGTTTGCCTTCCCCTATCTCCCTTGCCCTCGATATGTCCTGTGAGGGTTAAGTTTTCCAAGCTCTCCTTCCTCATTATGGGTTTAAGAAATTTCAGCAATCTCTTACCATGTTCTTTGTGTTGCCATTTTCTTTCAGACCTCCTTGTTGCTCATTCGCTCGGTTCATGGAATTTTGTATATTCTTCTGCAGAAACATATTTCTGTTGCTTTTAGTTTTTTTTTTAGTTTTTTTTTTTTTGTTTGTTTTCTTTTTTTCGCCTTCTTTGGGAAATTGTCCAACATTCTTTGCTATATAAGAGGATGTATACCACATAGCAATCAGACAATTTTTTCTTTGTTCCTAACGAAATCTTTTCGTTTTTCCGCACCTTGCTTAGCTTTTCGAATTCTTCTTTCGCTAGTTCAATTAATGTTCAGCGCTGAGGCTACTGATTTAAAAGAAACTCTTGACCTTGTATAAGAGCACCAAAAAAAGGGTTACACTTAGAGTCATTTGGTGAGCACCAAATAGGATTTTTTCATGTTGCTAAAATATTTGCACAAGAAATTTATAATTTTCTTGTACAAGTGGAGTCTTGTAGTGCATGGCATTTAATATATGGTATAATGATTTAATATATGGTATCATCATTGGATTGTGAAATGCGAACGAATCGAGGATTCTGATAATTTCATGTAATATCATTTAAGCGTTCAGGTGAAAAGATGTCCGTATAGACGAGAAATGAAGATATTAAAGTATGTGTAACACCTTCGATGAGTTAAATCAATACGAACAAAAGAGCGGAAAAAGGTAAAGCTAATATATCGATCTATAAATGTTTGATTATTTCCCGTAGCGTCTCACCGGGGGAATGTCGCATATAGCGTATCGACAAAAATCGATGACTTACGAAAAAGTTACACTGTTGTTTTGAGCGTACAAACAGTTTGATTGCAGTGTCGAAATATTTGATGAATACGTATTTCTTTCTTTCATTTTTTCAATCTTTTTTTCATTCTTTCTTTCTTTTCTTTACCTCCATTCTTTCGTCCTCTCTTTTATCTTTATTCTTTCTTTCTTTTCATTACAGTCTTTCTTTTTTTACCTTCATTCTTTCTTTTTTTTCTTTTACCTTCTTTCTTCCTGCCTTCCTTTCTTTTTTATTATTTTCCCCTTCTTTTCTTTTCATTACCGCATTTCTTTTTTTCCTTGCCATCTTGCTTTCTTTCTGTTACCGTCTTTTTTCTTTCTGCTTAACGTCTTCTTTCTTTCTTTCTTTTCCTTACCTTCTTTCTTTCCTCCTTTCTTTCAAATTCCTTCATTCTGCTTGTCTTTCTTTCTTTCTTTCTTTTCCTTACCTTCTTTCTTTCCTCCTTTCTTTTACCTTCCTTCTTTCTGCTTGTCTTTCTTTCTTTCTTCTTTCCTTACCTTCTTTCTTTCCTCCTTTCTTTTACCTTCCTTCTTTCTACTTGTCTTTCTTTCTTTCTTTTCCTTACCTTCTTTCTTTCCTTCTTTCATTTACCTTCCTTCTTTCTGCTTGTCTTTCTTTCTTTCTTTCCTTACCTTCTTTCTTTCCTCCTTTCTTTTACCTTCCTTCTTTCTACTTGTCTTTCTTTCTTTCTTTTCCTTACCTTCTTTCTTTCCTCCTTTCTTTCAAATTCCTTCATTCTGCTTGTCTTTCTTTCTTTCTTTCTTTTCCTTACCTTCTTTCTTTCCTCCTTTCTTTTACCTTCCTTCTTTCTACTTGTCTTTCTTTCTTTCTTTTCCTTACCTTCTTTCTTTCCTTCTTTCATTTACCTTCCTTCTTTCTGCTTGTCTTTCTTTCTTTCTTTCCTTACCTTCTTTCTTTCCTCCTTTCTTTTACCTTCCTTCTTTCTGCTTGTCTTTCTTTCTTTCTTTTCCTTACCGTATTACTTTTTTTTATTTTCAAGTGTATATATTTGCTATATTTTAAGTTCAAAACATGTTCTCTAGCATATAAAGTTTACGAGTATTTCTCTGTCACTCAATGTGCTGTGTACTATCAGAATGTGCGCGATCGTAGCTCTCCACAGCTTCATGTATTTAATTAATCTAACTAATATTTTTGTTTCTGACTCTTTTTTTCGCTTTGTGGTACTTGTTCTACTATAAATTATCACAAAATTCTGAAATTTGTATTGTGCTATTTTCCCGGCTTTTTTTTTTTTTTTTTTGCAATTTTACGTGTGTTAAATTCTCCAAACCCTCCTTCTTCATTATACGCCGTAAACTTTTAGCTGCCCTTCTCTGATTGATATCAACATTTACTTTGCATTACTTTGCATTTCCTCAAGTCACACATACGGCAGCCATAGCATTCTAAACGGCCAATTTGTCAAGCTTTTACTGTCAAATAGACAAAGTAGCCTTGCACTCTTTTTGTTATCATTTCTACTGCTTTTTCGTTCTCAGTCGAATTTCCAGAATTGCACTGCATTGTTCGTGTAAAATAAAGATTAATCCTTAACCTTAGATAAATGTAAGATTAAGAACTAAGAAGAAAAAAACATCCAATAAACAGCGACACACTTTGTTGGAAATATATCGTATTTCTGAAATATATTAGATTTGAGAGGATCAGCTGACAATCACAACTTCCGCAAAAAAGGAAAAACAAGCAGGGTGTGGTGGTGCAATTTCATTGGCCCATGAATTGACGAATCAATAACTAGCGAGATTTCAGTGTAAAATTGAGTTTATTTCTCTAAAAAATTTTCAGTGAGAATTTTCGCTTTGGCAGCAAACATATACGTCTGCACGATGCTATGATAGGAGAAATTATCTTCCTCACTACACTATCTCCGTCACTGACTAGTAGTCGGCAAAATTTCTCTACTGGGTGATAATAATAGTATACTATACATACTATATGAGCTGTGATATTATTACCACAAGAAATTTTTTCTCCTGGGTGAAAGACGGCTCGTAAGAAGTAGAGATAATACGACTTGGTGTATTGAGCTGAAAACAACCGTGGAGGCTAATGATGTGCCATAAACTATATGGCCGACTATGGAACAACCGTATCACTAAACACTAGTTCGATCTAATTATGATGTTCATGGATATCTTAGCCTGACCCTTTTTTCGCACAACCTGCATTCCACTTTCTTATAATAAATACTTTTATTTTTTTCTTTCTGATTCTTGGATAATTCATATATATTTTCTTTTATAAGACATTTTTAAGCAATCACTCTAAGCAAGGCGGGAGTGTCATTAGCACGCAAGGGGTTAAAGAAAGTGAGAGTAAGAGTAAAGAGGAGTGTCTGGGAAAAGGCTAAAGAGAATGACAGGGATCAAGGTCAAGGCACTAGAAGATGTCAATTGACATTACATTTGAATATTTGAAGATTATAGCTATCAGGGAAACAAGCGATAGGGAGTTACACTGACGGGAGGTGCGAGATAAGATGCTGTTGGAGGAGAAGAGATGGATACATTTAGCCGTTTTGTCAGTGAGAGGGCGGAACGGAGATGCCAAATCAAGAAGCACGCTTAAATTCATGCAGGTTAGGAACCAGTGAAAGTAGCTCGTCGGAGCAGCTGCCATGGAAGTACTTGTAGAAAAGACAGAGGAAAGCCACAGCACGCCTGTGAGAAAGTGACTGTAGACGGGATGCCAGATCAGGATTAGTCACATTGCATATCCGTCCCTGGATTTTGTCGAGAACCTCGAGATGAACAGCGGGAGCACCAGACCATATATGGCAGCAGTATTCCATGCAAGGATGAATCGTTGATTTGTAGTTTTGAAGAATACTGACATTCCAAGCAAGCAATGCCTTTCCACTATGAAGATTTACGCAACATAATCTTCCTACTAGGAATAATCACCATTTATCATCAGTCGTGTCAATATCTGGATAAATGCACATATTAAATTAACATCTTGATCTTACGGGGTTAAATATCCCGGATAAATTTCCAGAGTCGATATTTAATAAGTTTAAGTTTCGTCAGCAACAGAGCTACACTGGTGGGGAACACGCTAGGATATAATTAATGACACGAGGGAATGATGTTGCTGACGCGCTTGTTAAATATTATTGCATACCAAACTATAATTACTAATTATTATAGTTAACCACGTCTATGGATATTTATTTAGATTTGTCTGGCAAAAAGCCAAATAGTTTGGCGCTCGTGAGAATAGACGTAAAGAATAAAGAATGGTCATGCTGAAAAGCTAATTGAACATTTCCAATCTTCGGATGAGAATGGCAATAGTAACACCACACGTTTCCTTATTTTGTAATGCCGACGAACACTCGTTGCCACTTTTGGGATGTCAATGAATACTCGTTGTAGTAGAGACTTTGTAATCGCAGATACAACTATAGTAACACTGTTGATTAATACTTGTGTCAGCCGCCTTCGAATAACATTTGCATTAATAGTGCTTGCTCGATAATACTCGCTCTAATAGTAACCCACGAATAGTAATCCATATAGTGATCAGTATAGAGAAATAGTATCGTGAATAGCATAGAGAAGAGTGATCCGTATAGTAACAGAGGATAGAGTAAAAATGGTGAACCGTATATTAATAGAAGATAGACTAAAATTGGTGATCGCTTAGACGCCACGCTAATTCGTATATGTGCGTTTCCTTTATGGTGACGTGATCTACTTAATTCAATAATGGGAGTGCCTGTGTTTGCTCACTGTCGATCTATGTTCAAACACAAGTGTCAGCAGCGACACTTTATTCCTATATAAAAACCTTATAATGAAATATTACTATCTGCTGAAAGTTTTTCTTTTCAAATATTTTTTCAGAAAAATAGGTTTCTCAAGACTGCTTACATCTCTTTCTAGTATCGTTGGGAGTTTTCTTCCTAACCTTTTGAAGTATGTGGAATGCCAACATTTTGATTATATTATTATTTCCATTTTCGTGACATGTGCTATATATTATAGCTGTTGGTGTTGCTGGTTGTCACCCACTGATGTGGTTTCTGTTATTTGGTAAAGTTTTTTGTTTGTGATTTTGTGGAACCAGACTAGAAGGTTTCATGAATTTTTGTTTTCTTGAAGATCTTCATTTGCTTGAAGTCATTTTCAATCGTTGATTAGAGAAAAAGGTTAAATATAGTTAAAAGTTCACATTTCTGAGTGGGTATGATGCTATGCATGACATCCACATGAGGGTCTAGATCTGACACGGCTATTTAAGAGAATTACTCGAGTTCTTAGATTAATATTACGGTTTTCTAGCATTTTTTGTTGCTGAACAAAACTATCCCCTAGTACAGCTGATCCTATGGACAATTTCCTTATCTACCATTTTTGTTATAACATCCATATGCCGTCGTATTTGATGCTCAACTCAAAGAAGACATCTGTGTACCTGTACAATGTTAGACGTGTTAATTATTTCGTTTTTACACTCACGGATTATATCTGACAAAGGTGGAAGAATGGATCGGCTGTAATGTTTTGTTAACAACGACGAATATATAAAAGAAAGAATTTGAATAAAGTTGGATGTGTGAATAATTCTTCTCAAATTTATACAATAGTTGTAAATCAGTCTTTAATTACCTAGTTCCATCTTTAAAGGTTGTGCTTACGTATATTGACTAATCTTACCTTTCTTCAGGACCAGCGTCTCAATTACCGCCCGCTTGTAAGATTCGAACTCTTAACACTTGCGTATGTTAACAAGCTTGCTAACCCTCACGTTGAACCAAGTTTTACCTTTGCATTTAGTTAACTATTTCTCTTTAGTCAATTGTGTTAAGTAGCAGATAAATTTTAAGTTGGAAATTATAAGAGTTGCGCTGAAAATTGCCACGTTTTGCTAGAGTTGTTTTCATTAATCATATGAACCCATGCAAGGCGATAAACCCACTAAGACACAAGGAATTACTGAGTGTTGAAGAACAAGAATAAAAGGAAAACATTCGGGACCGAGAAGAATAGGAGAGTAATCAATATATTAGATGGTGATTGACATGGCATTTGAATTTTTGAAGATCAAAGTTGGCTGGAAAGCATGTGTTGTATACCCTTCCTTAGTTGGCCTCATCTCATCTGGCCTGTGATCTCTGGTCTTTTTAGTTCAATCCTCTTCTCTTGGTCAGTGTAACGAAATGTTCTTTCGGTTTAGAAAAGAGAAGACATCAACAAAAGGGATCTTATTAACCATGTCGACGAGTACATCTTCTCAAGTGGGGTCTACTATAACACTTATTAGAAAGCCGCTTTCAAACACGAAAATCTCACACGTCCATTTCCTTTCAGATGTAACAACCAACTTTCGAAATACACTTCCTCACTGGGGGTGGGGTGCACAATAGCTATCTAGTTAGCCTCGCGTCCAAACAGTAACTCCACGAAAAACCTTGATCTATAACTCATTCCCACTTTCGGTTCAGCCAATCAAAATCGACTTCCCTATTGTGTCTACCATCTGACCTTAAAGGTCAGCCTCAGAAGATCTGGGCCAAAATACACTGCCACTAAAAAATAATAGGATGAAACTATTATTTAACACTCGTTACCCAACCATAAAAAAACATTTATGAATTTTATTTCATTATAACTACATTATATTTAACACGTGAAACTGGAAGTGAGAGAAAAGAAGCTGTCAGTATCGAACTTACAGCTGCACCTAGCCAATTCAAGTATGAACTGATGAGACCTTGCTGCCAATCTAGTACTACGCTTAAATTAATAAATTCGATGTACCATAGTGAAGAGTTCATAGGAACAATTACCATGAAAGTATTTAGCACAAGAAAGCTACATTACGGCGGTGGGAAAATGATTGAAGCCGAGATGCCAGGTCAGGACCAATAATATTTCTGATTCTTCTTTGGATTTTATCAAGAATCTGTTAAAATACAGCAGAATCACCGGACCAGATGTGGCAGTAATATCCAAAGCATTGGCAGACTTCTAAATATGCAAGACAGATTCTAGAGAGAAAAATTCTGGAAACAAGGACTTTTTTTTTAATATTTATCCAGGTGTTTTCTTTTTTTTCTCATCTTAGTAAAAGATTACAAACAGATTGAAGCTCAGTAGATTTTCGACGCTTTCCTGATATCTGTCAACTGCAATAAGCCATAGTCATTGAAATATTGTCTTCACCTATTGTGCATTAGCCACGTTTAAAATCGACTTGAAGTGAGGCTTTGTTAGTGATCGTAATGGAGTTAATGATGAACACGCGGACGGAAGATATAAATCTAGTCCGGGGTGGGAGTGCGACGACTGTCCACTGCTTTAGAAGGCTTCCGTTGAAGGACTCTCTGACGCATGCTTTTTTTAAGTAACTCTTCGCTGCCAGCTACTTCTTTCGCTTTCTTCGCCTGCACCAACCTTGCAACACGCCACGCGCAGTCTCCTGCCACAGTAATGTTTCCCTTCCATTCGCTAGATCGTTTGAACACTCTATGACTCACTCCCCTCATAAAATAAATAAGTAACGGGTTTCTTCTTATTGGCAGGAAAGAGGCGGCACAGGCGTGGAACTCATACTCAGTGTAATTGTGATTCACACGTGACTGTTAATTACCAATTTCAAGGTCGATAGATTTCCCCACCTTTTTCTCCTCCCCTATTCGTTACTGAAGCCAGAGTTGACGGCCATCATCACCAGCGCCACCACAAGAACAATCACCATCAACAAGGAGAGAATTATTCCAATAACGAAGTTTAATTGCCATAACTATTACATCGCCAGTTATAAATGATCAACATTCACTTAATCCGCCAAACATTATGGCTCCTCAAAATCGCAATAAAATACATCAATTCTTAATATTTGATGATTTAATGTCTCTTGACACTGGAGATCTGCTCGCTAGAAAATACCTCTCGATTAAACTGTGATAGAAAATATTCAGATATTTATTTCTCAACGTTTTTTTTTTAATAATTTCACAACAAGCAAGGTAATAAAGCCACTGAGACGCAAAACGTAACTGAGTGTTAGAGAATGTGAGAAAAAAAAACTAACACAGAGAGAAGAAAAAATGAAGAAGAATTATAAAAGATAACGATTATCAAAATAAACTAGGAAGTAAGAAACTTCTCCCACAAGCGAGAAGTGCGATAGAAGAAACAACTAACATAGAACTTACGGTAAATCGTCATTTTAATTGCAAAATAATGAAAGCTTGCCCCCTCCCACTTTTTTACACAGTAGCTACGAAACTTTTAGGATAGGATTATTATTATTATTATTATTATTATTATTATTATTATTATTATTATTGATCTAATATTTTAAATTGATCCTTAGGACAAGAAATCTTTCAGTTTTGCAACATGTGCAATTTATAATAAAAAAAAAACAGAAACTCGATGTATTTATTGATGTCTTCGATGATCTACAAGATATTTAAACCAACTGTTTAGGATCTTGAGTCGCTTAGTGCTTAGTAAACCGTAAAAACAAATTATTCAGTAATTGGTCACAAGTGAAAATCGAACTCATTCAACTCGCTTGCCAAGCTCTACAGTTAATCATAGGGACTTTACGTATTTAGTAAGTTTATTATAGTTTGACCCAAGGTCAAATTGTTTGAGCACCAGTAAGCACTGAATTCACTACAGAGGAACACTGGTCAAATGTAGTAGACCGTTAATTATTACCTTACGCCAATGTGGTCGTAGCTTAAAGCTTGATTAGTTTGGCACAAGGTCAAAATTGTGGAGTACTTAGTGGGAGTTAAAGACATTTCTTCTGAAAGGGTCTCAATAAAGAACATTCCAACCACTGTTGCATTGACTAAAATTATAAACAGAATTTAAAACTAAATTATATAAATACTTCTTTCTTTTGTGCGTTCTTTCTTTACGCTGGAGTAATGGATAGCGGCTCGGATTGATGAATTGTAGAGCAGAGTTCAAATTCCTGTCGAATCCATTACATTCACTTACATGCTAATACCCTTGGGAAATGTATGAATCCTCTTCTTCTCTCCACAGCTATGGGTATTTAGCAGAACAGACCGGGTTCTATAGGCTTGGATGCCAACTGGTCTACCGCAGAAAGAAATGGCAACCTACTGCTGGAAAAATCAGCCTCGTCAGTCATGTATCGAAAGATACATGATTGCCTAAGCATGTATCACGCATGGCACATAACTGATTCATCTATCTATCTATTTTAATTTTGATAGCAAATGAAATAGTCTTTTAAAAAGTGCATATATACATACTCACGTACACAAACTCGCTTGCAAAAGCACATGTATGTATGCAGCGGTGTGCGTCGATTTGTACTCTGTTAGGATATACATGTGTTTATTTTATGATACATTTGTGGAATCTGAGATTGACAGATAGATAGATAGATAGATAGATAGATAGATAGATAGATAATGAACAGAGATAGATAGATAGATAGATAGATAGATAGATAGATAGATAGATAGATAGATAGATAGATTCTCCATTCGGCTTTGTGCCACATTTTGTATTTATATACAAATAAATATTGCACTTAGCTATGGTGCCCATACTCTTTGAATTTAAGCGAACCAATAGACTGACGACGATGTCGCATCAATTTAAATGTGAGTTGATTGGCCAGATGCAACCGTAAATTCTATACAAACAGTTTCTTTTCTCGCACTTTTCGCTCGTGGAACTCCCTTCCAGCTCCATGATTTCCAGCCATTTTTAATTTGCAAAAATTTAAATACAATTTCAATCGCTATCTACTGTTCTCCTGATTACTCTTCTTTTATTCTCGTAGCTTATTAATGTTTCCATCTTCTAACTCTTCCACACACAGTATCCTCTTGTGTCTCTCTGGCTTTACTGCCTTGCATGGGGTGAAAATAATTTTAAAAAAATAAACAGATAGCGATATAGATGAGTTACATAGATATGGACACACACAAATATATATATATATATATATATATATATATATATATATATATATACAAATGAAATGAGAACGGATCAAATATAAATTCAAACGTTAACAACATTAATTTAAAAATACTTGTCATAACAATAGTAGATCAATATTCTTTATTATAGGATATTACATTCGAACATATGTGAAACCGCCATGGATTCATGTTTCGATGCATAGCATCGCATCTCATCAGGTCGTGGTAGGATTTACTACCGCCTGATGAGATGCGATTATATGCATCGAAACAGGAAAGAATTTATGTAGCGGTTTTACATAAGTTCAAATGTAATATCCTATAATAAAGTATACATATATATATATATATATATATATATATATATATATATATATATATATATATACTTGACTCTCTCGTCGAATTCGATGTATGAGGGTCAAACAGATCAATTCCTATGAAAGCAACAGCCCGACACCAGTACATGAGATTTGATTATAGTAGTGAAGGTTTTGTACAGGACCATCCACACTTTTTGAAGGGCCGAATACAGAAAGATGGTGCACAACGTGCCGCAACGTCCCCAAACGACCCTCCTCATGTTTTGAATTCAGAGTTTTCCTTCTCCTAGACCAGTTGCCATCTAACGCTATAGAACCCAGTCTGTCCTGCTATTTTCCCTTATATATATATATATATATATATATATATATATGAATAAAAATGACAATAGGAAAACTATCCTATTGTCATTTTTATTCATAAATATTGTCTTCTCTACTGGTTAAATCGGAGAAATTTTCATATATATATATATATATATATATATATATATATATATAAAGAGGGAGGGGGAGAGATAGAGAATGTCGAGTAGTGTTCAAATTTAAGGCTAAATTGTTCCTTTCGTTACAATAGTCCTTAGAAAGTCATAAACCCAAATTTTACTTGCCCTCTCTCCCATCACCAGATATTTAGATAAAATAACATTGCTAATTCTTCTTGGCTGTTAGAGGCTAGTGTGTGTGAGTAAACATTCGAGCAAACCACTTACCATAACTACCTCACTCGCCAATCGATCCTGGTGTATTTTTTTTAAGTTAGTGTAACGATATTCATAATTTACTCATTTTCAAACGATCCTCACCATTTACATCAAACTAATCATTTTCTGAACCCAACAGTATCATGGCTGCCACCTTCAATTGTAAGATGTACAATGAAAGCCATTAATATTCCGCCATCGCTTTCATTCTTACTACTTCGTGAGAAAAAACCCTTCCTCTGTGAGTGTCTCATTAACACAATCAAGACCAGTCAGCGATCTTTTTGCGCCGCACCTGCCACCGCCCTCTTAATCATCATCACCATCATCATTTGAATTTCAATCACCCTAAGACAATTACTATCATTAACATCATCACCATTCAAGTGGGCTCTATTAATTAATGCTTCTAACCATCGCTCCCTAACACTTCCGCCGCATCTACGTGCTGGTGATGACGTCATTTTTGTGTTAAGCCTTCACGCTCTAGAAACGGACTTAAACGTAAGGGAGAGTTCATTTAAAGACGCAACGTTGCAATTGTTTTAAGAACACGCAAACGTACCGATTCCTCCTTGTGCACACCACGCACATACCTTGCACACAAAGAAATGCATGATAGAACTTGCTAAGTTTCAATTTATCTATATATCTATCTATCTGACTATCTATCTAGCTCTGTTCACTATCTATCTATCTATCTATCTATCTATCTATCTATCTCTATTCATTATCTATCTATCTATCTATCTATCTATCTATCTATGTGGCTGTGCAGATGGTGTAATGGATATCGGTCCGGAATGGGAAATGGGTGAGCCGAGATCTAATTCTAATCAAGTTCGTTATATTCACTTACGCGCAAAAGGCATAAATATTTTCCCCTCTCAGCCATGGGTTAAATAGTAGGACTTCTTTCCGGAAAAATCATTGTTATCTCCTCGTTATATACCTAATTATAAACACTAATGGGTATGCCCCGATCCTCATAAATACATTGGACACCATTTTAAGTAGGTATAATATACTGTCTAAGTCGTGCACCACTAGCAGTGGTTTACCTACTTCACGCCGCTGGCGAGTATTATATTTTGTTCATGTTTATCATTACCATTTACTTTCCTACGTCCGTTTTGGTTATTCCTCATTCAGTAACCCTTTCTAGTTGTGAATTATTCTTACAATCCTAAATATGTAACCCACGAATTAGATAACCCTCAATCGGTTAATCGTAAAGAGACATATCAATCAATCAGTCAATCAATCAAAAACTATCTATTCGAGCCACAATCCTTGTCTTCATTATAATGGGGAGATAGAGACTAAATTTTGTATTGACTGTAGTTTTTAAATTTAGTTTTCTCAATATATTATCTTTCTAATTTTTAAAATAGCTAAAATTAGAAAGATGATATATAGTGAATTGAGAAAGCTGAATTTAAAAACTACAGTCAATACAAAATTGAAATGGGTAAACATCCTCGACGTAACTCTGGACTTAATGAACAATATATACCTACCTTACAGAAAACCTAACGCTAACCCCTTGTATATCCTAGGTCAAACCACCCTCCATCTACAATTAAGCATATGCTCTCATCAATAGAGAAAAGAATCAGCATGAACTCTGCAAATGAATAAATCTTCCAAAAACGCAGTCATTTTTACAAAACAGCTCTAAAAAATAGGGGATAAAAAAACGCTAACATCAATTATAGAAACAATAGTACTAACCAAAAGAAACACAGGAAAAGAAAAATCATTTGGTATACGCCGCCGTTCAACCAAATGGTTAGTATTAACCTCTGACGAAAATTCCTAGCTTTAATTGAAAAACACTTTCCTGCTGATAGCAGACTTAGCAAGATCTTTAATAAAAACACCTTAAAATTAAGCTACAGCTGCACTGAAAATCTAGAAAGAATCATAAAAAATCAATAATAATTGGAATATTCAGGGTTTAGCCGCATTTCCTTTCGTGTTTTGACCTACTAGAAGACTAGACAGAGCTGATTCCACGTTCGGATGGATTTCAAACTACATTTAAACCTGCTAGTTGATTATTTCAATTTGATTCAATGTACCTACGGATAACGGCTCTGAATTGGAACTCGGAGAGCCGAGTTCGAATTCCAGTCTAGTTCGTTATATTCACTTACGTTTTAATAGTCTTGGGAAAGGCATGAGCCCACCTCTTCTAAATTCCAAGCTATGGATTAATTAGTAGTACTTGTATAAGTAAATAATTATTAATTTAAAAATATTTTCACAATGTAAAAACATATTCTGGTTTTAAATAACCCGAAAAAGGTTGATAAGCCGTAAAGAAGAACAAATCAATCAATTAATCCATCACTTCACAATTTTACATACGAAAATTGGAAAGTTCTTGCGAACAATTTTGATCTACAAAACTTTGTTAAGTTTGATACAAGTCCATGGGCTGTTTGTTTTATTTAGTGTATCGAAGTGACCATCCGTCTAAGTCTGTGAAACCATTTTAATTTTTAAGGTAACCTTTTTTGTGAAAAGAAGAAATGCTTTTTAGAATCGAATGTGATTTTAAAAAAATATTTATCTATATATTATCGATACGCGTGTATTTTCTCTTTCACGTTTCCTTTTTCAGTCTTTTATGTACATATTTTTTATTATGTCGATCGAGTTCTGATGAGTGAGGAGTGATAACCGGTTAGCTCATTTCTTTTTTTAAATATGTGTTGTTATCTTTTTTTCACCCTTATTTCGTATCAAACTACCATAGTTGCATTCCCTTTTGTCCTAATTATGCCCGTTCTTTTAGCTACAGCTGACAAAGTTCAACGCTGCTCAACTCGGAAGTGTTTCTTACTTGACAAAAACAAGGAAAAGTGTACTAAACTGTCACATGATATCTGTCCTCTTATATGGCAGTGGGTGCTGGACAATCTCAAAGATGAAGAATAGACTTGAAGCAACAGAAATGCTGTTCTACAGAAGGATGCTGAGGATATCATAGGCCGAAAATGTGAGCAACGACAAAGTTTTAGAGAAAATGGAAACAAAAAGGAAACTTATACTTGACATCAGTAAAAGACAGTTGATTTTTTTTTTGGGGGGGGGGGGCACATAATGAGAAAGAAAGGCTTGGCAAATCTGATACTCACAGGACAGATTGAAGGCAAGAGAGACAAAGGAAAACTGTGCAGAACATATATAGTGAGCTTGAGTAAATGGTTGATAGAACAGGATTTAGGAGAGATAAGAGAAAGACAAAATTTATTAAGAGTTACAAAGGAAATAAATTTGTGGAGATCAATGATCGCCAACGTCCCGAGCGGACACGGCACATGAAGAAGAAGAAGAAGAGGTCAAGTCGGTATTTATGAAGCTTAGTTTAATCTGCAGCATGGCTACATGAGTTTTGCGTATTCAATAAAGACTGAACACGTTACATTAGTAGTGATATGCGGGCTTGACTTGCTAATCGTCGCTCTAAAGCATCCGCCCACTCAGTTCACACACATACATGATAACACAAATTATCACTGTCTCTTTAATCGATTCTTTATAATATTAGCCTTTAAGCGTTTTTCATCAATTAAAAACGAGATTAAGGATACTTATCTGATTCTCGTTCAGTAATCTCTTACACCTGCGGCTATAAATATGTCAATGAAACGGTGAACTCATTTGGTCAATTCATTAATCCGGGAAACAGAAAGAAATTATAATTTAACGCCGGAAATCAAAGCTTCTTACACGTGCGACCTTATCGTGTAATAATATTCAACAAACTCGTCTGGCTGGTGTTCATCTCTGCGGTCGATTCACAATAGGAAACATGGCGCTCATTACTACCGCTCTGCTCATGGTGCAACTAAAACCTAGGTTTGTAGGTCAATATTAAAAAATTTGAATTCAAGAAATTTTGGAAGAAAAGTTAAAAGTTGGACACTATTCTTGATAAATTAATTTTGTATAATAAAAAATTGCTCATCTTTTATATTTTTAATTATAAATTATATTAAAATTCAACATAGATTTTTTTTTTAAACTTTTAAAGAAAAACGCAAATTACAGTTAAAAATGATATCATGTCATTAATATATTTATTGTTATGTATAACAATATCATGGAGAAACATTATATTCACTGTGTCGTGCAAGACGATTTTTCTCGTCAAAATCCATCCTGGACATTTATAAATCTATCATTCATCCGTGCTTTGAATATTGCTACCATATCTGGTCTGGTACTCCGGCTATATATGTCGAGATTAACGAAAAATTAAAAAGCATTGTTAAAATTAATTTTCTTGATAAAGTCTTTGTTATATTTGCATAAAGAAAGAGTAGAAAAATCGGATTAATATATTATTTCTTCAAATTAAATAAAATTACGCATTTTTCTATAAGATCCGTGTGAAGATCTTCATTTTTTTTTCTTAAATTTTGCAATGTGAAAAGTTACATCACTGACTAAGAACGTTACTAAACTGAACGCACGTCTTTACTCATTAGAAGTTTATTAATGTATTTAATTTTATTATTAAATTAACTTTATTTGAAAATGTTAAATTAATTTTAAATATAAAAAAATGATAAGTAAACATCATTGCCATAAACCTAAAATAATATAGTAAGTCCGAAGGAAGCCAAATAAATAAATCATTTAATTCAACTAAATAAGCTACTTTTAATTCAAGCATAAAAGCAAAAAAAATCTTTTTGATTTCTTAAGTCGAATATAGCAGGTAAACAGAAACAAAAATGTGTCGCTCACTTGGCAGCCATGTTTTTCCAGCCTAGGTGTAAATTACATTTATTAAAGATTAGCAAACATATTAGGTTGGTGCAAAAATAATGACGTAATAATGTCGTTTTTTGACGTTAAAAATACGTCAAAAAACTACATTATTGCGTCATTATTTTTGCACCAACCTAATACATTTAATTAAGCGAAACCTTGCGAAAACAACAAGAAATATAAGGACATTAATGTAAATAATCTATTTAATGATATTAAAATTCACCATTACTTTGTGAAATGATTACTAAACGCTTACAGAAGTACCTTTCCTCAAACTTCAGACTTAAAAGAACGGCTATTTTTATCCAAAACACAATCAAACACGCAGTGGAAGAAATACAGGGTGAGTGAAAAGTAAGTAGGCATTAAAAATTGGTAATAAAATCAATATTCATATTAGAAATTTATTGAAACAAATTCAATGTTCTTTATTGCATGAAAAAATGAAATTAAACCTTCATATTTCAACGTAAGCACTAGTGACGTCAACCAATTTGGGATCAACAAACTTCTGAAGGACATCGTCTGAGATATCATTGAGAACCTCCTGAATCCGTGACTCTAAATTCTAAATTGTGCGAAGTTTAGTCTTGTACACCTCCTCTTTTGTGTTAGCCCACAGGTAAAAATCACATGGAGTGAGTCGTCCCATCCAACGTCCTGGAAAATGTTGGTCTAACCACGCATGCACAGTAAGCGCAAAATAGAGTCTTGTACCATCCTGCATGAATATCAGGTCACTAATGTTATCCCAGCCAGACACTGTGGGCCACGTGTAATTTTTAAGCATATTAAGATAGCGGTTCGCATTCATGATGTCACGCAGAAGATATGGGCCGACGGCTCTTGTTGTCGTCATTCCGCACCATACGGCCACTTCTGTTCGAGCTTGCATCCTCTCAACGGTCCTGCTCCAATAGTTATCACATGATGCCCAGTAATGGCAGTTGTGACGATTGATGAAACCACCGACATGGAATACAGCCTCGTCACTCCAGAGGATGTTTTCAGACAATTGAGATCAATCTTCATGCAAACTTAACATTAACTCTCCATATTCAATTCTGCGGCCACAATCTTCAGGTATTAACTCCTGTACGTAAATAACAAATCCCTATGTGTTGTCTCTTTTAAAAAAAATACGATTATCTAAGCAATTTCTAATTGCTGGTTACTTTCCACTCACCCTGTAGAATAAGGCTGTTCAGAACGAATTGACATTAATATAGACCGTATGATTTTTATGGCCATAACCCTGCGCATAAAATCCACTAACCGTATTTCCTTAATTCGAGATTACTTGATCTATTCCCCTGCTTCTCATCTCATTATCAGTTTAATTTTTCTTTTTCTCTAGGTCAACCCCTACCCATTGTTTTAATCTAGCTTAAAGCCTTTTTCTTAATTTAAATCTTTCGGTACCATGGACAGTGATTGATTGGTTTTTTTCTGGGTCACGTGTTCCTCAAAAAATGAGGCACTGATATGAAAAATTGCTCAACCTGATCGCTCAAGTATTTGCAACTTTTTATCGAGAAGTCAGTCTTGCAGGAAAACTTAATTACTTTATTAAAATTACCGCGCTGCACAATCTGAAAGTTTTCTTCAGGAGATGAATGAAATGCCGGATTCGGCTCATACCCAGAATTAAAAGTTGCAGAAAGCACAAACTCTGATCAGTAATCAACAACACACATATACCCCCCATATATATATATATATATATATATATATATATATATATATATATATATATATATTTAGTTGGACTGATGTGAGTTTGTGACCCTGGGTTTCATGCTTTTGCAAATAACCGGCTTTAAAATAACAAAACAGCCTTAAAATTTAAAAATAATAGCAATTTTTACCTATCATAGTTTTACAAAGACCTCCCATCATACGTATATATGTGCGTGCGAGAAAATATTATTCAGCGACCAAAAATTTTGAGACAGACTGCGCATTTGCCATCGCTACAATCAAAAAAATATGCGCTACACAAATTATCATTGAATACAGCAATCAAATGCGTACGTATCTACACAAAGGCACATATATATGCCAAGTCCCATACTCTTCACATATGTTTATGTTTGTGTGAGCTCCGGTGTGCGAGCGCGTGTGTGTTTGTATGCGTATGTCAATGGGTGTACGGGCGTGTATGAATGTTTGCGTAGGTATGAGTGGCACCACGAGGACAATTTTTCCTCCCACTTCCATAAAATCTCCGATATACGCAACCCTACATAAATCCAAAATTTAAAAAAAAAAAATCAGTTTCTCTGACGATCGCAAAAGCGTGAAACCCAGGATCACAAACTCACATCAATCCAACTAAATATGTCAGCTCTATCATTGATATTGAGCGTTTTCAAATAAGTACTGCTCATATATAATATATAAATAATATTTATAATAAATTGCATATATAAATATATACATACACATTTCACACACACACACACATATATATATATATATATATATATATATATATATATATATATATATATATATATATATAACGTCATCCACAAACAGACTGTTTCGCTGTTTCACAACTCATCAGTGTGGCTAGACATCCGGTTGACTCTAGCTCAGAAACCCGACTGAATTGGTATCAGCCGGAGATTCTACCACTAAGCCGTCGGCGCTCGGCAGGGAAGCAGGTGGATTTTTAGCGTATTTATTTTTAGAAACACGCCCAATGACTGACAGTGACTCGATTCGCTATGCGAAGAGTCTCGCTATATATAAGCTATAATAGTCACTGTTTACAAACCCAAACCTACTCCCTAGAGAGCTCAACTGAAATTAATATTTATTTCAGGAGCCAATATATATATATATATATATATATATATATATATATATATATATATATGTATATATATTAAGGCATGCGTTATTAAAGATATATATATATATATATATATATATATATATATATATATATATATATATATTAAGGCATGCGTTATTAAAAACTATGGAATTCTTCCGCTTGATGATATTTTTCTGTTTTTTTTTTTTATTTCTTGCTTCATCACAAGTTTCTTAATGTTTGGGTCCAGGTTATTAAAGTTAAAGTAGGATCCCAGTCGATAGCATTCTGCCGAGCGCTTTCGGCTATCCTCAACCGTCATCATGGCGTTGGTTTTTATTTGGAGATATTTTATTGGTTGTTTTAATTTTATAGATAATGTTACATGATAGTATTGAGTTCATTATTGCTAAGGATTGGATTGATGTTTTTGTTTTTGTTTTTTTATTGGAGGATTAGTTCTTGAATATGTTTAATATGTTTCTGCCAGTATTAAATGCTATTTTATTTATGGTGTTTTTGGGGGTTTTGATGAGGATCGCTTCCAGAATTTGTAGTCGTTTTTTGCAGTTGTTTTTATAGAGAATTTTGGAGTTGTTAATTAAGATTTTTCTTATTCCAGATGATTTGAATGGATTACTGGTGGTACTGTGTATTATTACAAGATGATTTTCATGGCAATAGTGTCATTGAGGTGGTACGAGAGCCTACATGAGAGAAAAATCTTTGATAGTTTTTTGAAGAGCTTCAAAGACACATTAAAATCTACAGAGACTGGCATGTCAATAAGAAAGCACATTCTGTTCTTGTCGTATCTGATCACGATGTCTGGAAGATTAGCTTTGATTGTTCTGTCTGTCTATTATTATTATTATTATTATTATTATTATTATTATTATTATTATTATTGTGTTTGGCTTTTGCTTTGTGTAGTATGAGCTGCTCCAAAACTCAACCAGAGACTTTAGTTTTTTGTTTCAGAAGATTCAAGCTGATGAGGTGCGATAAAATCAGCGAGAGAGTGGAGTAGAGACAGGGCGGAGAGGGAGAGTGAGTAAAGAGAAAAGGTATGTAATTCTGGTCACTGCATAGGAAGACGTCTACCCAAGATGAGAGAAATAGCCATGAGTAACATTTTTTGTCAATTCCTATATTTTTACTTATTCCACATATTTGTTTACTTATTTAGACATCATCACCACACAACCTTATCACCTTATCATCCACTTAATATTTTATTGATATATAAAATGTATATAATATAAGTACATAATAAGTAATCAGTATATAATACTTATTGGGAACTAAAGGTTTATTTTCTGAATGATGACAGCAATAACTGTGTAGTTATTATCAAAATTAATTTGTTCTTCGGAATTTGAGCGAAATTTTAACTTTCAAAGTTAAATTCATAGTTACGGTGCGAGTTTTAAACTTCAAAATGGCTCCTAAGATTGATTTGATGAATAAAAAGAAATATTGACGTAACGCAGGAAATTGCAAAATTGATTGGCAGATTGTTGAACTTTGAAGAAAATCGGTGAAGATCCTGGCAACTGCGCTAAAAGTCTGATAAGTTGAGTATTTTATCAGGTGGACTTGTTTGTTGAATGATGGCAGCCTATAACTTTGTAGTTCAGATTCATTCAACGCGTATATAAACAGAATATTTTAAAATGTATCAAATGTTCTCAGTGATCTTCCCGATGGGTAATCCCTGTGATTCGGTTTGATTTCTTCCAAATGAATAAATATCTGTTATATTTAGGTAGAAAAAAATATTAGGGTGTTTCTAAAGTGTCTATTTGCTCTACAGATCATTAGCCCAATCCTTATTTTATATACACACCTAAAGACTAAGACACCAGTATTATTATCGTTGTTGTGTTTGGCCTTTACTTTGTGCCGTATGAGTTGACCCCTAATCTTAACCGCTAACTTCAAGAGACAACACATTTTTCATATCAGAAAATGCAAGCAGATCAGGTGCTATATATTCAGAGAGCGAGAGAGAGAGAAAGAGAGAGAAAGAGAGAGATAGAAAAGAAAGAGAGAGAGAGAGGAGAAAGAGAGAATATGTTTTAGGGAAATTCACATATATTCAGCAGTTTTGTTTGTTCATTATTATTATAAATTGTCTTTTATTATACAGGTTATTATTATTATTATTATTATTATTATTATTATTATTATTATTATTATTATTAATATTATTATTATTATTATTATTATTATTATTATTATTATAAATTGTCTTTTATTATACAGATTATTATTATTATTATTATTATTATTATTATTATTATTATTATTATAAATTGTCTTTTATTATACAGGTTATTATTATTATTAGTATTATTATTATAAATTGTCTTTTATTATACAGGTTATTATTATTATCATTATTATTATTATTATTATTATAAATTGTCTTTTATTATACAGATTATTATTATTATTATTATTATTATTATTATTATTATTATTATTATAAATTGTCTTTTATTATACAGATTATTATTATTATTATTATTATTATTATTATTATTATAAATTGTCTTTTATTATACAGGTTATTATTATTATTATTATTATTATAAATTGTCTTTTATTATACAGATTATTATTATTATTATTATTATTATTATTATTATTATTATAAATTGTCTTTTATTATACAGATTATTATTATTATTATTATTATTGTCTTTTATTATACAGATTATTATTATTATTATTTTCTTTGATTTCTGGCGTTTACACATTTCTTTCCGGATCCCGCCCAGGGACCTAAGGTTAGAAATGGTATCATGACACTTTCCACTGACAAAAAAAAAATTACATAGATAAAGCCCTTCGTAAAGTGTGGGCTGTACTTGTCAGAACAATCTTTTGTATCTCTTTGAGGCATGGACTTCCAGGAATCCCTTCAATTAGTCTACTGGAATCTTTTCCAACCAATCCTAGGGCTCCAACTATAACAGGGATTGTTGATGTGCCCATATGCCACATTTTTGAGATTTCTATTTCAAGGTCCTTGTATTTTGACAGCTTTTTGAATATCTTCAAAGATACATTACAGTCTGCAGGGACTGCCATATCAATAAGAAGGCACTTTTTTGTTTGTAGTCTTTAATAACAATGTCTACGAGGTTAGCTTTGATTGTTCTGTCAGTGCGTAATGTGTAGTCCCATAGAATTGTAACAGGTCCTTTCTCCGTAACCGGGTCTATTATTATTATTATTATAAATTGTCTTTTATTATACAGATTATTATTATTATTATTATTATTATTATTATTATTATTATTATTAATATTATTATTATTATTATTATTATTATTATTATTATTATTATTATTATTATTATTATAAATTGTCTTTTATTATACAGATTATTATTATTATTATTATTATTATTATTATTATTATTATTATTATTATTATAAATTGTCTTTTATTATACAGGTTATTATTATTATTAGTATTATTATTATAAATTGCCTTTTATTATACAGGTTATTATTATTATCATTATTATTATTATTATTATTATTATTATAAATTGTCTTTTATTATACAGATTATTATTATTATTATTATTATTATTATAAATTGTCTTTTATTATACAGGTTATTATTATTATTATTATTATTATTATTATTATTATTATAAATTGTCTTTTATTATACAGATTATTATTATTATTATTATTATTATTATTATTATTATAAATTGTCTTTTATTATACAGGTTATTATTATTATTATTATTATTATTATTATTATTATTATTATTATTATTATAAATTGTCTTTTATTATACAGATTATTATTATTATTATTATTATTATTATTATTATTATTATAAATTGTCTTTTATTATACAGGTTATTATTATTATTATTATTATTATTATTATTATTATTATAAATTGTCTTTTATTATACAGATTATTATTATTATTATTATTATTATTATTATTATTATTATTATTATTATTATTATTATAAATTGTCTTTTATTATACAGGTTATTATTATTAGTAGTATTATTATTATAAATTGTCTTTTATTATACAGGTTATTATTATTATCATTATTATTATTATTATTATTATTATAAATTGTCTTTTATTATACAGATTATTATTATTATTATTATTATTATTATTATTATTATTATTATTATAAATTGTCTTTTATTATACAGGTTATTATTATTATTATTATTATTATTATTATTATTATTATTATTATTATTATAAATTGTCTTTTATTATACAGATTATTATTAATATTATTATTATTATTATTATTATTATAAATTGTCTTTTATTATACAGGTTATTATTATTATTATTATTATTATTATTATTATTATTATTATTATTATAAATTGTCTTTTATTATACAGATTATTATTATTATTATTATTATTATTATTATTATTATTATTATAAATTGTCTTTTATTATACAGGTTATTATTATTATTATTATTATTATTATTATTATTATAAATTGTCTTTTATTATACAGATTATTATTATTATTATTATTATTATTATTATAAATTGTCTTTTATTATACAGATTATTATTATTATTATTATTATTGTCTTTTATTATACAGATTATTATTATTATTATTTTCTTTGATTTCTGGCGTTTACACATTTCTTTCCGGATCCCGCCCAGGGACCTAAGGTTAGAAATGGTATCATGACACTTTCCACTGACAAAAAAAAAATTACATAGATAAAGCCCTTCGTAAAGTGTGGGCTGTACTTGTCAGAACAATCTTTTGTATCTCTTTGAGGCATGGACTTCCAGGAATCCCTTCAATTAGTCTACTGGAATCTTTTCCAACCAATCCTAGGGCTCCAACTATAACAGGGATTGTTGATGTTCCCATATGCCACATTTTTGAGATTTCTATTTCAAGGTCCTTGTATTTTGACAGCTTTTTGAATATCTTCAAAGATACATTACAGTCTGCAGGGACTGCCATATCAATAAGAAGGCACTTTTTTGTTTGTAGTCTTTAATAACAATGTCTACGAGGTTAGCTTTGATTGTTCTGTCAGTGCGTAATGTGTAGTCCCATAGAATTGTAACAGGTCCTTTCTCCGTAACCGGGTCTATTATTATTATTATTATTATAAATTGTCTTTCATTATACAGATTATTATTATTATTATTATTATTATTATTATTATTATTATTATTAGCAACAATTTCTTAAATAGTATGCATGCACAAACAATAAAGATGAAAGGAAGCTTTTTAAATTATTTTAAGATTTCCTTAACATTGTGTAAAAATAGCGAAACAGTATTACAAGAGTTATTCACCAAAGACTCATGACTAGCGTTACCAAAGGTTAATCTGTGATTCTCGGTACCATGATCCAGTTAAAAGCAGTCAGCAGATGTATGGTCAACTAAATCCAATGATTAATAATAATAATAAAAACGATAGAAGCCAAATTCAGTTTCTTCTACCTTGCTTTGCTTTTTTTCTGTCGGAATTTCTCCGAAAATTTGAGATAAATAATCTTACCTTTATTAGACTTAAACCTAAGGAAATCTTGTCTGAGCTATCTTTTTTTGGTGGGGGGGTCGTATGGTATTATGGTTCTCCACAACTTTCTGCCTTTGTTGCTTTATTGGTCCTATTGATATTTTATTTTCTCTGGCAGCTATTCACTCAAAAATGTGATTTACTCGCAGTTCCCACCTGCTTGAGTTAACTTCAGAATATTATGTGAGTTTTAAATTTTCCAAGTTTTCTTTTCTCCTTATGTTTTCCGGAAATTTCAAATGTCTTCTTTATGAATTGTAACAGTAGTTTTCTTGTACTTCCTGTTCTCTTGAAGACATGTTTTTCCCATTATATTTTCAGTATTTGTATGTAGAACAACAATTCTGGAATTTCAAGTCTCTTCTTCATTTGTGAGAAGACTATTCATAATTACATTGCAATATAAGAGATTAGATCTTACACAGCAAATGAACACTATTTTCTTTGTTTCTTATACTGTTTTCTATCGTTAAATGCTTTTCATCCTGCTTTTAATGTTTGGTGATGGAAGTACGGATTTTGGAAATAACCATATGTACTCGACTATGGTGCCAGCTTTTATTATTAGTTTTACGCAAAAAATAAAGGATCGCACTGTACAAAGGTAATTTTTTGAAGAGGTTAAAATTATGCAATTTCGGTGAGCGAGTTAAAACATGCCACCAAAATTCAGGGGTTGCACTATACAGGAAGTCAGCTTATACGCAAGTATATTTTAATATCTCCTCACGCATATATATATATATATATATATATATATATATATATATGTGTGTGTGTGTGTGTGTGTAGGTTGGTTAATAAAGCAAGAACAAACGAAAGGGTATCAGTATAATCAGTACGAAAAACATTTATTAAATACTAATTATTAACCATATCACCCCGATGATGGACACAGGCGTGTCCGAAAATTACGGGCTTAAAACCTTTTTTTTTTTCGTGCTGTCATATGGTATCCGATCCTAAGGTAACCCAGGAATTAACAGCACTCCCAAACCTATAGGTTGCTGTATGCGTCGATCTGTAGATATTTGGTGAAAAAATATTGTTAGGCTGAGCCCACAGCTGCAACACTGATCCTAGTTTATCCTTTAGTTATTTTTAATGTCTACTTTAGGTGTTTTTAATAAGCACCTTAAGTATTTTAATGGCTACTTTATACATTTTTAATGGCTACTTTATGCATTTTAAATGACTACTTTATACATTTTAATGGCTATTTTATACATTTTTAATGGCTAGTTTATACTTTTTTAATGGCTATTTTATACATTTTAATGGCTACTTTATACATTTTTAATGGCTACTTTATGCATTTTAATGGCTACTTTATACATTTCTAATGGCTACTTTAGACATTTTTAATAGCTAATTTATGCATTTTAATAGCTACTTTATACATTTTTAATGGCTACTTTATACATTTTTAATTGTTACTTTGCTAGTTCTTAATAATTAAACATTTTTAAGAGTTGAATACAAAATTTCATCCCACACTGAATGTTTCTCGAATTTCAGGAATTATTTTTTCATTTTTTTTGTTTTGTTTTGTTTTTATCTTAAGCCCATTGAAAGAAGTTTTATTTTCATTTGTTAATGACAGGAGACTGTCTACTTAAAATAGATTTAAAAGTCACTTCCAGAAATAACGTATCATCATTTAATAAAATCAAACAGCATGAATCCGAATATACACGCATTCATAATTAGATTGTTTAAAATTTGCTATATTTATGAATGACGACTGCTCATTATTGGAGATTATAGATAAAAAACAGTATGGACATAGAAATCAATACAGCATGGCGAATGTCCGTTTAAGACCTCAAGTATTCATTAAATAATAACCTGATCCTATTTGGGTATTCTATACAAATGAGCTACTCGGTTTAAAGGGAAGATAGGTGAAAAGCGGTTTTGACAATTTTGTAAAAATGGAGGCTAATATTTTTAGATAAAATTGTTTTTCCTTCTGACTTTGTTTCATTCTATTTTCATTTTAATTAATTTAATTTTGTATTGTTTTTTGTCCTAATGTTTAGTATTGTCTTTTAAAGAAAGTTTATTAAATTGAGATTTGTTATTAGTTGTTTAGACTTTGGAGACGTGATGTGGTAGTAGGTAGAATAATCGAATGTTATATTTTTTCAGCGGTTGTTAGAAGCTGCTATTATTGTTCTTATTCCCCATGTTGCTTTTCGTGTGTTTTGTTTTGTACCGTTCATATTCAAATAAGTGTTTTCAGAAATTTGTACAATGTGCCTATATTTTTGTTCTTCAGTAATCTCTTATTTCAGTCGATTCCGTTTGAATGGATCTTCTGTTATTCATATTAGGTTGGTGCAAAAATAATGACGTTTTTGACGCTAAAAAAAATACATGAGAGAAAATTAAGCTCCAATTTCGTATTTATTCATATGCACTCCATAATATGTTTTTACTTAATTAGCTAATTATCTTCAAATGTTGGATGCATAACTAATTCTAATTTCTATTTTCCCATCTTTACACTATATTAATTTCATCCTATAAATTCTACCCTGTTCTGTCACCCATGAAATAAAAAATAATTCTTTTAACGGAAAATAAGTATCATCAAATTGTCTATAAATTATGTGGCAGTATAAGAATTATTGTTGAACTTTTAAAAGGTAAACTTAAATATTAATTCAATACTTAAATGCGGCGATCAATTTTGAGTTCTTCTGTAGTTTATTAATGCCTATCGAATCTATTCCTCCCTAGCTATTGTGATGATGGCTAAACCAAGAGTCCACCACAGGAGCTAGGTAAATGCCGCCCGATAGGGTGGCATTTAAACTAGATTATAATAAAACTATAAAATAGTTTATAATAAAACGTGCACTGCAATTTTGGATGCAAAAGTAAAATAAGAGTTATTCCCCTTTAATCATGCAAGCTGCGATAATGGCTAGTATAATATATTAATATATATTTTTAACCTCGCATAATCTGGCAGCCCTGAATCTGAGTTCAACGAAAATCGTTCCTTGCGCCTAACTTTTCTAGGGCTTTTGAATGAGCTAGGAATCATTGAAAACAAAACAGTGGGAGCGGAGGAGTTGCTTCGATACAGAACACGTACAAACACACGCACATACACTGTACTTTATATATAAGATGTTAAATAGCATTTTACTTGATGTTCGGAAGAGTTCGATGTATATTTTGCTCATATTTATTTGTACATTTTTCTCTTCTAATTCGATGGGACGCGAAAAACATTAACTACTTACTTCCAATCTATTAAAATCTCCGTTAGTTCTTAACACTTCATATAAATATCGTTTCTGCCGTCGTATGACGTAATAATAAATTTTGCAGCAAGCCCGCCGATCAGGAGAATGGAGGTTTGGAGAAGCGTGGAACCCCCTTTTAACTGCTATTGTTTCAAGGTCCACTCTGGCACGGGATGGTGGCAATAGTTAGGATCCCACCTATGGGCATATTCGTGAACCCCTAAAGAAAAATCATCTGAAGATTTTTTTATAATAAAATGGCCAATACATTTTTATAGCAAAATGACAATTAATGCAGCACAAAAAATATTAAAAAATACATTTTTATCATCAAATTGCAAAAATTACATTTTATAATCTATAAACTCTGTATCAAAAAATACCTTTATTTTGAAAGTATAAAATTATGTACAAAATATTTAGATTTCAGTTTTAAATAAGCCATACAGGTGTTAATATGTCGCTAACCAAAATCAACCAAACAATCAAAGTATCGTTTTTTGAGCTGACCCAAAATTTTTAGTCGGGCCCCTCCTTTCCGTTCTCCGTGTTTAGGCCTACAAATGCATTCTTTATGTGACGGTTTTTCATTCCTCTTCCCAATGAATCGCATTTTTCTAATCTGAAGTCGAGTTATTTGTTTTATGTTCTTTCCATAATCCACCAAGTACAGCTGTAAGCATCCTTGTATCAGCATAGCTTAGATGTGGCACAAGGCCGAAAGCAGGGTGCTCCGAGTGAGAATCGATCTCACTACTCAGTCGTAATTTTTCTAGCGAGACAAGCTTGCTAACCATTACACCACCTCGAGGTACCCTAATGATTTTCTAAGCGTGGCACAAGGCCGAAAGTATGCAGCACCCAGTGAGGATCGAACTCACTATTCAGTCGTTACTGTTTTAGCGAGACAAGCTTGCTAACCATTACACCAAGCCGAGGTGCCCCTGATTTTTTAAGCGTAGTTTAGTTGTGGCACAAGGCCGAAAGTATGGAGCACTCAGTGAGAATCGAACTCACTATTTAGTCGCAATGGATCTAGCGAATAAGCTTGGTAACCATTATACCACATCAAAGCGTTCTAAGCCTCTTTGTATATGAGTCGTCAAGCCTATCACTCATCTTCTTGATTCAAGTTAAATATTTATCATTGTAAAGCATCACGCGTTCCACTGGCTCGATAGAATGTAATTTTCAGATCGATTTGAACATTATTTTTTCTTCTCTACACTTTCCATTTTGTTTAGTCTACCCAAGGTTTTCTCAATCACCATGTTCCTTTCATTTGACTGAAATCAACTACTTGCTTCAGTTTATTTTCTTCTCGCCCTCCTGGATTATGGTATAAAATAGACTCATCTATATATAAAATTCTGTAAATTCTGTTAATCCATCCGTCACATGCTCTAAAATAGCCATAAATTAACCGATCGAAACCAAATTATTTGGGACAAGTGCAAACAGATAAGAGCACTATAAAGAAATCTTTCTATATAACTTTACGTAAGGTACCTAAACTAGCGGAAATCAGTTGTTTTCGAGCGAAAACAACTCGATTTTGAGTGCTTTTTAGGTTTTTCGTAACTTTCTAAACACCAATTTTTTTAACAAGAATCCATTTTCTAGTTCACTCTGCGTTTACAAGAACCATAAACAAATCACAAGTTCAAACACTTTAAAAAGTTAGAATTTGTCTTCAGAACGAAATATTTACGCATGGCCAGTTGTATATTGCATGCTCAAGAGTAAGAAATCCTAGGAATTTATTCTTCGTTGTTAAAAAGCAAAAAGAAAACATTTCCTTAAAAATATTGTTTATCATGAAGTTATCAAGTTAAATTAAACTAAAGAAATTATTAAAGCGCGAATTCGGGTTTTTTGTCAAAGTATTTTCCGAACAAATCAGCTTATTCAAATTTCATCGATTGGTTTGAGAAATTGAACGAAACGTAGAGTTTGTAAATCTCGACAAAAAATGTTAGCGATAATTTCAGAAATACTAAATATTGTGAGGATTTCAACAAAAATTCTATTTTTTTTTAAATTACATGTAATCCTACCACTTCTACTGCCCCATTAAAAAAAATGTATGGTTGGTTAAACCACATGATGTTTTATCTTCTGTTGGAGCTTTTTGTTCGTTTCATTGTCTTTAGTGCTGATTCATAATCATGTTTTTGCTTCGTTGCTCCAATAAATGAGCAGCCTAGAACGTAGTTATATGAAGTTTGATTTCAAATTGACTCTGTATAATTTTCAGAGCACGCTACTCGCAATCATTACTGATTACCCTCATCGATAAGGAAGGAGATAATATTAAAAAAAATTATTTGTTGTGTAAAATAAATTGATTTTTCGGACTTATTGATGTACACAAGCATGCGTGAATGTTTATAACGCGATGTTTTCTGTCGAATATTTGTACAGATTTCGTGTTTGTGCTTGTTATATATTTGGATGTTCAGAAAGCCTTTACATATTTCACCTCTATCAAGGATAACACAAAGATTAAAGGATAGGAATCTAGAGTCTAGGATTAGTTTATCATTTCTTCTATGTGAGAATCTGTCGTTGATAAAGTATTTCAGAGTTTAATTAGAAAAACATTTAAACAGAGAATTTGTGCTACACGTGTGCTTTTAAAAGGTAAGCTTAAACATTAATTCAATACTTAAATGCAGTGATCAATTTTGAGTTCTTCTGTAGTTTATTGATGCATAACGCATCTAATCCTCCCAAGCTATTCTGATAATAGCCAAACCAAGAATCCTTCACAGGAGCTAGCTTAAACGCCGACAGATAGTACGGCTTTTAAGCTAGCATAAAATTTTAGCTAGCTTAAAATCTGGCAACCATGAATCTGAGATCACCGAAAATCGCTCCCTGTGCCCAACTTCTGTAGAGTTGTTGAATGAGCGACGAATCATTGAAATTGACCAGTGGGAGGAGAGGATTTGCTTGGCCACATACACCCACAAACACACATACACTGTACTTTATTTATAACGTGATGAAAAATGGATTTTGCATATCATCAGAAAACAAAAAAAGTATTGTTTATAACGTTAAGGAGAAATCAGTGTGTAATAAGAAATTGAACTAAAGTACCTTGATGAAGGCTTTAATAAACAGAGCGGCTCACGGCCATAATGAGCCCGCGAGAGTGTATCAGCAGGTATATTATCCTTGTCTGGTCTATAAGTAATTTTATAATTATAGTTCCCCAGTTCCATTCTCCATCTCATTGTTCTTAATTTTTCCAGGTCTCTCAGTATTAAACATGAAGTTCACCACCTGCTGGTCCATAACGATGGTAGCATGTCAACCAGATAAGTAAATAAGACCACCTTTTTACAGCTTCTATAATAGCTAAAGCCTTCTTTTCTCCTGAAGTCTACTTTTGTTTAGCTGGCATTAATGATCGTGAGAAGAAAGCCACTAGACAGCCAGCCTGATTCAAAGCAGTGGCAATTGCCATATCAGACATGTCTGTCTCGACTACTAGTGGGATATTTTCTTCAATAATGTGAAGTAAGGCACTTTTGATTTCTTCTTTAAGTTTTCAGAATGCTTTCAATTTAAAGGGAATGAGTCGGTCATAATTAAGGGTTTAATCTTATCTGAAAACTTTGATATCCATTGGGAATAATAAGAAAACAAACCAAGGTCTCTGCAAAGGGCATTTTTATCTTTAGAGATGGGTGATTCTTTAAGTGGGTATAGTTGGTCAGCATCAGGTTTAAGTATCCCATGAGATATTGTGTAGCCAAGAAAATTTATGCAAGTGGTTGATATGGAGGACTTGTTTTTATTGAAAGTAAGAATATGTAATTTGGCGACATCAAGAAATTTCGAGAAAATTTTATCGTGCTCCTCTTGAGGTTTGCCAGCAGCATATGTTCCATGGAAGTTATTCCTCGTAATAATGTTGTCCGTTATGCGTTGGAAGCAAGATACGCCGTTAGTGACCCCAGATGGAATACGACAAAATTGGTATAATTCAACATTAGCTTTAAACGCGGTGTACGGTTTGTCTTCCCCTCGAAGTCCTTGATTTGTGTCTGATGAAATATGAAAAGTGTCGTCCACTATGATCCACTGGAACATGGAAGGATCATCGCAATAGAAGTTTATTGCCAGAAAATTGAGCGGGTAAGCTAAGCGTTACGTCAAACGTTTCCTGTTTTGGTCAACAGAAAACATGTAGTTCTCTTGAATGAAAATACCAGAGCACAGTCTGCAAAGAAATCCCCAAAATAAAAACGTCAGGAAGGGAAGTTCTTCAATATTCTCCTTATTCACCAGATTGATGCTCTAAACATTTTCATTTGTTTCAATCATTAGAATATTTTTAGAATAGCTTAAAAGCCTCTCCATCGGGCGACATTTAAAATGATTCCTGGGGATGTCTCTTAATTGGGTCTTCATCACAATAGGTAGGGAAGAACTGATGCGATAGGTAGCAATAAACTACAGAATAACTCAAAATTGATCGATGCATTTGCGCATTGCATTAAAATTTAAGCTTACCTTTTAAAAGTTCAACGATAATTCTTCTGCCGCCACTTAATTTTAAGACAATTTGATGTACGTAGGTCCTTACTTTCCGTACAAACAATTACTATTATTTCATGGGTAGCTTTCGCTGGATTTCGCAGTTAATTTCGGTTATACCCAAATTTATCTCCAACTTATAAAAAATGTTATCGTACAAAAAAATTCGTCGACAAAATTCACTTTAAAAATTACCGAAAACAATCACATTAATAACAACTTGGGAATCCAAAATTTCCGGATTGCGAGTTCGAATCTGGTTCAGAATGTTTTTAATTTACTCACGGATTCGGTCTGATTCCAAAATGGCATGATATGTTGGGCTACGGCTTCTTGGAATAAAGTTGAAAAAGAATTTATTATATAGAAGTAGCAGACCATCCAGATACATAGAAGTTGAAAAAAGAAATTCTTTCAAACTATTTTTCGGGGTAAAAAAACGCAGACTGCTTTAAATATGTAAATGAATATTTGCCTTCTCTTTTGGTTGAAGTCATTGAAAAATGAAAATGATTATATTTTCGATAAATAATTCAGTCATTCACGATACACGCTTAGGCGATCATGTATCTTTCGATACATGACTGACGAGGCAGATTTTTTTTCCCATAGTAGGTTGCCATTTCTTTATGCGGTAGACCAATTGCCATCCAAGGCTATAGAACACGGTCTGTCCTGCTATTTACCCATAGATGGGGAAAGAAGAAAAGGATTCATAACTTTCCCAAGGTTATTGGGACGTAAGTGAATGCAATGTATCTGACTAGAATTCGGACACGCCTCTCTGATTTCTCAGTCGCTATCCACTACTACACTTGTTTTTGTATCCTTTCTGACAAAACTTAATTACTTTAAAGCAATCTGATTTTGATGCGCTCGCTAGTGGGGTCATCAGTAATGATCGACATCGCAACGTTATCGAATAATCGGATTTACAAATTTTACTAACCAACAATTCACGGTTTCAAATATTCTGGAATGAATGAAATTACGACTATATTTCACTATTTACATTATTCGGACTGAACCCTTTATTTCGCTCGCTAGGGTAGACTGTTCTAGTTCCACTAATGGATGTCAGTTATCAGTTATCTCCTGTTAATTCCCCTCTCCAAGTTCTCCACCGCCTTAACCAGGTATTGAACTCACACTCTTTGGGTCCTGTCACTGGATCTAACTAACGCCTTTATCCACTGTGCCTCGTAACCTTTGTGTGCGTTGTGATAAATATGGTGGCAAAGATGAGGACAATAGTCCGAATAATGTAAATAGTGTACATAATACCACATCTCAGAAATATAGACAGATACAACAACATTAATTTGAAAAACATTTTAAATTACCGTTTCTCAATATCTTCCACAGTTTGAAATGATCCTTTCGAAGAGTTGTGCATAACAAGGCCTCTACCCACTTTATCCCTGGAACGTCCACCTACATTTCTAAATATCGATTATTGATTAATTCGTTTTCTACGGATTGTCAAACCTTTGCAGCCAGGAAATATTTTTAGATTGTAAGAATTTTTTCAGATAATAATGGTTTAGTGATACAAGTCTTACTAATTAACCCATATCTGGAGGGAGAAGAGGTGGATTCATAGGGTACTTGCGCTTAAGTAAATATAACGAACACAATAGGAATTGGAACTCTGCTCACCGATTAACAATTCCGAACTATTATCCATGAGAGCACCCGAAAATCCATGCTTACAGCACCTGCTATTCTTAAGCGGTTGTCCATCGAGGTACTGTCCAGGCTCGACGCTTCTTATCTTCAGTGATTATACAGGAACATTGAAAGCTAACGACGTATAATATATTTTGAAATTTTGAAATCAGTTCCTGCTGGACAACTGAGCACCATTGCGGCAAAAATTTAAATTCATACTCAAAAGTATGCCTAACTCTTGAATTAAAATCTGCTACAGTTTAAAAAAATAAATTATTAATTGTGAAACAATAAGTATTATGATAACACTATAAAACAATATTGAATAACATAACATTTTCTTATATATATATATATATATATATATATATATATATATATATATATATATATATATATATATATATATGCCGGGTGTAACAGCAAAATTGTCCAATTGTTAGATTACGCTTTGAACCGTTGTAACTTAGAAATGGTTCAAGATTTCTTACTGGAATTCACCGAGGTTTTTATAACACTATTGGACTATAATTTGAGCAATAAGAATATATTACTTGATCAGCTTAACAGAAGAAACGTGATGAAATGGATCATAATCGAAAATGTTGATCATTAATTAATCATAGCTAAATGATTAGAAGCTCATAAAAGATTGAAATAAAGTTAATACACACACACACACACACACATATATATATATATATATATATGTGTGTGTGTGTGTGCGTTCGTTTTAATGGAATGTCCCACACTCCATATCGCCTATGTGGACTGACTACATCAGTAGATATACAGTAGCGGCCATAATATAAGGAACGGAAACAACAAAGATATAAATATGTGTATTACTTAAAAAGTAATGCATGATTAGCAATGAAATTTTTAATGAATAAAGATTAGGGTGTAATGCATAAATATTATACAAAGTTACAAAGATTTACATAATAGTTTTGTTTTGTTTTTAAATAAAGATTAAATAGAACGAAGGAAATAAGCTACTGGACAAAAGTTAAGGAACGATCTTGTTAATACTTGATTGTGAACAAAATATCAACAAAATTTAATATTTGGTAAACATCCCTTATTTTCAATGACTTCTCTGCATCGTCGATCATATAATCTAATTAATTTCTTGCAAAATCAGCAGTAATTCCCTCCCATTCGTCTTTCAATAACTCCCAGAGGTGATCCTGCTTTTTCGGGTTTCTTTTCTGAGCCCTTTCTCCAATTATCTTCCAAACATTTTCTATTGGATTCAGGTCGGGACTCTGGGCTGGCCACTTCATTAGGGCGATTCCTTCTTCTGAGCCTTGTGGCAGGGTGCATTGTCCTGCATGAAAATAGGAGATTCATAAAGATTATGGTGTAATCTTGGTACCACATGCTGCTGAAGAAGCCTTTTTTAAATCTCAGCATTGATATTGCCATGTACGCGGATGATAGGGCCAACTCCTGCAGATGAAATCATCCCCCACATCATCACACTACCGCCACCAAACTTAACGGTTTTCTTGACACATTTAGAAGACAATCTTTCACCTGTTCTACGGCGTGCGTAAGTTTTGCCCTCAGAACCAAATATAGTAAACTTGGACTCGTCACTGAAATGAACTGTATCCCATTGTGCGTCAATCCAAACAACATGTTCTCTCACATACTCCAGGCGTACCCTTTGCTATCGCTTTGAAGTGAGAATCTTCGAAGCTGGAATACGGGCATGCAATCCTGCATTTTTTAACCTGCGAGCAATCGTTTTTCTTGAGATCTTATTATCTGTCTCTTCATTAAATTTACGGGCAATTGATGTAGCAGTTTCAAAACGGTTTTTGTAGATATTCTAACAATTCTTCGATCTTCTCTTTGCGATGTTTGTGAAGGTCTGCCGGTTTTTGGTTTTGCATCTAACGTTTTATCGGTTTTATACCTGCTAATTACACGATGAACGACACTTTTAGACTTATGAACAATATCAGAAATTTGGAGGTAATCTCAATCTGTAAGGTGAAATGATCATAACATGATGTAATTGTAATTCCTCTTGTATGTAATTTATATGCTCTGTTGAATAAATACATTGGGCTCTCTTTGTGGATGAGTTTTAATATTTTATATTATTAGGGTTTACTTGGATTATAACCTAACCCTAACCCTAACCCTAACCCTGCCAACGGATTATTATCTGTCTACATATATATATATATATATATATATATATATATATATATATATATATATATATATATATATATGATAAGATAAAGAACAAATAGGAAACGTTTATCAATCTAATATGCCTCGCTTTTAGTAATGCTTCGTTATTTTGTTATTTTTATTTTGTGTTTAATTTTCATTAAGACTATTTTTGTTTTCTTTTCCATATTATATTGTCTGATGAAGATTTAATAAAAATAAATCATGATAAATTTATAAAAATGTTCTATTAGTTCTTTATCTTATCATTCTGTTGGATTCTGATCCATATTTTATTTGTATATATATATATATATATATATATATATATATAGTAATGATTCAATATGGTAATCCGTATGTAAATTCCTGGAGGATATAGGTCCAGAGAGAGCTCTCTGTCAAAAGACAGAGCAAAATTATTATTGATTAAAGAATCTCAAACATTCCACATACCATAGGTAATAATTTTTATTTCATGGGAGATTTTAAAAGAGCAGGTGGTTCTTGAAGATTGACAGCTGCATTTTTAGATCTCTCATGAAGTAAAAATTATTACCTATTGGATTTTAAGTGTTTGATATTCTTTAATCAATACATATATATATATATATATATATATATATATATATATATATATATATATATATATATATATATATATATATATATATGTATTTAGGAAGCAAGGTACTACGATTAAGCTTTTTATTTAATTTTTCTTGCCTTCGAAAAATTGTTTTCTTTTGGGACACAGAATAGAAACTGTCCTAATTTTCTATAATTTCAAACACTTTCGTCTATACTTTTAGCCATTATCAAAAATGATTTTATTTTTGCTTTTTAATTCGGTGTATGGTTTGTGTGTATGTTTTTAGAGTTATTAGAGAATGTTTCCGAATACAGTTAATACATTGTGGCCGTGTTCGTAGATAATATTATTAAATGTTGGCTTTTTCTTTTTTATTATTAAGGCTTCCATTATTTTTAATCTTAATGTGGATGAGTTTATTATTATTATTTTCTACTCGTATGTTTCGTATGGAGTCTGGTAATTTTGTGTGTGTGTAAATGGTTTCTAATAGAGCTGTGATCAGATAGTTGTAACGTAAGGCGTCTGGATAGGCGTGTAGTCGTGTGACCGATGTAATTATATATGAACTCGGCTTGATCAGGAACACAGTGCGTTAAGAGACATTTGTACTCATAGTTAGTGTTCGTTCGTTGTAATTTTGATGTTGCTGGTGTGTTGTTTAGGATAAGGTTATCTGTTTTAAATGTTTTGTAGTTTGATTCATTTTTTTTTTTTTGACTCGAACAGAAAAATCCAATTAATTAATCCCCTGATCGATGCTTATATCTCCAATTCATAACTCATATCTCAGGCTTTCTCTCCTGCTGATGATCATATTCTCTGTCTCTTTACAATTGATAGTTAGTACTTTTGTCACGCTTTCTTTTAGCACCCTGTCTAGGAGGTCGCGAACTTTCCTTTCCGATTCGGTCATCAACACTGTGTCATCTGTGGATCTTTATTGTTAAGAGTTAAAAGTACGCCCAGATAACAAATCCTGGTATCAAGTTATATGCTTACTAGTAATAATATAAAAAAAATAAAGACCCCATTAAATCATTTTATTCTAACCAGATGCATCCTAATTTTGAATAAGACGAAAAGACTATTAAAAATCTAATTCACCGGTATATATATATTGAAAATTATATATATATATATATATATATATATATATATATATATATATATATAATATAGGATTAACACAAATATTTTCAGACCAACATTTTTTGTAATCGCTCCACGCGTCAGGGGGTATCAGCAATGGACTATTTTATTTATATCTTATAGTAAGTTAAAAAAAATAATTTATTGGCGTTACGATTTTTTTTATTTATCTATTTATTTTTGTCTTTGTGTGTGTGTGTACACCTGCGTATATGTCTGTGAACCTGTGTGGATATGTGCATGGATAGAATTTTGTGACTATTTCTCATTTTCTTGTCTTCTTATACTCTCCTCTTCTCTGAATATATATATATATATATATATATATATATATATATATATAGAAAGAGAGAGATAGATAGAAGGCTGAAAATTATATCTTGATAGAGAGTATCTAAGAAACGGTGGAAAGGGTTTGTGTACATATGTCAGTGATAAATACTCCGTGATCAAATGTCACGCCCATCTGAGGTATTAATATCTATTAGCCCCAGGGCGAAAAGATTTTAATGTCCTAATCGCTAGATTAACCCTTAAAGCGTTTAACTTTTACGCTGAAAACTATTCTGAACTGTTATTACCATCTCATTACTTTCTCTATCGTGATTACCCTCGATCCTTCCGATTTTGTATGTATACAAACGCACAATCACACACATACACACACACACATATATATATATATATATATATATATAAAGCCCTCTTATATATATGTACATTTATATATATATGTATATGTATCAAAAACCACTTTTATGCATACACATACATATATATATATATATATATATATATATATATATATATATATATATATATATATAGGAATAAAGATTAAGATACGTTTTAGTCTACTCTATACACTTGGTATTTTGAGATAAATCATGTGGTCGCTAGAATTTCATAAATATAACAATATATTTTTTCATAATTTCAAATGTGCATCCGAAGATAATTCTGCCAGAAGATTGTTCTTAAATAGATAACGCCATTTCTGTAATGTAAACTAAATTTCAATTTATATATATATATATATATACACATTCAGCGGCTAAGAAACGAAACACAATGGCAAAATGCGGCGTCAGCAAAATGTTCCTGTTGTTATGCCCCGAGACCCTCGCTGTTCCACAATATGTGGACTTATATTCATGTCACTAGCGTAATTGAAGTGTCACATCCGACATAAAAATTTAATGAGGTTGTCGGATCCTCACACTTTGAAATCTACAAGGTGTATATGTGTCCCCCCCACCCACACACACCCACACACACACACACATATATATATATATATATATATATATATATCATATATATATATATATATACATATATATTAAATTAATTAATTCTGTAATATATATATATTTATATTAAACTAATTAATTCTCTTATATATATATATATATATATATATATATATATATATATATATATCAGTTAAATAGTTTATTAGCTAGTTTCTCTCCAGTATTATTAATCGTGCAGACCATTACTGGTAAATTAAATATTTTTTGTTAATTTTACCATAAAATTGTGATTAACAGTAAGCTACCTTACTTAGTACATTTTACGGCCAGACAAACAAGTTATTGCATTTTCGTTAATTTTGTAATCTGGGCTATAAAGAATCTTAAGCATAATGATACTGAGAAAAAGCCAATATCCGAAGTGAAAACTTCAGCAATTTTATTTTCTTTCGTTTGCAAATAAAAAGTGATGTTTATTATTACAAAAAGTACAAAACGTCAAGGCATAGCGTTAATAATTAGTGTTGTTGATCCGAATAATTATCTCAATTCTATATGGCCCTGATTTTATCATTGGGAATTTTCTTCTTGGCAGTAATCTACAAGCTCTTGGAGATTACGCAGTTTACATTGAAACGCTTTTTTCTACAACAATTGTTCAAATATTTTGCGATCCGGATTTTGTGCTGGTCAATCTTCCAAAAGCAGAACATATTCATCCACGAGAAACCATTTTGTTGCATTTGATATGTGGCAAGGAGTATCGTCATCCTGAAACGCTCTCCACCTTCATAGTCTGCCAGACGATTAGCCAGTAATGAAGTAATACAGCTTTTCGCTGTTTTGGTTTCTAACAACTTTTACCAATTTAATTCTATCATCGCTTTTGATGCCACCTCACAGTATTTTGTGTCCACCCCCCAAGATTTTGTGGTGTATTTTGTATTGTTTCTTTCTTCCAATGTTTTGTTTTTGCATGTTTTCATGCATTAGAATCTAACTCTGTTTTGCATTCATCACTAAAAATTATTTTTTATCATCCCATGTTATCTTTTGACCACTTCAATTTTCTATTCCGATTTTTTTTTTTTAATAATTTTTTTTTTTTTTTTTGTTCAAGTCGTTTTTGGTAATAGTCTGCATTCTGTATCTCCTGAAACCTTACTGTTCTGATAAGACTCCATTCACTCCTCAATTATCTGTTTTTTTAATTTTGTATTGTCTACCAAGACTCTCATAATCTTTCTCTTGTTATCCTCTATTTCTCTTTGCCAATTGGTTAGTCGTGATTTTAGTGTAAAAAAGCAAGCCAACATTAAACTACAATAACTCACAATGGCACATTGCACACGTGTTAATAATTTGGAACAATTGAACAAAGACATTTGCATATTATCTTTATTTTACAATCCCTGATCCTTCATTAGCCCAATAGTTTTGTATCTTTTCAACTTATAACGATGTATCTTGTTACATGGCGCATACAAAAAAGCAAGTTAGTGTTTGCCAACTTTGGCACATTGAGGCAGGCTTGTCTCTCTAGAACAATTAAGACTCAGTAGTGAGTCAGATCTTCACTGAATGCCCCCTACTTTCGATCTTGTGCCACATCAAAGCTCTACTGGAAGGACAAATCCTACCCCGGATTCTTCTGGAGGCATTAGTGTTTTTTATCTCCTTCCTGGCTTTCCCCACATCTTTTTGCGTGATATCTGTTACGTAGCGGTGGTATGACCGGCTATGATTAGCTTAGATAAGCTTTCACCGGCTAAGACAAGCTATGACTAGCTAAGAGCAGCGTAGACCAGAGGCCCGCGTGGAAGCACTCGGGTCCCCACGTTAAAAACCAACCTTGTGTCACAACCTTACTCAGTGGGGAGTCAAATAAATCTCAGCCTTTTTTTTCCAATTTCAGAGTATACAGACACTACTGATAAAAGCTTACTGCTAAACTATTTTAATATAATAAATGTGGTTAATCATGTAGTTGGCCCAAAACGTTTAAACGCCAGTAGAAATTAACTGCAATATTAACTTTCATAGATCTAAAAGGTATAAGTCATAGAACATTTTTAGACAAGGGATATTAACTGAATAAATCATTATTTAATTACTCTACTGACGGTTCCTCCAATGTTGATTTTAATAAGACACAATCTCTACGTTGACACTTACATTTCATCTGTCTATTTTTTATATTTTCATTGCAAACGTGTAGGTAACAACTATTCTTCTCATCATCAAAGATGGATGCCGGAGCCATTTTAGTCGTTACCAGTTCAGCAGCAATAATTTTACTTTGGCCTGATCTTAGAAGGATAGATTTGTGCTATACAACACGCTGTCTGTTCCTCGACTTCTACGTCGATTGCAGGATTTTGATTCATTCATTTTCTACGGTTTGTCAACCCTTTGCAGGTTATTTAAAGCCATGAGATATTAGACTGTAAGATATTTTTTGAGATAGATTTAGTGATTTTACTAACCTATAGCTGGAGGAGAAGAGGTGGATTCATGCCTTTCTTGAGGGTATTTGCACGTAAGTGAATAAAAAGATCTCAACTGGAATTTGAACTCGACTCTCCGATTAACAATTCCGAACCATTATCAATTGCAACACCCGTATATTAAAGTTTACCCACCAATGTACTGACCAGGCTCAACGTTATTTAACTTCGGTGTTTCAACGTGATATTGCCGTACTCCCCCGGTTGCAGGAAGTACGTCTATTTAATTATTTCGTGTATGCTTGTCTTGACGTTCTATTATTTAACAACAGTTTCTATTCAATTCCGAAGATATTCATCGCAAGAATATTATTTTCTATTCATACAGGGTGTCTCAAAATAAGGTCTACACTCTTTAAATATTAATAGTTAATAATACATTTTTATATGAATGAAAATATGCAAAACAGATGGATTGGAAGAAGAGGGACAGTTGAATACACATCTAGATCACCAGATTTGACACCCTTGGATTTCTTTTTGTAGGGGTTTCTAAAAGATAAATTTACAGCAAGAAAACCTGAAATAATAGCTGAAATGAGAGTAGCAATTGAAGAAGAATTGGCTCAAATACCAGAGGAAATGATACTGAATGTTTGTAGGTCTATTTCTTCAACATATGAAAAGTGTATTGAACAGAACGGCAACCAGTTTGAGCACTTGATTTGAACTCATTATTATATGAATATTCTGTCATTGCCCCAAGTAGCTTTTATCCTATTAAAGTTAATTTTCTATGATTTTTGTATATTTTACTCTCAAATTATTTAAATGTGTATTCTTTCACTTGTATTAATCTTATTTATAAGTCAAAATACATAAATTGGATAAGTTATAACGTTTCAAAGACTGTATACATTATTTTGGGACACCCTCATTTGAATATATAATGTACTTTCCAAACATGGTCGTTCAGGTATCTCCAGATCTTCCTGACTTTTGTGACCCTAAGTAATGTTTGCATTTTTATCACTCCTCTTTTTCTTTGTAGTCCTTGTTCTGCCAAGTACCGTAATTCCCCATGTATAATACGCCTTCATCCATAATACGTACTCCTAAAATTGTGTTGAATGTGTAGGAAAATGCTTTTACCCAGGCATAATACGCACCCCTTGTTTGGTAATCAAACCCTATAAATTTTACTTCTCCAATTTCATTACGGTCAGCATTTCCTATTCTTATTTTTTTTTTTTAATTTTTTAAACAGAATATTAATAATATAATTTAGTTTTATAATTCTTATTTTATTTTACGGCAATTTTTAAAGATATTTCATAGCTGTGCATAATACGCACCCCTGATTTTGCTTATTATTTTTTTAGAAAAAATGCATATTATACATGGGGAATTACGGTATTTACCATAATAATTGAGTTATTTTGCCTTCAGTATGCCTCGTAAGTAATACATTTTATCCATATTTTATAGTTAGCAAAATTTTCTTTGTAGTCCCGATTACTATTAGAACTTAAAACCTTTACTCTTAAAACCATTAAAAACTCTTTGTGTTTCACATGCTCTGTCTATGGTATTTCCAATATTTGTCAGTAGAACCATATGCCTATTGCGTCAAATCAGTTCTTTATCTCTAAAGAAATTATCTAACAATAGCAGCCATATAAGAGGATAGATATTGCATAGCTGTTCAGAAACATCTTCTTTGTTTCTAAAGAGATTTCTTCGATCTCCTTATTCTTTTTCCAATTATAAGAAGCTTATTTCGTTGTTCTTACACGCTTTTCATTTCTGTGCCACAACTTCTGTTGTCAGTTACTACACTAACCAAATAATAACAATTCCCTGCACTTGTTTCATTTTGACATCTCCGCTACGTAACTGGCTCTTTTGTTGACAAACATTAATATTCTTAGTCCCTTATTTTTAAGGTTTTTTTTTTTCTTTTTTTGACAACTTCATTGTCAAATAGTTCTTTCAGTTTTTCTTATGAATCAACCATCAACCTCTCCACTCTGGGTGGGGATTTATATATCTGACTATAATACGATTCTTTCCCACACTTGCATCCCAATTTCAGCTGCGATGTTCACGTGGGTCTGCAATCGGTGGCTTGAAGTTCGTTTCATGTCAACAGTGCACTTGTCTTCCTTAATGCCCTTCCATGGCATTTATTGTCTATTCTGGTATCATATAAAGTACTATACATACTACAATGTTTGTACAATTTAAAATCTACTTTGAAAAAGAAAAGTCTCACTGTACTCAATTCTGTTTTTTATGCACAGACAAAGTTGTTTATTTCGAATGCCAACATTATTTACATTATTCGGACTGTCATTCTCATTGCCATATTCGACTAGTGATCGACTCAAAAATAATAATTGCTATTCGAAATTTGTTTATATCTCTGAGATGAAGTATAATGATTACTTACATTATTTACATTATTCAGGCTGTTATCCTCATCTTCATTGCCATATTCACAACGATTCAGCCGTTGAATGCCCCGGCCTTCTTCCTAAGATACGAATACTTAATGAATCAGCACGTATTCTAGGCCACGAAAATCTCCTGATCCGACCAAGTATAGATATGAATACAATATGGAAACCAGTAATAATGAGGGGTAAAGAAAAGCAACGAATAATATATAATATGAGCGCTGGTAAAAAAAATAAAAAAATGGTTGCTGTGACATTAGGTTTATAAGTCCCAAAAATTAATAAACAAATGGCCCAGAGGATAAAGATGTTGGTTAGATCCAATGACTCAACCCAGAGTGTTGTCACTCTGGGTCGATTCATTGGATCTAATAATGGTTCAATACCAGGCCACAGCAGTGGTGAACTAAACTTGGAGAGTTGAATTAAATTGAAATATCTGAGACATCTGGAAGAGACATGGTGCATGGAACTAGAGCAATCTAAATAAAGGGTTCGAAATTCCATTCACCTGAAGAAAGCTGGAGCGTACAACGGCCGAAACGTTGTGATAAATATGGCGACAAAGATGAGGACAATAGTCTGAATAATGTAAATATGGTTACTGGTTAGTCCTTTTTGGCCTTTTGTCCACTAACTAATCTAATTTTCTTCATGAAATTGTCATTAACTCAGTGTCATCGACATAGCTTATTTTGTTGGGATAGGAAATCCTGGTAAGTTTTTATGTCCTTTTATGTTTCGGTGTTCACGTTTATGTCCGAATATGTCCCAGTATTCATGTTAAATAATTCTGTTTTATCATACTCCGCTTTCAATTTTTTTGTAGTCACCGAACTGTTTTTTTTTTTTTTTATCTGCATGTAAGCATTATTTCTCGCAGTACGGATTACCTGAATATTATTTCTTTGTAAATCAATCTTTCCTAATATTTCCAGGATATCCTATCTTGCCATATCAAATGAGTTTCTGTAATATTCTAAACATGGGTATAGATCTATCGATCCACCGTATTCGTATTGCTCGCTCTGATAGCATCCTAAAAACGCATTTCTCTTGAACAAAGCTACACGGCTCTTACAATAATGTCAACCTGTAACGAACTATATTCATTATAATTTTAATTTGGTTATTTATATAGCTAATTAAATTCATTGTCCGATTTAATTCGCTTTCATTTTCTACTGGTTCAATTGGCAGCACTATGAAAATAGATAGATTGAAATCTTCCGATATTTCACCGTTGTCGTATATTTCATTTATCACTTCGAAAACGTATAGAAATACTAAATAATTATGCTCCATCCGTTTTCTTATTCTTTCTATCAGCCAGTGTTGAACTAATATCTGCTTTTATTATTTCTCTCTTCTGTTTTCATGGAAGAACTCTCTGATGTAGTTATTTAATATCTATAGTAAATTTTCTTTGTCCATTCTTCAGATTTTATACCTTCTGCTGAAAAGCATATTTTTCAGACTGGTGTTTCTTATATAATGGATGCTTACTACGTCTCTGTTCTACAGTTTTTCGATCGATGCATATTTTCTCATTCAACCATTCATATTTATTTCGCATGCACTTATTTCTGATGTTTTTGTTAAACAACATATATTCTTCGACGTTTCTTGCCATTTTCTACTGTCTCTCGTTAATTTAAGAATTTCTTCGTCTTTCTTTTCTTGGGATGCTTCCCTGAAGGTTTTTTTTTTTTTTTTTCACTTTCAGACATTGACCTCTTTCCCGGTACTATATTTTTTTTTATAAAGGGTGACTGCACATAGAGTTCAAACTCCGGGTTAGTCTATTGTATTCACTTTCGAGTAAATATCCTTGGAAAGATATACACTCCTGTCTTCTTGCCACCAGTTATTGGTTAAATAGAAAGGCAACCCGAGTTCTCTGGCCGTGGTTGGTAGCCGGTCCCGTAGGAGGACAACTCTGAATACAAAACCATTTTGGCATGGAGCTATCAACTACACAGCTATAACAATTCTACTTACTACAGAAACCAGAGCAAGCAGAACTTAGTGAAATTTTGCGCTGGCTCTATAAGAGATTCTCTTTGGCTCCGAGGAGGAAGGGATTCTCTCGAAAATATCTATTTTTTTTTATATTTTATTTTTCTAAAGAAAGTTAAACTTCGCATTGTATTCGACAGAGGTATCGTCTTCATAGTTTGTTTTTTTTAACTGAGTCAATTCACCTTTGATGTTTCCTGATTTTCCTTTGATCCAAAAAGTTTAAGCTAGCCAGGAAATTGAAAAATGGTCGATACTACTGCTTCTACTGCTACTAATGGTATTTTTCCTTTCTAACAGAATTTTTTTTCGTTAGCTATGACCAAGATATTTTTACAACGGAGTTAACTCTGTACAAGGCCCGAGAGCCATTGAGGTAGAGGGTTCTAGAGTAAGGGGCTTAGATTATGTGGATATGTGGGGAAGAATACGGTTAACTCTAGATTTGAACAGGTTAAGATTGTACTGATTGTGGAAGTATCCTCTTGGGATAAGTATATAGGTAAAATTATATAATAAATCTGGTCAAAGAAAAAAAACAAAGACATAGATTTCAATAGGGAGCATTGGAATGATTTCTATTAAAAAATCATTTTGCGGTTGGTTCAGCAAATAAATAGATAATAATAAATATTTAGAATTTTCCATTGCAGCAAATAAATCTACTGATAATAGTTGCAGCAATCGTATCCATTTTCCAAGCTGCAAGTGACCATTAAATTTTTGGATCAACTGGAAATTGACAGGAGTCAACAACTAATTAAGCAAGTCAAGTTGAGAGATGCTGTTGACTTACAGAATGCTAGTTTTAAGACAAATATCTCTCCATACTTTCGAAACAAACGCCTCCAAAACGAAACGGCTCCTTTTTAATATTCTGAGTGAACCATTTCCCTCTTCAATCGGCATGGTTGATGCTAACCTCCAAGAAAGTGACTCATTGCATTTTCTCATACTATCATTTTCTGATGACGTGTAGTAGAAAGGTTATATTGAATCAATTGCTAAGTCTACCGCTAGGAAAATTGATTCCCTTTGTCTCGTGCTAGACATTTTTTCTCTTCTGAATTTATCGTACGTATTTATAAGTCTACGATTCGTCACTGCTTAGAATATTGTTGTCATATCTGGTCTGGTGTTCCTGCTATATATTTAGAGATTCTTGATAAAATTTAAATAAGAATCTGCAATATTATTAATCCTGACTTGGTATCACAGCTTCGGTCTATTTCTCACAACTATAATTTAGCTTCCCTGTGCCTTTTCTATAAATATTTTCAGGGTAACTGTTTTGATAAATTTTCCTTTATGGTACCTACATTATATATATATATGTGTGTGTGTGTGTGCCCGCGCGTGGAGAGAGAGAGAAAGAAAATAAGAAGATTTGGAAAAGTACCTAATGTGTTTTATATATTTATAGATACACTATTTACATTTATTTAGACTATTGTCCTCATCTTTGTTGCCATATTCATTACAACGTTCCGGCCTTCTTCAGGTTGCTGGAATGTCGAATCGAACCCTTTATTTCGCTTACTTTAAACTGTTCTAGTAGACTGTTCAGGTAGACTGTTCTAGTTCCACGTGCCATGTTTAATGGATGTCAGTTATTAGTTATCTCCTATTAATTTCCCTCTCCAAGTTCTCCACTGCCTTAACCAGGTATTGAACTCACACTCTTTGGGTCCTGTCACTGGATCTAACTAACGTCTTTATCCACTGTGCCTTGTGTCCTTGATAACTGACATCCATTAAACATGCCACGTGGAACTAAAGCAGTCTACCCCAGTGAGCGAAATAAAGGGTTCAGTTCGATATTCTGACCACCTGAAGAAGGCCGGAGCGTATAACGGCCGAAACGTTGTAATAAATATGGTCACAAAGATTATGGCAATAGCCCGAATAATTTAAGTAGTGTACATAATACCTCATCTCAGAAATAGATATTTGTAGGTAATTTTTATAATCCAGGTAGGTTAACAGAGAAGTATTAAAAAAATTTTTTCGTACATGTGGATTTTCAGAAAAGAAAATCGTTTTATGTAACCGGTTTCGCTATGTAGCTTTTCAAAATTTTCTAAATGTTTATCAGATTACCACGCGCTGTCGCTTACGATTTTGAATGTGTTGCGGATTCCGAGATGAAATCCGGTCTCCAATGAATGACAAACGCTGGAATGAAATATAACAAATAAATGTATTTACACAATAATACAATGGGTAATACGGTTAGTAAATCCTGAAACGTGGTTAGTAGCAATAATAATATATATATATATAGTCTGGTAAATCCAGTCTCGAAGTAGGACTTCCATAGAGTCTACGTGCTCGCAACTGTGACTTCTACAAGCTACCTCACATTATTACTCTACCTCCAACTCAATCACAATCACAATCTCTCTCTCTCACAATCTCTCTCTCTCACACAATATCTCTCTCTCTCTCTCTCTCTCTCTCTCGACTGACTCTGGGTATTTAACGGCAGCAGTCCAAGTACACACTGGTCGAATCCACTTGTATGAAAAAGGGGTGACGCCCATAACACCCGCTTCCTTAGATCCCTTTTTTTGGGGGGGAAGTTAGTATTTTTGTCTCTTATGTTTGATAATCAGGGGTTCGACAAATTTTCTCCTCCTGTTTGATCTCCTCATTTCTGTCTTCCTGTAGTCTTTGGATCCCAAACGCTTCAAAGATTGTATCCATAGAATCGTCGTTTTCTGCAGTTGACGAGTTTGTCTCCTCAACCCGTCTTTTTTGTAATTGATCGATATGTCTTCTATGTGAAAACTTTTCGCCTTTTATTGTGTACATTAGATTTCCTAATCTATTGATTACTGTGCCAGGCTCCCAGTAAGCCATATTGTTTCTAAACATCCTAAAATAAACCCGTTCTCCAGGTTTAAATGATCTCTTTGGTACACTTGGTGTATACTGGTTTTTGTTCCTGTTTGGCAATAATTTGTCAAACACAGACCTTATTCTCCGAGTAAACATCAATTCTACTGGTGAAACACGTTAGGTGTTATTCTGTATACTTGGAGGAACTGTTGTATCACTTTTATCGTCGGTACATCCTCGGCTTTTTTTAACGCTCTTTTTAGTGCGCCAACGAATTTTTCACCTTGTCCGTTCGACCTCGGATGGTACGGAGCTATCTTGATATGTTTTACTTGATATGTGTCACAAAATTCTTTGAAGTCACTGGAGGTAAACTGTCTGCCGTTATCGCTTACCAAACAATCCGCGGCGCCAAATCTCGCGAATAGTTCGTGTAAAAGGTTTATGGTATTTTCTGTCGTCGGGTGTTTAAATCTGGCAACCTTTGGCCATTTACTGAAACTATTTACTGTTATTGAATAATATTAACCTTCAATGGGTCCTGCGTAATCCACGTGAATTCTGGACCACGGTCTGTCGAGTTTAGGCCATGGCCTTTGTATAGAGGGTGGTGCCTTCGCCGCAGGAGTACAACATTTGCAACTTTCCACCATTTGCGTAATATCATCGTCCATGTTCGGCCAGTAGACAAAACTTTTCATAAGTGATTTCATCCGTTTTTTTCCGGGATGTCCTAAGTGAAAATCTTTTAAGATCCTTCTTCGTAGTGACTTCGGTATTACTACTCTCTCGTTATACAATAATATGTTGTCACAGATTGAGAAACTGTCTGCTAAATTCTTCACTTTCTCTTCTATTTTTTTCTTGGTATCCTGAATAAACTCGTCTCTTTCTGCTTCTCGTCTTATCTCTAGCAGCGATACAGATAGTTCCTTTATTGTATTGCATAGTACCTTACTGATTTCATCTTCAGCTTGTAATGCCGCAATTACCGAATTTTTTAACGGTTCGCTTTTCGCAGGAATTAATCGCGATAGTCCGTCAGCGTGTTCTATTTTCTTTGATGGTAAGAAATTCAGTTTAAAATTGTAGTTTAGTAACACAGTTACCCCATCTTAAAAGACTGTTCGCTGTATAGACTGGTAGACCTTTTTTTGAACCGAAAATCGTAAGAAGTGGTTTGTGATCCGTTTCGAGCGTGAATCTCTCCCATAAATGTATCTGTGAAAACGAGTTACTGCAAAAATTATGCCGAATGCCTCCTTTTCGATCTGTGAATAGTTTCTCTCCGCCGATAATAATGATCTAGATGCGTGTGCAACGGGTTTGTTTGTACCGTTCCGCATCTTGTGTAAAATACGCGCACCTACCCCATGAAAGCTCGCGTCACTTGCAATTATGATTTCGACTTCGGGATCGAAATGTGTCAATGCTAACTCCGAAGTTATTTTTTGTATTATTTCCTTAAATTATTTCCTTTTTTACAGTCCTCTGTCCCATTCCAATTATTTTCCTTTTTTAGTAACTCATTTAGTGAAGCCCTTAGTTTATGCATATTGTCAATAAATTCGCCATAGTAGTCAGCAAGGCCCAGGAAACTTTGCAGTTCTGCAACATTTTTTGCTTCCGGCATATTTTTAATTGCCGATGCCCTCCCTGGGTCCGGTTTCCTGCCATTTTCATTTATTATCTGACCTAAATATTTAATTTCATTTAGGAAAAAAAATCACACTTTTCTCCTTTTACTTTGAACCCAAAGTCCTGAAGTCTTCTGAAAACTTCCTTTATGTGTGATGTGTGCTCTCCAACATTGTCACTCTTAATTATAATATCATCCAGATAAGCGGTCACGAAATTCTGGCCCGTGAACATTGTGTCCATCGTTTGTTGAAAAGTTGCTGCTGCAACTTTTACTCCGAATGGTACTCAGTTGAATTTATACAACCCTTTGTGTGTATTAATGCAAAGGATTTTCTTACTCTCTTCTTGTACTGGAATTTGTAGATAAGCCCGACTAAGATCTATTTTTGAAAATATCTTACCGCCGTTGAGCTTTGTAAATATCTCCTCTGGGCTCGGTAGTGGGTAATGATGGTTTTTTATTGCCTTGTTGGGTCGCGTCGAAAAATCTGCGCATACGCGGATTTCTCCTGACTTCTTTTTTACATAAACCACCGGCGCTGCCCACTCGCTAAACTGTTTTTGATAGAATCCCAGTTTGTTCAAGTCTCTCCAATTCTTTGTCTATTTTTTCTATAGTAGCGAACGGTACATTTCGCTTCTTTTTAAAAATTGGTTGGACGTTTTCTTTTAATTCTATTTTGGTCTTAAATTTGTTGCATCGTCCCAACCCGCTCGAAAATACCCCAGGAAATTGGTTATATAATTCTTCCTTTAATTTTATAGTATCTGATGGTTCAACCTCTAACTTTTTGCAAAATGTGTTGATAGTTAGGTCCCAAACGTTGAACTTCTGCATCCAGTCGATACCTACGAGATTTTCAGTATCTTTCATGACGTATATCTTAAGTTTTTTTTTGTTTTGCCGTGAAATTTAACATTCACGATTATTTCTCCCTCAAATTTTATTCGTTTGCCTGTAACCAACTTGGCAATTTTTTTTGTGTGTAACATGGTAGGTCTGTTGAGTTTTCTCCATGTCTGTAAGTTGATTATCGTGAGGTCGGAACTCGAATCAAGTTGTAATTTAATCTTTTTATTTAAAATTTCCAGTTCCACATATTTCCTTACATTGGTGTTGTCATCATTATGCATCCTTGTAACTCTTATTCTATTATTATCTTTCCTATTTCTACATTGGGATGCCTTGTGGCCCTTTTTTCCACATTCAAGACAGTTTTTATATCTAAAGCGTCAATCCTTGTTCCAATGTAGTCCTCCACATCGATAACATGCTGATGGAGGGGGATTATATTTGCTTCGATATTCGTCATAATTTGTCCTGTATGTTGTACTTGTTCTTTTATTATAAAATTTTCTTTTTCTTTCCGGGGAGGGTGAGAATCTTTTTTCATTGTCGTAAAATTTTAGTTTTCTTTCCGGAGAGGGTGAAGAACGTAAACTTTTGTTTAATTTACGTATATGAGAAACAGCTGTCCTTTGCGTCTTTCTTTATACTTAGACATCTCTGGCAATCTTCCGATAATTGTTGTAATGTTAGACCCGGTTCATTTTGTAATTTTGCAAGCATTCTTCTGCGCATTTCGCTATCTTTTGTTGAAACTAACCCTTGAACAAATATGAGGCATTTGAAATTGTCCGGGTTAATTCCATTAGTTTGAAGTCGTCACAATGCTTATTTACGATTGCGGCAAACGTGGAATAATCCTCATTATCGCCCTTTACCAGGTTAAGGCATTTCCACCTTCTGTGGAAGAGTGATGTTTTCGGACTGAAGAGTTCTTTAAGACATGTCACTGCTTCGTCAAATGTTAATTCGTTCGTCTTTTTTGGCAAGATATAATCCGCGAACTTTGTATATTCTTCTGTTCCTAATTTTCTAAGGAATAGACATAGCTTTTTTGCTTCTGTCCAATTTTGACAGTCGATGTTATAGATGTCTTCATGTCTTCTGAAGTAATCTCCAAAATTTCTGTCTTCATCTAGAGAATATTTGAAAATCTCTATGGTATGCCACACTGCGTCTTGCGAAAAAGTTGCCTCTTTTTCAATATCTAATTGCTTGTTGCCCGCTGCTTTCAATATTAGTTCCTGGAGCTCTATTTGTCTTTCTAATTGCTTTTGCCATTTTTCTTCCATTCTTTCTTGTAGTTGTAATTGTTGATCATTTTGGTATTTTATCAGTTCTACCAAAATATTTTTTAAATCTTCCATGATAACTCAATTTTACGTATTTTTACTCCTCGTAACTGTTTGTCGCTAATTTGTTGTGGACGAGGGTAGGATTTTTCTATTTCTTCTTCTCGTGTGACTTCGAATCGCTCGACGCAAATTTGTTGTTTTTTTCTTCCCGTGTGTGTGTGCCAACTTGCTTGTTGGACGACGAGGGAAAATTTTTCTTTTGTTGATTTTTTCTTTTCCGCGTGGGTTCGAATCTTCGTAACCAATTTGTTGTGGATTCCGAGATGAAATCCGGTCTCCAATGAATGACAAACGCTGGAATGAAATATAACAAATAAATGTATTTACACAATAATACAATTGGTAATACGGTTAGTAGATCCAGAAACGTGGTTAGTAGCAATAATAATATATAAGTATAGTCTGGTAAGTTCAGTCTCGAAGTAGGACTTCCTTAGAGTCTATGTGCTCGCAACTGTGACTTCTACAAGCGGTTACCTCACACTATTACTCTACCTCCAACTCGACTCTCTCTCCTGACTGACTCTGGGTATTTAACGGCAGCAGTTCAAGTACACACTGGTCGAGTCCACTTGTATGAAAAAGGGGTGGACCCCATAACAAAATGAAAGAAAAAAACAAGGGGCGGAGCTGGTTTTCTTTGCCGCTTATGGTGAGGAAAGTATAATCTATTTTGATGGACGTAACTCTGGTTTGTGCAGTGGGTTGAGTCTTGGTTTAAATTTGCTGCTGAAAATTTTTTTCTTTGTTAATACTCTTTCGTCCAGTGGTCTTGCAATCACATTGGTAGAATCAGAAGATATCAAAATTTGGCAGATTTCGTCCCCCGGATTCCTCTATATGTTGGCTAAGAGGGATTTTTTTGTGTGCAAGTGCCTAATTTGTTGGAGATGAACTGTCATCCTTTGTCTTAGTGTCAGACCAGTTTGACTAATGTAGTGTTTGTGGCAAGTTCCATTTATTATAATCTAGTTCTGTGAGTTGCATGAGAAATTATTTTTATTTTGAATTTGGGTAATCTCTAAAGTGAAATTCATGTCTTTCTAATAGGTAGCTGCATGCTCCTCAATGGAAGCGGCTGCAGATTATGACCTGAGGCTCTTTAATTGTGAGTTGCAGTTTTGCACACGTCACTATATTTTTAGTGACTTTATTTGTAGTTTACTTTTTATGATGAGTTATTTTTGTAATATTTTTTTCCATTTTGGTGCAGGATAGGTAGATTTAGTTGTATGTGTGTGCAGATTTCTGTGCTTTGGGGGTTGAAATTTGAGATATATGGGATGATCTTTTTTGTTGGTTTTTCTCGGAATACGTGGATATCAATTTTTAATGCTATTGCTGATTAAATTTTGAAGGTTTTGCTTGATTGGTATTTTTTAAAATTCTACTTCTACTATGTGATCTTTTATTTTTTGTTTTGGGGTTTTGAGACTTTTGTTCGGATTCGCTTGGTTGGGTTGAGTGGAATGTTGGTTGAAGTGTGTTTCGGATGAGGAGATATAAAAAGGAGATACTGTCGAAAGTACTGGAGGTATAAATAGGATATACTGTAAGTAGGTTTGAAATATATGGTTTCTAGTTTTTGCTTCTTTTTTTTTCTTATTAATATATCTGAACAAAAGTAAATTTTTCGTTGCTTCAGTCCATAATAAATAAGGTCTATATTATTAATGAATGCTTGAAATGTCCTTCGTTAAACAAAATTTTTATTCCAGAGAATTAAACACTCATCTACATATCTTTGCCAATTTTTTATATCGTAACTGAAATCATTTCCATAGATTTCTGAGGTTCGTTCATATATTTTTTAGTTCATGGTATCCCATGACTCGGTTGGCATATGTTGTTCCCATGGTTGTTCCTGATTTCTGTCGGTAGATTGTTTCATTGATCATGAAGTAATTCTTTTCTAAGATAAATTCAAGGATTTTAACGATGAAATATCCAATGATACAGTATGGTAGCTCACGAAAGAATAGCTAGTATTTAATAGCCTCGATTCTGTAGTCATGTAGGATGTTGCTACATAGGTTTACAATATCCAATGAGACTATGTGAGTGTTCCGGTTTACTTTTTTTGGTAGATGATTAAGAAAATCTACATCATCTCGTATGGATCTGCGAACTTGTTTGATGATTGGCTTCAGTAAGATGTCTAAGAAATTGTTTAGGCGGTGTATCTCGCAAATTGGGCCTGCTAAAATAGGCTTTAATTTGAAGTCTGTTGGTGTAGGTATATTCATACAATTGTCCCATTGCTTAATTTATTTTTGTGTAATTTACGTAGTCCATAGAGATAGCTTGTTTTGCACCTAAAGTTGATGACATATATATATATATATATATATATATATATATATATATATATATATTGGAAAAGTTTTCTTTTCATACGTTTTTTCCTTTAGGACTTCATTAGATTAAACTTGTTACGCTGCTGCAACTACACATGCGCACGAACAAGGAATGCTGGGAATTTCAATTAATTTTTCTTTAATATTGTTCTTGGCATATAAAAATATATATTGTTATCTCATATATATATATATGTGTGTGTGTGTGTGTATTAATTAATGAATATTAAACGATTAAAATTCCATACGTAATAATTTTTATTCCATGAGGTTACAATAGATAGCCTCATTCATCGGATAATGAGGCTAACTATCAAGTCTTTGATATTCATTAAATAATAATAATTTTGCCCTGTCTCTGACATGGAGCTCTCCTTGGATCTGTATCCTATCGGAAATTCCATATGGATTAATCTTTTATGATAATCGAATATATATATATATATATATATATATATATATATATATATATATATAAATATATATATATATATATATATATATATAATCATTTATTTAAAAAATATGATTCTTCCGCTACAAAAGAGTTCTCATGTTTCAAAAGCAAAAGCTGAAAACTTCAATATAATTATTAGAATAAAAATGAATTAAATTACCAAGCTCTGTTTCATCTTCAAGCGAAATAACTAATCTTGAAATTTAAGCGTCTTTATAAGCATTATATTAATTATAATTTAGGTAGTAATTTTGTATCGAGAACTGTTTTTTAGAAATAAAAACAAAAATACTAAAGAACTTCGGATTATTACCTAACGAGTTCTTTCCTATTTTCCATATATTTTCACACAGACACACAGACACACACACACACACACACACACACATATATATATATATATATATATATATATATATATATATATATATATATATATATATATATTACTAATTTAAAAATATTATAATGTTTATGCTCTAAAGAATTGGATGGAGAACTGTTTTTTAAAAATAAAAATAATTAATAAGAACACCGGATTATAAATCTTACTCTTCTTTCTCATTATTCTAATATATATATATATATATATATATATATATATATATATATATATATATATATATATATATATATATATATATATAACTAAGTATGCAATTACATGTATCTCATTGCATTATAGTGTAATATAGCTTTTTATTAAAATACACACTATAAACTGAAACTCTTCCTATATTAGTATAACTATAAAAAAATTTTCCCACATCGACTGTTTAATAGTAATACTATTACTAAAACATTGTCTTGCTCAGTCAAGTTTCACACACACACACATATATTATCTGTCCCTTTTTCTTGCGTATATAAGCCCTATTGTAAATTTCTATATATTTAAACGAATACTCGCAGGGAATGAATAATTCTAGGTAATATGAATATTTATCAATTTTATAATACAATCAAAATAAAATAGATTAATAAGCCGAGATTTTACAACACATTTATAAATACATTGACATACATTAAGAATAAAAAGAAGCACAAATGCCGTGAGGTATAAAGATGTCGTCTACACATCTAACGGATGCAAAACGAAATAGAATTAAATGATTGAAACATAATTTCGCTTTATTTCATTTTCAGATTCTGCTGAAGCTAAAATAAATAGTGAAAAATATTAACTTTATCACGACTTCCTTACTTATTCTTTATTTAATAATTCTATCAGATTTCTTGCTGGCGCGCGCGAAAAAACAAACACACACATACATATATATATATATATATATATATATATATATATATATATATATATATATATATATAATTGTATATTTAGGTAGAATTCCCTCTTTTATAGATGTTTCATTAACGACGATTGATATTGCACTGTGATTAAACTTTTTAATCAGTATTTTCTGCATTTGTACAAGTATTTTCTTTTCTGGACAATAATGTGGTGTAAAAGTGTTCAGATTTTCAACATATCCCAGCGATTTCGGCTATTCTATTAGCCGTTATCAGTTATGATTTTTATCCTTATTTTTAACTATAATAATGTATAGATTTTTATATTTTTTATATATTTGTATCTATAGTGACGTACATTTTATTTTCCTAATACAGCCAGAATATTGTGGCCGGGTTCATAGTTGATATTAGTAAGTATTAGCTTTTTCCTTCATTATTTTTTCAAAAGGTGACTAAATTACTGTATATATTTATATAATTGAATCCATGAGCTGATTAATATATATATATATATATATATATATATATATATATATATATATATATATATATATAAATATATATATATATATAGGTTCTACAGCATTGTTCCTTTTCAGATAAAAGTACACACTCACACAAACATACACACACACACACATATATTTATATATATATATATATATATATATATGTATTCACATACATATATATATATATGTATTCACATACATACACATATATATATATATATATATATATATATATATATATATATATATATGTATGTATGTATTCACATACTTTCAATCTCTGATATTGAGTACTTGAATCTATCAATATAGTATACCATTAAACTATATTTTATTTATAAAACTATTTATATATATATATATATATATATATATATATATATATATATATATATATATATAAAGAAATATAGTCTTAAGGTGTGCTATATTTATGGAATAAAGTGCTCAATATCAGAGATAGAGCGTGTGTAAATATAAAAGTGAACATAGAAGTCAACACTTAGAGGCGACTGTCTGTTTCATGCTATATGCAATCGTCAGGCCACATATGCTGTTA
>OZ010572.1:132016304-132053804 GCA_963932145.1 Acanthosepion lycidas
TAATGAGTAGAAAGGCAAAAGAGCAGTAAGGGGACGGACAGCAGATAGCGATTGGCATTGCATTTAAATTCTTACACATTAAAGTTGGCTGGAAACCACAGAGCCGGAAGAGAGTTTCACAAACGAGAAGTGCCAGAAAAGAAACTGTTAGCATAGAACTTACGACTACTAACAGGTAAATCAACTTTAAATTGACGAGAAACCGCCGTAAGTCTAGTACTCTTAGAGGCTCTAATCAATGCTGAATTAGTCCATCATCTCTCAACGTAGGGCCTTTTCTCAGACAAGCAATACGGCATTCGTTTCTCCAGATCAACTTCTGATGTCTTAAGGATAATTGCAGAAAAAGTCCATCATGCTCTAGATAAAAACGGTGAAGTCCCAACTGTAACACTGGACATCTTGAAAGCCTTTAACAGAGTCTGGGATACGGGTCTTCACTACAAGCTGAAAATTACGGTGTCTCCGGCCACTCATCTACATCCTTTCTTACTAACGTGGGTATCCCACAGAGCTCCACCCTTGGTTCTACGATGTTTTTCATCTTCATTAATTACGTAGTAAGGCTTATTAGTCAGACAAGGTCAAAATCGCAGCTGATGTACAAAAGGACCTCAAGTCCGTAGTTAATTGTGGCAAAAGATGGCTTGTTAATTTTAACGCCTCCAAAACTAAACTTCTCTCCATTAATCATCTCTGAGAGACCACTTGCTGCCTTCCATCAGCATGGCTAATGCTATTCTCCAAGAAAGTGACTCATTGCACCTTCTCGGGCTAACATTCTTAGCTGACATGAAGTGGAAAGACTATGTCGAATCCATTACTTAGTTAACTGCTAAGAAAATCAGTTCACTGTATCGGGCGAGAAATTCTCCTCTTCTTAATTTATCTTGCATATCTACAAGCCTACCATTTGTCCATGCTTAAAATAATGCTGCCATATATGACCCGGAGCTTCTGGATAAGATTCAATGAAGAATCAGCAATATTATTGGTCCTGATCTGGCAGCTCGGCTTCAGTTACTTGCCCACACCATCTTTTTTTTTATGAATACTTTCATGGTAATTGTCCGGATGAACTCTTCGCTATGGTACCTAGTCTGTATGAATTTGAGCGCAATACTAGACTTACGGCTGTTTCTCATCAATTTACAGTTGATTTACCTGTTAGTAGTCGTAAGTTCTATGCTAACAGTTTCTTTTCTGGCACTTCTCGTTTGTGAAACTCCCTTCCGGCTTCATGCTTTCCAGCCAACTTTAATGTGTAAGAATTTAAATGAATTCTTTTGCAACCCTATCCATGAAACCTCTTTCCGTTACCAGCCTGCTGATTGGGACTCATTCCAGAATTTTATTTGTGATGGCCCTTAGCCTGAGATCTTCAACCTCCCAAATGAAAATTGCACCACTGAGGTTTCTTCTTGGGCCAAAGCTGGCATGAACGCGTTCATCCCTTCTCGGAAATACCAGGTGAAACCGAAATCCTCTCCATGGTTCACACCAATATGCTCGGCCGCCATAACACAGAGAAAACACTATTTCCGGTTATACCAGTGTAACTGCTCTCTTCATAACAGGTGCCTATTTGCTACTGCTCATAATAAATGTAAGCGAGTCCATGAAGGAGCTAAGTCCCTGTTTGCTTAGAAAATAGGCACCGAATAGCCTCTCAAAAATTGGGCACTCGTGATTACTGGTGTCTTTGTAATAGAGTACTCTTCAGTGTAGCTAGACGTCCGATTGCTTCAAGCCGAGATCGAAATACATAATTTAATGAAGCAAATTAAAATCCAAGTTAATCCGTTCTGGTCAGGGGACTGTTAACTAAACGACCTGATAATTAATAGCAATGTAGAGAACAATATACACGGAATATCAGATACAAGAACAACAAAAATTTTAAAAATATATATAAAATCAAATAAAGTAATAATTAACTCAGATATTTCAACATTTAAAACAACAAAATGGCACAAGGCACTGTATCTTACTACGACAACTTCATCCCATTCTCTGAATTTGACTTTCATTTTTTTGAGGGACGAGCAGGTAGCCTTTATTCACAATAGTGATTTGGTGAAATTTTTAGGTGACTTGTGAAATGCTCTCGGCTTTCCACGGTCAAAGTCTCTTGCTTCAGATGGGTGGTGGAGCCGGTAATGGCGACTGGGTGTTCCCGAACCTCTCAATTGATAGTTGTGGTGGTACCAGGGTTAAGTAGGCAGAGTAGGAGTGAAGGTTCTCTCGATTAATCATTTACTTTGTGGGAAGGGGGTTCGTTTCATTTTCTCCATTTTTCCTTTCCATCCTTCTTCATCTTGTCTTTGCCTTTCCTTTTCCCTCTCTTTTCCATTCATCTTTACTGATTTTTTCCTTCAACCCTCAACGTTTTTCTTCAATCTGATGTCACTTGTCCTTAACACGTTTTGTTTTATTTTACTTACATTTGATTTCTTTCCCGCGCTTCATATTTGCTTTTTTTTTTTTTTCCTCTTTCTTCTTATTCCGTTGTTCGGCTTTCTCCTTTTCCCTTGGCTCCTCTTTGTCCCTTTTCTTATATTCCATTTTCTCCTTTTCCCTTTGACACACTTTCTCCTTTCGCCTTTATTCCTCTTTTTCTTTTTCCCTTGGTTCCTATTTCTCCTTTCCCATTTAATCCTCTTTCTCCTTTTGATTGTATTTCTCCTTTTTCCTTTTCACCCTCTATCTCATTTTAACTTTGTTGTTCTTTCTTTTTCCTTTGATTCTCTTTTTCCTATCTTTTCTCTATCCTTTTTACTTTCCCTATTCTTTCCTTTTTCTACTTTTCCTTTCTTTTTTGTTTTATTCTTTTCATTCTTACCCACCTCCTTATCGTTTGCTTACCGTTTTTCTTCACTTTTTCAATATCAGATCATTTTCTTAGTAAAAATGACATGTATTTTGAAAGTCCTCAGCAACTTGAATTCTTCCGTTGTACTTTACAAAAGTTATCATCGCTTCGACTTCCCAATTATTTTCTTTGACGTTTGGGTCTTTGATAATTTTTTTTTTTTTTTTTTTCATGTTTCCGTTTTTTTTAATTTTTCCTTTAACCGAAAATGATAGACGTTACGCGATGAATGAGAAAATAAATTGAATATGCAAAGAAAAAGAAAAAAGAAAGAACAAATTCTACTCATTCCTGAAAAAAGGAAGAAATAAGTACTAACCCAATGAATACGAAAAGGAAAAAAAAATGTCTATGAAAAGGTATTTTCTGTGAAAGAAACAAAATGATGTAAGAAAAAAAATGTCATCGTCAACAAAATATCAGAAAAAAATCAATTTTTAAGAGTTTCCTTTATACTATTTATAGACATATAAAGTTTTTCGTGCCTACCTCCCATTAAGTTATATCTACAGTCAGCCATTGAATTATATTTACAACTACAATATCTTTGTCTTCAAAATATCAACGTATTCACAGGTTTCATTTTAGTTTATTGACTTTGGAAAGGAAATGGAATCTCCAACTTCGGCTATTTCTTATTAAAAAAGAGTTTTCCGAAAACTTTTCTACGAAATATCAGCCTAATTATTACAAATTTCTACTATACCCGGGATGTGGCGTAATGGATGTGGTGTAATGGATATCGGCTTGGAATGAGAAATCGGCAAGTTCGAATTCAAGTTAGATTCGTTATATTCACTTAGGCACAAATAACCTCCAGCTACGGGTTGAAGGGCAGGACAGACTGGGACCTACAGCCTTGATTGGTAACCAGTCTATCACAGAAAAAAATCACAACCTAATACGTGAAATTCTTCTACCGTGTGAATCATGCGCCGAAAGCACGTCTGGAATTTATCGGACTAACCGTATGCACAATTTTCATGTCGGAAATATATCAAATATTTTTTGCCGTCAAATTCATGAGTTTCTCAAGTTCTTAGCTTTAAAGCTAATACCCGTCATAGCGCGTATACAGGATCGAACCATCTTCGTTTCCTTCGTATTCTGTTGGTAAGAAGTCACACAGACATCTTTTTCCAGAGAAACTCTGCTTTGTAGAACAGACTCTATTAAATAAACCGTTATCACGTTTATGACAGTGCTTTTAATTTGTGTGCATGCTTTTGCTATGGTGAATAATGTATTGTCATTTTTGGTCATCCATACTTCAGCTGTCCCATGACTAGCTAGTATAATTAAACGTGAATTCATAACATATTGGGAAGGAAAGCTAAAGAACATAGCGTGACATCTTTGTATGTTACAAAACAAATGATATTAGCCTACGACCAAATGGCTCAGCAATGTCTCTGAAAAGATCGATATAGCGCACCCCGAACAAAAGCAGGCCCGAGGGTTGTGCACGTGTCTCTTTTAAATGCTGACACAGTCAATGGAAAACCTGAAAACTTCTCTTGCTGAATTCAAACAAATAATTGTGTTATGTCTCTCTCACTCTCTTTTTCTTTCTCTCTTGCTCTGTCTCATTGTATCTCTTTCTCTCTACTCTCTCTCTCTCTCTCTCTCTCTCTCTCTATATATATATATATATATATATATATATATATATATAGAGAGAGAGAGAGAGAGAGAGAGAATCATCCCCTTGACTTTCGTAATCGTAGGGCAGATCCGAAGCCACACTAACTCTTATCCACAACAATGTATATTTTGGCAGCAACCTTTCTTTCAAACATCTTTCACAGAATGCAGCTAACAAGGGTCAGGGATAGTGTTGGCAGGGTTAGAGTTAGGGTTAGGGCTAGGGTTGGAGGGTTAGGGTTAGAGTTAGGGTTGGAGGGTTAGGGTTAGAGTTAGATTGAACTAAATTTTATTAAGTTTTTGCAGCATTCTAGCATTTTTCAGTATTTTTTTTTTTTTTTTTTTGGCTAATTGGAATCACCCCAGCAAAGGCAGTAATGCCACTAGAACAAAAGGTTTACAGGGTGTGGAAGAATTAGGAACAGAAACATTAATGCTGAACAGAAGGAGAAGCGTGGACAGTAGATACCAATTGAGATTGCATTTAAATTTTTGCAAATTAAAGTTGGTTGGTAAGCATAGAGCCGGAATTGAGTTCCACAAGTGCGAAAAAAGAAACTGTTAGCATAGAACTTACGGCTATATCTATCTCAACTGTAAACTGATGAGATATCGACGCCAGTCTAGTGCTGCACTTAAATTCAAATCTCTAGGTACCATAGCGGAAAGCTCATCCTAACAATTAACCATGAAAGTATTTATAGAAAACTCATAGAGAGGCAGTCTTACAGTAGTGGGGAAAGTTACTGGATCCGAGCTGCCAATTCAGAACCAATAATATTGCAAATTCTTCTTTGGATCTTATCAACGCGCTCAAGGAAAATAGCAGGGGAACCAGACCATTATTCTAAGTATGGACGAATGGTAGACTTATAGATATGTAAGATAGATTCTGGAGAGAAAAATTGTCTCGCTCTCTATAGTGAACCGACTTTCTTAGCTGCTGATATAAAAATGGATTCAATATTTATATATATTTTGTATAAGAATACTTTCACATCGACTATAAATATAAGAGGGAACAAACATGTCGAAGAAGAAAATCTTTTGTTCAACAGGGTCCATAAAACCCACGTCTACGTGAGGTACGTTGATGATACCTTTTCAATTTTTTATTCCGTCAATGATGCCAATGTTTTTTTTTTGTTTTTTGTTTTTTGCGGACTTAATTCTCTTCATCCATCCCTTGAGTTTACTATGGAGGTTGAGAGTGATGGGAAATTACTCTTTCTTGACGTTCTCGTTGAACGCAGAGGTGGAGGTTTTTATACCCGCATTTCCCGCAAATCCACATTCACAGGCTTATATACAAGTAGGGACTCTCTTGTTCCCTAAGTCCGCAAAATTAGTCTAATTTCCACATTAGTTCATCGTGCTTTAATGATTATGTTCCCGGTGAACTTGCTAGTATCCAAACAAAAATTTGAAAATAATGTATATCCCACCAATATCATCATACGCGTCATAGATGGTAAAATCAAACACTTTAAACAACCAGTGGCTTTACGACTTAGTCGGTGTCTGTTGTAGGCGAACTAAAGTTTTTCTTCCTCCGTATGAGTTCGAATCCTAGTCGCCAAGTGTTCTAGAGTGGTTTCACAGTGGAGGCTTGTATTTGTACTAAGTCGGTCCTAAAATAGGTTCGACGTACAAAACGCTAGGAACTTCATATAATAGGTAATGACGCAGTAATCTAGTTGTGGTGGCTGATACTTTAATATCCAACTAACGGTCGTCCGAAATCGACTGACTGACCAACTCACTCGTTGCTCTTCCTACTCCTACTTATTATAGGTGGGAGAGTCTATTAACTATAGAATAGGTGTGTTCCACTATAACAGTGTCTTATTTATTTAAAATTGCCTTGGCTAGGCAAGAAGTGTCAGCTGTTGTCTGACAGAATTTCAGCTTGTATTGCATCAAACTACGACGCTGTTAAGTTGCACATTTTCAAACAAAATCTGCCTTCTCTTCCTTTGTCCTACTTACAAATTCAAACGCCGATGTGAAGCTGTTTATATAGGACAAACCAATCAGAGGTTAGAAATGCGGATTACGCAACATGTTGTTGCGTATTTGCATTCGAGTAGTCATATGCATATTTTACATTTTCAAGCAGTTCGCGAATCATCGATTGGGCATCATTTGTTGGATAATCCTGAGTATGCCGCCACGTATTAGGATACATTCTTTTCCATTCTACATTGTGCTCACTCGGTATACGACCTTAGAGTCTTCGGGGCTTTGTATATCAAATTCTACCAGCTGAGCCTATGAAAACAAAAGAAGGATTTTATATGCTCATTACGGTTGATTGAAGGTCAAAATTTACCTATCACGCTGCAAGAACCACAACTGAGTGACCATCATGCAAATTTAGAAGTGACTGCTGCACACCGAAAGTCGAATCAAGCTGGGTCTACACAATAAAACAAAACTTCACAGTTGAAAACCACCATATGATTTCTTCGAGATTATGTTTGTATGTGGCCAACGAATACCTTTTGAAAAAGCGTTGGTCGAAAGGACATAGTCATCCACAGACCGACTGTTGTTGTATCACTGCTCTTCAGTGTCGCTAGATGTCCGATTGTTTCAAGACTATATTTCTTTATATATATATATATATATATATATATATATATATATATATATATATAAAGAAATATAGTCTTAAGGTGTGCTATATTTATGGAATAAAGTGCTCAATATCAGAGATAGAGCGTGTGTAAATATAAAAGTGAACATAGAAGTCAACACTTATAGGCGACATTCTGTTTCATGCTATATGCTATCTCTTATATTGAGCACTTTATTCCATAAATATAGCACACCTTAATACTATATTTCTTTATATTCAGCTCCTGGTAAACAGTAGAGCACTTTCGCTACATTTATAACACAGTATGGACATGGAAAAATTTAACCTCGAGTACTCGCTAAAAAACATACCCATCCCATCCCCTCCTATATATAAACTAAAATTAATTGAAAAAATAGAAAGTTTCCTAAAAAGAATGAGATGGAAAGTCCACTTTTAAACCGGGACCTTCACAATAACAACACACTTTAGGAAAAATACGGCTTCAAAACAAAAAAAATGCCCCCCACAACAAAAAGAATTAGACGATTTCGAGAAAGACTTAACTGACCTAGTTAGAAACATAAAATTCCCCCAAAAAAAAGATGCATTCCAAAAAAAACTAAAAGCAGATATAACTAAAATGAACAATTCAGCAAGTGTATTCATCGCTGCTGACAAAACGAGAAATTTATACAAACTAAGCCCTCCTACGCACAACAAATTACTCAAGAACAACATAACGAAAACATACAAAAAGGCACCCCAAACAATAGAACACGATATCAATAAGGAAGCTAAAACAATCGCCCAAAAATTATACCTAGATGACCGAATAAGTTGTATTAGCAAGGCACGAGGCTTTATCACACTAAAAAACCATAAAGAAAATTTCAAAACCAATCCTGCATGTAGACTCATAAACCCAGCCAAAAGCGAACTAGGTAAAATAAGTAAAACAATACTAGAAAGAATTAATTCTGAACTTAGGAGGAAATTAGGAGTAAACCAGTGGAAAAATACGAAAACAACTATTGACTGGTTCCACGGCATAAATAACAAACAAAACTGCCAATTCCTACAATTAGACATAAAAGAATTTTACCCATCCATAACAAAACGTATGCTAGATAAGGCCATCAACTTAGCTCAGGAACAAATAATAATAAAACCAAGCGAAATCAACATCATTAAGCACTCCCGTAAATCATTATTATTCCACAATGAAGAAGCATGGATAAAGAAAGATGGGATATTTAACACTACAATGGGAAGCTTTGACGGTGCAGAGGCATGCGAAATCATAGGCATTTACTTACTACACAAACTAAGCAAAATAATAGATAGAAATGACACAGGACTCTACAGGGACGACGGTCTCATAATCTTAAAAAACTGTAACAAACAAAACACAGACAAAACTAGAAAAGCAATAATAAAGATTTTTAAAAATAACGGATTCGACATAGATATAAAAACTAACCTAAACGAAGTAGATTTTCTGGATGTTACCTTCAACCTAAGAGAAGGCACATATAAACCATATAGAAAACCTAATGACAAACTACTCTACATACACACATCTTCCAACCATCCACCTTCTATAATCAAACAGATACCAAAATTGATTAACCGCAGGCTCTCTGACAATTCCTCCAATGAATCCCTATTTAACAAAGCTAAGAAAGACTATGAAACGGCCCTAAAAGATAGCGGATTCCCAGCAATACTCACATACTCACCACAGAATACAAAAAAGGCCAACAGGAGAAGAAATATGATATGGTTCAACCCACCATACAGCAAGAACGTAAAAACAAACGTAGGAAAAATATTCTTCAAACTCTTACACAAACACTTCCCAGAATCAAGCACCTTACACAAGATATTCAACAAAAATACTGTAAAAATCAGCTACAGCTGCACAACTAATAAAAAAGCAGAATAGGAAAATTATCAACAAACCACACGAACAAATTAAACCTACGTGCAACTGCAGAATAAAGAACGAATGTCCCTTAAACGGAAATTGTTTACAAAACAACGTAATATACCAAGCCACGATAAAATCACCAGATAATGAAGAAAAAGTACACATAGGAGTAACTGAAGGACCCTGAAAACAAAGAAATTCTACACACAAAACATCTTTCACAAATAGTAAATATGCGAAAAGTACAATGCTTTCTAAGTATATCTGGGAAATTAAAAACAAAACGCACATCACACCAAAAATATCTTGGAAGATAAGGATAAAATCATCAGCCTACAACAACCAATCAAAAACTTGCAAACTTTGCTTGGAGGAAAAATTAGCTATCATTACTTTCCCCGACCAAAATAAATTATTAAACAAAAGATCCGAGCTCATCTCAAAATGCAGACATGAAAATAAATTTTTATTACGTAACCTAAAAAATGAAAAACGGAAAAAATAAAGTAAAAACAAATAAATATACTAATAAACAAAATAACAATAAAAAAATAGAAATAAAACATAAATAAATACTATGTTACTTAAAAATCGAAAACCGAAAAGAGAAAATATACAAGTAAAATAAATTGACCTAAATTCAACCAAGTAAATAAATAAACAAACCAATCCCAAATAAAGATAATCAATTAAAACTGTTCCCGCTAAAATAATACTTAGAATGAACTACAACAATCAACACCAAAATTGAACAAATAGCTTTAATTAAATTCTCAAACAAAAACAAAACTGTTAAATAAGTGATATAAACAAATTTTTACTACGTTAATAAATAAATAAATAAAATAAGAAACAAAAAATAAAAAATAAAAACAAGCAATATAATTTGACCCAAATAAATAAACAAACGACTTCCGGTAAAATAACCGCCATAATAGAATACCCACAATGCACCACTAACCCGTATATATATAAATAGCCGAGAAAAATAACAGCATGTGTGGCCTGACGATTGCATATAGCATGAAACAGACTGTCGCCTCTAAGTGTTGACTTCTATGTTCACTTTTATATATATATATATATATATATATATATATATATATATATATATATATATATATATATTAAGGTACGCTATATTTATGGATTAAAGTAGTAAAAAATATGTAAATATAAAAGTGGGGATGGAAGTAAACACCCAGCCTGAAATGGCTTGACGATTGTGTGCAAGCATGAAGGAAACTGTCTCCGTTGGGTATTGATTTCAAAGTCCACTTATATATATATATATATATATATATATATATATATATATATATATATATATATATCTTTGTGTGTGTGTATTATTTCAAATGTTAATTATTGTTGATACGGCCCACCCGAGGAAACATATAGTAATGTGCCCTCCACTCTAAAAAAGTTTTCTCGAATGAGCAGGCCAGTAGATGAAATACTGCTTAAAATAAAACGAGTCTATTCAAATACGGGCATCCACTAAGTATTATATTTGACGCAATAAAGATGTGTCAGAATTGTTTAAAAAAACCATTATTAATTCTTGATACAAATATTCATACGCACACACGCACACACACACACGCGCACACACACACACACACACACACACACACACATATATATATATATATATATATATATATATATATATATATATTTATTCAAAAATCTAGAGGCTGTCCTCAAAATTTTTGTCCATAGAGTACATGTGTATGTACGTATGTATGAGTGCGTGTGTGTGGGCGTTTGTGTGTGTTTAATGGACTATCGTGGTCGTTTTAAAGTTTGCTTTTGATGTCTTACATGCGTTTGTGCTTTCGATGACCCCCAACAGCATCTCCACGTACAGGTCAAGAAACAGCAACCCTTTGTGAAGTTTGCAGAAATGTTAGAACGGTATTGAATAATACCGTGATGTTCAATGTGCGACCCCACAAATGTGGTTTATGCTTTTTATGCCGATATTCCTCTACTTGTTCCGATCAGGGGACAACTTCCTCAAAGGAAGAAACATAAAATATATATAACTCAAAGAAAATATACCGATATCAATGGAAATATATCGTTACGGAAGAAAACAGCAGTTACAGACGTGGAAATACAATGAAAGCTTACGACTACTGCAACATTGCATCTTCAAAAGAATTTTTTCGGGCAACACGAAAACGCAAGGCAGATATTTACAGCTGTTGCACACTACATCTGTAATCCTGTTATGGTACTATCACTCTCTTGAAATTGAATGTATATATATATATATATATATATATATATATATATATATATATATATATATATATATATCGAACATAGCTAGAGAAAAACGGACGTCTAGCCACACCGATGAGCTGTCATGCAGCGAAACAGTCTGTCTGTGGATGATAATATATATATATATATATATATATATATATATATATATATATATATATATATTACACACATAGACACACACACACACATATATATATATATATATATATATATATATATATATATATATATATATATATGTATATATTACATATAAATGACACTGAATACCCCATAGGAATGGCCATGTCTACGTGTAGCACAAAAAATTTCCTGCGGAGAGAAATTGCGATCCATATGGGATATTGAATTTCATTTATATGTAATTTATTTATACATGCTCTGTAATAAATATATTGAGCTCTTGTTGTGGATCAGTTTTAATATTTTATATTATTAGGATTCACTTGAATTATTTACTCACGGATTTTTATACGTCCCGGGAAAAAAAATTTCGGTCGAGCACTTTAGAAGGAAAGTGCGAATTTGTAAACAGTGACTGTTGATGCTGATAATGAAAAGCTATTCTATGAATGGAGTACTCTGAGTTACTGGCGTGTTTATTCAAAAATAAATAAGTAAAATTTCACTTTGTTCCGCAAGCTAATAGCTTAGGGGAAAAATCACCGGCTGATGCCAAATTAGTCGGGTTTTGATACTGGCTTGAGGCAGTCGGATGTCTAGCGACACTGATGACCTGTCACGCAGCGAAAACAGTTTGTTTTTTTATTTTTTTTTTTTCTGTGTGTATATATATATATATATATATATATATATATATATAATAATAATAATATTTTTTGTTTAAAAATATGATTCCTTCACTACATAAGAGTTCTCATGTTTCAAAAATAATTATTTGGATGATTTCTGCTCTCTTTTATGTAGCGAAGGAATTATATTTTTAAGCAAAAAATATTATCATTATTATTATTATTATTATAAACCTCTACTTCTGTATGGAGCACTGTCTTCTTAAAAATAAAAACAAAAATAATAAGGCACTCCGGATTATGCACTCAACGTGTTCTTTTCTATTTTCTGCATACCTGCGCACTTATATATATATATATAATCAAATTTGAAGCATCTAGTCAGTGACCGGCCATTTGAAATTTGATTTAAAGTTTCATTAACAAGTGATAAAATACAGGGATTTAGCTTTTCTTTCAATTTTTCTAGCATCTGTAAAAAATGTTTTCTTTTGTCGACGAAAAGTGTGTAAAACAGTCAAAATTTTCCATATATCCGAGCGTTTTTGACTATTCTATTAGCCGCTATCAAAGACATATTTAAAGATATTAGCCACTATCAAATATATTATGTTTAACTGAATTTGTAGACTTACATATATGTGTATCTATAGTGGTGGAAATGTCTTGTTATTTTCCAAACACAGCTTTGTACATTGTGCCTGTGTGCGTAGTTCATATCCTATTCCCATGAGAAACATAAGTGTAATCTCTGTAACTTGTCAGTCGCCTTTAATGACTGATGCCCCAAAACAGAATGTTGCAGTATAAAACATAGGCTCTGTGGGTGTTGAAAAGTACAGATCTACCTCAGTAGACGTCTTCAAATTGCATTGGTTAGCCACCCTAGCAGAAAGATGATGTGCTCGGAAACTAGTACTTGTCCATTATATATATATATATAGTTGGTGGAAAAATAATGTCATTTTCTCATATAGTGACATATGTGAGAAAACGACATTATTTTTGCACCAACCTAATATATATATGCAGGCACACACGCACACACACACACACACACACACATATATATATATATATATATATATATATATATATATATATATATATATATATATATATATATATATACAAATAAAGAGAAAGAGCAGTCAGATTAATAATCCACAATTCTTTAGCATTTATTTTTCTTAAAAGTGTCGGTACAAAGTAGAGCATAATATTATTATTTAAAAACATTTTATCATTGCGACACGGAAATTTCTATTTCGGAACATAAAATTTTGTTCTCTTTTCCAGCGATATTCGATAACTTAAGAAAAAATTATTTACTTCTAAAAACGAAATGGTACTATATTGAAGAGTTTAAGCAGGAAGGGGAATAAGATTTCAATGTTTTTTTTTGTTTTTTGTTTTGTTTTTTGGTGTTGTCTTATTTGACGAATCCAAAGACTGATCTAAGCTAAAGTAGAAAAGTGACAAATGTAGATTAGAGGTTAGGTGTAGATATGTAATTCATGCTTGTCTAGATGAGCCGCCGTGAAATGGACATGTCACCATTGATTTGGTTAAGAACGTATTTATAACATACAAACACACACACACACATGTATATATATATATATATATATATATATATATATATATATATATATATATTTCAGAGTGTAGAAGAACGAACAGCAGGATTACATCGTTCAAAACATTAATTTAAAAATAGTGCTCAAGACATAAGTAGAGCCGTAAATATTTATTTATCTTATGCAGTGTTACATTAGAACATGCACATATCCACTACAAAATTGTACATTTTTGTTTCAACGTCAAAAAAAAGGGCCAATTCTCTTTTTCTTTTTTTTTTTCTTTTTTTTGTTTCAACATCAAAAAACGGGACCAATTCTGTTTTTTGTTTCAACATCAAAAAGGGGGCCAATTCTATCCGAAATTGTATGGTCAGGTTTTATCTGGTCATAGAAGTTCGTTCCTAACTAAATTGTGTGTCCATTTTTATCTTTTCTTAGCGCTTATCACCTCATCCTCTTACCATAGTCTCTTTCTGTCTTTTCTCTCCCCCTTTTTTTTCTTTTTCCCTTCTTTTTTGTTCGCTCACGGCTACTTAATGTCTTAGATTCCCTTCTATCTCTACACTAAATTCTAGAAGACATTTTATGAAAATTTCCAAAGAATGGAAGTGGCGGATATTTGCTTCGATAACTGTATTTCTGAATGATTTTTTTTTAGTAACACCATAATTCCCCACCTGATAAGACGTCTAAAAAATATTTTTCCCTTTTTTTGACGTTGAAAGAAAAATGTATAATTTTTTTGCTTCCGATCTTTAGCTATAATCAATTACTGATGAGCATGTCATTTTCGTTTATGATCGATTTCATCCCGATTCTTCTGTTACACACATTCTTATTGCTCAAAGAAGAGTGCAATAGTTTTATAAAAATCCTCGGAGAATTCCAGTAAGAAATCTTTAATCATTTCAATGATACAACAGTTCAAAGCTTAATTTAACAATAGGGTAATTTTGCTGCTACACCCGGTATATATATATATATATATATATATATATATATATATATATATATATATATATATATATAGAGAGAGAGAGAGAGAGGTGGGTAAATCAAATAACTAGATATTAGCAAACGTATATGCGCGCGTTAGTGTGCATAAACAGGTAAGCAAATAAATATTTACCATACTCACTTTAAGGTGTAAATATGACAGTGTTTAATGTGTTTAGACAGAGCTAAGAAATATGTATTAATAAATATAGGTATATGAAATATGTATATAGATAGATAGATAGATAGATAGATAAAAATAAAACCAAGCAAGATAGATAGATAGATAGATAGATATATATGCCGCTACGTTTGAAGTGCGACGTAAGATTTGTTGTATTACCAATTCATCAGGCAGGAAATATTACCTTATGATTTTAAAAAAATAATATATATATTATTTTTTAAGTCATAATTAATTTTTCCTGCTTGATGATTGTTAAAAACAATAATATGTATATCATTTTTATTTTAGAACCATAGGTTATATTTCGTGGTAAACCAACGAAACTTAAGTCACACTCCAAACGTATATATATATATATATATAATTCCCCAAAATTTCCAACCAGTTAAGTTGATCGACGAAAATCAAAAATTGAAGAATCGTCCTCTGTTGTTCCTTAATTTTTAATTGTGCAACAAATTTTCGCGCTGGACCTGGGATCGCCTTGTAAAATATTTCCCTCGAGGACATCCATTCATAAGTAATGGTCAGACGTTGTACTGCGGATTTTTGCCAAGTGGGGAGATCCGTTCATGTCAACCCGTAGTCAGGCCATGAAAAATATTTTTTTAAGAATAAAATTATGTTTCGAAATATAAAATATAGATAAAAAAAACATTTTTCCTTTTTCTGCTGCCATGTCATTATTGTTGTTATCCGACTGATAGTCAATGATCTAAGACTTAGATTAATTCCAAAGGGGGCTATCCTTATCCTCTCAGACGGTACAGTATATCGAACGTTACTGCATTGCCATTTTTATTGATTGGGATCTGGACAGTGAAGATTTTTTTTCCGATGGTGTCTCTCGAAGACATGATGAAGTGCACAATTACATCTGAAGTTTCTGTCAATTAATCCAGGTTGGGTTCTGCATCTATTTACGTGCCTTATCTCCTAGACCTGTTGCTTTGTGAAAAAAATGTTCCGAATTGATGCTTTCTACATTACTATGATTTGAAGCACTCTTGAGTCGACCATTAATTATTCTACATTTCCTCATAATATGGATTTCTTACTGTCTTCTTTTAAAAAAATCAGTTATTAACACTCTTCCTTGAATGGCTCTTGAGCTTTTTATGGGGTTAATAATAGTATAAAAAATAAGAATGTAAATACTGGGGACTGCAAATTATGAGTGTCCTTAAGTAGCACCTGATGATTATTCAGGATTTTATTTTGTTGTTATGGTGGGAATAGAAATTTATTAGATCATTATTATTAAGCTACTGTTAACGCGAAGTATCAGGATATGAAGGAAAGGTAATTATAATTTTTTTTATCAGATGAGTTCTTATTCCTTATGACAATCCCACCTCCCTTCTCTGCGGATGTAATATAGATTTCCTTATGCTTTGCTAAGTCCCTTAGTGCATTTAAGTGTCTTTGCGGTAAAATTCTTTCATTATTGGTTTCTTTAGTGTCAGTGATTATTCTTTCAATGAAGCCTTTGGTGAATTCTGTGCCACGTTGTCTATAAATTTTAATTATTGTACCAAGTGGAATCTCCTTTTCCACCTGCTGCGAGTCCTTAGGGTGTTGAGGTTATTCTTAGTCTAATCGTTTGGTTGTTACTTATTTATTCTTTCCTTTCAGACTTTGTTACAACGTTCTTTATTCGGAGTTGGGGTTTGGCATTTCGATCTTTTTTTACTGGTTAGTTTTTTCCACTGTTTCCAGTTCCTCGGTAGATGATTTTAAGAAATCACATGCGTAGGTCGGAAATATGCGATGGGATTTTCTTCATATTTTACGTGTTCATCGTGGGATGAATTTTTCTTCGATGTGTTTCAGTAAGAAATTTTTATATCCACATTTCTGATTTCTTGTTTGATTACAGTTTTCGGTCTGGGAATGGTAAAATTTCCAGGTTTTTCTCTTGGCATTTTCCACCTCAGAATAACTTCAACTTTTTCTTATTTTTCATTTTATTTTCGGCTTCATTTTTTTTCTCTGATTTTTCAGATATATTTGGATGAGGTTGTGTTGTTACAGTATTTACTCTAAAATTGACATGTCATATGAATATTATATCTTTCGTAAATAAATTTCAGGAAGCATACATACCAAGAACTATCAAATGGTACCCGGATAAGGCTCAAATCTGGGTCGGTAAAAAAGGAAACAGCGTGTAACGTAACTGTATCATTAATAATTTTACTATTTAAAGCCAGGAAGAAAGAGATTGTTAGGATACTGTTAAAGGTATAATGTATGTGCTAATTTTACAATAGAAATGAATTATAAATTCGCAAAAATTATTTTACATTGACACAAATGTATTTAAGCATTACTAATTAAATTGGGCTAATATATATATATATATATATATATATATATATATATATATATATATATATATAAATTACAACATAGAAATCCAAAATTACCTCATGAGTACAGTCTATTTCAACTGACGCTGAGTGCGTCATTCTTATTCAATTTAGTCGGTGGAAATGGATTGTTGTGTGTAGATATTTAGCATTATAGTAGGTTGGTGCAAAAATAATGACGTAATAATGTCGTTTTTTGACGTATTTTTAACGTCAAAAAACGACATTATTACGTAATTATTTTTGCACCAACCTAATATTCGGTTGGTGCAAAAATAATGTCGTTTTCTGCATCAACCTAATAGTAAGCTTTATTTTTAAAACATAGTCAACATATTGTGTCCAGTTAACAGTAAATATAATTCTTCCTTGATAATGGCTAAAGGGCTTGTAAAAATAAAACATTTGGACAGTTTTTATATAATTTATCTACGGAGAAATAATTATAAGATCATATGAAAAATTATTTAAAAACTTAATCAAAGCACATTGTCAGGTCATATTTAATGAAGCTTGCATGAAAGAAGGACTGTTGCCTAAATACACAATATATATATATATATATATATATATATATATATATATATATATATATATATATATATATATGGAGAAAAATATTTGGAAAAAACAAACAAAAATCCTTAAATGCAATTAAGTTGTTTTAATATGAATGAAATGTCAACGTCTGACGTTTCGGTTTAATAAACCTTCATCAGGACAATATTCATTAAAATGCAATTAACATAATCAGTTCAACATGACAAAGACGATGGACATAAAAACAAAACTTATCCAAAACAGATAACTGAAAATTTTAAATGATCAGCTTTCCGTTTAAGCGTGGTCACGTTGTCGTCAAATGGGCGACGCTTCAAAACGTATTCCTAAAATTTAAGTATTTTGAATGAAAACGAAAAAATGAAAAGAATTCTATTATGATGGAAAATTGTATGTACGCTTATCGAGCATTAATCTTGCTAAAAAAGGGGAAATACTAAAGAAACCAGGTCTAGTATTCACCGTGCGTGAGATGGATATTATACCTGCTTCATAAATCCTCCTAAGATTTTTATTATGAAAATATTTTAAAATCTTCACGGAATCAAAATCGAAATTATGATCTGCTTTAGTTATGTGTACAACTAAAGCATTGTTCAAATTTCCGAGGCGAATATCTCGTTTATGTTCGAAAACACGAGATTTTACGGACCTACATGTTTCACCCACATATTTTAGGTGACAGTTTTTGCATGAGATTTGGTAGATGCAAGCATCGGATGTAATATGTTGTTTGCTGGTGCTATTTAATAAATTACGGATAGTTCTAGTAGGTAATAAAGGCCTGGTGGATTTGACTTGACTGATCAGACACCACTGTCACAATCTTCCACGCTCCAATGACGATTTTATCTGATCCTTTACTCGACGACTACAAAAGCCTATAGATTACACTACGAAAAGTTCATATGATGACCAAGAGACTCTCGTGAAATGTGACCAGATGCTGTTTATTTTTCAACGCAGTCCCCCTTGCATTCCGCACACTTTCAGCGGTGTTACTGTACTTTGACCCCATCGGAGAAAAAGCTTTCATCCTGTTAGTCAAAACTGTCAGCATCACTGCGATACTGGTTACCAGCACAATATTGTTGTTGTTATTGTTTTTCTTTCTTTTTTTTCATCTTGTGAAACAGATGATAGTCTGATGTGGCGAAATCAGGAGAACAAGAAGGGAGATCAACCAGTTCAAAACCAGCGTTACGCACATTGAAACTAAGGACTTGAGCATTGTCCTGATGAAACTACTCCCATTTTGTCAGTTTTCGTGGACATTTGGTTTTAATATCCTGCCTCAGTAAATTGGCGTAATACTCTTCATTGATGTTGTGACCCTTCTGAAAATAGTCAATAAACACAATGCCTTTCTTATTCCAAAAAACCGAGGTGATCATCTACACTGCAGATGAAACGATGTTGACCTTCTTTAGAGCAGATGAGGAGGGGTATTTACACTGCATGGATTGTCTCTTTGTTTCTGGCTCAAAGTAATGAACTCAACACTTATCCTGGATTAGAAAATGTTCAAGAAAACCACTTGGATCTGCCTCAAACAATGTCAGATTTTCCCATGATGTAATGAGCATAGTGCGCTTGTGACCAGTTGTAGGATATCGTGGCCACTACCGAGCAGAAGCCAAGTTCATTGTGCAGAAAATTCTCAACTCTCTTCTGGAATCACCTTAATTCTGCGCAAAAACATGCTCACACGAACTTAAAATTCATTAGCATTTATTAACCAATCAGCAACGCTATCTCAAACGCCATTCAAGCTTTCAAAAACCAAACAATCTTTTCTTTCCGTATGTTCAAATATTGTAGGATCACAGTCAGAAAATGGTTTAAAATCTTTTCTCTCCTAAGAATCGATATGGAAAATTGGGAAATATTTTTATTAACTAATACAACGTCTGAATTAGGTAAATTTAGCTTTTAATTTCTTGTAATCTGAATGTTTCTTATAAATAGCTTAACGTAAAGTAATAGTTTTTCGTCTACAGTATAATTTGACCGGGGTTTGTAAGCAATACTGAATTCTCAAATTTTCGCATACTCAACTTAATTCATTAAGTACTAAGTTCCTTCTTGCAAATTAATTTCTTACTTTTGAAGTATTTTCATAAAATTTGCAGTTTACATTACGAAAATCCACAAGCGAGATATAAACGATGCGTAGCCACTAAGGACGTAATGTCGCTGATAATAAATCGCCTGACCTTCTAACAACATCACACACACATAATATAATGTAAGACGTGGATTTTTGCATGATAAATTCATACATTTCACCCTATATTAACACTAAGGACGTAATGTCGCTGATAATAAATCGCCTGACCTTCTAACAACATCACACACACATAATATAATGTAAGACGTGGATTTTTGCATGATAAATTCATACATTTCACCCTATATTAACACGATTCAATTCTTTTCTGTTGTAAAAAAAAAATCTTTTCGTATGAACTTTTTTTTGCGAGGAACTTGTTTCTTTCAAAAGTAGACCAAGATTATTTTTATACTCGATAAAATTATTTAAATTTGGAGAGCTGTGTTTAAGGGTTATTTCTCTTCGCTTTTCACACACTTTCTCCTCTACAGACACACTGAGATAGATAGGAAGATTGTGATATATAGACAGGGAGATTGCGATAGATATATAGGAAGATTGTGATAGATAGATAAAAAAAGATGCGATAGATAGGAAGATTAACTCTGCGCTAGAAATATATGCAAACTCTGCCAATCAGATAAATAGATTAGAAGCCGTCAGTAATAACTGAATATAAACTTTGTTTCAGCTTATTATTGCCAAGTCACACCTCGGTCAACAGCGGGCTTTTCCAACACGCACTGTGGTGGAAACTTATGCGCTTATCAGTCGCCAAAGTCAATATATTGCAAAATGATGAGACAGCTGCAGTCTGTGTTATTTGTAGCAGACGAAATATTGTGAGAGGTCTGGACCTTGGCATCCAATTAAATGCAGCTCAAGTTCTGTTTGATAATCTTGAATTGTAAATACACAGTGCGGTTAGTGAAACTGCATGACATTGGTCATGGAACGTCGAACGATACATTAGCATCATAGCCGAGATTAAGAAAATTGATTCCATAAAGAATTGATACGATGAAAGTCTCACAAGGCATTTACACGACAGACAATTTGATAAAGTCTTGTCACAGGTTATCTAGTTGATCGTTTATGTTAAATGGATTACTATCTCTGTTCCATAATAATAATTACATTTCATCATCATCTCTCCACGAAAGAGTAATTCCTCATACTTAAGATATTGAGTACATTGGATTGGATTTTGACTAATACTATACTATACTCTCCATACTTGACTAATACTATACTATACTCCCCATACTTGACTAATACTATACTATACTCTCCATACTTGACTAATACTATACTATACTCTCCATACTTGACTAATACTATACTATACTCCCCATACTTGGCTAATACTATACTATACTCCCCATACTTGACTAATACTATACTATACTCTCCATACTTGGCTAATACTATACTATACTCTCCATACTTGACTAATACTATACTATACTCCCCATACTTGACTAATACTATACTATACTCCCCATACTTGACTAATACTATACTATACTCTCCATACTTGGCTAATACTATACTATACTCCCCATACTTGACTAATACTATACTATACTCCCCATACTTGACTAATACTATACTATACTCTCCATACTTGACTAATACTATACTATACTCCCCATACTTGACTAATACTATACTATACTCCCCATACTTGGCTAATACTATACTATACTCTCCATACTTGACTAATACTATACTATACTCCCCATACTTGACTAATACTATACTATACTCTCCATACTTGGCTAATACTATACTATACTCCCCATACTTGACTAATACTATACTATACTCTCCATACTTGACTAATACTATACTATACTCCCCATACTTGACTAATACTATACTATACTCCCCATACTTGACTAATACTATACTATACTCTCCATACTTGGCTAATACTATACTATACTCCCCATACTTGACTAATACTATACTATACTCCCCATACTTGACTAATACTATACTATACTCCACATACTTGACTAATACTATACTATACTCCCCATACTTGACTAATACTATACTATACTCTCCATACTTGGCTAATACTATACTATACTCCCCATACTTGACTAATACTATACTATACTCTCCATACTTGACTAATACTATACTATACTCTCCATACTTGACTAATACTATACTATACTCCCCATACTTGACTAATACTATACTATACTCTCCATACTTGACTAATACTATACTATACTCCCCATACTTGACTAATACTATACTATACTCTCCATACTTGACTAATACTATACTATACTCCCCATACTTGACTAATACTATACTCCCCATACTTGACTAATACTATACTATACTCCACATACTTGACTAATACTATACTATACTCCCCATACTTGGCTAATACTATACTATACTCCCCATACTTGGCTAATACTATACTATACTCCCCATACTTGACTAATACTATACTATACTTGGCTTCCTGTCGATGTCTTTTTACCAGTTGTTGTAGCAGGTGGGAATTTCACTCCTGGTTTTTATTTTAAAAAATCCCCTTCTCCTAGAATGGTTGCCAAAAATGTTATATTTAATGCACGAAATGTCACCTGAAATAATTTTTACATTTATGAATTATAAAGAAAATGTAAGTCAATTTCAATGAAAAAGTTGTTTTTTTTTTTAATTAAACCTCTGGAATTATTAATTTTGAATAACATTTAAATAATTTACTGTATATTTTTGGCATGTAAAATAGCGTAAATGTTCTAGCTTAGTAGTCGATTGCCACGTGGAATGTATTCTTTATTCATATGCTTAATATAGTAAGAATTATTTCCATTTGTGTTATCTATTGATATTTCGTTCTAATCGTCTATTAAAAGGAAACCCCCTATTCATAAGACCTATTTCCGTTACCAACATGCTAATTAGGACTCCGTGATTTTGTTCGTGACGCCCCTTGGACTGATATCTTTAACCTTCCAATTGAGAATTGTGCCACTAATATTTCTACTTGGTTTAAAGCCGATATGGATGTTTTCATTCTTTCTTGGAAATATCAGATGGAATCTCAATCCTCTCCGCGGTTCACACCAGCACGCTCAGACGCTATAGCCCACATGAACTATTATTTTCGGCTATACCAGCATGACAGCTCCAGTCACAACATATGCCTATTTCTTGCCGTTCGTAATAAATGTAAAAAAAAGTCCCTGTTTGCCAAGAGAATGAGGCGTAGCATTGCATATCTATAAGTCTAACATTCGTCCATGCTTAGAATATTGCTGCCACATACTTTCAAGTTCCCCTTGATATTTACCTTGAGCTCCTTGATAAATTCCAAAGAAGAGTCAGCCATAATATTAGTCCTGATCTGGCATCTCGGGTTCAGTCACTTTCCCACCGGCGTAAAGTTGCCTCCTTCTGCCTTTTCTATAAATACTTTCATGATACTTGTTCGGATGAACTCTTTGCTATGGTACCTAAACTTCTTTAATTTAAGCGCAGTACTAGACTGTCGACGAGATCACATCAATTTACAGATGAGCTGGCTATATGTAGTCTCAAATTCTATGCTAACACTTTCTTTTCTTGCACTTCTCGATCGTGGGACTCCCTTCCGACTCCATGTTCCCAGCCAACTTCAATGTTCAAAAATTTATTTGCAATTTCAATGGCTATTATTGTCTACCTGATTACTCTTTTCTCTTCTCGCTTATTAATATTTCTTTTCATGTTCTTCCACATTCAGTATCTCCCCTTGTGTCTTAGTGGCTTTACTGCCTTGCTTGGGGTAAAATTGATCTTTTAAAAATCTGTATGATTTCCAGTTGTACTCATTTTGTCATCTTTGAGGGAGTCAAGCTTGACAGCAAGCCTGCAGTGGCAGTAGAGGAGGCAAGAATCCCTCAGGTTTCTATCAGTGTAACTACTTAATTTTCATTAACGATCTTCTTAATATCATCAGCTCTCAAGTTGGTATCTATGATGATGACACAACCATATTGAAGACAGATCTAAAAAATGACGTACAGTCTGTTATTATCTGGGGCAAACAATGGCTTGTTGATTTTAACGCCCCCAAAACAAAACTGTTCTCTATTAATCATCTGAGAGACCCCTTTGTGCCATCCGTCAGCATGGCTGATGCTAGCATCCAGGAGAGTGACTCATTGCGCCTTCTCGGGATAACATTCACGGCTGTTATAAAGTAGAAAGACTATACTGAATTCATTGCTAGGTCTACTGCTAATAATGTTTGTTCACTGTGTCGTTCTGGACAATTTTTTTTCTTCGGAATGTATATTACATATCTTTGAGATTATGATTCGAACATTGCTGCCACATATGTTCTAGTGCTATTGCTATATATTTAGATTCCTTATAAAATCCAAAAAGTCAGCAATATCATTAGTCCTGATCTGACGTCTCGTCTTCAGTCAGTTTCCCACCGAAGTAAAGTTATTTCCTTCTGACTTTTCTAAAACTGTTTTCAGGTTAATTGTTCTGATGGGCTCTTCACTATGATACCTAAACTTTATGAATTTAAGCGCAGTAATAGTGTTAAATAATATTTTAGCAGGTTATTATTTTTAGAGAAGTGTATCGCTGCTCCGACTTCCTGCGGTTGACCTTTGAGGTCAGATGGAAGGCAAAACAAAGGAAGTCGATTTGGTTTGGCTGAGCCAGTGTGAGAACGATAGATAGAAATGTTTTCAGGGAGGTGAGTCTTAGATATCGAACAATGTAAATCTGTTTCCACTTCGTACATTGAAAAAGGTTTTCCAGTGGTAAGAGAGTGAGTCCACTGGATAGTTAGAGATGTATATGTCGACATTAAAAACTAGTCAACCTAAAATTATTTGTGTTGAAGTTCTTTTCATCTTAAATCAAAACAACTAACGGTCACCGGCCGAGAGAAAACGAGCAATAGAAGAATGCAAATTTATTATGGAATTGAAGCCATCGCCTCAAGAGCATACCACAAACAATAGATCGGCAACAAGGTCTCATCAATTTACAAGTTGAATTGGCTAGATGTCACTGCCTGTTCTACGTTAGCAGTTTCTTTTCTCGCTTGTAGAACACTCTTCCGGCCCCATGCTTTCCAGCCAATTTTGAGATCCAAAAAATTGAATGCAGTGCCAGTCTTTATCTACTGCCATTTCACTTTTTCTTGTGTCTTCCTCTCCTCCTCCATTCCACCAGATTGTTCTTTGAAGAAATGTCTTTGCAAGGCTATCCTATCATATTACATGGCCATACCAACTCGGCTTCCTTTTCTTCTGTCTTCCCCTCCTTCTATGTCCCACCACGGTTCCTTGAAGAACTGCCTTTGCAAAGCCATCCGATCATGTTACGTGACCATACCATCTCAACTCCCTTTTCTTCTGTTCTCACCTCTTCCTACATTCCACCACGATGAAGTGCCAATTTATCTCCTGTTTGCTTGATCGCTCTTCATTTGTTCTCGTTCCTTAATAGTGTTTCTCTTTTTTTTTTCTTTCACGCTCAATAACTCCTTGTGTCTTAATGGCTTTACTGCCTTGCTTGTGGTGAATTCGATTAAAAAAACAAGCCGATATATAAAGAATATTATATAATACATTATAAAAATCAAGTATGAATTATTATATTCAGCCTATATCGCATGAATGCCCACTCTTCCTAAAACGGGAGTGGGGGCATTAATAGAGTTGCCTAAGTATATGAGAGCAGATGTAATTTCGAACATTTGAACTTTTGCTTGGCTTTTGGACAGTTCGTGTGTTCTTTGTTAAACCCATCCAGTTATTTTTTTTTTAATTATTAGGTTAGTGCAAAAATAATGTCGTTTTCTCACATAGTAACATATGTGAGAAAACGACATTATTTTTGCACCAACCTAATACTAAATATATCTTCTATGTGTCAGGACATGGGCGATAGTGACTCTTCACAACTTCCTATGCTTTAAACTCTTAGTTTTGTTTGTCATTTTACCATCCCTCTCACCTTCCGTTCACACAAGCCCGTCAGGTAGGTGACCCGCTGCCTCTAAACTATCCTTTTTGTCCCCGAAATGTACTATGACTATCTAATTCTCCTAGCCTTTCTTCCTTGGAGCGCGAAGCTTGTAAGTAACAAAGTACTAAATCTACCAACACAGAGTTGTCTCTAGAGCATATAAGTATAACATTTAATAAAACTTACCAATCATAAAATGAAAAAAATATGTAAATGCAAAACTATTATGGGACAGTACTTGCTTTGAATATCGCTACCACATATGGTCCCGTGTTCCTGCTATATATTTAGAGATGCTTGATATAATTCAAAGAATCTGCAATGTTATTGGTCTTGACATAACATCTCGGTGTCAATCCCTTTCACACCGCCGTAACATAGCTTCCCTGTGCCTTTTCTACAAATACTTTCATGGTAATTGTTCTGATGAACTTTCCGCTATAATAACTAAACTTTAAGAATTTAAGCGCAGAAAAAGATTGACGGCAAGGTCACATCATTTTACAGTTAAGCTGGCTAGATGTAACCGTAAGTTCTATACTAACAGTTTCTTCTATCGCAGTTCTCGCTTGTGGAACTCTCGTCCGTCTTCTTGCCTTCCAGTCAACTTTGACCTTCAAAAATTTAAATTCAATGTCAATCGTCATCTATCTTAATTATTGTTCTTTTATTGTCCTCCTCATTAATAGTAGTTTTTCTCACCTTCTCTAACACTCAGTAACCTTTTGCGTCCTAGTGGCTTTATTGCCTTGCTTGGGATGAAATGATTAAAAACAAACTGTTCCGAAATCGAATGTCAGTAGAAGCTGCTGATCTCCACTGTGTACTAGTGCGTGAAAGGGATAAATCTATTCCTCTCTTAAACATGATGCCAACTCTACCATAAACACGAGATTGACGAAAAACCGGTTTCAGCCAGGCCAGGGATTCATTTCTGGTGTTGCTACTATTTAAATTAGTACCATCTCTTTTTACTTCAGCAGGTTCAATTTTCGGAATGGTGGTTTTAATTACCTCCCATAGGTCTACTTTCTTATATTGTTTGTTATCTTCATGTAATATCATCTACACAATTGACCATAAATTTTCGATCAGATTCAAATCAAGACCTAAAGGTAGCCCTCCATTATCTTTTCTCCTGTAAACTTTTTAATTAACGTCATGAGTCTTGTAGCTCATTGGAGTACCACATGTACTGCTGCTATTGCAACGTTGGTGTGTATACGGCAATATAGCTTGACAAATCCCATATCCTTCCAGGCTGGTTTCGAATTCAGTGTTCCTAGATAACCAAGGCGAGAGAGCTCATTCAGCACTGCTATTTAACCCATAGCTGAAGGAGAAGAAATAAACATATCTTTTTGTGTGTATCCATCTTTGTAGTTGTGTATCTGCGAAAATGAACCTAACCAACCAATTTCGCCGTTCCGAATCGCTGACAGTAACATTACTGACACAAGCAAAAAGAAAATGAACACTGCCAAATAATTTATCTATTTGAGATGTCACTAGGGACAACAATTCCAGATCGCAATGACCTCAACACCAATATATATATATATATATATATATATAGTAGTTGACATAAAGACCACAATGTTTATCTATCTGGTGAATAACTAACAATATTATATAGCATGACAAATAAAATTAATTTCTAAGACTTTATCTTTATGTTGGTTCCAATAAAATGGATTTTACTCAGAATTTTAATTCTTCTGCCTGACAGCTATTGATTCCAAGTTATTGTTGCTACGCTACCTCATTTGATAACTATTTCCCCAGTTTTAAGATTTTAGTCATGGATATGCATTATACAGGATATGTCAACCGCTGCCGATATGTGGAATCGCCACAGCTTCTGTTCTTTTGTTCCATACCAAACTTTGTTGTAATCCTGGAAGAGATAGATTTTCAAAAGTAATTTATTGATGAAATCAAGGAGACGATTCCAAAGCTGAAGATGATGGCATTCAGTCCATTTCAATTATTCTTTTTTGTGCCATATCAATTCATGACGTGGGTGATTATAGATCTGCATGTGATTGTCTTAATGGGATATAGACAGATAGAAAAAAAATGTACAAATTTAGGGATTTTAGTGAGTGACTCTTTCGTCTTTCTCACCTCGCAAGGTATGAAGTAAAAAAAATACTACGTTTAATAATCAGAGTATTAACAAACAAAAATTTCGTTAGAAACCGAGAAAAGAGTACTGAACAGTTACGTAATGTCAGTCCCCCCTATATGACAGTGAATACTGGACAATCTCGACACAGATGAAAGAGAGACTTCAAGCAACAGAAGTGTGTTTCTACGGAAGGATGCTGAGAATACCATGGATCGAACATGTGAGCGACGAGGAAGTTTTATAGAAAATGGAGGAAAAAAGTACACTTGCACTTAAAATATAAGCCGGAACGTTCCCGCGATTTTCTATGAAGAAGCACTTACGTCACTCGCCTATGCTAACGCAGTAAGTAATAATGTAGGACATAACACATTTCTATGACATATTTTAATATAATTAAGGCTAGAAAAACGCATGGAAGACAAAAAGAAAACACGTAATAAAATTAAACTGTTTTAAGTTGCCTTTATATTTATTCCTAGTAATGTCATTGTCTCTTGGTAGACGAGATGACGAAGCGTAAGATCTCTCTTGCAGTGCTCAGAAGGAACAGAAAATCTGTGGAAGGAAAAAACACAAACTTTTTTATCGGGAATTCACCAACTTATAGTTTAATAAGAAAATGTTCTCTCTCTCTCTCTCTCTCTCTCTCTCTCTCTCTCTCTCTCTCTCTCTCTCTCTGTATATATTAGGTTGGTGCAAAAATAATGACGTAATAATGTCGTTTTTTGACGTTAAAAAATACGTCAAAAAACGACATTATTACGTCATTATTTTTGCACCAACCTAATATATATATGTATGTATGTATATATATATATATTTGATTTAGGCGACAGTTAAATGACTAAGGCCAAGCAACCGGCTACATGTTCGTCGCTGTTTCTCCCTTTTCTTATTGGTTAACAATGTTTAATTTTACTTCCATGGTGATGACTTTCCTTTTCTACGGAACACCGCGAGGTTACACTACGCTGGGGGACCATAATGAAGGAAAGAGATCGAATGCACAACGATCCAATATGCTATACAACAGGAATAAAGCCACGCCGTCTTATGTACGAAGCAAACGGCGCACGTCGAAACAATATTTATGTGGATTTCGCCGTAACCACGAATCGCCGTAAGCCGGGACAGTCGCAACTCGGGGACATGCTGTAGTAATATATATATATATATATATATATATATATATATATATATATATATAACAATAGATAATTGGTAGGGATAATTCCAAGGAGGATATTAATTCAGAGAGAGCTCAATGTAAAAACAGAGAAATATAATAATGAATCCTTAAAAATCCATCTGGTTATAATTTATTTTGTGGACTTACACCTATCACTTCAGACCAGCCTTTTGTTAGTAAATGGAGTTCAATTTATCCAAACGTAAGGAAAAAAGAAAAAAAAGTTTTATTTGTTCGGTGGAAAAATAATGACGTAATAATGTCGTTTTTTGACGTATTTTTAACGTCAAAAAACGACATTATTACATCATTATTTTTGCACAAACCTAATAATATTAAAAAAGGAAGAAAGAAAAAAAGAAAGAATTCCACGAAATAAATTATAATCAGATGGATTTTTAAGGATTCTGTATTCAATTTATACATACATATAGATAGATAGATAGATAGATAGATAGATAGATAGATAGATAGATAGATCTATATTGAAACTATCAAACAAATAAATTGCTCAGTTATCTGCCCTTACGCTGAACGTATATATCCACTCGTCAGGTGGTCCTTGGCTGCAAAATTCAAAGTAGGGACAATTATAATTTTAATATATAGACAAAATCATTTTACTCACTACAAAGATGCAACTTGGTTTCAGTGCATTTCAACTGAACTTCGATGGGTGAGAATCGAAAATGGTTATGAACAATCCTGCTTGTAGGCAAGCCGTATGTGTAACGTCACTTCTTATTTTCCATTTGTTTGAGAAGAAAAATATACATTAAAAAAATCGCATCGGATATGCATATATATATATATATATATATATATATATATATATATATATATATATATGTATACATACATAATGCTATATTTAGGTATCAAGAATTTATTTAAACAAGTTTTGTTAAATTTAACAGAAAATGTACAGGCAGAGAGGACGGGTGTTTTTGAAAATTACACATCATTAATTTCATTTTCAAAAAACTTTTAGTAACTTCAATATGTTCGTATTCAATTAACATTTGACAAAATTAAGTGTGGAAAACAACATCCCTGATGAGGTCACCGTTTTCATTGATGCATTCTTGAAAGCATTCTTTGTAGTTGGGCTTCACTCTTTCCAGCATTGATCTAACGATTTGAGCGACTTCTCACGAATAGCTTCCATGAAATCGTCCAGTGGACGCAGCTTATGCTTATACACACATGCCCTGAGGTTTCCCACAAGAAAGAATCATACATGGACAAAGCAGAGGAGGCAAAAGACTGGCAGCAAACCTGGAAATGAGACGGTCACAAACAGAGGGTGAAGAACTTCCATTAATGGTTTGGCTGTATGGGCCGTCGCTCCATCCCGCTGAAACCACACACGTCGGATAGGAATACATTTTCGTCGTATTTCAGGCACAAAGAAGTTGTTCATCATCTCGATGTAAAGCTCGGATTTCACAGTGGCAGTATTTCCATTACGGTCTTCAAAAATTAAGCACCAATGACGCCAAATTCTCCAACAGTACAACAAGCTAACAATTTTGGTCAGTGCTGTGTTCTTTCGTGTAGTTCTCTCGAATCTTCAAGAGCCCAATAACGACAATTCTTTTGATTCATCATGCCATTGAGATGAAAATTAGCTTCGTTACTCGTTAACAAAATGAGGTTGTCATTTGCCTGAAAAAATTGCTTCCATCTGATGTGCGAAGTTAAGTCCCCTGGTCTCAGTTGCTCAATGACCAATTTTTAGGGGTTGAAATGCAGTTCTTCATGCAAAACACGCCTTGTCGAATGATTATCGATGCCAATTTCAGTAGCATGCTTCCGAACGGGGCGATTCAGACTGTGCAGTAAAGCTTGTCTGACGCGTTCTACATTTTCAAGGGTACATACCGTTCCTGAGGCCCTCATCGGTCTGCTATTCCTTAGTCTACCTTGTGTACGAAGTGTATGAACCCAACGTAAGATTGTGTTAGGAGGGGTTAAAAGCCTGACTTCGGTGAATGTTGAATCGATGATGAAATTCACGCTATACTCGATAGACTCGTTATTCTTCACGAAAGTGTCATAGGCGAACACGCAGTGCTCGATCGTCCACAGCGCCATAGCTTCAACTGAAAAGAAAAAAATGCTCAGACACTACAGATCGAATTATACCTGCAGGATATATGTCCCACCCCTTGGGGCTGAGTAATAACCCTTTCAAAAACGCCGTCCTCTCTGCCTCACCCTGTATATCTAAAGTTTTATAATTAAAAACAATTAGACAAATCTTATCGTGTGCGTGTGTAATTTATAAGGTATGGTTTGAAATTTGGCACATTAGTTAACGTATATAATAAGCGTTTAAAAAGTGCTTATAAAAGCATATATTCTGCTAGTAATACAATATTTTTATCTGTACCCTGACAAGCGAAACCAAAAATCGTTCTTTGATATATACAGGGTGTCCCAAAATAATGTATACACTCTCTGAATCGTTATAACTTATTCAATCTATGTATTTTGACTTGTAAGTAAGATTAATACAAGAGAAAGAATACATATTTAAATAATTTGAGAGTAAAATATACAAAAAAAAAACATAGAAAATTAACTTAAATAAGATAAAAGCTACTTGGGTTAATGGCAGAATGTTCATATAATTATGAGTTCACATGAAATGCTCAAACTGGTTGCCGTTCTGTTCAATACATTTTTCATATCTTGAAGAAATAGACCTACAAACGTCCAGTATCTTTTCCTCTGGTATTTGAGCACATTCTTCTTCAATTGCTACTCTCATTTCAGCAATTGTTTCAGGTTTCCTGCTGTAAACTTTTTCTTTAAGAAACCCCCACAAAAAGAAATCCAAGGGTGTCAAATCTGGTGATCTAGGTTGGTATTCAACTGTCCCTCTTCCAATCCAACTGTTTTGCATATTTTCATCCATATAAGTTCTTACATCACGGTAATGTATTATTAGCTATTAATATTTAGATAGTGTATACATTATTTTGGGACACCTTGTATATATGTGACAACAATCATATACATATATATATATATATATATATATATATATATATATATATATATATATATATATATACAAATGAAAGAAAGAACAGATGCAGTAAAAGTCCACTGTTCGTAGCATTTACTTTTTAAAAAGTGCTCAATACAAAGTAGAGCAATATATCATTATTATATTTTTATTATAAGAGATTATGATAAAAACATTTTAAAATCGCTACCCCAAAATTTCATGTTTCAATACGATGATTGTACTTCTTCAGGCGATGGTAAAATTTAATGATTTTAAGGAAATTTTAAAACAAGGTGTTACCTCTTTTCCTAAGTTAAGGGCAGAATTAAAAATAAAATTTTGGTTATGTCTTGATCAACCAATTAGATGTCAGATCTACATTAAATAGAAAAGTAAGGAGGTGGGTGAGTTAACTTTTCATGTCACGATAGACCTTATATCACCTATATATTGTAACTTCGTTCTAGCGTGGTATGGTCTTCAGGCACTTTCCAAAGGTACCGCACGCTAGGATCGACCTCTCCAGTCCGATATCAGAAAGTCTGGTGAGAGATTCGAATATTATATATATATATATATATATATATATTCGCAGAGAGTACTGTTTCGTTGTATCACAGCTCCTCAGTGCGACTAGACAACCGAATGCCCCAAGCCCTGATCGAAACATTTGATTTGGTGCCAGAGCTTCTACCACTGGGCTATCTTCACTCGACAGAATGAGTCAGCCAAATCTAGCGTATTGTCTTTACAAACGTAAACAAGTAGCCATAGTGCTCCATTCATTTTATTGAATATATATATATATATATATATATATATATATATATATATATATATATATATAATGTCTGTCTCTGTATGTATATGTAACGGGTGTAAAAGTAAATGTGTGCATGGCTTTTGGGGCCAGGGACAATAGCACTTCCATACGCTTCATTTTTTTTTTTATTTTTGTTTTATTTTCAAAGTGTCCTTTTCAGTTAAATGCATAATAACTACAAACCTCTACAAGGCATAACTGAAGATAAAATACTTGACCTTCAGTCATTCTTATATACCACTGAATAGTAACCATGGTGAACAATGAAGCGTAGCCAAGCCGTTCAGGTCATTTGTAAACGCCCGACATTGTCATTTTTCATCGGCGTTTCGTTTGGCATCGAAAATGATAAATCGTTGCCCCAATAGACGGTGGCCAATCACAGACTTTAATTATGATATACCGGGAAAAAAAGATTGTATTTAGTGATTCCATGCGAAATCATCTCGGCCTGAGCTGACACTAGGTCATCATTAACCATGATCTATTTTGGGTGGGTGCGATCAACGAAGTAAGTTACTATGGTCATGTCACTTTATAATCATTTGTTCTCGTTCGAGCAACGAGATTAAGCATAATCTGATTGGTTCCAAGATGGCTAAACACTTAGGAAGACGAAATTTTGTTTGTAGCTTGATACCTTGTGCCAAAAATAAAATAAAATCTATGAGTGAATTTGCAAATGTTATTAGCTTCGCTTTTTTATGTTCTCATGTAGAAAACAATCGGTATATTTTGATTCTTACCTTTTGATATTAAATGGTGAATGTATTATTGACCCCGTATAACTATGCACACAAGTTTTTCGGTCGGCAACAAAATACCTCAAGTTAGAGTCATGGTTGGCCATTATTAATGACTTCGATTCTCACTGAGTGCATCATACTTGTGACCTTGTGCCAAACTGAACATAGTAAGCTGAAACAAAAAATTACGCTGCTAATTCAATTAAAAATACAATTCAGCAGAGGGTTAAATAACCCCGCCAAAACGGGCCGACTATTTGCTTTACCAATATCTAACTTTTTACTCTCTCACAAATGAGACCTATGTCGACTGTGTTTACCTCTCATAATGTCTATCATTTTGGGGTTTAATGTAAACCGGACCTATGTCTAACCTTTTAACTGTCCTAAAAACGGACCAATATCTATTAACTTGACTCTCGTACAAAACGTCCTTGTGTCTACCATTTTTAGCGGAACAATGCCTACTATTTTTAATCTCATTCAAAACAGACCTATGTCTATTTCTATTGACTCTTATACAAGCCTAACATTTATCTTTTGGCATCTGATACAAACAGGTCCTACACCCGCCTCCTTGAATTTGGTGTAAACAGGAGCTATGGTGCCTTTTCAAATCTGGTTTAGTTTAGTTTCGTTTGGTTTACGGCATATCAATCAAAATCGCTTATTTAATGCCGACAAGATTTTTACTTTGCTGGTAATATTTTTTCAAAAATGCATTGCTGGTAACATTTTTTTCTTCAAAAATGTATTGCTGGTAATATTTTTTCTTCAAAAATGTATTGCTAGTAATATTTTTTTCTTCAAAAATGTATTGCTAGTAATATTTTTCTCTTCAAAAATGTATTGCTGGTAATATTTTTTCCTCAAAAAATGCATTGCTGGTAATATTTTTTTCTTAAAAAATGTATTACTGGTAATTTTTTTTTCTCCAAAAATGTATTACTGGTAATATTTTTTCCTTCAAAAATGTATTGCTGGTAATATTTTTTTCCTCAAAAAATGCATTGATGGTAATATTTTTTCCTTCAAAAATGTATTACTGGTAATATTTTTTTCTTTAAAAATGTATTACTGGTAATATTTTTTCTTCAAAAATGTATTGCTGGTAATATTTTTTTCCTCAAAAAATGTATTGTTGGTAATTATTTTTTCTTCAAAAATGTATTGCTGGTAATATTTTTTTCCTCAAAAAATGCATTGCTGGTAATATTTTTTCCTTCAAAAATGTATTGTTGGTAATATTTTTTCCTCAAAAAATGTATTGTTGGTAATATTTTTTCCTTCAAAAATGCATTGATGGTAATATTTTTTTCCTCCAAACATGTATTGCTAGTAATATTTTTTCCTTTAAAAATGCATTGCTGGTAATATTTTTTCCTTCAAAAAATGTATTGTTGGTAATATTTTTTCCTTCAAAAGTGTATTGCTGGTAATATTTTTTTCTTCAAAAATGTATTGCTAGTAATATTTTTTTCCTCAAAAAATGTATTGTTGGTAATATTTTTTCCTCAAAAATGTATTGCTGGTAAGATTTTTTTCCTCAAAAAATGTATTGCTACTAATATTTTTTCCTTCAAAAATGTATTGCTGGTAATATTTTTTCCTCAAAAAATGTATTGTTGGTAATATTTTTTCTTCAAAAATTTATTACTGGTAATATTTTTTCCTTTAAAAATGTATTGCTGGTAATATTTTTTTCCTCAAAAAATGTATTGTTGGTAATATTTTTTCTTCAAAAATGTATTGCTGGTAATATTTTTTTCCTCAAAAAATGCATTGCTGGTAATATTTTTTCCTTCAAAAATGTATTGTTGGTAATATTTTTTCCTCAAAAAATGTATTGTTGGTAATATTATTTCTTCAAAAATGCATTGCTGGTAATATTTTTTCCTCAAAAATGGAGTCGACTTGAAGTCGACTTGGTGAGGTCAGTATGATGTTTGAAAGACCCGAAACTGCTCAATGATCCAAATCAGAAAATCACTGACGACGCCCTCTAGCGCTAAAAAGCGTATATTAAAAAAAACTTACCCAGGACGCGGATGTAATTTATCATCATACACAGGAAGCTATTCTTTCTTTCTTGAATTGGCAATGAAGAGTTCTGCGCGAAGGGTCATAAAACAATTAAGGCTGGTCCAACCATTTTCGCTTGGACCAGCCTTAATTGTTTTATGACCCTTCGCGCAGAACTCTTCATTGCCAATTCAAGAAAGAAATTCGGATTACAAACACAGAAAATGTCTCATATCGAGAATATTTAACATTGAAAAACAAAAGAAAAAATGAATAATATTTTTTTCTAAATAAATCCACATTACAACCAAAAACGTTTACGGCACCTCTCTTCTCTTCTTTTTAATATACATACTTTTCTCTCGTTGGAACCACTACAACCTCTTTCTTTTATATATATATATATATATATATATATATATATATATATATAGTGCTGAGTACAAGTAAGTGAACCGCTATGATAACATTTATAAAAACTGGCTCTTTTTTCCAGATGATCAACAAATGTTCATTAAACTATATATTCATTAAGAAAAACATTTTATTAAATCAATTACAACCACTTTCAAAAAAATTTATCAAGTTGTAATAAAAATATTAATTAAAAATTAAGATGCGCAAAATTAAGTGTATGTTTACATTTAATATTTGATGACTGCTCTTTTCGAGGTTACAATGTCAATCAGCCTTTTTCTATAATTTTTAAGACGTTCTGGCAATAATGAGACCACTCTTCTTGGCAAAACTCACACAATTGCTCGATTTTTATGTGGATTTCTTGCATGTACTGCCTTCTTTCATATGAATCACAGATTTAAAATTGGATTCAGATCAGGAGTTTGCGTAGGCAGTTCAAAGACTTGAAATTTCTTTTTAGGAATGCATTCTTTTGTGGATTTGCTTTGATGCTTAACATCATTGTCCAGATGGAAATTCCAGCCCTGACCTAAACCCAACTTTTGAAATGAGGACAAGATACTTTCGTTCAAAATTTTTTGGTATCTTGCAGTGACCATTGTGCCGTCAATGTGTACTATTTTGCCTGTTCCTGCTGCAGCAAATCATAATGCTGTCACCGGCATGTTTCATAGTTGTTATCAAATCCTCCACTTCAAAAGACGTATTAGGAGCGCGCCAAATAGACCACCAATAGTTCATCCCAAAAGGGTCTATTTTGGATTCATCTGACCATAAAAACTTCTGCTAGAATGTTTCTAGCTTATTAATATAAGCTTTGTTATAGCTGAGGTGAACATGCTTTGTGCTATTTCGTAAGCAGTGGCTTTTTTTTAACCATTCTGCCATGAAGATTGGCATTATTCAGATTTCGTCGCACTGAAGATGTATGCACATTGATTCCGACATTGGCCAGTGAACATTAGCGAACCACAAAGGTGACACCAGGATTTACCTGGGCTTGCCAGACTAGAGGTCTACTTGCACTTGTTATTTTTCTCGGGCTGTTACTGCTCGACTGTGCTGCCCTCATACCAAAGGCTTTCCATTTATAAATAATTTGCTGCACGGTGGGAAAGTGTACTCAAAATTGTTGTGAAAATATTTGCAGCCTTCTCCATCATTATAAGTTTAAACTACGCGATTTTTCTAAAGCTTCATGAAGTTATTTTGATCTCTGCATATATATTCTTGTGAATTT
>OZ010572.1:132058804-132373804 GCA_963932145.1 Acanthosepion lycidas
GGTAGGTTATGCCAAACGAGCTTCTGTAAATAGCTGGCAGAACAAGGATTAGGAAAGATAGTAAAAAGTCAAAATTTACTTATTGCTACAAAGAGCCATGGTTGCCTACGTCGTGAATGTATACGGTACATAGAAGAATAGCTTCTCGTTGTTGGGATGCATAGATTTCATGGATGGGTGAAAATTATCACGAAACAGTGCAAGGTAGCTCTCACCCATGCCACATTTACACATCCCACCATTTTGGAACCGCAATCACCTTGCACGGTACCTTATTGGCAACTTAAGTACTATGGTCCCATGGGCTTTGCATCAAACCCGGGCCTAAAAAAAAAACCAACCACTACATCTTTTCGTTACTATGTGTAAATTTTTGTGGTTTCTTTTCTAAGAAGATACGACAATTCACACATTATTCTGGTACAAGGCCATATCTATAGGGCACAGGGAGGACCAAAACCATTTTCTTTTATGTTTTGGTTTTGCCATTTATTTCCACAAGTTCGTTTGGTAGACGTATCGCTGTCCCTCTTGCCGTCAATATACCCGGTAAGTGTTAAATTCTCCAATCCTTTTCCTCACGCATGATCACAAATAACACTGTTATGGAGCCAATCTCTGCCTGGTCTCCTGGGTTTACACCACACCTGACTCCGAAACAACTGAAACCATGACTTAATCCTCCGGCGTCCAATTAGCGACGTCGTAGTGTTAAATCCTCTAGTGGATATTCTGACCTCATATTCCATGAAAGTAAAAGAACGCTGAATTGATACGCGTCTGTTGATTGAATTCATTAAGTACAGATGAGATTTTAACCCGTGTATGTTACAGTCGATAATTCTAACCATACACCTTTCGTTAAAATCCTTTAGTAACCAATGCTGTCCAGTGATTCCTTTCATCAAGTATTTCGGTTCACACGTAATTCTTTATATGAAATTTAACCACGATTTAAGAAATGGAATGTCCTATTTTTTTGGCATTGTCAGGTCTCGTTTAACTCCGATGATTTTCGTCGCTTTACCATGAGCAGCAAAATAACCAGCGTCCACACTTGTCAAAAAGCAAAGAAGCATGGTATAGGTTTGAGCATTTCTATGATACCAAGGTACGGTGGTGGCACTTACCATTTTCTTTTAATACAGGTTGACATGTCTTTTATCACGTCAGTGTAGATATATAAATTTATACATAGTCTACCTAACAAACTAAATAATCGCTTATAACTTACAGGCTTCAATGTTCAAGTTTAGTTAAAATTCGATTGCTGATATTATAGACAGGAAAGACCATTGCTTACTGGAGCTGCACAATCTTCCTACGCACATTTCACTCGATTTTGGTGTGATACCTTAAAAGTAATATTTATTAAAGATCCTGAACATAAGTATATTCAATTTAGACATGAAAAGTCGAAATTCCTTTCCCTTTTTCTAAAATTGCTAATTACTTCTTATGAGCTAGAACTTATTTGTTATTTTATACATATTTTTTAGTCTGTTGGTTACAGGCTTGGGAATAACTTCAATCCCCCACCAAATTTACAGACAAATTCAATACATGTATATTCGGATTTCTTCTTAGCCAATAGAAATGGACAATTTTCGGTCTTACACATTGTCTACTCTCTTGCTTTGAAATCAAAAGGCTAAAACCACTCGAGTGCATCTCGTTGGCGTATAAACACTATTTATTTTTAATGTCTTATAATTGCTTTACTTTGCCTTGTATTATTTCGTTCTGCTCTTTTTATTATTATTGACATTTACATTCAAAATGAATCGCTTATTCAACATAGGCTTCAAATAGTTATCCCAGAGATATGACTGCAGATTTCTTTGTTTTTTCAAACATTTTAATATGTTGTGATTCATCATAGTTACTGTATAAACGATCTACGTTTTAGTCTAATTGTGAATGATGCATTCACTATTTTATCATTTCACCACAAACAAGGCAACAAAGCGACTAAGACGCAGAGGTTACTGAGCGCGAACGAATATGTGAAAAATAAAAACAATGAGAAGAGGACAATAAAAGAACAGGAATTAAGAAGACAGAAGATAACGATTGACATTGCATTTACGTTTCTGAAGATCAAACTTGGCCGGAAAGCAAGAAACCGGAAGTGGGTTCCACAAGCAGAAAGTGCGAACAAAAGAAAGTGTTAGCATACAACGTTTATATCTAGCCATTTTAACTGTAAAATGATTATCATGCTGCTACTGCTTACTTGTAAACGCTTAATAATATTCTAACTCATAGAAGAGCATGCATTGTTTCTCTTTTGGGAACTTTACTATATTTGCTTCTAAAGAAAAAAAGATAGTGAACAAATATACCTATATCAAATCACGTGACGTAACAAGATTTAACATGTCACCGGACGCAGAATGCGTTATTATACATTACATAATCATCAAATAGTTACTTTGAAGAATTTAAATGACTGCGCTCACTGTAAATCCACCAGAAAAGGACATTAATAGTAATACTGAATAGCATGATTATATCGTTGCCTGAGAAGCAAAATTAAATTCTTAACTCACTAGCAAGCTATATAATTTTAAGAGAAGGTTGTACGCTTCGTGTGAACTCTTTCTTGGTACATAAAACAGCTTAGTGCTAAAAAACGTTTTTTTATCATATTTTTACTGATTTCACTTTTTAAAATTTTATTTCCTTCCGTGTTATTTTCTTTCTCTTTTCTTTTTTTTTTTTACTGAAATTCATTTTTTATTCGATCTTTATCTACTTTTCTTTTTATCTCTTTTATTTCAGTAAAGTCTATTCAATTTTCACACGTCTGCATTTTCACCAGCTTCTCATTTAATTCTTTTATCCTTAATTCTTTTTAATTCTTTTCTTACCTATTAATCCTGTCTTATTTTTTCCTCTATTTCTCTCTTCTTTCTCAGTATTTAGCTCTCTGCGACATTCTTCATCGTTTTCATTTTCTCCCTCCCGCTGAGAGAGTTCTACATTTTTATCACAATTTCGAACGTCTATTATCAAAGTCTACTACTCGATTCATTTTTCTCCCATATTTTTAATTTTTAGCGGAGTTATTCAATTTATTCTTTCAACAGTAATTTTCACACTTTTTCTTGCTATTTTGTTTTTACAGAATTTGTGGCATTTTTTTGAAGAAATCTTTTTCCCACTTCCTTTCTTCCTTGTTTATTTTATTCTCACATTTCTTTCTCTATTTCGCCTTCATTTTTTACGACGGTTCTTGCATTTCATTTTCATTTCATTTCATTATTCTCCCAGTTTTTATCATATCCTTCACTTTCTTTATTCTTCATGCAATTCGTTCTTCGTATTTTTCATATTCTTCTCGTAGTTATTTTCGCGTTTCTTTATTATTCTTCATGCAGCTTTTTTAAAATTTGTTCGTCTTATATTTCTGTCTTCTTTTTCACACCTTTCTCGTATTTCCTGCTTTTCTTCATTTTTATTCATCCGGAAATTAATATTTCTTGTATTTGTTTTTCATTCGTTTCTCTACTTAATTGTCTTCCCTTTTCCATTTTGCTGTCTCAGCAATGTGTAGTATTCTCCGAATTTATCTTCCAAGTCAATCTCTCCTTTCTATTCTTTACTTCCCCTTCTTTTTATCGTTTTTTTTTTTTTTTTTTTTTTGTACACATTCTCTCGTCTCTTCTCGGTTCTGTTTTGAGCGCCCGTTTTCTTTTCCTTTATCCTCCCCTTCTCCTTCTTTCCTTGTATTTCTTTTTAACGTCAGTTTTCATCTCGTTCACTCTCTCTTTACATTCTCTTCTCATTTCTTTTTTTTTTTTTTTCTCGTCCTTTCTCGTCTCGCTTTTCCTCTCTTCTATTTCCTTCATTCCCTTTTTTCTTTATTTTTCTCGACCTTTCCATCTCGTTCATCCTCTCGTCTCTTTCTTTTTCCCCTCTTTGTCCTTATTCTTTTCTCTTCTCTTTTCTTGCTTCCGATTCTTTCTTCTCGGCCTTTTTCATCTCGTTCATACTCTCTTTGCTTTCCGGTCTTCGTCCTTTTTTTCACTGCCATTCTCCTTTTTCTATCCCTTCTATTTAGTTTCTTGCCTTCTCTTTTCTTTTTTCTCTCTCGTGTTTTCTTCTTGTTATTCCTTCTCGTCTCTATCCTTCTTTCTCCTTCTCCTTGATCTCTTGTGTTTTCTCCTCGCTCTTCCTATTTCCTTTTCCTCTTGCTTCCTCTCCCTTTCTTCGTCATTTTTCATCTCGTTCATTCTCATTTTTTCTTTCTCTCCTTCTTTCTCGTTCATCCTCTTCTCTTTCCAGCCTTCCTCCCATTTCTTTCTTTTTTCTCGTCTTTCTCCTCGATCCCTACTCTTTCCTTCCTCTTCTTTTTCTCTTCCTTTTTTATTTCATTTCTCTTTTTTTGTTTCTCTTTCTTCCTGTTTGTCTTTCATTCTTCTGACATTTTTTTCTTTCCTTCCTGTTCTTCATTCTTCATTTCCATTCTCTTTTCTGCTTCCTTCCTTCATTTTTTCTTTCTCTCTCTCTCTCTCTCTCTCTCTAAGGTTACTCTTCTTTTATCTCTACTTTTTTCTTATCGTTCTTTTTACCCTTTCGTTCTTTTTTCATCTCCTTTCTCTCTTTTTTTTTTTTTATTTTCCTCTTCTTATTTATGTCTTTCCGTTATCCTCTCCCTTGTCTTTCTTTCCTTCCCATTCTTCATCATCCTTCTCTTTCATTACGTTCCCTTCTTTTTGCTTCTCCTTTTTAATCCCATTCATTCACTCCCCCTGCCACTTTTATCTCTTCCGGTTTCCTCTTTCTTGTCTTTCTTACCTTACCCGCCTTTTTCCTTTTCTTTTTTCTTATCATTCTTCATTTTCTTTTTCTTTCCTTGCGTCTCATTTTTGCTCCACCTTTTTCATGTCGTTCATTCTCTCTCTCCCAATTTTCTATCCATTCTTTCTTTCTCTTCCCCTCATCCACTTGCTTCTTTCTCTCATACATTATCATTTAAAATGACCAATAACTAATCGGAATCCGGTCAGATACTCGCTGAAACTTACAAACAAGATTTAAAAAAGAGTGATAAGTGTAGCCATTTAATTCTTATTTTCTTACTGTCTAAATAAACTGTATTCATATGTGAGCATATAAATCAACAAATAAATGTGTATATAACAGGTTGTGCGAGAACTTAGTTTTCAACCCATTATATACACACACACACACACACACACACACATATATATATATATATATATATATATATATATATATATATATATATATATATAATTTGCGCATTTCTTTCGCTATTGATAGATAATTCGCATGTACTGAAGCTAGCTTTCTGCCGATGACAAAACAGGGAACAACTCTCTTCCCAACTGTACAAAACGCAACTGCAGAAAATGAAAGAGATCATCAAGTACAATCACTTAGCAAATATTTGCAAAGACGAAAATTCTTTGGATTGTGCCAGTCTCAGTGTCAAACAAAAGATTCCATTAAATCTCAGAAAGTGTCAGATTAGCAAGAACATGAAAAATTAAAATATTTTTTATCAAAATATCAAAGAAAGTATGGGCGTATATATATATATATATATATATATATATATATATATATATATATATATATATATGTGTGTGTGTGTGTGTGTGTGTGTGTGTAGAGAGAGGGAGGGAGAAAGCGCAAGAGGAAGAGATAGAGACTAGATAAATAAGACACACACGCAACATATATATATATATATATATATATATATATATATATATATAACGTGCATTCCGGAGGCAAAAATTTCTTCAAACATGTTGTGGCTGAATAATATCATCAACTTTTGTCTATCTAATATTTTGTTAACGTTTTCAAATACCCTGTTTCATGCTATATGCAATCGTCAGGCCTGAAGATTGCATATAGCATGAAACAGACTGTCGCCTCTAAGTGTTGACTTCTATGTTCACTTTTATATTTACAGACGCTCTATCTCTGACATTGAGCATTTTATCCCATAAATATAGCACACCTTAAGACTATATTTCTTCATCTATCTATATATATATATATATATATATATATATATATATATATATATATATATAAATTATGAAATAGAATAGGTCTGACAATTGTTTCATGTAATTTCTGTTTATACACTATTTTTATAGATACAATGTATCTGTTGTTTTAAAATAAATTGTATTAATTAAATTTACCGGCCTGAATGTTCGAGTAATATGCGTTCTCTAACAGGAATCCTATACAAAACTGTTATTGATCTGACGCGCTATACTACTCAGCTATAGAGATTCTCGGATGATTATGTCAGCTCAAGAAATTTCTCGAATATTCGAGCCGGTAAATGTAATTAATACTTTTTATTTGAAAACATAGCATTTACTTGTATCTATTAAAATAGCGTTTATATAGAAAATATATTAAATAATCGTCGGACTTAATTTAATATGTTGTCAATGTTTATGTTAAGATACGTTTCTATGCACGAGAGCTTTGCTTTATAAATATCAGTATACCAGATGTAGCAATATCAGTTGTCAGCTGATCTCTTGTTAAGGATGCAACTTCAGGATGTTACAGCAATCGTTTTGACAATTATCGTCTTAAAGAAGGTGGGGTAAGTGGGGCGGACCTCCCAAGGAACAGGTCAACCGACCCTGACAAAGGAGGTCAGCTGAGTGGAGCAGAACGAGGTCACCAGAACCTGGGTTCTTGATGAATTACTTTTTTACGGGAAATCTGATTGGACAATAAAGGCTTGCTTTTTAGAAGAATGTGGACTCTAGAAGCCTAAACTAGATGTCCGCTCACCCGCGACACGAGATGGAAGGCACACCCGGTTAGACCGTTCACTCTCTCACCTTGCCTCACTTTTCTTCGCTCGTGCACGTAAAAGTCTTACGAGAATGCTGCAACAGAACAAAATTTGCCGACTCTACAATTTTTGTTTTTTTTTCTTGGTTAATGATACGGCCAAAGAATTATTTTTCGTTGTATTAAGCTACAAGGGTTCGACTAGAAGAAGCTGCATCCTGATGTCTTGTCTAAGCTGCAAAGCTACCCTGTGGATCGTCTACAGTAAATCGGTCTTGTTTTGTTTTTTAAGCATTTCACTCCAAGCAAGGCGGGGTGCCACTAGCACGCAGGGGGCTACAGAGAGTGAAAGTGGGGGAAAAGACTGTCTAGAGAGGATTGAGGAAAGGATAAAAGAACAGGCAACTGAAAAATGACGATTGACGTTGAATTTAAATTTTTGAAGATTGTAGTTATCAGGGAAGTAAATAAGAGGAAGGAAGTTCCACAGTCGTGATGTTCGAGAAAATAAACTGCTGGAGTAGACGTGGCGGTTGCATTTAACTATTTAACAGTAAAAGTGTAGCATGCTTAAATTCATGTAGTCAGGGCACCAGGGGAAAAAAAGCTCGCCAGAGCAGTTGCCATGAAAATATTTGTAGAAAAGACAGAGGGAAGCCACATCACGTCTGTGATAAAATGAGTAAAATCAAGATGTCAAATCAGAACTGATTACTTTGCAGATCCTTCTTTGGATTTTGTCGAGAACTTCGAGATGAACAGAAGTGGCACCAGACCAGATATGGCAACAATATTGGATGCATGGACGAATGGTAGATCTGTAAATGTGTAAAATGGACTCTGACGAGAGAAAAAACATTCTGGGACAACACAGTGAACAAATGTTCCTTGCAGACGACAGCCGGACCAAATTTGTGTCTTTCTACTAAGCGAGCTTTCCAATTTGACAGAAAGCTGGGAAGCCACAATATCAGAGTTAATATCATGCGATATGAACGGAAGGAAATAATGTTTGTAGTCATTTACTGTTTCTAGCTGTGCAGCTACAGGAGTTTTTTTGAAAGCCTTGGAGTTTGAAACAACGACAACAGATACTAATGAGTTCTTTATTACAAATCTTAAGCGTCCTTAATTAAAATCAGTAAACACTCCCAGCATTCTACTGCTTTACCAATTCGATTGATTGTACTCTGATTCCGGCAAGATCTGTTGGATAAAATAAAAACTCCATTATCTCCAAGATATGTAAATGTAATACACAGTCTGAGCAAAATGGAATCACCTCTCTGATTTTGATAGTCGAAGAAGAATACATATAGATTCTACAAATTTTCTTTATCTGATTCCTGGTCCGGTAACCGGTCAGAATCCAATACGCTCAAATTGATTATCTTCTCTAGTGGCGTAACAGTTACAGTCAAGAGAATCGGCGAACCAAGTTCGAATTCAGACTGAGACTGTTTATTTTAACTTATTTAATCTGTCTATTTTTAAGATGAGGTATTGTAACTATTTACACTATTTACATTGTTTGGACTGTTGTCCTCATCCGTCATATTCACAACGTTTCGATCCCCACGGACACATGGCCCAGTGGATAAAAGTGCTGGCTGAAGTAATACAGTGACCTAAAGAGTTGTGAGTTCAATATCAGTCCACAGCAGAGGTGAACAAAACCCGGAGAGTTGAATTAATAAAGGAAATTAATTGAGACTGAGATATCAAGAAAAGCATGACACGTGGGACTAGAACAACATACACATTGTGGATATGACAATAAAGATGAGGACAACAGTCCGAAGAATGTAAATATTGTAAACTTAATGTTCTTAACAAGGCATGAATCCACTTTAACCTGAGAGCAGTTCCATCTCCAGTTAGCTTGATAAAGGTTTCGACAGAAGCATGCCACAAACCTTGAATTAAAGAGTCATCATGCTTTCTTCCCTACTGTTGAATATTCTGTAACTTAATGGATACCATACATTTATTAGCCTTGTGCCAGACTAGACTGAGTAAATAACTTTTCCAGAATTTCTGATCAATCTATCCTCGGAAATCATATCTTCAGTGAGTATAGGTTTTCCCGAAGGCTCCATATTTATGCCCTTGTGCCAAACTAAGTTAACATAAAGGTATATAAAAAGAAATTTCTGTAATGACTGAGGTATCCGTCTATTTCTTATTGGCTTTACTAGTTGGCATTTGAGCATAGGTAAAGAAACAGGAATTATAATGCTGACTTCCAAGCACAATCTTTCTATCCCATATTCTCATGATTTTGATTTTGTGTATTACTTAGTAAATCTCAAGGTAAGTTTGATACAAAGTCAAAAGAAACTTTAGTATGTAAAGTTTCGTAAAAAGTTAAAACAAAATTTAGTGTGTAAATTACTCTAAAGTAGTTTATAACACGTTTATTTATCATCTCTCACTGTTTGGAGGCAGAGTATGCTGAGGGGCGACTCCATCAAAGGACAGTGACGCAAATGAAGAAAATTATACTAAGAGGTGTCCAGAGCTGGGGAACAGCTGTCCAAGGGCGCGCTCTCTCATTGCACCAGAGAGAGGGATCGATGCTGGCACCGGGGCCAGCGCAACCGACAATTGCGGGGGCTCGGGCAATTTTTGTTCCTAGCCCTAGTGTACGCGGTCGGTCTTCCCATATTAAACCGACCTTGTGTCACAACGCGACTTCGTGGAAGGTCGAGTAAATACCAAATAAAGAAACTTTCAGTGACGGTCAGACAACCCTAGCGGACAACGGTGCAAGACTTATTCTGCAAAAAGCACATAGATTAAGTTTTTACGGCTATTCTTATTTCATAAGATCGCCATGAAAAATACTCATTCATCCATTTTAAAATATTCTTTAAAATTTTTTTAGTCATTCTCAAACCACTTTCCAGGTACATAAAATCTCGTTTTTAAAAAATTATTTTATATTCAAAAAATATTTAAATACTAAACATCGTTTGAAAAATTTCCAATACACAATATTTGTTCAGAAACTATTTATACAAAACCGCATAAAAAATGAACACTATTTCCTGATCTGCGCTTCAAAAACCTTAAAATCGCTTAAAGTATTCCGTTATATATGAAAAAATTAAAAGATCTTTCAAATGCTGAATAATTTTTTTTTTAATCAAATCACTTTTCAGTTACAGAAAATCGGGTTTTGAAAAGGCGTCTTTTACATCTAAAGACATATTTAAGTACTAAAAATCCTTTTAAAAACATCTACACAGAATCATTCAAAATCTGTTTCCAAAAAACCACTTAAAAAGAAAAAATGTTTCTGAATTTACTCTTCAAAAAATTAAATTCCCCTAAAAGTAATTCTTTATAACTTAAAAATTGCCAATCACAATACTTGACACAATGCTACAAGTTAGCAAGTTAGCAACTTAGTCTTACTACTATGGTGTTAGCAAGTTAGCAAGTTAGCAAGTTAGTCTTACTACTATGGTGTTAGCAAGTTAGCAAGTTAGTCTTACTACTATGGTGACTGATCCTCATTGGGAACCTCATCCCAATGAGGATCAGTCACCATAGTAGTAAGACTAACTTGCTAGTCATCAGGACAGGCTTAGGTATATCAGTTGGCGAGAAAGAAAAGAAAAATATAAGAGTAAATCTTGAAGAATTCAAAATACTATTCTTCTATTTTTCGGAACGAAGAAAACCTTGTTTCTTTATTCATGGGTGACTTCTCCAATTGCTCGGCAGGGCGACGCAATGGCGCACAGTCTGGAATGTTGTTGTCATCGCTGTCTGTCTTATTCTATGGTGCTGGGTTCTTTCAATGATGAGTTATTAATGCTGAAAGTTTGAAGATTCTTGATGGATTATGACTAGCTTGAAAATAACACATAACATCACAAGTTCTGTAATCCACTCGAGTCATAAGAGAACCAAGTGTAGTGCATCCATAACAGCAGTTGTGTGTCTAAGGTAATATAGCCCATCACTCTTCACGTTGGTTTTAAATTCCGTTTTCTTTGCTCTAGAGTGGCTGATACATCAAGGCAAGTGATTTCGGTTAGCTTTGTTATTTAACCCACGTATGAGGGGAGTGAGGTGAGCTGAATCCACGCCTTGCCAATCGTGAGTGAATGTAATAAACTCAACCGAAATTTGAACTTTTCTCTTTTCGATTCGCTTTACTCGTTACACTTCCAATGCATCCAGATATATCCGGTTGATTCAGAAGTTTACAGGTATTTTTTTTTCAAAATATTTTATTCGTGTAAATTCATGGCATTATTATTCAACCACCAAAGTATGTTTCTGGTTCTGGAACTGTTCGACAACCAAGAACTAAATTGTGAATTCCATTATAAAAGAAGAATTTCTGTTTTGATTCGAGGAATTTTTCGTTATCATGAAAATGGTTGGAACCAATGATCAAACAAGGAACGCCGTATGGAAGAAAAGAAAAGGGGATCATTTGAGGACAGCAGTTCTGGAAAATACTCTTTCTGTGGAAGAGTCTTCTGTCCAAGAACATCATGAAATGGAATTACAGCAAAACAAAAAGCCATCACCAGTCGCAATATTTGCCGAGAAAAATTATTTCATCTTCAAATGTGTCCTTCAAACGAGTTGGCGATTTCACCAGCATGATCTATCAATCTTTTTGTCATTATATTAAGGGAAGAAGCTAAAACAGGGTGCAATATGATATCAATCCATGCCTTTTTTAAATGCAAAGTGAACTTGAACAGCCTGAGGTCAAACTCGAACCCAAATGACCTTTTCACTCCTCTGTTATGGCGATGTCTAAGCGCAGTTTAGATGTGAGAGAAGGCCAAAAGTGTGGAGTACCCAGTGAGGATCGAACTCACTACTCAGTCAGCTAACTGATCTAACGAGACCAACTTGCTAATCATTGAACCACGTCAAATTGACCTGCTAGTACCTGTCCACCAAGATCGCCAGATATTTCAAGCATTCATCCCAAACACTGCTTCCTTGTGCCTACGCCATACATACACGAGCAGAAAAGCCTATACACAATTTAACGGTTAAATAGTAAGGTAACCAAAGGTTCTTCATCTTTAGTTGACAAATGGTCTAATAGAACGAAAACACTGAATTTCAAAACCATATTGGATGAAAAACTTGTCAGCTATTGTCATATTTGGTTAACGATTCAATAGTCATCGTGTATGCATATGCATATGCATATATATATATATATATATATATATATATATATATATATATATAAAAATTACCAGCAATACATTTATAAAAAAAAAAGAAAAAAATACCAGCAATACATTTAAAAGAAAATATCACCAGCAATACATTAAAAAAAATGTAAAAGAATTACCAGCAATACATTTCAAAAAAGAAAAGAAAATTACCAGCAATACATTTCAAAAAAGAAAAGAAAATTACCAGCAATACATTTCAAAAAAGAAAAGAAAATTACCAGCAATACATTTAAAAAAAAGAAAAATATTACCAGCAACACATTTAAAAAAACATTGCCAGCAATAGAATTTTTAAAAATATTACCAGCAATAGAATTTTTAAAAATATTACCAGCAATAGAATTTAAAAAAATATTACCAGCAATAGAATTTAAAAAAATATTACCAGCAATACATTTTTAAAAAATATTAATAGCAATACAGTTTTTAAAAATTATTACCAGCAATACATTAAAAAGGAGAAAAATATCACCAGCAATGCGTTTAAAGAAAATTCCATTAAAAAAATATTACCCCAATACATATATTGTCGAAATTAAAAAAAAAAACCCATAAAAGTTGATTGATATGCCGTAAAAGAAAATAAACTAAACAAATGAAACGTGTAGATTTCTCACCGGGCGTTTCTGTTGTGGATTTTATAACAAATTCTATGCTAAGATTTTCTTCTGTCACATTATTGCAGAACTCTCTTCTGGTTTCTTGCTTTGATCTTCCCTTTGCCATTTCTATAAATACTTGCATGGTAATTGCTCTGATGAACCAAAGTACCTAAACTATGAATTTAAGCGCAGTACTAGATTAGCGGCAAGATATCAACCTTTTACAGTTGAAGTGGCTAAATGTAACCGTAAATTCTATGCTAAGTGTTAGTTCTATCGCACTTTTCGCTTGTGAAACTCTCTTCTGGTTTCTTCCTTCCCAGTTAACTTTGATTTTCCCAGTAGAATTTCTATAAATATTTTCATGTTAATTGTTCTCATGAGCTTTCCTCTTTGCTACCGAGATATTATAAAGTTAAACGGAGTACTAGATTGGCGGCAAGGCCTCATCCTTTTTGCAATTGAAATGGTTAGATGTAACCGCAAGTTCTATGCTAGTAGTTTCTTCTCTTGCATTTATCGCTTGTAGACATTTCTTCTGGCTTCTTGCTTTCCAGGCAACTTTGATCTTTAAAAATTTAAATGTAATATCAATCGTTATCTTCTGTCTACTAAATTCCTGTTCTTTTATTATTCTCTCTCCTTAATAGTGTTTTTTTTTCATATTCATTAACATTCAATAAACCTTTCCATCTTAGTGGCTTTATTGCACTACTTGAGGTGAAATAAACTTTTTTTAACAGTGGTATAAAATTACTATCCCATGGCTCAATTTGTTTCTAATCATGTCCTCCCCCTAGACTGATTATTAATCAAAGCTACAGAGGCCATTCTTTCCTACTTTTTACTCCTAGTTCGAAGTGGATTCATGCCTTTACAAAGGTATTTTTGCAACGTCCTCGGCTCAAATTTGAACTGGGAACACCAATCCCACTTTCCGTGGTATTAACCGCTATGCCATGCGCACATCTCGACTGGTAATCTTCTAACAATTTTCGCAATCCTGGCTGTATATCTTAAATAAAAGTTACCAGTCCCGTTGTGCTAGACTGCTTTAAATAGCGTCGATGAGAGACAAATAACCCCACGCTTTTAGAACAGTGATGATTATATACATTTATTAAATAATCTATCGTCGCCAGCGGGCAATTTTCTTTTCAACTACCGTGTCGAAAATGCTGAGTTGTACTGCAGAAGGGACATTAAAAGAATTTACGAGGTACTCAGTTCCGAATAACTTTACTCGTTTATATCCGATGTTTTCGTAAGGTTTCCAACTATTAAAAGCGTTTCTGAGGTATTAACTTAATTTCTAAGAGGTTTTATTCCAATGACGATCTTTACCCTACTAAGGGTGTGTGAGATTTTTAAATGAAAACTATTGTCTAAAAACCTGCTTTTCTAAAGCAATTACGCGATATACGTTATACATCTTCAGCCAGAATTTTCTCTTGAGATAATTAACCTCGGCGCTGTGTTCTAGAAAATTTTCTACCTCATTTATGTTTCCAATTTGATAATCAAGAATAGACGTTTAATAATATTCTTTCTTCAGATCAGTCCTGAGTATGACGATAAACTACATCCGGCAGCAAGACTTCTGATGGAGTGATTGGCATTTTTGAGGAGCATGGAACTTACTATTGTTCCCAGATCCACCCTGATCTGAGGTGCTAGCACTTGTTAGGGTCCCAGTTATGGGCAAATAGTGAACCCCTAACAAACAAAATAGATTTTTGTAGTAAAAATACCAGCAATACATTTTTATGTAAAAAAAGAATTACCAACAATACACATTTATCATAGAACTAGCCGAGGTACCCGGCGTTACCCGGATGTACATGGCTGTAATTGTATAAGAGCACCTCCTGTATACCTGTACACTCCTGTCTAGAAATATCTGCCTGCGTCCCCGTTTGCATGCATCATTAACCGATATAATGAGCTACCTACCCCCTCATCTTTTACAGTATGTCCTTCGCAGGTGTTTGAGTGTTCTTAATAAAGGAATTCCATCGATAAAACCTTCTTGTGTGGTCGTTGCTTTAAGTTAAATTTTTTCAATGTTTTAGATATTCAGTAAATTTCCTATGGCTGTAATAACTTTCAAATAGTATAGCATTGCTCATAAATCTATTAATCAAACAAAAACAGGGATGAAGTGTCGGAGATTGATTCAACTGCAAGTGCAAACGCAAGAACGACCCGACTCCTTCATCGCACGTTTACTGTAAAGCAGGGGTTACTAAGAGATACTTCGTGAATTTTTCCGATTTAATGCTTCAATAATCCTCCTCAATCTTTGCGTCAAATGTCGTTAGAATGCTAATTTAGTATGGAATCATATGAAGAAACTATTGGCTAAATGGCAAAAGCCGATTTTGAACCTAGTTTGTCGCAGATTTTATCCACTTAACAGAAATAATCTAAACCAAACATGCATACATGACAAGTTGTGTGTCATATGTGATTTACATGGCAAATTTGGAGAGCATCGGATGAAAAACCAGGGAGGTATGGCTGAAAAACAAGCTTTTTAAACAGCTTTTCGTAGTTTTTTGTTATACGCAGGGAAGCGAGCAGAGCTAAAACCATACTAGCTTATTTCTCTCATTATGGCAAATTTTTTGCGATATGTTTGAAAAAAATCGGATAAAAATGAGGAGTTATTCAAGCTGTTATATTAATTAGTACGAAAAACCCGATTTTTTCAGTTTTATGCAATTTTTTGTGTGAAGCCAATGTCGCAGGAAAACAACGAGGCACTCTAAATAAACCTCGTAATATGAGCTGATGTTTTGCATTAAGTGCAACGAACATCAGCTCATCCAGTAAAAATGTTGTTAGCTTGCAATTTTGTTGGTTTTTACAAAAAGTGGTGTTCACCTTCAGTTTTATTGATTTTTTACCAAACCCGGGGGTGGCTGGATATTGTAAAGTTGGTCATGACGTACCTTGATAAATTTGCAACATCTCTGTACAATTTCATCGTAATCAGTCGAGAAATGTGTACACACACAGGCACACAGACACACACATCTTCTCTTTTATAGATATAGATTACTACAATACCATTTTGAAGCAAAATGACCAACAATACCTTTTATCTGTAATTGAAGGCATACAATTGCGTTCAAAATATATTTAGATGAAGCCATAAAATTATGTTCAAAATATTTAGATTTTGACATTAAATAATCTATAGAGGTTGATATGCCGCTAAATGAATTCAGTCAACCAACCAGTATGAACGAACTCTTTCATGACATTAATCCATATAATATCCTACAATTTTTTAAAGAAACCAAACTGTATTTCAAAATATAACATCAACAAAACTACATTAATCACACATATCACCGCCTGTAATAATTATGTCCCCACAAACACGTATATCTACAAAAGCTGAGTATCATCTACCATGTACTCAATTGTGAAAGAAGAATAACATATATCATATTTTTATTACTTCAAAGATCTCAAGAAAATTACATTTCGGCATTAAGTGGCCCATAAAGAGTTGATGTATGTTAAACAAACAGACCAAAAAATCTTTCTTTAGATACTAACTGAATTTTTCGTAAAAATATTTCCTTTTATATACATTTTAAATAAAAAAAAATATGATATAAAAACATATAAATCCAACTAATGGCAGACATTTTGTAACGCGTTTCGTTCCAAGAAGAAACTTCTTCAGACTAATAACGGTTTTATTGGTGGATTCAGTCTCATCACCAATATGTATAACAAATCAATTTTATACATATGACGAAGCATTTGAAGGAGGGGAGAAAAAAGATGAACACTATTCTAGATTTTACATCAAAACATTAAAGATACAGTCGATCGATCTTTACTTTTAGACGCCTGATAGATCTAGACGTTTAAATTGACCTTTCCCATTCAGCTTTTTACCACTTTTATTTTTTATCAATAATAATTAAAGTGCTTTTAGAATAACAAAATCATATAAACGGAAGAGAATTATGATCGCCATGACACTCTGTATTGACATGATATAGAGAAAAACAGAGATAGGAAATTATGAACATATATTTTCTTGGCGCGAATAGATCTCATTAGAATTTTGAAAGTGTTAAATTTATGTATTTCCCTTAATAATAGTTGTCTCTTTTAAACCTTGTTCCACCATGAATTTTCTTTATGCTCACTAGGTAGGGTATACGTTGTTTTCTTTGCCTTCAACCTGTCTTGTGAGTATCAAATATTTCAAGCCCACCTTCCTCATTATGCGTCCTAGAAATTACAACTGTCTCTTTCTGACGCTAATTACAAGTATCCTTTCTTTTCCATTTTCTCTAAAACTTCGTTGTTTTTCACATGTTCAGTCCATAGTATTCTCAGCATCCTTCTGTAGAACCACATTTATGTTGCTTCATGTCTCTTCTTCCTCTGTGAGGAGATTGTCTATCATCCACTATTATAGGACTGATGTTACATGGTAGTTCAGTACTGTTTTCTTTGTTTCTATCACATCTTCTATAATGATATTGTTGTGGTAGGATCCACCTAATTTGCATAGTGGAGTATCGACCATATAAATATGGTTGGTACCGGGAAGGAATCAGGGAGATCCAACCAGAGACTCTGCCCGACTGCGACTCAGTCAACACACATTCCAGGAACGGTCTTCCCAGGAATATACAAAAGACTATATGTAAATATTGTGTACACTTTCTTGTTTCAGTACATTTTGTTCTAAGTACATTTTGTGTTGCATTATTATTCCATGCATTAGTCAAGTTTCAACAGATATATATAGCCAAACAAATTAATTAAAACAACTAAACAAATTAATTAAAATTGACTTCTGGCCGCCTTAGATGATTTCGGCATTGATAAGATTACAGAAATAATAAATTAAATCTACATGGTGGTGAGATAACGAAAGACTTAAGTAGAAATATATTTGATGGCACACTGCCTACGAAGCTACGAGCAAACTCCATCGAACCGCCAGCCTGGTGAGCCATAAAACAAAATTTATCATCTGAATCCTGTTGAATAAAAATTCTAAGAAAAACTGAAACTAAAGGGTCTCTTGCGATGTTATTGGTCCAGACCTGACGTCTCGGTATCAGTAAACTTTTTCACCGTCCTGATGTAGCCACCCTGTGCCTTTTCTATAAATATTTCCACGATAATTGTTCTGATGAAATTGCTTTGCTACCTAGACTTTAGAAACTTGAATGCAGTACTAGATTGGCGACATAGGTCTCATAATTTTACAGTTGAAACGGCTAAATGTAATTGAAACTGGAAACAGTTTCTTCTCTCACATTTCTCGTTTGTACTTCGGCTTCTTGCTTTCCAGTTAACTTTGATCTTTAAAAATTTAAATGCAATGTCAATGTTGTTTTATCATTAATACTGTTTTCTTTCCTTATCTTATCCTACACTTAGTAACCCCTTGTGTCTTAGTGGTTTTATTACCTTATTTGGGGGGAAATGATTAAGAAAACCAGAGACTGTTGAAATTTCTAGGACACATCACTAGAAAAGATTAAGAATTGGCACTCACACGACAAAACCAACATGATAAGCTTGTTTCGATATAAAGCAGAAAATTGAGCGGGAAGGAAAATGAGAGGACTAACTTTGCTTATAGCGACAAGGAAAGGAATATGTGGAGTGATGTGATCACCTACACTCTGACACAACACATAAAAAAAATGTGTTTATTTTCCCATGGTCACTTCATTAATTTTCTGCTTTGAAAATCACTAAATTCGTATTCTTACATCTGCTTTGCTACCAAAGTGTTGATAACAAGTGATTTTTTTCTTAGTTATAGCTAGCACTTTGAGAATAACAGACATTGTTGAATATAAGTCAATTCAGAAATTCCTCTTTTATGCATATGCCAATTACAGATTGATCCCACATAATTTCACTTATTCCCACAAACTAATAATTTAAACGTGACGTCAAAAATGGCGATTTATATTAAATTCAATGTTTATGTAATATCAGTCCCCTATATATGGCAGTGAATGCTGGACAAATCTCCTCACAGAGGAAAAAGAGACTTAAGGCTACAGAAATGTGGTTTGGTAGATTCTATAGAACCACATTTCTGTTGCATTCAAACTTTTTTTTTTAATGCGACCCACAGCAAGAACCACATTTTGTATTGCCACCTATTATACCTACGTGTAATAAATCAGACTAAACTGTTCCCTAGGCTCATTTATTTAGCATCGACAATTTCTATTTATGATCTGCACATGTATTTATGAATTGCATGTATCTATTTGCATGAATCCATTTGTATGAATATAAAATTATTGCTTTTAGAAAAACAAATTTGAGGGAAATTCCGACACAAAGATAAAGAAAATAATATTTGGAAAAAAATGTCATTTAATAAGATGGGTGTGTTTTTTTGTTTTTTTATCCATAAGCAGTTGATTCAATTGGGAACAGAGGAAGACAATGATATATGCATATCGGGTGTAGTGTTGTGCCTGTTTCTTTTGTCTTAAATTGAATTAATGTAGAAAATCCCATTCCACAGAAGTAAGTAGTTGCAAAAGGCATTAATAATAAGATAGATTTTTCACTCAGTAGTGGAAATTCCATTTTGTTCTTAACCGAAAATGAGGAAAGATTTTATTTCTGAAAATCATTCTTGAATGTGAAGGAACAACTAAGATGCAGCAATTCAGATTCCTCTTCAGGTAACAAGTTTAACTCAATTATTGATTCAGGTCTTTGAAACGTAAATGGATTTTTTATCCAAAGGCTTTTCTTCACTGGTTAAAATTTCCCCTCAGGGAAATAGTTATTAAAGCTTTTAGATAGGAAAGTGACATGTGACAAGATCTCGAGTTTTAATACACTTAATGTCATCGTCAACAATGTTCTCAGTAGTATGTTTGTAACAATGTCGGAAACATAAGTGGGATGATCACTTTTAAGTCTTCCTTGTCATAGCTTCAATATTTTCTGAAACCTTTCAATATATTCAATATATTGAAATATATTTCCGATTTTTCTTAGACGTTTCATGTTTAAATCATTAAGAATGTCACAGATATCAAGTAAAGTAAGCCAGTTTGGTAATCCAAATGTCATAATCAAAAAGATATAAAGCTCAATTCTAAGTTCATACACCCTGTACTTTGCCTTTTGACAACAAACGAACTTCTGTGTGATACAGTAAGTGTATTGGGCTCCAATCTCTGAACAGAATATTTCAAAAATTCTACTATTTATTGAGTTTTCTTTGATGAAATTTAAAATCTTAACTGCACTTTTCAATACTTCCTTAAGAATCTCCAAAAATCCCTTTGATACCAGTGCTTGTCGGAGTATAAAACATTGATTTTAAATCGCATTCTTAACGGCTGCATAGAAAAATCTTTTAATAACACCGCCATTTTTTCCAGTCATAATCTCTACCCCATTATTCGTAATGCCTTTGCAGTTTTTCAAGTTTCATTTTTACCGCCCAACAAGACACTCTTCTAATGCGGCAAATACATCTGCACCAGTTGTATACGATGTTAAATTTAGAAGTCATTCAAGATATCATTTTGGCACACATGTCTGACATAAACTAAGTGTTGCTCAATTTGCATTATCAGTGCTTTCATCTAGCTGTATTGCAAAATCTATACCAGATAGCAGTCCTGTAATCGAAATGCTCTGCAATTGATATTGTATTGTCACTGACAGGTACAACGGATAATTTAGGGGCAGAATTTTCATCAAGCACAGTACGCACAATTTCCAAACAGGAAGAACAACCTTTTCAGCTAATGTGTGCGGCAATCTCCCTTTTGCTACACGATATGCAAAGAGATATGATGACAATAAGTCTTTTAAAATTAACAGTTGTAAAGTGACAAAAAAACTTTTACTGATGACTGCAAATCTTTTTTCTTTCTTTGAAAATATTCCAAAGTTTGTTGTGTTGTTTTCCAAGTGTCTGTTTCGTTTCGAAATTTTCAAACTCACATTAGCAAGAATATCATTACATATCAAGTACTGAGGCCTGTCATTTCCATTAAAATTCACCCATTCTATAAAACCAGATTGCAAGTATTTCTCACTGTTTTTTCATCCCCTTATTAGTTGTCTCAGAAATCAACATTTGTTTGATAAGGTTATCATTTTTAACAATGTTCATGGAAGTTACATTTTCAGATGTATCTGTTGATGGTCCCCCTATTCCTTCAATGTTCTTCTTTTTTCGAATGATATAACGATCCATCATTGGGGTTGTTTCTGAAATCATCAAATAGCACAAGTTACAAATATTACAGGTACAAGTTAAAATGAAATCTAGCTCGGTCTTAAATTTCGCCAAAGCAACAGCCAATTCACTTGAAATGAACAAATCATCACAGAAGGAATGAACTGGCACTCAACTTCGACATCGTGTCAGAAAATTCACTTTTAGCCCTGACTTCAGATACAACTGAATTAGTCAAAAATCTTCACGGCTTTCACCGACCGTGAAGACGAACGCACTGCACACCTTCGTAGCTAAGTTTTGGCGCGTGGTCTCTTTGTAAGAGAGAGCTAACGTCATTCAATGCGCAACGAGTTTGACGAACAAGATATATAAACGCAATGAGAACAGACTATATATATATATATATATATATATATATATATATATATATATATATATATATATATATTTATATATATATATATATATGCGTGTGTGTCTGTGTGCGCGTGTGTAGATATGTAGAAAAATAGGAAAGAACTAATCCGGAGTTCTTTAGTATTTTTGTTTTTATTTTTAAAAAAACAGTGCTCCAAAATTATCTTTTAGGCCCCTTACCAAAATGGTCACCCCCAGCTGTTTCCATAGTAATTAATTTTGCGAATGAACATGCTTAAATTTCAAGATTGGTTATTCCGAAATTTTCGCTTGAGGATGAAACAGGGATTGATACTTTAACTCAATTTAATTTTAATAATTATATTGAGGTCTTCGGCTCTCGTTTTTGAAACATGAGAACTCTTATGTAGCGAAGGAATCTTTTTTTTAAATAATTATAATATATATATATATATATATATATATATATATATATATAATACGAGCTTACCTCAAGTTAAAAACTAGCGATGATTTATGAATGCTGTACAACATTTAGAGTTGTTTATATTCCGCACTTTCCTCTCACTTGAGTAAATTTTTTTTTTTTTTTGTCTTTCGTCGCCCATTTTGTTTATCATGCGACCCACTGAAGGGAGAGGACCCTGCATAGAAGGATACTGATAATACCATGGATCAAACATGCGAACAACGATGAACTTTTAGAGAAAATGGAAATAATAAGAGCCCTTATACTGAACATCCAGAAGAGACAGTTTAAATTTCTAGGGTGCATGATGAACAAGAACGGGTTGATAAAGACAAAATAAAATAAAATATATAAACAAAACAAATAAAAATGATTCGAGTTAAAATAAGATATTTGCGCTTTCCTTTAAAACCCTTATCTCTTTCTTTTTTTTGCCTCTCTCTCTCTTTCTCTACTTCAATCTCTATCTCGAATTCTCTCTCTTTACTTATCTCTCTCTCCTTCTCTCTCTCTCTCTCTATCTATCTATCTATCTATCTACTAAAGAGAAGGTGACCGTCAAATAAAAAGAAGAAAAAACTGAACCCGGCCAAAAAACACCGGAAGTTTGCGGGACACGAGCCTATTAATTTGTGACTCGAAACTACCAAAAATCAGGGAGGTCCCATGCATAACTACCGTTATGAAAAATTAAAAAAGCCAAAAAATAAAATAATTTTGGCAAACGAAAAAAATTAACACAGACTTTTGATGTTAAACGAAAACAAGGTTCGTGTCAGAGTCTCGGACCCTGGTCAAAAAATATAAGCTAACACCCCTGAGCTAGAGAAACCAACCATGCGTTAAGTAATAGTTAAGAGGGCGTCTGCTAATTATATTTCTGCCCTGCTTAAGGCCGATAACAACACAGTATATTATTCTAATATTACTACTACTCTTAACACGGTCTCGCTTCAAAACTACCACTACCGAGTTTTCTCCAAGCTACGGCCAATATCCACCTCATAAAAGAGCATCTTCGTGACATCGAACAGCAAATGACTCACTCTAAAGCAAATAAAAAAATATTTATTTAATACCTTTGAGTCAGTTCGCTTTATTCCAAAGTTTCAAGTAAAGAAAATTCTACCAGATATTCACACTGGTAAGATTTTTCTTCTTATTTTATTGTTTATGTATTTTATTTTATTTGGTTTTTATCTGGACCCAATACAAACTAAAACATAAACCAATACAGTCCCGACAAAATATTCCAGAGAGAATGGTTCATTTGGAGTTGGGTTTCAGCCTGATCACCTCCAGGAAGCCATTGTCTGCGTCGTTATATATTCTTGTGACATGTCTATTTTCGATGCCCCCTCAAAAATTTATCGAAAAAAATGTTCCGAATGTGCTCACGCGAAGACAGAAAATTATACAATGCCCAGTTAAAAAAAAGCGGCAAAAATATACCAGTTCTAATTGGTCCATCTCAGTGGCCCTCTAAAAGCCCAGATCTGAATGTTATGGATTACTGTATTACCGATAACTCACTTGCAAAACCGTCGTCAATGATTCATTAAAGTGCATCTTGGAATGCAATTCCTCTTGACATTATCTCACGGTTATCACGAACACAATTTCGTGTTGAACATCCAGGCAAACATTTTGAACATCTACGATAATTCTTCAGATTGTACATGAATCATGACAGCTAAATAAATTTATTTCTGAATTTACCGCTTTTTTCCTGGCCGAGTGGTTAGAACGTTCGCACTCTGACCATGAGACCCGGGTTCGAATCTCATGTTCGATTTGTCAGGAAGGAAACTTCCAGATGTTATCGGACTGGAAGGGGTCGACCAGTGTGCGGCACCTTTAGAAAGTGCCTGAAAACCATACCACGGGTTGAACCAAGCCTTGTCAGTAAAATTGGATAGACTGAACCGTCGATACTTGTGCTAGTACACAGTCACAAGTCATTGTGGCCGAGCGTTTGAGCCTGCTTTCTTTCCCAGAAATTTTAACTATGTTCTGCTCAGCATAGTTGCACTATAAACCACAGGGTGTTGAATAAACACAAATGCGTCTGAGCAAGCGCATGCAATAGGGATTATCTAGACACCCTAATAGATGGGTATCCTCCAATACGAGTGGCCACTTATACATACATACCGGTCATTCTGTAGAATGTCTAAGCTTTACGGTCGGCTTCTGAAAAATAATAGAGAATTAATTTTCGATGTTTAAGTAGCTTTTTCAAATTGTTACAGATAACGATGATGCGTTTAATTCAATTTTTTGGAGTAAATTCGTCAATCCTAACACAACTGTTTCTCTCGGACCATAGTTAAATCGAACATGTCTGTAGCGCCTTTAACTGGAAATCATCTCTTCTAAACCTTTCAAACCATCTTTGGCAATTACTTTCGTTTATTGAAACTATTCAACAAACACAGTGAATACTTTGGGTCGCCACTGCAGCATTTTCTAAACTTTTCTAAACTCATAGAATATTAAATATCTCATGTAGTTCGTAGATACATCCATGTTTAGGTGGTTCAAGTTAGTAACAAAGCTAATAGAATCGTAACATACTCGCATTTTAGTATAGCCAAAAATATTAAGTCAATTTCTATCAGAATTCGAACATTACTTATGGAATGACGGATAAATAGATAGATCTCAATAGACATAGATAAATAGATATGAAACGGACATAGATAGATAGATAAATAGATAGATAGATATGCGAGCGAGAAAGTTTCAGTTGAAAAATGTATTTTCACCAAAACACAACTGAATAGCATGAGTTTTACTGATGCCATTTCTTATGCAAAAAACTCATTTATTTTCCGCCTTGTAAACAGTCCAATAAATCCCAAACGCAATCTTAAAATGTAATCGTTTCGGTAATCCAAAGAATAAAAATTATTTATAAACCAAATTTTCAAATCAATTTATTCTATCAGCATACTGACACTATAACGACAGACTACCTTTTAAAATCTAGAAGCAAGAGACTTTATTGTTAAACCAATAGGAACTTCAGTAATTGCTATTTATCGGTAAAAAAAAACAGCATCTATCATTGACTATGTCTTCTGAGAAAAAGTAATAGTTTTTTAGGTAAATAAAAAAAGATTACAATGTTAAGAATTTCTCGTACTTCTACTTCTTTGGAATTTTTTTTTCTTGCTTCCCTGCCAGATACGATTTCAAAAAAATTTAAATGCAACGACAATCTTAATCTCCCGTCTTCCTGAAGCCTCTTCTTTTATTGCCCTTTCTCCTCACTATCATCTTCTCATTTTCTTTCACTGTCAGAAAGTTCTTGCGTCTTAGTGTCATTATCATCTTGCTTGGGGTGAATCGATTCAAAAAAATAATAAAGTAAAATCTTTAGAGATGTTTTTATTAGGTAATTCTAAACATGCTAATTAATATATAACCACTTTACATAGAAATTACCTGGATGTGGTTACACGCTTTATTGTACTTTACTCAAGCGAGATAAGTAGATCAGTTATTTGTTTTCAAATAGAACTTTAAATACTTTTTCTCATTGGACAAACTCATCTCGACTACTTTTCCCGATTTGGAAATCTTTTTCACATTTGACATTCTTATACATACAAAACAAAAGGCGAGTGACCGCCCTTTAAGTGTTGATGTCGCTAGAAGGCGTTCCATAGTCTGGATATAAAATCAACGCCATTCACGATGAGAAGGAAGTGTCACATTTTCAGAAATGCAAAGCACAATAACACGTAACAAAATGGTTAGACAAGATTAATATAAAGATTCCATTCATTTCTTTAAATGAAGGAAAATAGAGAATATAATGTGAGCTTTCTTCTTTTATATGCCGTACATCTTCAGAACGCAGTCGAACATGGCTCTCCATAGCCCTCAGTAAGGTTTGTATTTTTGCCATCTCTCCAATCGATGTTCTGCCATCTGTCATGGGATCCACCCCTTTTTCATATAAGTGGACTCTATCAAGTGTGCCTGGACTGCTGCCGTTAAATACCCAGAGTTAGTCAGTGAGGGTAGTCAGTAGTCGGATGTCAGTCGATGTCGGACGACCGGCTGAACGGTTGAACTCTCTGCCTTCGGGCGGGGAGGAACCCGAACGAGGCTACGCCGAAGGGCGGAATCTCGTTCGGGGAGGTAAACCGACCCTGAACCCATTTATACGTGTTCAAAGGGTATATTTTTGGCCGAGCCCACGGGCTCGGAGATCCCACGTTAAACCGGCCTTGTGCCACATGATACCCTCGTGGGGGGGGTGACTAAATACTAGTCAGTAGTCGGATAGTGAGAGAATATACGAACGGAGATAGTGTGAGGTAACCTCTGGTAGAAGTCAGCTACAAGCACGTCGACTCTAAGGAAGTCCTACTTCGAGACTGTATATATCTATCTGTATTTGCTACTAACCACGTTCCTGGACTTACTAATAGTATTACTCTTTGTATGATTGTGTAAATATTTTATTTCTTATATTTAATTATTGCGTTTATCATTCCTTGGAGACCGAATTCATCTCGGAATCCACAACACCATCCATCTACTCGTTAGGCAGGTTACTAACTACTTTATTCTACGCATCCTGCTTTTCTCATCATGCACCCTGGAAATTTCAGTTGTTTCTTTCTTATTCTATGTATAAGTATCTTTTTTGTTTCCTTTCAATGTGTCCTATAAGTGTTAAATTCTCCAAACCCTCTTTCCTCATTAAGCGTCTCAGAAATTTCAATTTTCTTCCTGATTCTAAGTGTGTCGCCTTTTCAATGTGTCCTGTAAGTGTTAAATTCTCCGAACACTCCTTCCTCATTAAGCGTCCTAGAAATTTCAATTGTTTCTTTCTCATTCTAAGTATAAGCGTCCCTTTTGTTTCCATTTTCCGTAAAGCTTCCTCGCTACTCACATGTTCAATACATTGTATTCTAAGCATCTTTCTGTTGCCTCAAGCTTTTTATTCATCTGTTAGGAGATTATCCAACATTCACTGCAATAGAGTGAGGGCTCCAATATGACTTAAGAGTTCAGCATTCTTTCACTTCCTGGTTCTTTGAGTGCAGTTCTTTGCGCAGAATACAAAAGACACTAAAGTGACAGAAATTTTTCCCGAAATAAATAAATATATATATATATATATATATATATATATATATATATATATATATATATAATGAAAGAATGACTTTTAAAACAACAAATCAAATGCACACACTCACACAGGCGCACGCAGATGCATAGGAACCGAAACACGCTCATATGAACACGTTCTGCATGCTTATATAACCAGACAACAACAACAAAAATAACGGGATAAAAAAAAAAGGTTTTTCTGTTAAATATTGTCTTCTCTATTGTTTCTTTCTTTCCAAATCCATTCAGTTAATTTCAGAAACAGCATTTTTTTTTTATTTATTCTCTGAAGTGCTGTTTTTGCCAACAGTCATTAAAAGATGTCTGATTGTCGCTGTTTTAATGCGCAGGACATTTGAAAATTGAATCTAAAGTAACATGAAGCAAGACATAAACGTCTTTAATATAATTTGTATCTCACTTGCATCACATTTAAAATATTCCTGGCAAAAACACAAATAATCAATCATTGCTTGTTATCAAAGGCTGTTTACCTGAATTCCAAACAGAACGCAGTGTCGCAGAATGGAAATAATAATGATGAGATCAACCGTTTCCTTATAAGGAAACATTCGGCATTCATTGATCGAACAGTTAGTCTTACTGTCGGTTGAAATTTATAAAATCTTCAGTATCTGTCTATATTTCTGAGATGAGGTATTATGTGCATTATTCGGACTATTGTCCTCATCTTTATCGCCATATCTATTACAACGTTTCGGCCGTTGTACGCCCCGGCCTTCTCCATTGGGATATACTGTTCTAGTTCCACGTGCCATGTTTAATGGATGTCAGTTATCAGTTATCTCCTGTAAATTCCCCTCTCCAAGTTCTTCACTGCTTTAACTGGGTATTGAACTCACACTCTTAGGGTACTATTATTTTATCCAACGGCTGTATCCACTGTGCCATGTGTCCTTGAGGACATCTATGTATGAATTTCTGCGTATTATAAACCTAATGTCTTCAGCAACATTTTTTTATCAGTGCTCATATTGGAATTTTTGCTGTTATCATTGCATGCTTTTACCAGAGCTCATATTGGAATTGTTGTTGTTATTATCGTTTTTTCTCTGGCACTCCTTATTACTAGTTCCCATATTGTATTCATTTCTATGCTTGGTCAGCTCAGGAGATTTTCGTGGCCTAGCATATGTGCTGACTCCTTAAGTTTACGAATTTTTCAATGGTGTTCTTTGTCTATGATCTCAACCTGATCCCACAGAGGGCGGTGATCTCCCTTTTCTCTCCATATGTGGTCAGCTACGCCCTATTTTTCCACTTCCCCTCGTGTTACAAAATCTTCTTCATTTTTTTTGTTTTGTTTTTTTTTTTTTTTTTTTTAGAAAAATAAATTTCTCAATGTATTCGATTTAGAGGCAAGCGGGGAATTTTGAAATCCACGCGATTATATAACCAATCGCCCCAGGCGGGTTTAATCAGTCTTTTCGTTGACTAATAATTATGTTGTGACATCAGTCCTTACCGTGTGTTCCATTATAACAAACTTAGTAAACATCTATATCTTAGCATTAGGTTACTGCACTGTATCTATGTCTTCACACTAGGTACCTGATCTGTATCTATATGATAACATTAGGTTCCAGCTCTGTATTTGCATCTAGCATTAGGTGCCAGACTTTTACCTCTCTCTCTCTCTCTCTCTCTCTCTCTCTTAATATTAAATACCTGAACTATACTAATATTAGGTTACTGCTTTGTATTTATATCTTCACACTAAGTGCCTGACATGTGCCTATATCAGAACATTAAGTTCCTGCTTCTATCTATATATTAACAGTAGGTTACTGCCCTGTATCTACATCTTAACAGTAGGGGCCTGTCCTGTATCTTAATATCAGATTACTGTGCTGTATTTACGTCTTAACACCAGGTTGTGACCCTATATTTACATTTTAACGTTGGGCGCTTACCTTGTATCTAAATCTAACATTAAGCCCCTGCCCTGTATTTACATCTTAACACTAGGTCCCTGCCCTGTATTTACATCTTAACATTAGGCACCTAACCTGGATCTATATCTTAAATACTGCCCTTTATCAATATCTTAACACTAGGTCCCTGCCCTGTATTTACATCTTAACATTAGGCACCTAACCTGGATCTATATCTTAAATACTGCCCTTTATCAATATCTTAACACTAGGTCCCTGCCCTCTATTTACATCTTAACATTAGGCACCTAACCTGGATCTATATCTTAAATACTGCCCTTTATCAAAATCTTAACACTAGGTCCCTGCCCTGTATTTACATCTTAACATTAGGCACCTAACCTGGATCTATATCTTAAATACTGCCCTTTATCAATATCTTAACACTAGGTCCCTGCCCTGTATTTACATCTTAACATTAGGCACCTAACCTGGATCTATATCTTAAATACTGCCCTTTATCAATATCTTAACACTAGGTCCCTGCCCTGTATTTACATCTTAACATTAGGCACCTAACCTGGATCTATATCTTAAATACTGCCCTTTATCAATATCTTAACACTAGGTCCCTGCCCTGTATTTACATCTTAACATTAGGCAACTAACCTGGATCTATATCTTAAATACTGCCCTTTATCAATATCTTAACACTAGGTCCCTGCCCTGTATTTACATCTTAACATTAGGCACCTAACCTGGATCTATATCTTAAATACTGCCCTTTATCAATATCTTAACACTAGGTCCCTGCCCTCTATTTACATCTTAACATCTTAGGCGCCTAACCTGGATCTATATCTTAAATACTGCCCTTTATCAATATCTTAACACTAGGTCCCTGCCCTGTATTTACATCTTAACATTAGGCACCTAACCTGGATCTATATCTTAAATACTGCCCTTTATCAATATCTTAACACTAGGTCCCTGCCCTGTATTTACATCTTAACATTAGGCACCTAACCTGGATCTATATCTTAAATACTGCCCTTTATCAATATCTTAACACTAGGTCCCTGCCCTCTATTTACATCTTAACATCTTAGGCGCCTAACATGGATCTATATCTTAAATACTGCCCTTTATCAATATCTTAACACTAGGTCCCTGCCCTCTATTTACATCTTAACATCTTAGGCGCCTAACATGGATCTATATCTTAAATACTGCCCTTTATCAATATCTTAACACTAGGTCCCTGCCCTCTATTTACATCTTAACATCTTAGGCGCCTAACATGGATCTATATCTTAAATACTGCCCTTTATCAATATCTTAACACTAGGTCCCTGCCCTCTATTTACATCTTAACATCTTAGGCGCCTAACATGGATCTATATCTTAAATACTGCCCTTTATCAATATCTTAACACTAGGTCCCTGCCCTCTATTTACATCTTAACATCTTAGGCGCCTAACATGGATCTATATCTTAAATTATATTACTGCCCTATATTTATATCTTAACACTAGGTTCCTATACTGTATTTATATGTTAACACTACGTTCCTGGCCTGTATTTACGTCTTAACATTTGGCGCTTAACCTGGATCTATATCTTAAATTAGTTACTGTCCTGTAATTATATCCTAACACTATGTCTTTGACCCCTTTTTTCATATACTTAGACTTTGTATTGACATGTCGGTAGGTGGGGCAGCAACTAGCATCTTTCGAAGATGCTTATCTCTACCTCAGGATATGATCCATGAAGTCAATAACTTGATTCAACCGGCTTCTCGAATGTTCTAATGTAACATTGATTGCAAAATCTATTATCTGGAGTGAGCCCAGCAGATACTGGTAGCGAGGTGTGGGGGGGGCATCGTAAGTTAACTTCTCCGGGAACAAAATATCTTTGTTGACATTAAATTCAATTCAGATTTCCCCTGTTGTTGATCGCATACTTCATGTATCTTTAAAGACATCATCGATAAATATACACTGTACCAAACCACCCCCATTCCAATGGTATTATATCGGCGAGAAGCAAGCTCCACTCGAGCAGCTTTTTCCCGCGAACTCCTTCTCTGTGGAACTGACTCCCCGATCATTAAAATCTTAGTCTGTTCAAGTCTAGAGTTAACTGTTATCTTTTCTTCTTATCCATATAAACTACATCATGATGAAACTCTATACTTGACAAATATTATATTATATCTATCAATATCATCTTTAATCAGTAGATAATTGCTGTTATATATTTTTGGAAAAAATGGAAAACCGTAACCTTTTAAAATTATTTTAATTTGTAATTCCAGCAAATGTATTTATAAGCAAGTAATTAATTTGTAATTTCATCAAATATTTATAAACAGGTCATTGATATTTTTCAGAACAGTTTTCAAGAACATCTCGACAAATTATCGATTTTAGTTAATGTAGTTTTGTTTCAAGACAACAGCATTTTACAATTATCGTCTAATTATTGTGATTTAAAACATGTGTGTGTGTCTGTGTGTGTGTGTGTTAATCATTAATATTCGGAAAATATTATGCGTATAAATATTTAATACGTGCTATTCTAGTGTAGACTAGTTCCATGATGTCACTTTGAATTCATTCGAATTCCAACGCTCTAAAGAATGTCAGGGTGTAGCCAACAGAATCTTGTCTACCACACTGACAACATCTTGTTCTTGATAATGACATACATTAACGTTCATGAGACAAAAAATTATGCTGCAACCGTACGTCGGACCATTCCCTAATCAGTGTCCAGATTGATGCTAAACCTAAGGCATCCCCTTATGTATCGTTCCATAGAACGATTTTTCTCTATGCAAAGTCAGGACAGCTTTCGATCCTATATGATGGAAGTTCCCCTCCCAAACTTCTTCAAGCATTTTGTCACTGATTGGATCATTTCTGGAATGGAGAGTTTTATACCCCCAAAAATCCAACCAGTCAGGCTTGGTTCACCCCTGAATGTGCTGCGGCCATAACTCACTGAAACCACTAGTTCAATATCTATGTAGTTTGGCCCTCACTGTATTCACAACTGCCCGCAATCGCTACAAAAAAGTTCTAGAACACGTTAAGTTCTAGACGTAGGTTGAAGCAATATGGATCCGCTGAATTCTGGGAGGTCATCAACCAAATCACGAATGAATGTAAAGCGACTGGGCCTACAATTAAAAATGACTCCGAGGTCATATCTTCCTCGACGGATAAGGCGGACTTCTTCACCTCTATCTTTGCCTCTAACTCAACGTTAGATGGCAAAGACGATCCCCTCTACAAGTACCCACGTCTCACTGAGGACAATCTCTGTAATATTACCATCACAGCACGAGATGTCTCTAGACTTATCAAAGATTTTGATCCTAAGAAAGCTACTGGTCAAATTTCTACTGGTTGTGCTTAAGAATATCAACCTGGAATTATCCCCAATCATAGCAAAGTTATTCAATCACTGCTTGAAGGAGAAATCCTCCCCAAGCCTTTGGAAAATGTAAATCGTATGCCCAGTTTTCAAGAACGCGGGCGTGCAATCTTCCCCACTCCCAGTACAGACCCATCAGTTTCTTCAGTAACTAAGTTTTCGAGGCCATAATCAATAATAAGGTCGTCAAACACCTAGAAAAGAACCTCTTCAGCGATGAGCAGTACAGATTTTGATCGACCTGTTCCACTGCCGACTTCCTAACTACCATCACTCACAATGAGGCTCTTGACAAAAAATACACCATAGGACTAGATATCTCAAAGGCCTTCGACAAGGTGTGGCACAAGGGCTTACTACACAAGCTCTCCAGTTATGGAATTACTGAAAGGGTCTTCTCGACCATAAAATCTTTCCTGACAGGTAGGTCCTTGAAGATAGTTGTCAACGACCAGTCCTCCGGAGCGCTAGACGTCAAAACAAGCTTCCCCCAGGGTTCACTCCACGGACCTACACTCTTTTTGATTTACATAAATGATCTGCTTAAGAATATATTCAGATCATCTGTAAACTATTCCTTTGATACGACGATATACGAGCGCACTTGTGAAACTCTCGATGGTCAGAGATTGGCGACTGATATCTCTCTTCCGATCTTAGACAAACTACCCAATGAGGTAAAAATTGGATAGATACATTCAATGCCTCGAAGACCTAGCTAGTTATTAGGTTGATGCTAAAATAATGACGTAATAATGTCGTTTTCTGACGTTAAAAAATACGTCAAAAAACGACATTATTACGTCATTATTTTTGCACCAACCTAATACATTCCATCATCGTCGATCTGATCCCGAACTATCACCAACCAGAATGAACGGGGGTCCTCTCTGGAAAACACCGTGACTTAAAAGACTGTTCGCCCTCAAACTCACACCGACCTTGAAGTGGATATTATACATATGATCCATTTCTAAGGATGAAAGTAAAATGGTATGTTCTCCGCACCGTTCCAGTAAATAGCTGATTCCTCTTACGTTCTTCTATCTTTACAGATCTGGCCAAAAATGGAGTACCGTTGTCATATTTGGGAGGAAACTGCTAGGACCTCACTCTCCAGTCATGATAAAGTTCAAAAGAGTTTCCGAGCCACTGTGGGTGAGGAATTATTCTCCACCCTTCAACTTAGGATGTGGCAAAATTCTCGCTGCTCTACCGCTACTTCCACGGAAAGTGCTCGTACGAACTGTGCCGTTGCTATAGTTACATAGTAGCAAACCACCGATATTCCTTCCCTATTCCTTCGGGGTGATAATTAAGTTCCACTCAAGCAGCTTCTTCCCGCGAACCGCTGGCCCGTAGAACCGACTCCCAGATCCCCGATCACAACAATTTTAACCTCTTCGTGGCTAGAGTTAACCGTTATCTTTCTCTCCTATATGCACAAATGGCATTCAAACGTAACCCTCTACCTCGAGTGGCCCCGGACCTTATAAAGTGTGAACCTCAATTTAAATATATATATATATATATATATATATATATATATATATATATATATATATATATATATATATATATATATGTATGTATGTATATGTTTGTATGTGTGTGTGTCTTTATTCAAGCACAAAATCTACTGAAAAGTTCTCAACTCGTCTAAGAACGGATTTTAGATAATTCTCATGTTTAGCCAGATCTTAAAGTTCGAGGATTTTGCAGTAGTCCCTTGAAATATATATATATATATATATATATATATATATATATATATATATATATATATATATATATATTAAATCCGTGAAAAGTCAATATGAATAAAGACAAAAAAACAAATCTCTATAAACTTCATTTATTTACCTTTATAATGTCCATCAGAGAACGAAATGCGTTTGGTTTTCCTTTTTGTCTTTTCTCTCTCTCTCTCTCTCTCTCTCTCTCTCTCTCTCTCTCTCTCTCTCTCTCTCACACACACACACACACACACACACACGCACACACACACACATCATATATATATATATATATATATATATATATATATATATATATATATATATATATATATATATAACACTGATTTTATGAAAAGAAATACTCTCCAGGACCAAAGTCGTCACTGGTCGGCTTTTACCTACAGACATGCACTAATATATATTTTTCCACAAGTTCCTGAAAATAACGTACACACATATTCGCACGTACCTATGCGTGTATTGGAACTTCCACGTATTTATCGTTGCGTGTCTTACCACAGCTCTACCAAATGGCTGCTTTGATCAAAGAGACCGAATTTTATTTTCATAACGACATCGTTACGATCGACTATAAAGCAACACATAGACAACGTGAAAGAATAATTATAATGGGTAAGCTGAAAGTGTTAACTGTTTTAAATCGGCAAAAGTTATCTCCCCAGACTTCATTTATTATGGTCGGCCTTCGCAAAAAAATAGCTGACAGAAAATTAAAACTACTTCCTTCATAGCACGAATTATGCCTGCATGATATCCAAATTGTTAACGTACCTCCCTTGACTTGAAAATCTTATTCCGGCTTTGATTAGTTCATAACAACGACAAGAAGGAAGCAACGTCTGTTATTTAGACAGCTGACCTAAAGCTTTGAATGATAGCCAGACACGTAAGTAATTGTAACTTTGCCAGAGAGTTCTAACCTGCTGTGTTAAAGCAAGTTCTTCCGACAGACTAATTGTTGCTCTACACTTGAATCGACAAATACGAAGAACGAGACAAGTGCCGATCAGAGTGGCCTTTAGACGAGGTGACGAAATAAGATGCCATTAGTTATCAAGTGGTCGCCGGAAGTTTGCAAACGTCTCCTCGCCGATGGTTTATGATTGGCAACAATTTAACCGAGCGAAGATGAAAAGCGCTTGGCAAGCTTCTTAAGACCAGACTTTGAACTGATGGAGATGAACGCACTTTTCGTCCAAAGTCATGGATGAATGAGAATATGAACTTACAACGAGAAAGAACCCAAGTGTATTTTAAATTAAGCCAATGTGATCATTACGTTAGAAGAGAACTGCGGTTGTGGGTCAATGGTTGAAGTGCAGGACTATTGATTGAATGATCCTAAAGGAGATATCCGTTTTCATTCAGGCTTCAGTTTCTTTTCCTACCCTCGTAACTTGGCTTCGCTGTGTCTTTTCAATAAATACTTGGTATAAATACTTGGTAATACTTGTTCTGATGAATTTCCCTCTATTGTACCTAGACTTTATGAATTTCCGCGCTGTAACAGACTGCCGGCAAGTCTCATCATTTTACAACTGAAATGGCTAAATGTAGGTACTTCTACTTTTTCGGCATAAATTTTCGATGCCTAAGCTTTAAAATGAATATTTAAAAAGGAAGTAGCATTCTTGATGTTTTCATTTTAGCTTTAATTGAAAGCTAAAGGATTAAATTTATTATTTCCAGTAAGTAAAATATCCAGGTGTATTTTAAATAAAAATTATATAAATTGGAATCTCAACTTTTCGGCCGATTTAAGAAAATGTTCTTAAAACCGGCCATTTTCTTAATTTTAAGAAATTTGTAAACAAAACAAAGTCTTCGATTTTAAAACTCTTCCATATATATATATATATATATATATATATATATATATATATATATATATATATATATATCACACGTTATATGAGTAAAATTAGAAATTTTAAAGTTAAATTAATCGGATTTGAAATAAATGTTACTTATAGCATAAAAAAAGTAATATACAAGCATTCGTTACTGATTGGCTGTGTTATCTGAAGCAATGTTCGATGGATTGACGAAGTGATGGCAGCTAAGTATGGATGGCTAGAATTGACATAAAATGTACGAAATATAAGTCGACACATTTTACTTCTTTTTTTTTTTTTGGTTTTTAACTACCTAGTAATTTTTAAAATGAACATATTTTCCGCAATTATCTAAAATTTACCTTTCGAAGATGCTTTATGCAAAAATAAAAACTTAAAATACTATAAAATTTTCTTAAATTAATTTCTCTGTAAACAGACAACGCTCTTAGATCACGTGACCTTTTCATAATAATGTCATGTTTAGCTTTTTATAGATGAAAAATGGGAGCAAATTAAGTAAAAAATTTTTTAATTATTTTAAAAATAGAATAGTATATATAGCTACGTTTATTAATCTTTTCAATTTTGGATTCGTAAATTTTGTTTCCACTTAATATATCACATCCAGGAAATAGCCTAATACAGAATTTTACACGATTTTAAACTATTATAAATTATTATAATTCAAATTTTTAAAAAATGAAAAATGTCTTGTAAAAATTCATTATTCATCGGAAAAATTTTATTTCTTCAGAAAATAGTGTCCTTAATATTACAAATTTACAAAAGCAATTAAAAGCTTTTCTAATTAAATAATTATATATTATAATTTATTGCATTCATTATTTTTCAATTCAGAGCAGATTTTCAGTTAGAATAGTGCAACTTTGAAAAAAAAATTAGGCAATTTATATTCTCCAAGGAATCCTAATTCAGAAAATAGAAAGGTTTTTTGACACATTTCGTGAAATTAAGTAAGTGGGGAGGTAACATATGTAAAAAAATATTTTCAACCAAAATTTCCTTAAAAAATTTCAAAAATAATGTCACTCATTTGTGAATAGGTCATTGCAAATTTCATTAAAATCGGAGAATTATATTATTTTTACAAGTATTTCCTAATCAATGTATTTTCAGCGGAAAAAAAGCTTAAAAAAGTCAATGTTGCTATTATGCCACGGTGATGACGTAAACAAAACAAGATCTTAACCAAAATTTCCAACGTGTTAAAAAAGATTAAAAAAATTTTAAAAAAATAATCAAAAAGTACTTTGGTCTTTCATCTTAATAATAACATAAACATTTTGACGATAAAACTTTATTTTTATTTTGTGGACTTTTTCATTACGCTATGCTGTTTTATAGCTAGATATAACCGTAAGTCCTATGCTAACAGTTTCTTCTCTCGCACTTATCGTTTGGGAACTCTCTTCCGGCTTCTCGCTTTCCAGTCAACTTTGATCTTCATAAAAGTAAATGCAATGTAAATTGTTATCTTCGGTCTTCTTAATTCCAGTTATTTTATTATTTTCTTTCCTTGATCATTTATTTCATACTTTCAACTGACTAACACTTGCGTCGTAGTGGTTTGCTTCATTGCCTTGCTTGCGGTGAAATTATATCAAACATTAATAACGTATTTACAAGAAAAACATTAAGTCTTTTTATATGATTATAACACATTATAGATTTTAATGCCAGGTATCTATTTACAAGGGTTACATATTTATTTTAAAATAAAGTCTACTTCATTGCTATATTCAAATCGTTTCGGCCTCAAGGACTCATAAACCAGTGGATAAAGGCGTTGTTTAGATCCAGTGACTAGACCCAAAGGGTTGTGAGTTCAATACCAGGCTACAGATGGGGTGAACCAAAAAACCTGGAGAGTTGAGTTAAAGGGAAATAACAGAGACACCCGGAAAGGGCATAGCACCTGGAACAAGAACAATCTACCCCGGTGGACAAAATAAAGGTTTCTTTCGAAATTCCAATTACTTGAAGAAGGCCGGGGCGTACAACGGCCGAAACGTTGTGAATATGGAAATGAAGATGAGGATAATGTAAGTAATCATAATACCTCATCTCAGAGATATAGACAGATCCAAAGTGCTTAGTCTGATTGAGCTTTTTTTCTTTTTCTTTCATATATAACACTGAATAAGAAAAACCTTGCAATTAACTTCCTTAAAAGAATAATTTCTTCAAAAAGTCATTTAAATATTCGAAAGGTTTCTACCATCGGGGAATTGATTTGCATTAGACCTAACCGCTATCAGCGTTGATATCGGTGATTCGATTTCAAATTCTGACTGAGTCATGTTTCGTTTACTTAGCGTTAATACTGTCGAGAAAGGCACGAAACATCTTCCCCAACTACAAAGTAAATAGTAGAGTAGACCAGGCTCGTTAGCTCTGGTAAAGCGAGCAGATTTTAAAATCAGTCTGCAGATGGATGGGCTCGATTAAGCTCTATTGCCCTAGGCACGCCTACTATTTGGATATTCGATAATGTAACGGTTATCGACGCAGAAAGTCGGCGAGTAGGGTTAAAATGGCTAAAAGTCTGTTTTGTTCATTTTCGCACTGATACTGTTAGTTGTTCCTCCAACATAGAGCAACTGGTGCTGGAGACAGCTTTGAATTCAAAACAAGACAAAGAAGAATGTGTTTCGATATGCTAAATTGTTCTAGACGCACATATTAGTGTCATAGCTGCAGTACATGTGGCGCCCCTACAATCCTAATGGGATACTGGAACCGTAATCAACATCGAATTATGGATAGACGGTTAACGAACATTTTACAAAAAGCAGAATAGTCGAGCTGGGTTCAAATTCCGACCTAATTCGTTACGTTCACTATTGTCCTTGGGAAAAGCATGAATACATGCATTCTCCCTCTCCCCATAAAGTATGGATTAAATAGCAGGGTAGACACGGCGCTGTAGCTTCGCTGACATCCACTTTAGAAGAAAGACTCCAGATAAGTAATAAAGCAGACTGGAGCCATTCCACTAGTAACTGATAAAGAAACTACAATAGCAACATTTGGTATAGTTGCGGTCTACATATCTCATCAAGAATAAACAAGAAAAAACAAATATATATATATATATATATATGTGTGTGTGTGTGTGTGTGTGTGTGTGTGTGTGTGTGTGTGTGTGTGTGTGTTGAGTTGATCATTTAACGGCATATCAACTAATGGATCATTCAATGCCGAAATTTAATTTTCTTGGTAGATTTAAAATAATAAAAACATGACATTCTGCTTTCGCAGTTGAATACATGGTAGATAATACTCAGCTTTTGTGCACATATATGTTTGTGTGGATATAATTAATAGAGGCGGTAATATGTGTGTTTTATGTTGTAGTTATATTTTGGAATAAAGTTTGATTAAGAAATTGTAGAATATTATATGGATACATATCATGAAAGTATTCTTTCACGTTGGTTGTTTAATGGCTGATTTTGTTTTGTTCCACGCTCCTCATAACCTCCAATATCCTGGCCAGAAGCATTGCTGCCGGATGTAGTTTATCGTCATATCTAGTAATATGTATGCTTGTAAGGGTGTTAATGTGCATATCTGTGAATATGTTTATATGCGTTTGTTATTACTGATTTCCCTCCCGAAGCCAATGTACTGATTATGTAAAGTTGACCACGTAGCTATTCATAGTTGAGATAAAAATGATTTTGAACAAAAAATCAACATCCTCTACCAAGTGTTTCAATAAATAGGACTCAAGATAAACCTTTCCAAAACAAAACCTAAGATGGAATTGGAATGAAAACTGCGATGGCACCAATCCTGAAACTATCATAAAAGTTAAGGATGTGAAATTAGTAAATAGTTAGCTCCTTCAAATACGTCGGTGTATGAATTAGTTATAAGAAATTTAGTATATGAGCTGAGAGAATTGAATATCGAATAAACTGTGCTAAAGATAGTTTTGCCCAACAACACAAGTTGTTAGAAAATCAAAACATTAAAATCTCACGTCATGTTCCTTATATCTTGTCAGATCGAGACACTCACACGGATGTCATGCATGTCACCAAATCCGTTTAGTAATATCTATATACAACTGCTTTCTCGTATAGAGGATTAAATGAAGCGTTAAGGACTTACCGAAGGTCATCCTTCTTCGAACCACGTGGACTGTACTAAATAAAATAAAGCACATTACTTGAGGATTTTCAACAGCAACAACAACTAAAATGAATAGCACATGTAACCAAAAAGAAAATAATGACATTATAATAAGAGAGACCTATGGAAGGTTTATTCTCCCATTTTCATTTCCCCCATTAATGGCATTATTATATCCATGATATAATAACACCATATTTCACAGACGGAACGGAATGACTGAAAAGAAAAAGAATGACAAACATGGTTTGTTTTCAGAGAGAATTTTATACCACTAAGACATAAACCAAACTATATATACATATTTATATGTATCAAACGCAGATAAAAAAATATAACATAATCTAATTGCAAGCAGAGTGAAAGGCGAACGAAAAGATAGGGCCTTGCATATAATATGTAGATTCTTCTGTGTTTCTGGAGAAGCCATGTTAAGACTCCGCATTCAAGCGGACCGGATTCACCTACGAACTGGAAACGGCTGATCTTGCTTGGGTTTTCCCAAATTGAGGACTGCGAGCTGGATGTTCTTTCTATATCTGGGGAAGATAGATTCCCAAAGATAAACGGTGCCACGTGCTTATAATCTGTAACATTTACTTTAGAAAGGAGATTTAGCCTCAGCCCAGGCCCCTTGGCTCAGGCTAAAAAAAATGTAACCGCTCAGTTTGACTAGTGTAAACCGACTGAATGACTGGCCACTTTCTTCACTATATGAAGTGACGTCACCAACAGCTCGTCACGTGACCGCCATGACTATCTCGACCAATGGGAAGTAATCTCCTGTTGTATCCCTAAAACATGATCAAGATGTTTTCCACACTACTTAAAACAAAAGGTTAGGAAGAAACCCCCAATCAATGCTGGAAAGAGCAATAATTGATACAGAACTTGAGAAAACTATTTTTTTTCTCAATTCTTTTTTTAATAGAAGGATTTTATGAATTCCACCGGTATTCGGTTAATACATTGATGGCCGTTCACAATGCTGAAGAATAGGAAACCGTAGAGAATCGTGAAAAGAAATGGAATTTCAAAAGAAGAATCATCAGGGTGATATAGAATATAAAATAAATTAAACATTGCACTTGGGTGAAGAATCTATTTGCCATGTCATCAGTTTATATAAATATCACATCTCGCAATACTGGCTTTTATCACGTGGGACTTCGTGTCTTCTGCTTTTTTAATGAAATAATATTGGGTTGATTCCAAGGTTTAATGCAGTTCTGTTGATCTTTGGTTGTTTGCTTCTATCACCAAAATTACATCAAAATGTGACACTGAAATTTAGGTACTTCGATTGAATTTTCGATACCTAAGGTTTAAAATGATGTTTTTATATGAAAAAGCATTCTTGAAGATTTCATATTAGCTTTAATTGAATGCTAAATGATTAATTTGCTATTTCCAGTAAGCAAAATACTCTGGTGTATTTCAAATAGAAATTATATAGATTGGAATGTCAACTTTTTGCTCACTTTCACAAAATCAATTGCAAGCGACAATTTTCTAAGTTTAAGACATTTGTAAACAAAATTTAATTATCGGTTTTAAAAATCTTTCAAAACTAAAATATATATTTGTGATCTGTTATTCGAGGAAAATTAGCAAATGTAAAGTTAAATTAATCTAATTTGAAACAAAAATTACATATAGCATAAAAAACGTAGTATAAAAGAATTTCTTAACCACAGGTCCTGTTTTTTCTGACGTGTTGATTGATGGTGTTGACAGGCTAAGGTGTTGACTGCTAAGTATGGATGACCAGAATTTACATAAAATTATGAAATCTAAGTGAACGCATTTTTTTTTTTTAACTACCTCGTAATTTTTACAAATTACCATATTTTTAGCAATTACCTAATATTTTATTAACTTTTTTGTTACTATAGTGTTAGAGCCTTTCGTTGCTTTCTGAAAAAATAATAACATTTAGAATACTATAAAAAGAATTAACTGAAAAAATTAAAAATCTGCAATCAAAATACATTTATTTTTGGTTGTTTCTTAAAAAAGTTTTAAACGATTACTCAGTGGAAGTATTACCCGTACTAAAATAAATACATAAAATAAAAAAGAAATATTTAATGAAATAGAAATTTTAAAAAGTCAAACTTATTTTAAAGTTTAAAATTTTGAAGGGGTCATTTGCAAAGCCTGTTGAGACGTAATCAAGAAATGAATAAAGAATTGAAACAGACGAATTTCTCAATAAATTTAGGAAAAACTCTTACAACACGTGACCTTTTAATAATAAATGTCACGTATAAAATATCATATAAACTAAAAAAAAAATTCTATTATTTTTAAAATATTTGGGGTAAACGACTTTTATTAAACTTTTCAATTTTTGATTCGTAAATATATTTTCTACTTAATTATATTAGCTAAAAGAAAGTAATGCAGAATTTTAAACGATTTTTAAATTGTTATAATCAAAATTTTTAAAAACTGAAAAACAATTCTTGTAAACATTCATTATTCATCAAAATGTTTTTTTTTTCTTAAGACAATAGTGTCTTTAATATATCGTGTTTATAAAAGCAATTAAAACTTTTTATAATTAAATAACGTCATAGTTTAATTGCATTTTTTAGTTTACAATTCGGAGCAGATTTTCGGTAACTGGTGCTCCTGTTTAAAAACAAAATTGAATGATTTACATTCTCCAAGGAGTCCTACTTTTAACTAATAAAAAATTTTTGGAATGAAAATTTAATTTCTCAAAATTTCATGAAATTAAGTGGCGGTAGCCAATGTAAAAAAATTATATCTTTTACCAACATTTCCTAAAACATTTTTTAAGTTTAAAAAGTAATTTCGTTTCTATGTGAATAAGTTCTGAAAGGTTCATTAAAATCTGATAATTATTTGATTTTTACAAGATTTCCAAATCGGTGTGTTTTTCAGTGGAAAAAAGCGCAAAAGCACTAATTATAATTCTTACGTCAACCGCTAACATAATAAAGACAAGTTGTTTTTTAACCAAAATTTCAATATGCTAAAAATGATAAAAAAATTTAATAAAATAACAAAAAAATACTTTAGTCTTTCCTCTTAATAATAACAAACATTTTGACGATAAAACTTTGTTTTTATTAAGTTTGGGGCCTTTTTCTTCATGCTATGTAGTTTTTCAGCGAAAAACTGGAGGTACCTACCGAAAACCAAAAGTGCATTGGAAAGAGTTCTGAAGATGAAGACAATACTTGTGGCAAAAGAAATGTTTTTATACTTATGTTCACCCAATACAAGTCTCAAGAGACACTTAAGCTAGTGAGTTACTGTGTGGGTATTGTACGAGAAGTTAAGAAACGCAGTTCATGAGGTTACGGAGGAAAGACGATCGTTAATCCTAGACTTGAAAATTGTGATAGAGAAAACATCTTGCCGGGAGTTTGTTGCACAAAAATAGCAGTTCTTGGGAAGATGCTGTCCAATTGGACTCATGTCTTACTAATGGAATACGAGGGGAATGAAAATCATTAATCTTTACGTATGAGGCATGATGGATGCGAACTGCAAATGTCAGGACTGGTGGAAACAAGGAATATAGCACTTCCAATGGAAATTGCGATAGAGTTTAAACGGGCTTGCGAAAAAAGGGCTTATACTGTTGAAAATAATTCACCACCTACAAAACGACATAGACGCTTTTGAACTCAAGACAGGCAAATGAGGGTTTGGCACCTCCAGCTCAGATATGGCGGCAATATTCCATTTTTGGTCTAATCTGACTCTTGTAATGATAATGGTTCTCAGGAAGGATATTGAGAATATCATGAAGTAAGCATGTGAGTAACGGCCCAACATTAAGGAAAATGGAAAAAAGGACATTTTCACTTTGAATCAGAAAGTGTGAGTTGAAATTTCTAGGGCACTTAATAAAGAAAGGGGGAATTTCACACTCACAGAATATATTAAAGGCAAAAAGTAAAGAGGAAATCGGTAACGTACCTAATGAGTTTATGTAAATGGTTAACAGAACAGCGATTAGGAGTGATAGTAAAAAGACAAACAAGTGCTACAAATGATTTTAAATTGTGGAGAGCCATGATCATCCATGTCCTGAAAGGACTAGATTCCTAGAGAAAGATGAATAAAATATTTTTTCTACTTATCTTTTAACACAAAAAATGGGAAATTGTTTCTTAGGTTATTGGCAAAACAAGCATTTTAAAATCTTCCAAAATTGTGGACATCCTTCACTTGAGACTGATTCAGAGAATACGTCTTTCTGATGGCAAATCCGCGCTCTTACCATCTACCAAAGTGAGGGGTGATCACACAGGGACGGGAACAAATATTTCGGATAAGGTTGGGGCTTAGCTTCAGGAAGAGACAGATGAAATTTCTAGGGCACATGATGAGGTTATGGCGGACTTCACCACATTAAGTTAACTTTAGATTAGGAAACAGGGCTGACGCAGAAAAGGATAATCAAAAGACATTGTTACACATAAAATATGTATTTAACAAGATGTACAATATCAAACAACGATGTGAAAGAAAGCATGAATTTAAGTAAGAAAAGGTTGAATAAAGCAAGAGTTGTCTCTCTTTAACTGTTATTTTAGTATTCCAAAGATCACTTGAAGAATGTTTATGAGAGTTTCTTGTAATAAAAGTTCTTGAAAGAATTGCTGTGTAGGAAAAGATTATGTGAGTATATACAAGGTATGTTCAGCATGTGAGTGGTGTGTGTGAGTGAGAAGGTTCGCGCATGGTTTCAACTGTCGTGGATTCGTCTGCGCGGGAAGAATTATCCTTCACGTGCAGGCAATCTGATTGGTTAGCATAGGCCAATTAACGAACAAGCTTTGGGGAGATTTAAGAAAGCTTCTGTGATCCGATTCTCCCAAAAGTGCACAAAACTGACTGCATGAAAATAGAGCGATTACAAAATTGTCGCATTGCTGCGATTTGTAAATTGTCTATAATAACGTAGTGGTGATTAATTAACCAATGAATGCTTGGTGTTGTATGTGATTTGTATTTTTGTATGTATGTACGTATGTGCGTAATAGATCGGCACAAGGTTAGACGGCTTGGAAAATTTGATACTCACAAGACATATTGAAGGAAACAAGAACAGAGGAAAACAGCGTATAACATACTTAGTGAGCTTGAGTAAAACAGAACAAGGTTTAGGAGAAATAATAAAAAAAATTAAATTTATTAAGAGCTACGATAGACAGGAAATTGTGGAGAGTCAGGATCACTAAGTCCTGAAGGGACACCGCGCATAAAAAAAAACAAATGCCCTTACAGTTTTCCTTATACTTTTTTATGAGTAATTAATAATGACAATTTTACAAGAACACACATGTGGGAAAAAACACAAAATTAGTCTGAAAGAGCCTGAGGTGAGTCAAAAAAATTATCAAAACATTCAGTGAAATATCATCAAATTGTTACCATTTTAATTACCGATTTTATTCTGAGGAGTTATTTGCCGACGGAACAATTACTTCTTAAATTTAAAAACAAGAAAAATGCTATCACTCTTGTGCTTGAGTAATCGAACATGCTATGAAATACTTTCCGGAGAAATCCAATGAACGTCGACATTCTCAAATGTAAACACTGCACAGTACATTGCTTTGTCAGTTGACTGTAAAATATGTGGGCGTGGTTTTATTGCAGTGACGTTGAAGACACTTGTATACGTCACAAAGACGCCGCAGTTCATAGTTAATTAAGTGATACTGTTACTGATTCCATTTTCAATTAATTTTTCATTTGTAATTCTCACGTAATAATAGGAAAAAAAATGTGGAAACAAAACTAAATCGTTAGAATTGTTTCGCTCTTGTTACAAGTGATTTTCATGGATTTATTGATGCCTTTTTTTTATTTTGAATCTCGTTTCTTCAGGACAATATTTCAAAAGTCACAGTTCATATTTAAAGGTTAATCATTACCCCAAGAACAATATATCAGGAAATGTAATGGTTCCTTTTACACAGATTTCTGTTTCAACTTTATTTCATTCTAAATGACTTTAAGGATGTGCGGGTGGCGTAATGGATATACGGTATGAGAAATCAGGAAGTCGTGATCGAATTCCAGTCGAGTTCATTGCATTTACTGACGCTCAAATACCCTTGGGAAAGACGTATAAATCTGTCTCTTCTCGACAACTATATTTATTGATTTTATTTATCACAACTCTAGGTCGATGCCCTCTTCATTGTACTTTTTTATTTTATTAGTAGTTTTATTCCATCTTATTTTTGTTGCTTTTTATCGCAATAAAGACAGTTGTGCGCCATGCGTGATACACGCTTAGGCGATCATGTGTCTTTCGATACATGACTGACGAAATGGCAACCGCAGTAAGGTGCATTTCCTTCTGCAGTAGGCCAGTTACCATCCAAGGCTATAGAACCCGGTAACCCGGTCTGTTAATGGATTGAACTGGAATTTGAACTCAATCCGAGCCGCTATCCATTACTCCACCGTGGCTCCCTCAATACACACGTTTTTATTTCTGTTATTTTAATCCTAATTTTACTCCATCTGGTTTTTCTTGCTTTTTTATCACAAACCTTTATGTCAGTAAATTGTCCATTATTATTATTATTATTATTATTATTATTATTAATATTAATATTTCCTGAGATTTCTGTTGTATACACATTTCCTTCGGGGACCCAGCCACATACCTAGGGTCAGAAATGGCTTCATGACATTTTCCATTGATCAAAAAAAACCCTAAGATCACACACATTTTACATAGAAAAAGCTCTTCGTAATGTGTGCGCTGTACTTGTTAGTTCAATTTTTTTGTAATTCTTTAAGGCAATCCCCTTCAAGGTGACTATCGGAATCTATCAATCATTCCTAGGGCTCCAACTATAACTGGAATTATTGATGTCGTCATGTGATTCATTTTTTTCAAAATTGGATAAGACATCGGCCTCCTAAAACTCTTGGTACATACAGCATATCAACATCTGATTTCGGCTGGTGCATCCTCATTTGGGTAAGCATTTTTCTGGTCTTGACATCCAATCTTTTAATGTCATTCGACTTCCATTTAATAATGTTAAAGCTATGTTACTACGGGGATAGTTAAGGTGTTGATAGCTATTATTTTATTGGCGACATTTACTTCGATTCTAGTATCAAAGACACTCTCCTATAATATTTTTTCATGTCTTTTTCTTCACAATTGTATGTTGTGTTCCGTCTCCTTCATTAATTTCTAAGTATTTGTATGTACCATCTTGGTCGAGTTCCTTGATTTTGTTGTTGATATCAAGGTTTAAATCTGTAGTTTTCGTTAGTTTACAGCCTTTGAGGATGGCTTTGGCACATTTATCGATTCTGAACTCTATCCTAATATATTCATTGAAGGTTTTGACAATGGTGAGAAGGTTTTTCTGCGGGTTGTCAGCCTTGGCAGACGTTTTAAGGTGCAAGGCAGAAGAGTAATGGTGACAACGAATCTCTTTGGAAGATCCTGCTTTTCGTGAAGATTGGTCTCTGTGTTAATGATCCGTTTAATATGGTTTACATTTAGTGTAGTCTCCCAATTTTTCATACTATCCGTTATAAAGTTGACCCTTGTGGGGCATACTCTGTGTATTTTTAGGTTCTTCTTATTCCATGGGTGTGAAACACTGTCGAACGTCTTTCTGTAGTTGATCCATGCTGTCAATAAGTTTCTTTTCTTTGTTTTCACTTCTTCCAATATTAGTTGGTCCTAGCATCCGTAACTTCCTCTTTTACATGCCTTCTGTTCTGCTGGAAGTTAATTGTTTTTCTCAAGGATATTGTATGTCCTCTCGATTATGATAGAAGTGAGGATCTTGGACATTGTTGGTAGGCAGGTGATGGGCCTATAGTTCTTCGGGTTCTGTGTCTCTTCTGTTTTTTGGGAGGAGGTATGTCACTCCCTATATGAGCCATTTGGGGTATTTTTCTGGGTTTATGATTATATCTTTGTATACCGGTGCGAGGTCTTAGTGGGTGCTAGATAGGCTTTTTCTTGAATATGTAATATACTAGATAGTTTTGGGAGAGTTTTTTATCCCAAAATTGGCTATATGATCTATTCTTGTTGCTTTCTAGTTTTGAGTTTTGCAGATGGCGGTGGTTGTTTCAGTAATATTGATATCCGTCCATTTTTGGCACTCTATATGTGTGTGTTGTTCCTGTTGCTGCTTGATCAGTGTAGCTTCTTCATTGTGCATTTTGCAGTTTTCCAACATCTTACACCAGAACTCCTCGACATCCTGGATATTAGGCGACTCATTTATCTCTATTTTATTTTTTCAAAGTTTTCGATATAGTTTATGGTCTATTCTTTGAGGATCTTATTTTGCCAGGAGAATCTGTTTCTTTTTTCATAACGATTGCTGCTCTGTGCCTTCACTTGAATTTGCTGTTTCAGATTCTCTCTAACTTTTGCTACGTCAGTCTTATCCTTCATGTCAAGACTTCGTTTCAGTTGTCTCCTTTTTCTTTCTTTCAATTTGGAGCTGTTGTCTACTTCATTTAGAAGTGACAATTACCCTCGTAGTTTATTTATTTTGGTTTCTTTCCAAGCTAAAGGTTTTCTTCTTCGTTTACGTTGTTTTTACTTTTTACCTATTGTTTTTGCAATCGTTGCCGTGGCTGCGTATATAAGATGATTCATTTCTGTCAGGTTCATCGGTATTTCCATTTCATCCCTCCTTTTTCTAATTGCTTGGTTGGCAAGGTTGATGGTTCCCTTCACTTGACGGTTCTTTCTTACTTTTGGAATTGCCGACATTTCCTCGAAAGACATTTCCTTTACATTCTTTCATTTATATCGAATGTTTATTGTCATCTGTTTCTCTTTCATATTCGTCATTATCTTTTTCTATTTTCTTGTGTACCTCAGAGGGATTATTAGAATTGTTTTCTATTTTTTCCTCTGCATGTATTTCATCTGGGTTATTGGCTTTTAGTCCCTCGATGTTAACGATTAGTCTATTTTTGATGTTTTCTCGGATACTTTCGAGTTCTATATAAGGTATTCTTATTTCCTGATAATGTCATGTCTGACATCGATTAGCTTGTTGGCATCGATGTTTAATCTCTTTGAGGGATGTTTTTCTCACCAGATATTATAGGGGGCTTTGGTCGTTGCCAGATTAACCGTAGTGGTGTAAAAGGCTATCATTACATCAATATACACTTCCTTAGACTATTTATTCATTGTTCTTTTTGTGGGGCTGTCCTAGATTTGGTTTTCCTCTAGTTTTCGTTGGGTAGAGTTCCAGTTGAAGACTTTTCGATCCCAGTCTGGTTCCTCAATGAAGATCACGATCCTTCTTGGCTCACGTGAAGACTGATGCGATTTTCGTTGTGTCAGCATTATAGTTAGTTCGTATTTAGCCATACGTGGGGGCTGGCTCGTGGGCACCAGAACATATCCATATCATGGTTGGCCATCACGTTCAGTGAGCCAGGCCTCCTCCTCCTATTTCCTTTTTTTACTATTGCCATGAATAACAACAGTAGTAAAATCTTGAAGCATCTACTGGTTGCTTTGGTACACATCAGTGATGTTTCTAGCCGAAGTTCATTAGGGGTTTCTGGTTATATATATATATATATATATATATATATATATATATATATATATACTTTCCTTTTTCTCCTTTTTATCTTGTCTTTTTCATTATGTCTACCATTCTTTCTCCCTTTTTTCTCTTGCACTTGGTTTTACCTTCTTGCTTGACAATGGCCCAGTGGATAAAGACGTTGGTTGGATCTGATGACTAGACCCAAAGAGTTGTGAGTTCAGTACCAGGCCACAGAAGTGGTGAACCAAACTTGAAGAGTTGAGCTAAACGGAAATAACTAATAACATCCGGAAGAGGCATGGTACGTGGAACTATAACAACCTACCCCCGGTAAACGAAATAAAGGATTCGGTTCGAAATTTCAATCACCTGAAGAAGGCCAGAGCGTACAACGGCCGATACGTTGTGAATATGGCAATGAAGATGATAATAACAGTCCAAATAACGTTAATAATGCAAGTAATCATAATACCTCATCTCTAGATATAGACAGATATTTAAGAATACGAGTTGTTTATACAGTGAATATTTTTATTTCAACTTTCTTCAGACAAACAATTTTATTATGATTGTTATTATTATTATTGTTGTTGGTGGTGGTGTTACTGTTGTTGTTGTTGCTGCTGTTGCTGTTCTTATTGTTCTTATTATTGTGCAAATATTTCGAGCATAAAAAGATTTCCAGCTCTATATTTAGCTTTTATTTTTCCAAAATGAATACGGTGAACTTTTACTGGTAGATAAATATTCTTGCTAGTTTTAGCACTTCTTATTTTTTCTTTTATTTTTTATCAGTAACACTCTTAGTTAATGCAGTCATCTTTTATTGCCACTCGTACGCCATCTGATTATTGTTGCTTTTCAACGCAATATTCTGCGTCGATAAACTCTTCGCTCGCTAGATCAAGTAGAATCTATAGGAAGTAAAAATTAAATAAAAGCTTAGCGCCACATATTGTGTGTTCAATCAATTAAATCTTAATGAAATAATTGGATCCTTGTGCAGAATTAAGTATGAATAGAATTAACGAAACTATTTGTCTCGTTATAATTTAATGGATTTTTTAAGGGTTTCATTAATTCGCTTACAGATATTCTTGCCAAATGTATTTTTAGCATCATTTTCTCATGTTCTTTCTTCAGTTCAAATTTTTTCGCTCTTTCTCTCTCTCTCTCTCTCTCTCTTCCACTTTCTCTAATTTTCTTCCTCTCTTTATCTATCTATCTCTCTATCTATCGATATTTATCTATCTATCGATCTATCTATCGCTATCAGTCTATCTATCTCTCAATGTCTATCTATATCCCTCTATCTCCCTATCTCTCACTTTCTATCTATCTATCTATCTATCTCTATCTAGCTATCTATCTCACTATCTATCTATTTCTCTATCACTCTATATCTCTCTCTATCTATCTCAATCTATCTCTCCCCCCCTCTCTCGCTCTCTCTCTCTATATATATACGATATATATCTATATACGATATATATATATATATATATATATATATATCGTAATATATATATATTGTAAAAAAATTACGATATATATATGTGTGTATATATATATATATATATATATATATATATATATATATATATATATATATATATCGTAAAATGTTTCTAGCCTAGGTTCATTATACTTTCCGTTTTCTCCTTTTTATCATGTCTTCTTCATTATCTCTTCCATTCTTTCTCCCTTTTTTTCTTTCATTTCATAACTTCTTCCTTTATTTTTCTTTTCAGTTTCTTTCAATCTGTCTCTCCTTTCTCTTTACTTCCTTCCCTTGTATCTTTTTGCTTTCCCTCTTCTTTCTCTTTTTTATTCTATCCTTACCCTCTCCTTCGTTTTCCTTTTTCTGTCTCTCTCGATTTCTTGTTTCCTCTTCTCTTTTTTCCTTCCGTCTCTCTCTCTCTCTCTCTCTTGCCCTTTCTTTTAGCTTTTCTCTTTATGTCTGTTTTCTAACTTTTTCTTTCTCCCATTCTTTCTCTCTTTATATCACTCTTTTTCTCTTCCTCGCTCTTTTTATCCCCACTATCATACCATAAACGTAGACTCAGCATAAAACTCTTTTATCGATTTGTGAACATCGTCATGACTGAGATACGTCTACACTATTTTTTTCTTTTTCCTCTTTGACATAAAAACATTTAGAGATTTTTTTTTTCTGTCCAGTACGAATTGTTGTATTAAAAGCCAGTCGAATTATGATAGAAAAACTCTGTCAGAATCCATTTTAGCGAAAGATAAAATTTTTAAATTCTTTTCTATTTTTTTTAATTCCACTAAAAAAAAAATCCCAGCTTTTATTTGAAGTGACTTTTATTCGCTTGTGAAACTGTCTGTCACTTTCTCCGAATTAATGTAAGATTTTTTACGTTTATACATGTCCGTTTTACGTTTATACATGCTCCAATATGTGCATATACATACATACATACATTATATATATATATATATATATATATATATATATATAATGTGTGTACTTGCACTAAAGCCCTTAGGAATTGACTTTGCTACTCTCTGTATCGTCATCAGATTTCGTGACAAATTATCTCGTTACTGGCATGTAACATTTGACGGAAAACAAAATTGGTCTGTAAGTACGTGGATTGACTGCCCTGTTTTGTTTTTTTTAATTTCACCCCCAAACACGGTAACAAAGCCACTAAGACGCAACTAGTTACTGAGCGTAAGAGTAGATGAGAAAAAGAAAACATTCAGGAGAGAGAACAATAAAAGTACCGAAGAAAACGGAAGATAACGATTGACATTGCATTTAAGTTTTTGAAGATCAAAGTTTAATGGAAAGCAAGAAGCCAGAAGGAAATTCCACCAGAGAGAAGTGCGAGGGAATAAACATTCAACATAGACCCTACGGTTACATCTAACCATTTTAACTGTAATTTGATGTATCCCTGTCGCCAATGTAGTTGTACGTTTAAATTCATAAAGTCCTCTCTCACTCTCTCTCTCTTTCTCAATTTATTTTTTCAGATAGTAATAAATTCAAGAATGCTATTATACTCATTGTCAAATTTGACAGAGACTATGTACGATGCGTTAGTAAATTTTACGTATTTCCAGGCTATAAATTACGTATGAGATTTTCCTGGGTATGACATTAAACAGCATCCGGCAGCAAGGACTCTGATCGGGATATTTTGAGGAGCGTGGAACCACCTCTTATTTACTGTTAGTCCCAGGCCCACCATGACTCAGGGTCGTAGCACCTGTTAGACTCACTACTATGGGCAAGTATTTAACCCCCAAACTGGTGTTAAAACACAATGAAAGTATAAAAATAACAGCAATACATTTCTGTAAAAAAAATTTTTAAAAAGCAAAAATACTACCAGCGATGCATTTTTTTAAAATAGTACCAGCAATAAGTTTTTGCACAAAAAATATTACAGCACTAATATCCTTGGAAATTTTATTAATACAGCTCATCTTCTTTACCCCTCACATAAGGGTTAAATAGCAGAATAGACTGAGCTCCCGAGCCGTGGGCGAAACCCAGTCTAAGAGAAGGATTGCTCTGAATTCATGACCGTGGATAAAGCATCTAAAAATAATTCTCGCCCTGGGTATGTCGATAAACTACATCCCTCAGCAGGGCCTCTGTTCGGAAGGTTTTATAATTCCCTGGTGTTCCTGCTATATGCAAATGGTTGGTCGCCGAACTGGAGTCAGAGTAATATGAAAATGTAAAAATAGGTTTTAATACCAGAAATACTTTAAAAAAAAATTATTACGAACAATAAATTTGAGGAAACAATTCTTACCATTTAAAAAATAAAATATTGCCAGTAATACATTTTTTTGGAAAAAAAATTACCAGCTGTACGTTTTTGAAAAAATATTAGCAGAAATAAATTTTTGAAGGAAAAAAATATTACCAGTAATTCAGTTTTGGAAAGAAAGAAATATTACCAGCAATAAAAATTCCTTGTACCACGGTGATAGTCCAAGGTAGAACCAATAAAGAAGAACTCGAACACGGATATGGAATAACACAGACATATTGCAAACAGGAATATATACAGAGAAGTAGAAAGTGTTAGTACGAACAATCAGGTTTAGTATGGAGAACAATGTAGTCTCGACCAGTATCACTATTCCAATGTCTTGTAGTAATTGTCTGAACACGACTCTGTTTCGGACTGCCTCTGACTCGACTGACTGACTCGCTTGCTCTGACTGACTGACAGACTCCTGACGGATCTCATTCCAGACTTCAGACTGAACAGTATTTAGTCACCGCCCCCATGAGGGCATCATGTTGCACAAGGCCGGTTTAACGTGGGATCTCCGAGCCCGTGGACTCTGCCAAAAATATGCCCTTTGAACCCGTATAAACGGGTTCAGGGTCGGTTTATCTCCCCAAAAGAGACTCCGCCCTTCGGCGTAGCCTCGTTCGGGTTCCTCCCCGCCCAAAGGCAGAGAGTTCAACCGATCAGCCAGTCAGCCGGTCGTCCGACTTCAGACTGAACGGCATTTAGTCACACCCCACCCCACGAGGGCATCATGTGGCACAAGGCCGGTTTAACGTGGGATCTCCGAGCCCGTGGGATCTCCGACTCCGTGGGATCTCCGAGCCCGTGGGCTCGGCCAAAACTATGCCCTTTGAACCCGTATAAACCCGTATACTTCAGACAGAACTCCCTGCTTCCTTTTGAGGCGCAGTATTTATTACGTATGGAATAGTGCATTATGTTATTATGGGTAAGGTCCCGTAACAATAACCCATTGAGGTTGATATGCCGTAAAAAAATAACTAGTTATGTGCTATGCGTGATACACGCTTAGATAATCATGTATCTTTCGATACATGACAGAGTAGGAGGATTTTTTCCCACTGCGGTAGACCAGTTGCCATCCAAGTCTATAGAACCCGTAAAACAAAACAAACCATACCAAATCTGAACATAATTCCCCTGTCTTTCCTAAGAAGTCCTGGCAATTCACAGATCACTAAAGAGAATAAACTAACTGTAATCGTCTTCGTTCTAAAGTTGAATAGCATTAAAATAATATTAATATATACTAATGATTGCATTCTAAATGTACACCAAGCATAACAGTGGTTTCCTTTAAAGGGGCGCGAAGATCAGAACCTTTCCCAAATCACATTTTTTTTATCAAGACTCTCGAATGCACAGGCTGGTAGACATAAATGTACGCGGTTTAAAAAACATGAACGTCTACTGAAAAACGTTGATCCACTAAATATGCTTTTAAAGTGATAAGAAATTGTGTTGGATAATATATAAGATCTATTAATTACTTGGAAATTACTTTGTTTAATTTCGGGTACGAAAATAAAAGCAGATATGGGCTTTGAAAGGTCTGAACAAGAGATGTGTATTTCTTAAATAGGTAACTGAACTTTACTTGACTATGAAAGTCTTCTGTAGCTGAGCTGTCTAAAAATATGCTGGAAATTAACGGTAGTTTTCCCCTACAAAGGAAACACAGGTTCAAACCCATCCGAAAGACATTTTTTAAATTAAGATTCTCGAATGACCAGTAGATGTAGATTTACACTGTTAAAAGATCAGAGATGTCTACACAAATACAAGTAAAATAAAAACAAATCATTTAATACACATTATGCCACAATTACTGCTAAAGACGCTTAGAGTTGCCTCACGTTTGCAAGACAATAAAAGACCCTAGCAGAAGTAAAAAGCCAAATCCACGCTGCACATATTTGAGAATGGATCAAGCGATGGCATTACTCTACATCGAGTCGCAGCCACTATCATGGGTACGAGTGCTTGTATATATTTATATTCATGCCTCTACGTATAGGACGAGTGCTTGTATATATTTATATTCATGCCTCTCCGTATAGGACGAGTGCTTGTATATATTTATATTCATGCCTCTACGTATAGGACGAGTGCTTGTATATATTTATATTCATCCCTCTACGTATAGGACGAGTGCTTGTATATATTTATATTCATGCCTCCACGTATAGGACGAGTGCTGAAAAGTTATCGGCCCAAACAACACACCATTTGAAAAAAATATATTTAATGTTCGGTCAAATTATGCGAATTAGATTGGGCAAAGAAATTTTCGGCATCCCCTCATATCCCAATATGTTGTTGTTTTTATAAATCTTATATTTTAAAAATCTAAATATCCATGTCTAAATTTTAAATAAAAGTTTAGCCCACAACTCCAGTTTTGACTCAGGAAATTCTTTGAAAATATTTGCTCGAAGCAATGAAGACAGAAGATGAAAATCTTTTTTCTTTTTTACATGTATATTGATTTTTTCTTTTCTTTTTTTCTTTTCTTTTCTTTTTTCTTTTCTTTTCTTTTTTCTTTTTTTTACTTTCCTTTCCTTTTTCTTTTCTTTTGTGTATCTTTTTTTTCTTTTTTGGTGCTTTTCTTTGTTGAGCTTTTTTTTTTTTTAGGCATAACTTCATATTTTTTCAGCCCAAAGCTTAAGTTTACATTGTCGCCAATAAAAATATTTTTCCCCAAAAGAAATATTTGATACCAAATATAAGAAAGCTTTTAGGTCTGCGCCATTCCCAAACTTGAGTAAAAAAAAAAAAGTTATTAGTCATTTTCTTTTTAATTGCTCCGAAACTTTGCCAGTCATTCTCTTCAAATACTGTCGATGTCGTTTGTTTTACCAACAAGACATTTTTATGACGCTGCTTCAGATTTCAAGTCAAGTGATTTTCCTGGAGTCTGACAAATCCATATTTTCGAAAAAGAAACATTAAGTTTTTAGTCTTTTACTCAACTCTGAATGCGTCACATTTCTTCACCAACTAGTCAACTTTCAAACTCCACGGTTTGGTTGCTTTTGTTTACAGGTATATCAAGCCTTATTGGCATCTCCCCACCTAAAACGACAACTATTTTATTTGTGTACAGTTCGTTTAGGAAACATCAGAAATCCAATAAAAATACTTCACGCTTGTATGTCAATAACATTGTCATCATCAAAAGTTGAATTCACGCGCCTTTGGTTATATCATGAAACAACTTTCTTGTCAAGAAGGCTTCGGACGAGTGAAGTTTTATTTGTCTATAGTTCAACGTTTCAGACGAGCTACACTATAGATTAACAATGGCAGCAACAGCTTTTTGCTGAGCAAGTAAGTTAGTTATGGGAGAGTAATTTACTCAAGTACTTACTCATCCATTTTTCTCTCTTCTAAACACTATGAAATGATAAATGTTTCATCAATATATTTGGGAGACGTTTTGGGAGGGTTTTTTTTTCATTAGGATATTTTTTCAATAAGAGGAAAAGAATATAAATCTCAGTCTAAATTCAAACACGGTTCGCCAATTCCGGTTTTCCTGCTAATAAACGTTACACCACCCAGTACCTCTACACCCATGAACATACACACACATGTTCTAACAAAAGGTCATATTAGGTAGGAATTGATAGGTTTACTTACTGGCTGTGATAATTAATTCTTCAATAAAATTTCCCGAATATTCAGGCCGGTAGACGAAAATAAATAAATATACTGATTAATAAATAAACGGGGCGTCTACTCAAATACAGGTATCCACTAAAAATAAGGTTCACCATTATTTGCAGTTAGCTGATACCTGAGTAAAATTCCGCAGGTTTTAATGTGGGGAAAATTGCGACGAACTCTTGAATCCGGTCTTCATTAAATAGTTTTTTTTTTCTTCAAAGAAATTTCCAGTAATCAAAAAAGTTTTGTTTCAATTTCAGGTGAATATGGCAGGTCGAATAGAAGAGAACAACCAATCCATTATTTTTTCTTGTGTTATTCTTGCTGTACGCGCTAAAAGTGTCTACGAAAAATAACGTTTAAATTATATATATATGTGTGTGTGTGTGTGTGTGCATTAATTAGTACATATACGCGTACGTACGTTTTGCCATGCGACTATAGTTTCGCTGGGTGGTGTTCCCAGTTCATCGGGCACGGGGTCTATGTGAACATGTTTTTTACTGCTTATCAACCCTATGTGAACATAGATCCCATGCCTGGTGAACTGGGAACACCACCCAGCAAAACTATAATCGCACGCCAAAAACGTACGTACGCGTATATGTACTAATTAATACATATCTTTGCTCTGTATAACCGCATTGAGAACTATTACGTTTACACCTCATGCATAAATTTAACGATTATTTATTTGCTCGCCTGCGTATGCACACTATCACACGCGTACACGCTTGTTTATATTTAGCCGTTACATTTATCCACTATATATATATATATATATATATATATATATATATATATATTAAAATATTAAAAATTAAAATATTAAAAAACTAAAATCTTCAGACACACTGGGTTGTATTATAATAAATATTCTTTCATTTTTATTATTATTTCATTTAGATTCCTCGACTAGTTTCGGCCAACATGGCCATCATCAAGAGAAAAAAATATTCTGCTTGCTGGTAGCAATGAACTGCAAAAATGAATGTCTTGATGGAGAAAATGAACTTTTGTCAGTAGTTTTCATTTGTTTTTTTTTATTTCTTTGACATGAATTTCGGTCAATCCTTGTGTTGATCAAACAGACTCTTTTAAGTTATTTAAGATAAGAGCTGGATGGATCCATGCTGCTCTGAATTCCCTTGGTCATTTTGATAGCTTTTTTGGTTCCTGGAAAGGGGATGTGTCTATATATATGATAAAGATGTCGGATAAATCTTTGTGATTCGTATCTCTGGATTTCAGATAAAACTAAGAAAGCAGAAAAGTGGGCTGATCGAAAAATTTTAATTAAAGCAACAGGACACTAACTGTCAGAATAATTCGTGAAATAATGAAAATCAGTCAAAACTTTAAACAATACTCGAAAACTTAAAGAATCTATCTATCTATATATATATATATATATATATATATATATATATATATATAGAGAGAGAGAGAGAGAGAGAGAGAGAGTTTATCGAAAGCAACAAATAATTGAGTGTTCAATGTTGTTAGACCAATTAAACCTCTTCTTTGTACATTTATTCTTGTTTAAACAACATTCTTTTCTGCCCAACCAAGTGTATTGCATAAGAAAAAAAAAGGAAGCCTTTTACTTCTTGGAAAAATGAAAATGACAACTGGTTACTAAAGTATCAACAGGACCAATCTATTTTAGTAGCAAGGTACGCAATATATATTTGTTAACAAAAAAGAAAATACGACTTAACCCTATCCAAGGCGGTGACAGGGTGATTATTTGCCCATGCACAACTTTTAATTGATTCTGCTCGTCTTGTTGAATAACTTGTTTTTACTGCTTATCAACCTTTTACGGGTTATCTAAAACCAAAAATATTTTTAGATCGTAAAAATTTTTTGAAGATAATAATAATAATTTACTGATCAAATTCTTACTAATTAACCAATAGCTAATAGTGTACGAGACGAATTCATATCCTTTCCCAAGCGTATTTGCTCGTAAGAATCGGAGAGGCGAATTCCAGTTCCCGTCGTGTTGTTTATATTAAAGAACACGACTAAGATTGGAACTAAGCTCTCCGATTCCAAATACCGAACAGTTAACCTTTACACCATCCGTACATTCAAGCTTACACCAACATCCGTACACCCAAGCTTACAGCAACTGGTATTCCCAATCTAAGTACTGTCCAGGATCGACGTTGCCTAACTTCGGTGATCGTAGCTCTTTTTGCAGTTGAGATACTGATTTGAGATTTCAAGTCACTTAAAAACTGTTAAGAAATTTATAGGGTACATAATGAGGAAAGTGGGCTTAAAGAATTTGACACTCAGGGGACAGATTGAAAACAAGAATCACATAGAATAACCTGCCTAATGAGTTTAGCATAAAGATCAAATTTACTAAGATCTAACAAAAGATAGGAAGTTGTGGAGATCTATAATCGCCAATGTCCTGAAGGTACACGGCACATGGAAGAAGATCCTCTTTTCATTTCTGCCGATGTCTTTTCAACCTTCCTCGTATTGACTGCAGTGTCTGAAGTTTTGAGATGAAGAATTATCATTGGTCTATAAAATATTTGAACTAGTATTCTTATTGTTTATATCTTTGACGAGTGTCAGGAACATACCAAATATATTTCGAATAATTCTTCGTATACTCGGTGTTGTTAATAAAACCTTTTAACCAACCCATTCTCTGATCACCATCAGGTATAGACCGTGTGAAAACACAGTAAAGAGGACTAGTGATTACCAAGACCCGCCTTGTTACGTCTACAGAGATAAATCAACCACATTCCCTATGTATTTCTTTGGTAAGAAAGGCGTCACTTTGTAAAAGAGACTCACACATAGTTGCTACTCCGAACACTACAATCTTAACCTCTTCAAGCTTCTTGTCTATCTTTCATGTGCTCATAATATTAATTTCCTACTTCCTCCTTTATTCAGACACTTCATACAGTAACCCTAGCTTGAGTGGTTCTTGGGCTTTCTACTAGGTGACATTTAGTAAAAAGAAAAATGAACGGATTAATTACAAAGGCTAGAATCTGAAGGAGGAAGACTGAAAGGTGGTAGAGATGCTGTTCAATTTTAAAGTGTCATCGGCATCATCCCCTTGCCTTGTAATCATAGGGCGGATCCGAATGTAGAAGCCACACTAACTCTTTTCCACAACAGTCTATTAATGGCAGCCATCAGCAATTCTGGTACAGTCATACCTGTCCATTGTTTGACAATGTCCAACGAGTTTTTGCATTGGCGTCCTCTACTACGTCCACCTTCAACAATGCCTTGCACAGGCTGTCGTGCCTTGTAATGTGTCCAAACCACGCCATTTTTCTTCGTTTGACAATGACGAGAAGTTTCTCGTGTCCCACAAAACTTTCAACCCTTTTCCGCTTTAACTGTTTTTTTGTTCCCAATATAAAATGCTAAGAAGTCTTTTCATGCTTTTGTTCTTAAACACTTGGATCCTTCACTATGAATCAGCCAACAGTGTCCACGTTTCACATCCTTATGGGAGAATGGAGACTACCAGCGATTTGTACGCTCTGTATTTTGTTTGAAAGCTGATTTTGCTCCTCTATATTCTTGTCAGTTTGACCATCACTGCCATGGCTGCGGCAATACTTGTCATAAAATATCATAAAACTCCAAATAATAGCTTTATTTTTGTTAACTTTGCAAGATTATTTTACCTATTATCTTTCATTTAAAATTTCCGTTGAAGCTTGAACGAGTGACGTCATCTTGACTTTTGATGACGTCATCACTTGCACGTTTTTTAGTATGAATTTTATATTTGCTTGTATTTTTTTATTTATTTTAGAGACTTCTTATTGAAATGTTATTTATAGCAGAATTAATCTTGTTTTAACAGCCACGCTAGACCTTCACAAGTTATTGTAGATAGAAAAACCATCAAGTAAACAGTTACATGTACCTCGTAAAGAGATGGTGACCTATTTCCGCATATCAGAAGAAGGACTGTGCTTGGCTGGGCGGCTTTTGGAAAAGTCTATAGCATCAGGAGAAGTCACCAAAAAAAGTTGTTTAATTTTTTACCAGTGATGACTCCTTGAAGTGAGACATGGATACTCGACACCACCACTACAGTGTCCCAACGTAAAATGGAGCGAATCGTGCTCGGCATCACCTCAAAGTGACAGATTCGACAGTAGATTAGAGTGACCATCAAGAAGGACAAGCATAGATCGGCAGGCTACGTCTTTCTTCTAGGAAACAACAGATGGACTATTAGAGCGACAGACCGGACAACAAAGGCAGGAGCAAATAATTAGAGCAACCAAAAACAAGATGGACTGATGATCTTACACTCAGTCCCTTGGCTTTACATGGCCCAGTATGTCCAGAGATAGAAAGTGGTGGAGGTCAACCAAGGAGGAGCTCCTCTAAAAGGATTGAGAAGTCCCTAGATTTGGTTTGTAAATAAAAACAAATATTTACCATCAACTTTGCTGACATCATTATGATAAAATATATTTGCTAAATTCGATAAATTTATTATCAAATATTGTTGACCTCATTCTATGTTTAAAATATATTCTTTTAATTCTCTTTTTTTAGGATACTCTATTTTTAGTAACATATCTGGCGTCTTTAAATCAATATCTTAACCACAAAAGGAGCAGTATTTATTAAAAGCTGTGTCTGGGCAAAAAGCCCCCCCCCCTCACAGGGTCTGGAGTGAGCATTTTAAACTGTCGCTTTTTGGATTTAAATGTTACTGTTTCCATTTCTCATTGCTTACATCCTCCGTCTAATGTATTCTCAGAATCCTTCTGCTATCTCAAGTCTTTCTTCCTCCATGATGAAATTGTTCAGAATTCTCTGCTGTATGGGAGGATTGTTATTACATGGCGTTTCAATATTCTTTTCTTTGTTTCTAAAGAATTTTCATGTTTCTTAATATATACCTTAGCTTTTGGGATGCATCTTTCGCTATTCCAATGCGTCACTGTCGTATATTTAAAACGGGGTTACTATTTCAATTAATTAATAAAATAATATTAATATTTAATCTCAGAACGTTAAGCTATACGTGGAAAACCAGAATGCATACCGACTGAAATATGGTGACTGAAACAATCAAGAAGATATTCGTTTAAAAAACTAATGAGTAAAAACAGTAAATAGAATAAGTTCTGAGTCGATGAGAATAGCCAGAGAGCTTACGATATGTTACAGATTGAGACCACATGGTGAGGATGCTCATCTAAATAGTTGTGGAATAAAGAAGAGGAAAAGTTAATTTTAAAATATTGTAAAGCCTAAATGCAGACAGGCCTTCATCCTCTACTTCGTTGGATGTCCTTACATCTTTTGAAATTTTTTTTTTTCATTCTTTCTCTAAAACCACTTCTTCCTGTTGAAAGCTTTCTTAAATTAAAACTCGTATCAAACAGACGTGCGATCGTGATGCGAGCTTCGAATTCAAATTGACGTTGATTCAAAGTTAATTTGGGCGCCGGTCTTTTTGAAGGTTTAGTGTTTTTGTTTTTCAGAGACATCGAACAATTTTAATGATATCGATTTTTAAAGTATATTCGAAATGAAATAAGATATCTGTGCGTAACTATGCATGAAGACACAGGTGCATACATATATTCGTTTTGGTCAGATCAATATGCCTTGTCTTTTGGTGTCATTAGAAAACATTTTAATAAAACTCGTGTTATTCTGTTAATTTAAAATAAAAATGACAGGACAGAACAATGAAACGAATAAAACTATCGTCACTGCTTAAGTGATAAATAGCTTCGTCTATACGCCGTGTCCCTTCAGAACGTGGGCGATCACGACTCTTCACAACTTCCTATCCTTTGTAGTTCTTTTTGTTATTCCTCCCACTCGCTGTTCAAATATCCATTTACACAAAACTTCTATGCATAAATCTGAACTGATTAATCTAGATTCCATACCAAATAGATTATTTCTATCTATAGGCATAGACCCAGATGTAAAAATAGGAATTTTCCACCTTCTGTACAAAGTCAGATCTAAATTCCATAACAAATTTATTTTTCTTTGACATGAGCGGACCCACATAAAAGATTAGGAATTTGTCAACGTTCACACAAAGGATGCCTAAATTTGGACATTCATTTTGGTTCTATAACAAATAGATTATTTCCATCTACATGCATGGCTCCAGATGTAAAAGTAATATTTGTCAATGTTCCTACAATGGATGCATAATGTTGGACAAATTAATCTAGGTTCTATGCCAAACAGATTAATTCCCTCTACATGCACGAGTCCGGATATAAAAGTGGAAATTTTTTCACTATCCTACAATGGATGCATAATGTTGGACATATTAATCTATGTGTCATTCCAAGTAGATTATATCCATCTACATGCATGTTTCCAGATGTAAAAGTAGAAACTCAAGATTTCATTGTGTCAGCCGTCAGGAGTCGTCAGTCATGAGCAGTTGACAGGAGTCGGTGCCAGAATTCATATAAAAGTAAGGATTCCGAATGTAGATTTCACAAAGGAAAACTGATAAAACGCCATCTTTCAACGTTGCAATTTCCTCTTTGGCATTATTCTACACTAAGATTGGCCTCGTAAAATATCTTAAACATTGCCCAAAACACTAATTTATCGCAACCGAAATTGGAAAATATACTGACATGTTTTAAGACAGAAAAGACATAGCACCTGTTCTGCATTTAAAGTTGCGTTTCGTGTCGTCTCTGGCTCCAATGCTTCGGACAGCAAAGCTACATCACAGACAGACAATTTTATTTTTATTTCTTTTATTTCATGGGGTACAACAGTTGTAGCAACGTTTCGAGGAGGAATTATATATATTCATAATATATATAATATGGTGCGTGTATATATATATATATATATATATATATATATATATATATATATATATATATATATATATATATAATAGATGTAAATATGTTATATATATAATATATATGCGTGTATATATATAATATATATGTGTGTATATATATAATAAATGTAATATATCTACTACCTATATTTCTCTTGTCTGTCTGTGTGTCTGTCGTGGGCGTTGTTACCTCGCCCAGGTCGCATTTCTCACCCGATTTCGATGCGGTTTTCACCAGAAGTTTGCAAATGGATGCCGTAATGACATGACGGAGGCCGATTTTTGAGTTCGGACTCAGGTTCCGAAAAAATCGATAATCGAAAAAATCGATAATCGAAAAAATTGGCTTACAGAAGGAATGATCGCATTTCAACCAAATTTGACACCCTCTTAGAGTCTATCGTTAGAAATGTTATCCAGAAGTTTCATGGCCACTGACCCCTAAACAGCGCTGAAAATCGATATAACCCAAAAACCGATACGCTCAGACTGCGCCTGAACCGCATGTCGGTTTTTAGCGAAAACCGACCGGATTTATGAGGAGGCCATTGGGAGTCACCATGTGAAGTTTCAACTATGAGCGCCCCCAAAACAGAGTGCAAATCGACAATCGGTCAACCCTTAAAAATGTTTTTTTTCCGGTTGGATATTTCTTAAATGCAGATTAATTTAAGGTGACGCCATGCGCGGGAAGAAACAGGTCAGTGTGTGCAGTGGAGTGGAAGAAAACATTTGACCTCAAATTCTGGAATGGGTGCAGGGCCATTGAAATTCGGCTTTTTTATCCCTGCTACCAGTTCTGACTTTGAGCCACAAATGACATATTCGACTTTGTCAACACTATTGCTTTAATCGTAGTAACATCATCACGGCAAAGGGCACTCCTTTGAAGGGAAGGAAGGGCAAAAATATTTTAAGTCAAGTGATAGCGACTGCTCTATGAGTCGTACGATTTTTTAATCAAGCACGGGCAACGCCGGGCCATGCTGCTAGTGTTATATGTAATATATATAATATATGCTATATATAATATATTATATATAATATATATATATATTACATATATAAAATATATTTATTGTGTTATATATTATAATATATATTATATAATATATAGATATAGATACAATTATATATAGATATATATATAGGTATATAAATATATAATAGGTATACACATATAATAGATATCCATATATGTATATCTATAATATATATGCGTATATCTAAAAGATATACGTATAATAGATATACATACATACATATATAATATACGTATATAGAGATATATGATGTATATATATAATACATATATATATATATATATATATTTGATAAATATATATAATAGATATACATATATTTATAATAGATATATATAATAAATCTATATATATATATATACACACGCACACACACGCCAAAAGAAATGCTAAACGCATGATGGAAACCGCAATTATAAATTATATTTAATTGGACAAGTATTTAATACTTGTCTCATCAAACAGAAATCACAAATGGTATAATTTTACAAAATATTTTAATTTTATCCAGACAATATTTTCAAAAACCAGTCTAGACGCTTAACCTAGAAAATCTATTTTCGCGGAGTTTATTTTGTTGAAGACATGAGTGGGTGAAGAGAGGCAACTGTCACCCGCATGTACATGTGTGTGAGATACGAGTAACAACTATAGAAACGCATTAGAATAAATCCTAAAGATACACACGCACGCACACACATACACACGCATACACACAAACACACACATATATATACATATACACACGAACAAACTCACACACAGAGATTTATATATATATATATATATATATATATTATATATATACACATATATATATATATATATATATATATATATATATATATATATATATATATTGTCATCCGCAGACTGTTTCGCTGTACCTCAGCTCATCAGTGTGGCTAGACATCCGATTGCCTCAAGCCAGGATCGAAAGCCGACTGATTTGGCATCAGTCGGAGATTTTTCCCCTAAGGTATCAGAGAGAAACGTGAATTTCTACGTATTTATTTTTGAGTAAACACGCCAGTGACTCAGAGTGCTCGATTCATAGGTGAGCTTTGCATTATCAGCAGTTGTATTCACTGTTTAAAAATTCACGCTTTCCATCTAAAGTGCTTGACGGAATTTTATTTTTTCGGGGGCAAAATTTTAAATTCAATATCTAATTCATCATCATAATTATCGAATCCAACACATACACACACATATACTTAAATACACACATACATACATACCTGCAAATCACCACATTCATACAAACACATAAGTAAACACATATATGCAAGACATATACATACATACCCATATACGCATATATACACATACACACACACACTCACACACACACATATATATATGTATGTTTGTATATGTTGTGTAGGTATTTTTATTTATTTTTATTTATATGGATGTTTTTATGTAAGTGTTTTTTTATATATTTGTTATATATCGCCAGACCGCTTGTTCTTTACTCTCCTCTGACCCCTTACTTTCAATCTGTGCTGTAGGTTCATGGCTCTCCATAATTTCCTGTCTTTTGTAGCGCTTACTCTATTGTCTTTTTCTTATCTCTCCTAATCTTTGATCTGCCATCCATTTACTCAAGCTCGCTAGATAATTCATGCGTTGTTTTTCTCAGTCACTCTTGCTTTCATTGTCTTGTGAGTATCAAATTTTCCAAGCCCTCTTTCCCCATTATATGCTCCAGAAATTTCAACTGTTTCTTTATGTTAACCATAAGTGTCCTTTTTGTTACTATTGTCTTTTTTATAGAAACTGGAACATCAAATATATATGTGCATAAAACATCAAAAAATAATATTGATTAGAAATAATAAAAAAATACTTTTCAAAATAGTCATTATTTTTCTACTCGTGAAATGTAAAATTACGACAGAAGGTGTCTTCTCACGGCTAATAATAAAAACTTTAAAGGCCAAGTGTTGTAAAATATACCTCTGCAAATGCAATGTATGTAAGCAATTCAATGTAAATACAAGAAATAACAAGTAGTGAGTTTAATTTTAACAGATCCCCAAATGGGGCTCATGGTAGATAGTGGGTTAATACTTATCTTTGGCTATCCCAATGCGTTTTCGGATTTCGGTGTTGCACTTTCCGCCCTCTTTTAGAAAACTTCCCAGATATTGAAAATTTTGTACTTGTTTGATTTTAGTACCTCCGATGTGTAATTTGCATTTTGGGCTAAAAAAAATTTTTGCTAACGTTTATACATTCTGTCTTCATGCAGTTTATGTTTAGTTCTTTCTTCAAGCTTTCCATCACTATCTTCTGTAGGAGTCCTTGTAGTTTCCGTCCTGTGTCTGCTATACACACTGTGCTGTATTCGTATCTTATGCATTTAAGATTGTGTCCAAAAACAATGTATTCTGTTGGGACTTTGAATTCTCTCAGGATCGCCTCGCTGTATCGGTTGAAATGTTCTAAAACAACTAACAACCTTTAACGTTATAGTTAATAATGATACCAATCTAAAGTCTTATAAATAAAACTAATGTAATATATGAAGTTTCTGTTCTTATAAATCTAGATTTAATGTAAATCAAACAATTATATCCCCATTGTTTGATATATCTTCAATTTCTCTCCATTACGTGTTACTCGTCGAGTTTTTCATGTCATCAACGCATGCCCAATAGCAACTATTTTCATGACGTCATTAACAGACAATCCAACAACTTCAACCATTACTAATTTAAATACAATAGATTAATTGATTGTAAATATGATTTTTTTTTTATCAAAAGAAACTGAAAGTTTGGGAAAAATTTACCCCTTAGCAAATGCAAGGAACATCAATTTCGAATTTCCCGGCGGATATAAAAAAAAAACAAAAAAAAAAACACCACAATTTAAATTCACGTGAACGCTTTCAATTTTCAATAGAAATAATTTTTCGATTGTTTTACTGTTGGCAAAATTTACAAATAAAAATGCATTTATCGTAGATGACGACACTATTTTAGAAGTACAGATTTTATAAGACAAAAACAGCTTCCGCTTCAAATATTTACACTTAAGAATTAATAGATGGGATGCGAATTCCATCTGTTTTTGAAGAATAATCAAGCTGACATTTGTAATGCGCTCGTGCAAACGCCATATTATTATGGTTGACTAGACAGACTAGCAATTCATACATCGAGATCTCGTTCTTTATTAAGTGCACCGAATTCTAGAGTTGGCAAAATCCAATATTTTTCTGGTAGTTGCATATTCTTCGCTGCTATCAGTCGTTGATGCTAAAATCCAGATAAAATCCATGGCATCTAATGCCGATTTTCAAGATAAAACGTTCATTCTTGTGGTTTTTATGCACTACACTGTGTTATGGAATTCAAAATTTGTGTGTTGGGCGTTGGGTGTATTTTTAGTGGTTGCGTGTTTACATATAAGCAAAGAAGAAGCAAACAAAAATATGGGTTTCTGCTACGTACAATTCATTCTTTCTTTGTAGAAATTTTAGGGAAACAAAGTTCCCAATATCTGTTGGCTATGTCCGTTCTCTTTTTCTGGTCCTGAACTAAGTTTCAGTAAGTAAGGATAACAATGGTTAAAACAGTCTAGCTCAAGTCAGCCTTGTGATTTTGGAACGACCAAAGTACTTACTTCATGAGTGGGACTACAAAACAGTTCGAACGTTGTCGTTGGAAAGCGGAAAGAGAAAAGGTTCTGGTCCCTTCTGGAAGTGGGGTTATAAAATTACGCAGATGACTAAAAACCCTTTTTGGTTTCTTCATTACTTGCATCACGGCAAATGTATTTCTTTCTTTTCATTTATTATTATTATTGATTTTATTTCATTTTCCCAGAGACTACTTGATCATCTCGTTTATGCTAAGCAATAATGGTTCTTTCCAAATTGTTGACTTTTTTTATATAACTGCTGACGCCTTCGCATCACCTTCTTAGTCTATATTCCGCCATCCATTCACGCAAACTTGCTAAGTATTTCCCTGGCTGCTTTCTTCTGCTTCTCTTAGCTTCAATATGCCTTGTGTGTGTTAGAATCTCCTACCCACTTTCCTCTTTGTGTACTGCAGAAATTTTTTCTCTTTTTGATTCTAAGTGTCCCATACGCGCTTAACGGGTGTGGCATTGTTTAGTGATTCTTTACCTATTCGTTCACCCCTGGATAAAAAACGAGAAATTTGAAAACTGATTTTCGAGGGATGTTATTAAATCTTGCACCAATTATAAAATTTGCCAAAGTTATCGCGATCACGACTCTCGGAGTCCATTAGAGCCGTACGGCCATCATATGTGCAATAGCCGAAGCAGCACTGGTGTCTCTTGGGAAATATGGCATAACGGAATTCAACAATTCTCTAGACAAAATTATACAAATACTAAAACATTATTGTCATTATTATTATTAGCGGTACCCGTGTAAATTTTCACGATTTTCCTACATGTATCATAAAAAAATACATTTTCTGATGTATTATAATGTTTAATAAATAAGCTCCTTGCGAGTTACATGTTTATATAATACACATCGAATACGCTTTTGTCTTTGTTAAATATTAGAGCTTAACAACTTTAACCAAACATTGCAATAACAAAAATATAAATGCAATATTTCAAGAAATAAAAATGAAAAAATGAAAAGATTTAAAATTAACGAATATTTCCATTTCAGTGAAGCCGACGTTAAACACGTGCGAGTGGAATGGAATCTTCTATTTTATATTCCTTTTATTGTTCTTTTATGACAATTTCAATATTAAATCAGATTCTCTGATATGAATTTTCCGTCTTTTCTCGCGATCAAAACTGTTTAGTTTACTATTAACATGTAACACGAAATGTGTCTTGTCCTGAATTCATTCCAACTGTTTTTCGATGACTGAAAAATGCTTTGACGGGGAAACCTTTAATTCATGAAGACCAGCTTCAAGAGTTCGCATCAAATTTTACCACATCAAAATCTGCGGAATCTAACTCAAAAAGGTATGGGTGACCTACCTGATAAATGGCAATAAGTCAGTGTAAATAAAGTTGAACATTTAGCGGATACTCGTATTTGAGTAGACCCTTCGTTTTTTTTTTTATCAAACAGTACATTTATTTTCTTATACTGACCTGGATATTCGAGAAATCTCATTATCGAAAAATATCCGCTCTCCGGCAGGATTCAAACCTGCGTTCCCCTAGACAGAGAGAACCGTCATTAGATGCAACGTGCTTAAAAGACTGAGCTGCAGAGAACTCCTGCCGATCGGGCATGGGTGAATAGTGCATTTCAGCGGAATCCTTCTCGGCATTTTCATATCTGCTCAGTTTCGTACACAAACGTAAACAAAGCAATTTTCTAAAGAAGTAATTGATTTTTATTTATAAAACCTACAGAATTTATCACTATTTTCAAGCCCGTGGGTGAAAATGAATAAACATACCGTTTAATAAATAAATGGAGCGTCTACACAAATGTTACCATTCATTAAAAATAAGGTTTAAAGTGAAAACATCTGACGAATTAATAAATATAAAATTCCATTACTTCTTTGTAAAATAATGGTGAATTTATAACTGAATAAAATGTAACCATACTTAACTTTTACGACGAATAAAAGTAATAAAAAAAAATGATTTATGACTCAGCTTAACACTTACAACGTTTGTTAATAAGACCAATGTATTAGGTTGGTGCAAAAATAATGTCGTTTTTGACGTTAAAAAATACGTCAAAAAACGACATTATTACCAACCTAATAATATATAAATATTTATTGTTATCCACCCTTGTGCAAATTAATTGAAACAACCGATTTAATTTCCTTTTTTTAGACCGACTGGAGAGACAAATTGTAATCAATTTCTTCTTTTTTTTCCTCGGATTAAGTCATTTGCAGTGATGTGCAGTAATATGAATCTATTTTCGGGGTGTATGATGAAATTTGTGAGGCCTTGAAAAATATTGCGTCATCCGAGACTGCATCAGATTTTTATCATGCCCAGACACTATTGTTTTGACTGTCGATTAGTTGTCCTACGGTCATTGTCTACTATGGACGTTACTCTAAGGTAGCGTACGAGAATTTGTAACGCTGCACGAGCACACTGGCTAGCCTAACCAGTGAGCTAATCAAAGAACTAGATTGGCCTGGGAACTCTCCTGATTTAAATCCAATCTGTGGTCAATCTGCAAGGAACAAGATCGTGGAATGGACATACGAAGTATTAACATGTGTAATTGGGTCAAAATACGAAAAAAACAAATAACGGAATTATTCGTTTTGTTTCAATTAATTTGCACGTGGCTGTATATTCTTCTTCTACTTCTATGTGCCGTGTGCCTTCAGGACTTTGGCAATCATGGCTCTCAATAATTTCCTGTCCTTTTTAAGTCTTAATAAATTTGGAATTTTTGTATATCTCTCCTAAACCCTGCTCTACCGTCAATTTATAACATTTTATTTTTCGGGGGTAAAAACTTAAATACAGACACATACATAGATACCCACATACGCATATATACACATGCACACAAACATATGTGTGTGTGTGTGGTTGTATATGTTGTGTGGGTATTTTTATTCATTTTTCATTTTATGTAAGGTTTTTATATATTTGTTTCCTACATATATATATATATATATATATATATATATATATATATATATATATATATATATATATATATATATATTGCTCCATATACACTTATATGTACATTTGCTCCATATGTAGCCTCCTTTGTAAATCACTAGCGAGTCTTAAGTACCACTTAAGATCATCACACAAACTTTCATAACTGAATCAATAAGCTGTTAGATCCTCATACGTCGAAAACGACGGAAGAGTCCATTATATATATATATATATATATATATATATATATATGTGTGTGTGTGTGTGTGTGTGTGTGTGTGTGTGTGTGTGTGTATAAACATATAAATATATAAAATCCTTACATAAAAACGCCCATACAAATAAAAATAAATAGAAATACATATTCAAAAACACATACATATATATATATATATATATATATATATATATATATATATATATATATTTAAATATATATATGTATATATAAATATTTACATATATATATATGTATATATTTAAAATTATATATGTATATATATATTTATATACATATGTATATATTTCAATTTATATATGTATATATATATATTTACATATATGTATATATTTATATTAAAATTTATATATCTTGTACGCATGTCCGATTAAATAAATTACAAACATTATGTCTGCTTATTTTTAGCATAATCCTTTCAAATTTACGAATATTTTTTCGCGTATTGCCATCAAATGCTACAAGAAATGCACTGTAACAGTGAAAAACACTTTTAAATCCCGAGTACTTTCTATCTCTTTCTGAGATCATCATCAGGGGTGCAACTGGTAATGTAAAAATTACGTGTAGCTATCCATTACTATTTTTTTTCTTTTTGCGCTTAAATGCAACGGCTGTCATGCTTTAGCCTTCATTTAAACGTTTATCTATTATGAAATTATTTCTTTAATGTTGGAATATAATGGTCGAGCTCGCATTTAAGAGTGAAAACTGTTCTATTTATAGGCATTTTAGATGATTATTACAGTATTTGTAGCTGATTCTTTTCAATGTCGGCTTCAATTTTTTAATGTAGATTGCTTCGAGGATCTGTATTTTAATTTTTTATTTTCTTGGTGTAGAATAGGTGTTATCAATCATTTACATATTTATATATATATATATATATATATATATATATATATATATATATATATATATATATATATATATGTGTGTGTGTGTGTGTGTGTGTGTTTTGTATATATATTTCCATATATATATATATTGTTCAAAATTTCTGCGTATATAAATTTATATATATATATATATATGTGTGTGTGTGTGTGTATTTAGGCAGAAAATTGTCTTTTAGACATGTCTGTTACAATCAACTGAGTTTGATGGTAATACACGATAAAATATCCGTGAATATGAACGAATCATGCCTAAAAATGAGACGACACAATGTTTGCAATTTAGTTAATCAGACATGTGCGTGTATGTATATATAAATTTATATATATATATATATATATATATATATATATATATAATGCATATACATATATATATATATATATATATATATATATATATTTAATTTATATGGCATGTATAGTTGTGAAATAATTACAGTGTAGTGATCATAAAAGATGAAAAGAGACATTTTACTTAATTTTGGTGCCAATTATAGCTGAATATTAACTGGTCACGTACGATTAGTAATTAGTTTCATCCATCCGTCATTACTGTTGGTTCCCAGTCCTGGGAACGACGATAAACTACATCCAACAGCAAGGCCTCTGATCAAGAGGTTTTGACGAGTGTGGAACCACCTCTTAAATGCTGGTGTTCCCGGGTCCACCCTGGCACGGAGTGATAGCATCTGTTAGGGTGCCAGCTACAGACAAATAGTTAACCCCTAAACTGGGATCAGAACACTATGAAAGTATAAAAATAGATTTTAATACTAGTAATACATTTTTGTAAATAATTACCACCAATGAATTTTTGAAAAAAATTATTACCATCAATACTTTATTACCAGCAATATATTTTTGAAAAAAATATTACCAACAATGCCTTTTTGAAATTACCAGCAATCAGACAGTCAGTTATGTGCCGTGCGTGATACAAACTGAGGAGGCAGATTTTTTTTCCCGCAGTAGGTTGCCATTTCCTTCTGCGGTAGACCAGTTGCTGTCCAAGGTTACAGAACCTGGTCTGTCCTGATATTTACCCATAGCTGGGGGAGAAGAAGAGGATTCATACCAATAGCACGTAACTTAATGTAATGGATTCGACTGGAATTCGAACTTGGTTCTCCAATACTTTAATCCGAGCCGCTATACATTACTCCACCATCATTTTTTTTTTCTTAAATGTATTACCAACACTACATTTTTAGAAGAAAATATTACCAGCAATACGTTTTTGAAGGGAAAAATTTTACCAGCAATACATTTTTGAAAAAATATATACCAGAAATATTAGGTTGGTGCAAAAATAATGACGTAATAATGTCGTTTTTTGACGTTAAAAATACGTCAAAAAACGACATTATTACGTCATTATTTTTGCACCAACCTAATATATTTTTGGAAAAAAAATATTACCAGAAATACATTTTTGGGAAAAATATTACCAGCAATAAAGAAAACTTGTTGGCATTAAATAAGTCATTGATGTTGATATTGTTGTAGCCTGTTAGGCGCCAGAAAGAAAGACACGGAAAGAAGAAGGTGTGTTGAACAAGTGTAATGAAATAACAGAACATATATACAAAATAAGTGTTATTAGTCAGCAGATAGCAGTGTCCGTTCGAAACTGTCAGGCGTCCCGACTACCTCTGCCTTAGGAAGTCTCGCAGGTTAGTATTTATGAAGGAGGAAGTGTTCATTCTAATGTAGATAGGTTACCATATATGTCGTAAATCAAACCAAACCAAAGTAAACCACAATTTGTAGCATGAGCGATTTCTGCTAAAGTTTTAAATATTTTGAATGTAGTTTCCTAACTAAGAGGCACTGTGGCTCTCGTAAGCATCACTTCTTATCTTTGTGTCTAAATGTACAAAAAATATCCCATTTTTTATATGGGGATCTTTTTTTGAGATTCTTTTTTTTGACAATATTTTTTTTTTTATTAAAAATATAAAATCTTAACACTAGATCTTTGGAACAATCCTCGAATCCGACATTGAACCGGGTTGCAGCAGATGAACTCATTTTGTTCTGATTAGTCTAACTCGAAAGTTTTAGAAAACACGTCATTGTATTGAAATTATTCCTACGTTCATTTGTATTTTGGACAAATAGTTACAGGCGTGTCAGTGCGTTTATGCATGCATGTGTGAGTGATATATATATATATATATATATATATGGGGGGTGTTTAAAGAAGGTTGAAAATGTAATCAATTGTCTACTTCTAAGAATGCACTGGAATTGAAACAGTGATAAGATGGTATCCTTCTCTCTCTCTCTCTCTCTCTCTCTCTCTCTCTCTCTCTCTCTCTCTCTCTCTCTCTATTCATTGAACTTTATTTGATTTATCTCTGTTTACTTCTGGATAAATATTCGTACTCAGACCTTCATCTCTATCTTCTCTTTTTTGGTGGGGGTTTCTTTTTTAAACCTACCCTGGTCAAAATATTCCTCCCACCTCATTTTTGTTTCTCTCTATTTATACATTGTTTTGCTTCTGCTTAAGTTGTTTTCTAGCAATTTTTCTTTCTTAACCCCCCTCTCTCTCTCTCGCTCTCTCTCTCTCTTTCTCTCTCTCTCTCTCCTTATTCTTCCTTTTTCTGGAAGGTTTTCTTCCATAAGCCCTGTATCTACTATTCCTTTTTTCCTTTTTTTCTTTTTCCTCTTCCTAATCTCTTTTTTCTTTTTCCCTCTTTGTTGACATGTTCGCGTTTTTCAATTAACCGATCTCTCTCTCTCTCTCTCTCTCTCTCTCTCTCTCTCTCTCTCTCTCTCTTCTACTGGATTCTGTTAGTTTTCCGCGCTTAAACTCTCACCTTTTCTATTCTTTTTCTCCTCTGTTTTTTCTTTCTTTTTACCTGCTCTCTGCACTGCATTCCTTCCCTCTCCCCTTGAACTAAATATACAAAATAAAAACGTCATCCTTTTTTTTTAACATGTCTATTTTTTCTTGTGATTTACAAATTGCTTTCACGTAGCAATCGATGTCACTGTTGATTAAATGCAACCCCATAATCTAATTAAAATGATTTCAATCTCCGCGTCCTTATTTACATTGTATGCACTAGGCTTTCTACTTTCAACCCTCACAGTTTCGAATACACGGACTCTAATACAGTGACGATAAAAACTTTGTCCGCTTCCCTTTCATTCTTTCATAAACACTTTAAAATTTGGGGAAAATCGATTCAACATGACAAAATCCATTTCCACAATCCCAGATATTCGTCATGGTGAATAAAAGGCACAGTTGAAAGACTACTGGAAATTCCTTTATCATAAACAATGTAAGATACAAATTCGATCTCAGTGATACTTATTTCCACAGATCACATCCCCCCGCTGTACAATTGTTTGTTTTCTCAATTCCCCCTCTCATTCGGAATGGACATCAAGTATTTTTTTCACCATTATACCGTACACATATGACATATCCTCGCTGGATAAAATTCCATTTCATTTTTTTTTAATAAGGTTATGTATAACCTCCTCCTAGAAGTTTCTTAGCCGTGTACGTATTGGGTATTTCATATTATCATTGGCTAGTCTCGATGCTCTAAATGATATCTGATGTTGAATAGCAACCATCCTCTATACCAGAAAAAGTCTTTCAGCATTCTGGCGACCACTTTGAATACGCATTTCGGCAGCCAAGAAACCGAACATTAATACGGGCCCTACTATGGCTCACCTGAAATTTTTTCACAGATTGCTGAAATTGTGATTTTTTCTCATAGCAGTAATGAAAATCATCAGACATTACGCTAGTTCACAGCAGCAACTGACCTGCCACTGCGAAGCCTCTCACTAAAATCACTTTCTCTTTTCTATCTCGGATTACTGCTAATTCTATTAACACATCTTACATATGGGTGGTGGAGCAGCGACTCGCAATGAGAAAATCGGAGAGCTGGTTTCAAACTTCAGTTCTTTGGTAATGTCTTTTTTTAATCGAGTTCACCAAAAACAAGGCAGTAAATCAACTGAGACGCTAGGAGTTACAAGGGTGTGGAAGATTTAGAAACAGGAACATTGCTAAGGAAAAAGAACGGATTAAGTTTAATCAGGAGAACATTAAATCGCGATTGATATTGCATTTTAAATTTTTAAAGTTGGACTGGAATGCATGGGACCGGAAGGGAGTTCCACAAACAAGAAGTGCGAGAAAAGTAAATGTTAGCATAGCATTTACGGTTACATCTAGCCAGCTCAACAGTTAATTAGTGAGATTTCGACGCCAGCCTAGTAATGCGCTTAAATTCAAAGAGTCTCGGCATCATAGCGAAAACCTCGCCAGACCTATTACCATAAAAGTATTTATAGAAGAGGCAAAGGGAGGCTGCCTTACGGAGGAGGGAAAGTGACTGAAGCCGAGATGCCAGATTAGGACTAATAATATTACTGATTTTTCTTTGGTTTTTGTGAAGGAGCTCTAGATAAAAAGCGGAACCAGACCATATATGGCAGCAACATTCTAAGCATCAATGAATGATAGACTTATAGATATAAAAGAGAGAAAAAATTCGCCCAAAACGTCACAGTTAACTAAAAAACTTCCTAGCAGCTGACCTAGCAATGGATTCAATATAGTTTTCCACTTCATGTCAGCCGAGTACTTTAACCCAAGAAGGCACAACAAATCACTCTTCTGGGGGTCAGTATCAGCCATCTTGATGGAAGTCAAAGAGGATTTTCTGAGATGATTAACAGCGAGAAGTTTAGTTTTAGAGGCGTTGACGTTAACAAGCCATTATTTGCCCCAGTTAAAAACAGACATATATTTTGACCTTATCAAAACTATCAGATTTACTATCGAGATAGAAATTGTTGTGTGATCAACGTAGTTTCCACGAGCTGATTCCATCGGAAAGGTCAGTAATGAAAATCAAAAACAAAAAAGGACCAAGGATGGAGCCTTGAGGGACACCTTGATTAGTACGAAAGAAGTTGGAAGAATGTCCGTTTAAGATTACTTTCATTTCACAATTCGATAGGAAAGATTATATCAGTTCAAAACAATTGTTCAGGGACACCGTAACTTTTCATCTTGTAGAGATAACAACACGCCAAGCCCTGTTGAAAGCTTTCGATATGCCCAAAGCTACAACCAAGGCTTCACAATTCTTTTTTTTTTTTTAATCGGTATCACTCTATGCAAGGCAGTACATCCCACTATCATGCAAGGAGTTACAAAGTGTGTATGAATTAGAAACAGAACATCAGTAATGAGGAGAAAGAGAAAAGAGCAATCAAGAGGACTGTAGATATCGATTGACATTGCATTTAAATTTTGCAGATTAAAGTTGGTTGGAAAATATGGGTCTGGAAGGAACTCCACAAGTGCGACATAGGAAACAGCTAGCATAGAAGTTACTGCTACATCTAGCCAGCTCAACTGTAAATTGATGAGATCTCACCGTCAGTCTAGTATTACGCTTAAATTCATATAGTCTAGGTACCACAGCGAAAAGCTCATCCAAATAATTACCATGAAAATATTTATAGAAAAAGGCACAGAGGTAACCTTACGACGGTGGGTAAGTGACTGAAGCCGAGCCGCCAGACGCGGACCACTAATATTGCTGATTCTTCTTTGGATCTTATCAAGGAGCTGCAGGTAAATCGCAGGGGCACCGGGCCATATATGGCAGCAATATTCTAAGCATGTACGAATGGTAGACTTATAGATATGCAAGATAGATTCCGGAGAGAAAAATTGTCTTGCCCGACACAGTGAACAGACTTTCTTGGCAACTGATCTAGCAATAGATTCAATATAGTCTTTCCACTTCATGTCAGCTGAGAACGGTAGCCCAAGAAGACGCTGCGAGTTACTTTCCTTGAGGATAGCATCAGCCATACTGATGGAAAACAGAAAAGGGTCTCTCAGGTGAATAATGGATAGAGGTTTAATTTTCGAGATGTTAAAAGTGACAAGCCACATTTTATCCCCGTTAACGACGGTCTTGAGGTCGTTTTGTACATCGGCTGCCATTTTGATGTTGTCGGACTGGTCAGCCTTACTATCGAAGCAGGAGTAAATAGTAGTGACGTCAGCATAGATGTCAAGTTGAGAGCTGATGTCATCGGGAAGGTCGTTAATGAAGATTAAAAAACAGCGTAGGACCAAGGATGGAACAAAGGGAGACATCCACGTTAGTACGAATGGATGTAGATGAGTGGCCATTCAGGACAACTTTCATTTCACAATTTGATAGGAGTGACTAAATCAGCTCAAAAATGTGCCCAGAGATACCGTAACTTTTCACTTCGTGGAGGAGACCCGAATGCCAGACCCTGTCAAAAACTTTCGAGATGTCCAATGCTACAGCCAGGGCTTCACCGTTTTTATCTAGAGCATGACAGACTCTTTCCGCAATTATCGTTATCACATCAGCAGTTGACCTGGAAAAACGAAAGCTGTATTGCTTGTTTGAGAAAAGGCCTTGCGATGACAAACCAATTCAGCATTGATTAAGGTTTCTAAGATCTTCCCAAAAGAGTTAGAAGGCTAATAGGTCGATAGGTAGATGAGTCGGACGGTTCACTAGAGTTCATAAAAACTTGAGCAAGAGACGATGACTTCCAGAAGGCAGGAAACAGCGAAGCATTTATTGTACTGTTTATAGAGAAAAGGTAGCTAGTTCGGGAACACAATGACTCTCAAACGGATACCATCGGGTCCACATGCTTTGTGAGGATCAAGGTTAGAAATGATAGCAGGAACCATGAAATGGGCTATATGTATATCACTCACCAGAGACTCAGTTCTAAGTGGAAAGTTACGCAGAGGAGTTAAGGGTAGAGATTGGGGATAATTTACGGGCAAAGCATTCTGCTTTATCAGCGGAAGATGATAACACCTCGAATCGATTGAAGAGTGGTGAAGAGAGACCTTGCACTTATTTAGTGCCCTATGACAGAGACGCCAGTAATCACGAGAGCCAAGGTTTTGGAGGCTATCCGCTGCCTCTTTCTCTCAACAAACAGGGGCTTAGATTCTTCGAGGACTCTCTTACATTTGTTACGGGCAGTAGCAAATAGGCCCTGTTATGACAAGAGCTGTTACGGTAGTATAGCCGGAAATAGTGGTTCCTGTGTGCTATGACGACCAAGCATGCTGCTGTGAACCATGGAGAGGATTGCGGTTCCACCTGGTATTTCTGAAAAGGGTTGAAAACGTCCCAAGAAGAAACTTCAGTGGCGCAATTTTCAATTGGGGGTTGAATATGTTAGTCCAAGGGGCGTCACGAAGAAAATCCCGAAATGAGTCCCAATCAGCATGCTGGTAACGGATAGAGGTCGTATAGAAGGAGATATTAATATCTACCACAGATTGGTCCGAGTTACCTACAGGACAGTATTGCGAAGCTCGTCAAGAGCGAAGAGATGAGGTAAGAAATAGATCCAGTCCTGTTGCTCGGTTTGGCTAGGGAAATAAGTAGGGAAGTCTATAAGAGCTTGATAGATGCTTTCCGCAATTATCGTCAATGCATCAGCAGTTGACCTGTAGAAATGAAGGCCATATTGCTTGTCTGAAAAAAGGACCTGCTATATGAGATGCTGAACCAATTCAGCATTAATTAGGGCCTCTAGGTATTCCTCAAAAAGGTAGAAGGCTGATAGGCCGATAGTTCGAAACATTTGACGGTTCACCAGAGTCCTTAAAATCTGGAGCAACTGATGAGGACTTCCAGCAGGCAGGAACGCGAAAGGCTGGGAGACATTTATTACAGTTTAGAGACAACAGGAGAAGACAATATCGTAATATTAAAAAAAAACAATATGGAAGATAATATTATTTGTAAATGTAACTATAATAATGAAAAGACATCATTTCAGACCTTTACTAAACACTCTACAACTTATTTAACAAGGAGCATTATTATTCATTGATTCATTCGAAATGTTTTTTTTTTTTTCTCATTTTGGTCGTCATTGTCATAACCTTTCATCAATTTTATAAGAATAATTCTGTATCTCAGAAATGTCCAAAATCTTGTCATAAGAACAGACAAGACGAGGACTCTTTGTCATATCCATTTAGTACATGGCTCTCTATACCTTCTTTTTTTAATATCTATCAAGTGTACACTGCTACGGACGTTCTTAGGAAATACAGTGTATGGGGACATTCCGTTTAACAAATCCACAGTTTTAAATTCAGGGATTTACTTTCGAGATTGTTTGCCAATATTCCCTGTTATTTAAATTATAACTGCTGTTAGGAATAAAAGAGTCTGTTTCAAACCTCTCCAAAAAGCATTAGTGTGAAATGAGCGTATCCCATCTCTAAGGGAAATTGGACTCGACACGCCGATTCTCTTTCCCTCGTTGTTAAATGTGAACACACATTTTCCTTAAGATGGCATTAACGTGAAACACGGAGTAACGATTTCAGATTCAAGACCCTGACCCGCTGAAACTAGAAGAAGACTGGAGAGTCGTGATTGCCAACGTCCTGAAAGTACATGACTACGGTGGCGCGAACGGAAAGGATTTATCTAGTCTGTCCAGAATCCATTGCATGGTTTTCATTTAACTTGGCCATCAATCAAAGAGGATTTTTCTGCGCAAGTGAGAACAGGCATTATCCTTTGTTACGCAGTCAGCAATTAGATTCCATAAAGTGTGACTGTTGCTTTCTCAGTGGCTAAATAAAGAAGTCAGGCAAATGCCGTGTAAAGTTTTTTAGTCACACCTCGCCCCACCATGTTCTGACAGCCACCTGCAATTGACATTCGGCTCTTTGGCTGGCTATTAAAAAGAGGAAATTCCAGCCTGTGGACGAGATTAAGGCTAATGTGAGGAATCAGATAATGGCTATCACAAAAGAGGACTCCACAGATTGTTTTGAAAAGTGGAATGGATGCAGAGATAATTTAGACATATTCCAAGCGGACTATTTTGAAGAGAACATTTACCTAGGTAGGCATTTTCCTATTGTTCATGGAAAATGTATGGATACTTTCCGGACATACCTCACATAAATAGTTGAAAATTTGTATAGAGCCATCAGAATTCCCCCAGCTAGTTAGCGAAAAGATGTAGATTTTTTTTTTATCTCAGTCTGGCACAAGGCTGCAATATTGAGGTATTCAGTTAGATTCGATCTCACTAGAGACGGTCCTTGGAGTGCCAACTATTACTCATAAAAATCTGTATTTTTTTTTTTTTTTTTTTTTACTGAAAAGGCGAAAGACAAAAAAATCCTGAGATAAACATGAAGAGAACAATTTAGCGAAGAAAAAAATACAGACAATTTTTTTTTTAGCTTCTCTGACAGAAGCAATAAGATGGCTGCAATTTTAACTTCGGGATCATTTTTCTTCAGCTAACAGATCAGCATCCGACATTGAAGTTTGCGGGGGTCTATTATTTAGCTGTGTCTAGGTAATTTGACAAAAGCGTTTCTGTAGGTTTGTTTTTCATACGTAAATACTACGTTCGTAAGCTCCACGGCTCAAATCATTGGACGTGTCTCTCGGGAGAATAAAGAATACCGGGAAATCAAATTGACCATTTTTCCTTCATGATCAAGCAACTTCCCCAAATCGATTTACTTTCGCATCTTAGTGGTTCCTACAGGTAAAAATAGAAAATACAATTGTTTCTCCCTGTTGGTTCAAATACTTTTTTTATTCGTTGACGGTTACCTTACTTATTGATATATAATTTCGAAAAGATTGAAAAAGGGAAAAATTACTAGCTTGGTAAGGAGGGAAGCTAAGATCTATGTTGTGTAATAGAATAAAAGAAAAAAATGTATTATTTTGCTTGATGTGAGAGTCTGTCCAAGCTGGAATAGCTAAAAATAAAAGACCAAAGCAATAGAAAAATGTCTCACTACTCGCCCTGAGGTTAATCAAGACATACACATTTATTAAAAGGTAATAAGATGTTTTTAATCATGGTCAAGAACGTATTACTTTGCTACTGTTTTACAAGTGACTGGATAACGGATTCTTTTCTGTATTTCACTCGCATTATTTTAACCAATTCACTCAAGTAAATGTCACTATGAAGCAAGGGACTACTGGCAGTGAAACAAAGAAGTCTTTAGAAGGAACCAGAAACCCAATTTTAAACAGTAAACAAGGGATAAACTCTTGTTCAAAAAACAGAGAGGTGCTTGAACCGGACGATAAGCGAACCTATTTACGATTATTTATCGAAGAATTCTTTTAATTCTTTTATCTTTTCTACTTATACGGGATGTGCGTTGTGGGGATAGTGGATAACGGCTCGGGACGAAAATCAGAGAGCCGAGTTCGAATCCCAGTTCATTCCATTCACTTACGTACAAATAACCTTGGAAAAGGGATGAATCCATCTCTTCTCTCCCCAGCTATGAGTTAAATAGTAGTATAGACTGGGTCCTATAGCTTTGGTTGGCAGCCAGCCTTCCACGGAAAGAACTGGCAACCTACTGCAGGAATATCTTGAATCGAAAGAGACATGCTCGACTAAGAATGTATTACATGTTGCTCTTGACTGACTGATACCGTAAAAGATGCATGTTTTCCTCTAACGTTTATACTCAGTATCAATGACAATGTATAACGTCACACTAAATAAACAACCGATTTATCATCGTCAACAGTCGCATATCCAGGCGCGGTCGTTGCGCAGTTGAGCCACTGACGAGTTCCCTCCATATATATCTAGGTTAACAGTTGGGTCTATTCATTTGTGTCTTCCGAAAGTAGACCTGGCAGAGCTCATCCCTCTTCATGCGCCATTGTCCCCCGACATGAAACCTCGGGTTGGTCACGGATATGTAGCCGTTGATTCTATCGGGAAAGCATCCGCCCTGGTCGTTGACTTCAGTCTAGGAAATCCTCCGCCCAGCTAAGCTTTGTTACTCCATTGAGCTAAATAGCAGCTGACCCTACAATAAGGTTCATCCAACCTCTTCACAGGTCTTGATTTTGATACTGCTGGGTGTCAAACTACCCACCTCACCAGAAGAAACAGGTTTAGTCGCCGATGATCCGACCATGCGACTGATAGTTATTTTTAACGCTTAGCTTAAATGTGGGACAAGGCCGAAATGAGGATCGACCCCAGTACTCACTCGTAATTATTTTAGCGAGACAAGCTTGTTAACCATTACACCACCTCGAGGTACCCAACCGTGCGACTGACAGTATTGGTTTATATGGTACCAGTAGTACTCGTAGTATGACTTGATATAAAGCCAATCCAACACTAGCAATGAATTGTTTTGAATCACTACCGGTTTTTTTTTTTCGTATTTCCTTATTCTTATTTGCCGTGTCCCCTCAATACATGGCTGATCATGGCTCTCCACAACTTCCTACTATTCTTCCCAGTCCCTGTTAAATTTACACAAGTTCATTAGGTAGGTTATTCAATGTTTACCTCTGTCCCTCTTGCCTTCACTAGGTCTTATGAGTGTCAAATTCTCCAAGCCCTTTTATCTCATTATGCATCCTTAGAAATTTATTAGGTTGGTGCAAAAATAATGACGTAATAATGTCGTTTTTTGACGTAACGTCAAAAAACGACATTATTACGTCATTATTTTTGCACCAACCTAATATACTGTTTCTTTCTGATTTTATATAGAATTTTCCTTCTTTTTTTTTTTGGTTCAATTTTCCTTAAAAATTGCTTGTTGCCTACATGTTCTGACGATGGTATTCTTAGTGTCTTTCAATAGAAGCAAATTTCCTTATAAGGAAACATTCGGCATTCACTGACTGAACAGCCAGCGCTATTGTTGGTTGAAATTAAAAAATCTTTTTATAAACTAATTTATCAGGGAAATAGGTTTCTCATTTCCAGTATCTGTTATTGCTCTTTCAATTACTTATGGAGGTTTCCCTCTTAATCTTTTGTCTAAAGTCAGTATCTTGATTATGTCATTATATTCTCTTTGAGTTACATGTGCTATCCATTTAAGTTGTTGCTACTGTTGGTAGTCCTCAAGTGATATGTTTTCTCTTATTTGGTACAGTTCTTTGTAATTGTGTAGTGTCATTTCACAAGTTTCGAAGAAGAAAAGGATGGTCCTCGCTAAGTGCTACAATCTTAATTCTCTCGAAGTCATTTTAAATATTTTAAACCCACATAAAATGCTACTTGAAAAGAATTATTTTTTTCAAACTGGTCATCACTATACTATTATTTAATTTAGTTTGGCACACATCTGACACATTTGATCTATAATTTTTACTTTCATAAGCACATTAGTCATGCAGACACCAATAATAACAAAATTTCTGTGTGATTATCTAACTCGTCCCAAATGTACAATTTTATAGTTTGGTAGGTAATAAAACTAATATACAATCATATACAATTTTACGAATTCCCAAAGCTAATATACAATGTCAAATTAACAAGAAAAAAAGAAAACAGTTGTCCGGGAGGCAATCATAACGACATTGTCACTGAAACGATTAAATCAAATTTTCATTTCGCCGAAAAATCAAAAATTAAAAGGAAATAACTTTTATATCTGAATAATACGTTTTTAAATTATGCATCATTTAAAAAAAATGTCGCTTATTCTCGATAATGAATACCTTTTTTTTTAAATAAAGACATCACTGAAGGCGTCATTCATGTAATAATGTTGATAAATATTTTGTTTTTATTCTAGAAATATTTAAAAACAAGTAAAAAATGATGAAAAAAAAAACATCTTTTTTTAATCATTTCACCCCAAGCAAGGCAATAAAGCATCTAAGACGTAATGGGTTACTGAGTGTTAGAGAATATATCAAAATAAAACATTATTAAGGAGAGACAACAATAAAAGAACAAGAATTAAAAGACAGAAAATAACGGTTGACATTGAATTCAAACTTTTTAACTGCTGCCATATATGGACGGGAGCTTTAGGCACCTCGAGGCGGTGTTATGGTTAGCAAGCTTGTCTCACGAGAACAATTATGACTGAGTAGTGAATTCGATTCTCACTGGGTGTCCCATACTTTCAGCCTTGTGCCACATCTAAGCTACTCTTGGAAAATCACTATATGAACGGGAGCTGACGAGTATTCACTTTCCAGTCTCGATAGAATCCAAAAGTGCATCCGTGTCCTTGTAGGTGATGAATTATTTTCCACTCTGCCACCCCTTTTATCATAGACGAGACGTCGCAAGACTCTCGCTGCTCTATCGATGAATTACACTCCTTAGTTCCACCAGTCCTAACCTTCGCGTCGAACACCCACCATGTCACATACATTGTAGTGAACCATGCTCATTCTCTTCGTATTCCCCTGGTTTAGATGCAAGCTTCTTCCCACGAACCATTGCCTTGTGTGACCGATTCCCAAGAGATTGCTTCCCCGATAACTACAATCTTAAGCTCTTTTTGTCTGTTAACTTCTACACTTATCTGCATAAGCTGTATCTCTTACTCTGTAAACCGCTACTTTGAGTTGCCCTCGTGCCTTGTACAGGGTGAAAAACTGTAAAAAAGGAAAGATCCAAGTTGGCTTGGAAGCAAGAAGCCGAAAAAGAGTTCCACAAAGAATCTTAACAAACCGACTTATTGTCGATCATTAATTATCATAAATAAGCAACAATCAAATATTAATGAGTGTAATTTTTAAACGGTAGATCATTTACGAAAAGTATCATTCAGTTATCTCCCTTTAATTTTCTACGTTTTGGTTTTTCAGTGAAGTGATGAAAAATGTGACGCCAAAATCCGAACGGACATCGGATTAGCGAGAAATTTATTACAGAAGTTAAACGGAATACGAATCAACATGAAAATCTCGTTAGAAACTCAAGAACGCTAAATTGCCACTTGATATCTATTCTCTTATGGGGCAGCGAATGCTGGTCAGTCTCTCCACAGATGAAGAGAAAACTGGATGCAATGCAAATGTGGCTGTAGGGATCGATTCTGAGAATTCCATGTATGGATTGAGTAAGCAACGAGGAAAACTTGAAGAAAATGGTAAGAAATTATTACAGACGCTAAACAAAGAAACAGAAAAACATATTCGAAATCAGAAAGAGACAGCGGAAATTTCTTGGACATATCTTTTTGTCTGTGGGAAAGAAGTCGCAAATAATCCATCGTCCGCAAGGCAGCGTTGACAATTAGAAAACAAAATGATTATGGAAAAAATAAGCAAATCGATGAGCATAGACTCTGTAGCAAAATAAAACATTTAAAGAACAAATACAGTTAATAAAATACCTCTTCTAATCTAGCAAGAATTGAGCTGACATTGAAATCTTTAAAGAAAATCCTCATGAGTCCTAGAATTCAAAATAGCACTTTAAATGTCTGTACCGCCGATACAGACAACCACCTACACCTAGCTCTACTAAAGAGGAGATATTTCACTTAGGCCTACCGAAGGAGATATATTGCACTTAGCCCTACCGAAGGAGAGATATTGCACTTAGCCCTACTGAAGAAGAGATATATTGCACTTAGCCCTACCGAAGGAGAGATATTGCACTTAGCCCTACCGAAGGAGATATATTGCACTTAGCCCTAGCGAAGGAGAGATATTGCACTTAGCCCTACCGAAGGAAAGATATTGCACTTAAGCCTACCGAAGGAGATATATTGCACTTAGCCCTACCAAAGGAGATATATTGCACTTAGCCTTACCGAAGGAGAGATATTGCACTTAGCCCTACTGAAGGAGATATATTGCACTTAGCCCTAACGAAGGAGAGATATTGCACTTAGCCCTACTGAAGGAGATATATTGCACTTAGCCCTACTGAAGAAGAGATATATTACACTTAGCCCTACCGAAGGAAAGATATTGCACTTAAGCCTACCGAAGGAGATATATTGCACTTAGCCCTACCGAAGGAGAGATATTGCACTTAGCCCTACTGAAGGAGATATATTGCACCTCGCCATAGCGAAGGAGATATATTGCACTTAGCCCTACCGAAGAAGAGATATATTGCACTTAGCCCTACCGAAGGAGGGATATTGCACTTAAGCCTACCGAAAGAGATATATTGCACTTAGCCCTACTGAAGGAGATATATTGCATTTAGCCCTACCGAAGGAAAGATATTGCACTTAAGCCTTACCGAAGGAGATATATTGCACTTAGCCCTGCCGAATGAGAGATATTGCACTTAGCCCTACCAAAGGAGAGATATTGCACTTAGCCCTACTGAAGGAGATATATTGCACTTAGCCCTAACGAAGGAGAGATATTGCACTTAAGCCTACCGAAGGAGATATATTGAACTTAGCCCTACCGAAGGAGATATATTGCATTTAGCCCTACCGAAGGAGATATACTGCACTTAGCCCTAACGAAGGAGAGATATTGCACTTAAGCCTACCGAAGGAGATATATTGAACTTAGCCCTATGGAAGGAGAGATATTGCACTTAGCCGTACCGAAGGAGATATATTGCACTTAGCCCTTTGAAGGAGATATATTGCACTTAGCCCTACTGAAGGTGATATATTGCACTTAGCCCTACCGGAGATATTTTGCACTTAGCCCTACTGAAGGAGATATATTGCACTTAGCCCTACCGAAAGGAGAGATATTGCACTTAGCCCTACTGAAGGAGATATATTGCACTTAGCCCTACCGAAGAAGAGATATATTGCACTTAGCCCTACCGAAGGGGAGATATTTCACTTAAGCCTACCGAAGGAGATATATTGCACTTAGCCCTACTGAAGGAGATATATTGCATTTAGCCCTACCGAAGGAGATATACTGCACTTAGCCCTACCGAAGGAGAGATATAGCACCTAGACCTACCGAAGGAATGACATTGCATCTAGCCCTACCGATGGAGAAATACTGCACCTAACCCTAACGATGGTAATTTTTACACCTGGCGCTACCGAAGGGCAGATATTGCACCTGGCCCTACCCAAGGAGATATATTGCACTTGGCCTTACAAAAGGAGAAATACTACATAAAATAATAATAACCCTGCATGAAAGTCTACTTTTAAGAGATTTTTGAGATGCCTGAACAACCAACCGAATGGATTGTGTCACACGGCCAAGTTTGTAGCTGGATCTCAAGCGTACTTGTGTTAGGAGGCTAAAAATTGTTCGGCTACCTCAACATTTTCCAACTTAGAAATGTCACAGACACCAGATGTTGATCCTAACTCCTTCCTAAAAGTGGTGTGTTGGCTGTGAGAGTGAGCGGGACCCTTGAACTGAGCACTATCCTAAACGTGAAACTTACCTTAGTAATATCGATACGCTCACTTGAACATAATGTGACACAAGGCCAAGTTTAAAGTGAGATTTGAAAAAATTACCCAATCCCTTTCAGCACTTCCAACTTTGGAAACACTTCAGAACCTCCCTGTAGAAAAAGGGGTCTTGCTTGTGGTGGCGGTGCCCTAGAGCAGAGTATAATAATAATGCTAATATAGCCGGATAAAATCTTATCAGTAGTCACCTTTAGGGGAAATGATCTAAATATTGCCCAGCTTAGCAGTTCTTGTTTAATGAAGACAGAATTTACATATTCATTTTAAAATCAGGATTTTGTAAATAATTCTATATTTTATTATTATTACTCCTTTCCATTTTAAGTCTAAAAATTAGCTCTTGCTGTGTTAATGACTTTTATAATTATAATTAAATTACCTAGTTATTCAAATAAAACCATTTTCTCCTCGACAAGAGGAAGCCTAAGCATTGGCATGAACCTAAGTATGTATCCTTAAATAAAAGGAAATAAATGTTGATATTTCTAATAAAATATTTTCTAAACCTAAAACTTATTATAAATGATAACATTATAATAAGCCTTATTTGAAACAAGCGATTGCCAAAATGTTTACACCTATCGACCTGCTTGAATTACGACAATTTTCATATCACCATTCTACGGCACTTACAGATCTCTTAAAGAACGAAACGCCTGCATGTCGCAACGGAAAAGGAATTGGTCCCCCGAAACACCTGGTATCATTGTTTATATATATATATATATATATATATATATATATATATATATATATATATATATATATATATAAAATTTCCAAGAGGAGAGAATCCAGGTAGAACTCAATGTCCAGGACAGAGTAAGAATATAATCTAAAACGCTCAAACACTAATATTCCATGGTTATAATTTATTACATTGGAATCGTAATCACGTAATCCAATTCATCAGACCTACAAATTAAGCTTTAATTTGTAGGTCTCTATGAATTGTATATATATATATATATATATATATATATATATATATATATAGTGTAACCCGGATATAAGAGAGATTTTATCTGGTCCCAAATTGGAGCCTGTGTTAATGTATGTATAACAGACCAAACCCGGATATAAGAGATTTCTTATCCGGTCCCGACAACTCTCTTATATCCGGGTTACAATATATATATATATATATATATATATATATATATATATATATATATATATATATATATATATATATATAAGGCCACGGTGGAGTAGTGGATAACGGATGACATATCGCGGTCAATCTTGGCCCGCTTTTCGTATCGTTTAATCGCCTTCAGTACCACCTCAATGTCGCTGCCGGACGACACGAAAATAGATACATCATCTGGTCATCTGCGTACGCGGAAACCCTGGCCTGAGCTTCACCAGGGACAGCGATTCCACGTAGGGCCTGTCCCTTAGCCGGCAAAGGCGAGGCTCCAACGCCAAAGCGTAAAGTAGTGGACAACCTTAACGAACCGACCAAGAGAGCGCAAAAGCGTATACCGCTTTCAGTTCACTTGTACTACAGCACTGGGGGAGCGATACAGGAGGTTAATCAACCGGCAGAAATCGGGTTCAAATCCGGCGGCATGCAGGGTAGCAGTCAGGTTGCGATGGTCGACCCTATTAAATGCCTTAGACTGATCCAAATTGATCAGCGCGGCTTTTACACCCTTTAGGATTGCCAAGCTCAAATGTCGTCCACCTACACGTTAATCAAAGCAACAATTTTTATTCAAAGAGCATTTTTTCTGATTGTCCACGACAGTCAAGGAAGAAAGAACATTAATATAGTTCTTCTTATACTTAAAGTGGCAGGTTTTTGCTGACATTTTTTTCAATTTTCCTTCGGCTGACTACATACAAAAAAAAAAGAACTATTTTTCGAGGTAGGTGATTTCCTCTTTCGTTACAATTATTTACATATTATTTTCATTGAAAGAATGTTAAGAATGCCTACCCTTTGGATCAGTGACTCGATCTCTGAGATGAACGCTGGGTGGAAAGCTAATCGGGGTGAACGCGGGGGTAGGAAACCAGGAAGAAAATTGAGAAGTTTATTTACGCAAAAACGTTTTTTGCTTTTCTTTCTTCATTTCTGAAAGCAGTGGGTAAAGAAATGTTTTCGTTAAACGAGTGGAACTTTATCAAAATGATCTTAAATTTCTGTCGACGCCATTGTAGGTTACAAGAGGATATGAAATCCAAGTGATCAGCTTTATAGAATGTTTACGTGAGTCTTAATGAAACCATATGTGCACGAAAATATCTATAAATATTTTCAAAGCTTTGTCTTGTCTGGTACAAGGTGACAATGTTTGTGCGTTCACATATTTTTATGGGTTTTTTTGGGGGGGTGGGGGGTTGTTTGTTTTTTTACAAATGTCTGGAATATAATTTAATACATAAAAGTGCCTAACAAAGCAATTTTATTTCAAATTTTCTAATTTGGTGCAAAATTTTAATACCTACATTTTATTTTTGTTTTCTTGGTTGTTTTTCGCAGTTTAAATTCTCTAAATTTTAATTTTTTTTTTTTTTTTTTTTTTTTCGTAATTTGCGTTGTTGTTTTCACAGTTTGAACCGTTTTTAATTGTTTTCGTCATTTGAATTATCTCAGGATTTATTTTAAAATACGTAAAACCTATTCCTGATGAAATCGGCATTTTATTTAGATTTCATTTCTATCTTTAAAAAAAAAAACAAAAAAACGAAGCCTTTTAACCTTGGAACACCACACTACTCCGTTACCCATTTACCCATACAACGAATTGGCGGCTAACCACCAAAAAGAATTTCGTCCAGATCATAGCATAATGCTCCGTAAAGATTTTATACTTTACGGAAATTGCACATTTTAATGTGGTCTCTTATGAATGATCAAGACTGGCCTCCCCCAGTTTTTTCATTTCCTATTTAAGAGAGCTATTTCTGTTTACTGGGACTATAAAAGGACACCATACGCAATCCTTGTATTCTCAGTTGAATAAAACTTTCTTAAAGCCTACACCTGCGTACTTTTGTCATTACATGGTCTTCAAGAAGACATTTAGTACGGGTCACCAACTCGTCAATATGGTCATTAGAGAAAAATTACAAAAATAAACATATTGTTTGCCGTAGACAAGGAAACCTTTCGAGGATTAATATTCTGCCTGAATGTAGGAATATAGTGATTTTTAAGATCTTTAATTCCTTGTTGTTTTATGTACCGTGTCCCTTAGGGCGTGGGCTATCGTTGCTTTCCATGTTAATTTTCTTTATTCTACGTCTAAAATAATAAAAAATAAGTCTTCAATGGAATTAGTACAAGAAGTTTTACTAAATTTCAATAATTACCTAGATATCAGTAGATATTTTCATATATGATGTATCGGATTTATATTCTATTTTTTTTTTTTTTTTTTTTTTTTCATAGCTTTTTCTGAATTAAATTTTCACTTACAACGAAATCTTATTCCAAAATAGTGAGAAGGTGTGTGAATCAGGCGATAGGTACACCGATCTACTCCTATTGTGGAAAAAAAGAAATAAATAGCGAAAGTTTGAGTTTAGGCGGAGACTTTAGAAGTATAGAGTTGGAATAGAATTTAGAAGGAACGAGAAAAACGAATCCTAAACAGCAAACGAGGGATAAACCTCTACTCTTGTTCAAAAGAACGGAGAGGAGTGTGAACCGAACGATATGTTATTTAATAACAAAATAACTGTGCATCAAAATGTTCTCTTATTCTTCTAAAAATATAAATTTTCTGAAAATTGATTTTATGTGATTTCAATAGATTTTTGCCACAAGTGTCAATCTTGTATCTCTGCTTGATTAACTGATTTTTTTTTTTTTCTGTTTTTCGTTTCCAGATTGTGTAGGTTTATATGATGTAGTGCAGATGTGCACCGGTTTTTAATCATAATGTATACCTCGGGCGCATTTGAAGCTGATTAGATCCAACACGAGTCCTCGGTTGGTCATTACGAAAGTTCATTTTCAAGTTTCTCATTTCCAAATGCAAACTTCTTTTAACACATTTAAGCAGTACAACTGCATACTTTATTTTCACCAAACGTTGTCCGTACTCCTCCGGTTCATACGCTACTTTTATTCTTAATTCAATTTAGTACAATGAATATTCTCTCGTAACGTATAAGCTATGTTGATTTCAATCGTTAAGAACCTACGTATATTTTCTGAAGTTTATCTGTTAGCATGTAAATAGAATGCAGGTGTTCATAAAAGAAAATAGTGCCTGTGAGTGATATAATGGATAGACTCGGAAAGAGGAATTGGAGATCCGAGTTCGAATTCTAATCGAGTTTGATACATTCATTAACGCGCAAATCGATTTGGCAAAAGTATGACCCCCGAGTTATTTGTTAAATAGGACTTTTTCTTGAAAAAACTTTTTCTAAAAAAAATTGTTAATACCACGTTCGCTCGTATAAAAAGGAATTATTCTTACTATTCCAAAATACGTTTCGGCTTTAAATATCCCATAACAGGTTGATAAACAAAAATATTCGCCCTTGCATGGAGTATTGCTGTCATATATGGTTTGGGGTCCCTTATCTTTGTCTCAAGGTCCTTGATAAAAATCCAGAAACGGATATGCAATGTAATTAACCCTGATCTGGCATATTGTCTGCAGTCGCTTTCTCAGAGACGTTCCGTCGCCTCCCTCTGTATTTTTTACAAATACTTTCACGGTAACTGCTCCGATGAGCTGCTTTCGCTGGTTCCCAGACTTCGTGAATTTAAGCGTTCTACTAGGCTGGCATCTTGCTCTCACCCTTTCACTGTCGAAACTGTTAAATGTAGCCGTCTCTTCTACTCCAATAGCTTCATGACTCGCACTTCTGGCCTGTGGAACTCCCTCCTCTTTTCCGGTTTCCTTATATCCTTTTGCTATAATCTCCAACTATTCAAATGTAATGTCAATCGACGTCTCCAGATCCCTTGATCTTTCCCCTATTCTTCTCTTCATCCTTCCCTCTATCACTCCCTATTTTCTCTCACTCCAACTCTCTGTAACCCCTTGCGTGCTAGTGGCTTCCCGCCTTGATTGGGGTGAAACGCTTAAAAAAAATAAAAGAAAGAATAATAATAATCACTCAATGTGTTTGCGTTGCATTTGGTAATTGGTAACAATAAATTATAAAAATATTCTATAGAAAAAATAGGCAAACGTGCCCACAATAAAAAAAAAAAAAAAAAAAAAAAATTGACTGTCATAAGGACGGATTATCCATTGACTCCGCTATTATTTTAACTCTTATTGTGAGTGGTCAGGGTAAGTCCGACCGATTTCGCTCAAGAAATCATTAACTATAGCGCCAAAAGTCGAAAATGGCCATCGCCGAACAGGTGGCAGAGTCCACTATCAGATGTGTGATGTACGTGGATATCATATAAAAGATAAGTGAGGGTACCGTAAATGTCAGACAAGACACAATAGAACTGTATTATCTGATCGAATTATTTAGTGAACAAGTTCAAACACATCGACACGTTTTGAAAAGTCATTCGTAATGGCTCTTTTGAGAATCGGTGTCGTTTCCCATGGCCTGTCAGACTCGCTTACCATTGCTCATCGGTAGGCGCCCAGACAAAGTTGCAAACACGCTTCTTAATTGCCGATACTTGCCAGCCGTAAAGCGAAGAAAATTTAGTCTTCAAGGCTTTTTTCCAAAAGCGTTTCGCCAGATCAAATGAGTTTAATTAAATTTAATCCGTTCTCTTTGGATGCGTTATAAGAATAGGGGAAAAAAACTATGAGATATTCACTGAGTTTCTTGTTACGTTGTCTTTATTCTGTAAAATTATTGCACCCTCTCCGAAACAATGAATTAGATAATGCGCATGCGTATTTCTTCGTATGCGATGTAATACGTCTATCGACGTTATTGACCATTTTATACATTTATAGAGAAAAGTTTATAATTCTGTATCGCCTACACGTATAAAATACACCAGCGACACCGTTGTTTAGGAGTGGTGAGCAAGCTAGTCCCAGAGATTGATACTGCTGTAGCGAGTTCGCTCTTTACTGGGCGCACTATTCTTGCGGGCTTGTACAGCATGTCTTTAAAAAAAATGTCAAAAATGAACATATTTTCTTTTTTGTTTGTAAGATCATGTTGTCTTACATACTGAAAAATCTAAAATCCATGTTATACAGCAAATTTGGGGATGCGATTACGGTTTGACTCCCGATAATGGAAAAAATACCGAAAGAATTCTGAATATAACCAAATGCAAAGTCAATCGGTTAAGTACCATAGGTAATAAAAATGGCAGAAAAAAGAGTTTATTTGCCGAAATAATAATCAGCTGAGTGCCATCACGTGATACACGCTTGAACGATCATAACTCTTTCGATTCATGGCTGACTAGGCAAAATATTTTCCCACGGTTGGCTGCTGTTTCTTTCCGCGGTAGACTGGTCGACAGCCAAAGTTATAGGATTCAGTCTGCCCTGCTATTTAACTCATAGCTGGAGGAGAAGAGATGGATTTATCCCTTTTCCAAGGGCATCTGCGTGTAAATGAATGTAACGAACCTGACTGGAATTCGATCTCGGTTCTTCGATTTCTCATTCCAAACCGTTATCCATTACAGCACGCCCCTGTGCAATATGCAGAAGACTAAAGAATATACACTATTTACACTATTCAGACTATTGTCCTCATCTTTGTCGCCATATTTATCACAGCGTTTCGGTCGTTGTACGCTCCTGCCTTCTTCAGGTGGTTGGAATGTCGAACTGAACCCTTTATTTCACTCACTGGGGTAGACTGTTCTAGTTCCACGTGCCATGTTTTAATGGATATCAGTTATCTCCTGTTAATTCCTCTCTCCAAGTTCTCCACTGCCTTAACCAGGTATTGAACTCACATTCTTTGGGTTCTGTCACTGGATCTAACCAACGCCTTTATCCACTATGCCATGTGTCCTTTTGTTTAGGTCCTGGAACAACGATCTTTTCACTTTTTTTACCAGTGAATAATACTAAATTCCTGCTTAATTTTAATTAGCATTATATGGACTGGTGATCATGCGTAGTGTTAAGGACATCGGTGAGCCGCGTTCAAATTCCACCCGCCCTGAGTAAGATGATAAACTGTATCCAACACCAACGCCTTTGATCGGGAGGTTTTGAGGAACGTGGTACCACCTCTTAATTGCTGGTGTTCCCAGCCTGACCCGGGGTGGTAGCATCTGTTAGGGTCCAAGCTATGGGTAAATAGTTAACCTCCAAACTTGGGTCAAAACATTATGAAAGTGTAAAAGTAGGTTTTAATGACAGCAATACATTTTTGTTAACCAGCAATAAAAAATCTTGTCGGCATTAAATTACCCATTGAGGTTGATATGCCAAAAAACAAACCAAACCAAACAAATTCAAATTCCGGGTTATTCCGTTGGGTTCCTTTTCGCGCAAATACCCTTCGGCGAAAGTCATCAATCCGTATCTTCTCGCTCCCAGATATGGGTTAAATAGCATGATACAGTGGGCAATTCACATTAAAGAAAAATCTATGGAGAATAATGATCTCCCTTGAAGGAAGATGACATCAAAAGAACAACTGAATGTGTATATCATACACGCAAATAAAGACTAAGCTGCCAATGAAATTTGAATTCCCATTTCTTTTGTCGCAAATAGAAATTGCTGAAAACATCAGCTTTTTAACGGTTAAGCTGCAAGAAATTGCAAGCTTTGCAAAATATTAAATTTTAATTAGTTTACATCGAAATCTCATCAATTTATAATTGAGCTGGCTACATGTAACCGTAAATTCTATGCTAACATTTTTTTCTCACCCTTCTCGTTTGTGGAACTCCCTTTAGTTCCATGCTTTCGAGCCAGCTTTAATTTGCAAAGATTTAAATGCAATATCAATCGCTATCTATTGACATTCTGTTTCCTTTTTTTTTTCTCTCTCTCTCTCCCCGCTCATTGTTAATGTGTATGTTCCTAATCCTTCCACACCCTGTAAGCCATTGTCTTAGTGGCTTACTGCCTTTCATGGGGTGAAATTAATTTTTAAAAAACATTAAGTTACGTTAATGAATTTAAAAACATTTTTAAAATGCTTGGTAATGTCAAATTATCTGTTTATTTTTTTTACATTTCTTTTAAGCCAGAAATAAATATATCTTATATTTTACGCCCCATCCCTCCTGTGCGTAAACGATCATGACTCTCCACAGCTTTCTTTTATATAATGTCTAAGAATTGTCATGAATTCTTAGGAATGATAGTGTAGTGGTTTCCTGTTGTTTTCTCTTGTTTTGTATCCAGAACAATCCGTTTCATAGACTAGCTTCGACCCAAAGTTAGAGAGTTCAGTCTCTACTGCTGTTTAATCCATGGCTGGAGGGAGAAATAGATTCGTGTCTTTGCCATAGGCATTTGGGCGAAGTGATCGTAACAAAATAGAACGAAATTTGAACTCTGTTCGCTAAGTCAATGACCGCTACGCTGCCTATGTTTTTAATATCAGACTTTCTACATTAATGACCATCAAAAATGTGTCCAGAAATTTATAATGTTGCTTATATATATATATATATATATATATATATATATGGCCGGCGCGTACTACCCCCTACCAGGGACGGCCAAGATTGAGATCCCCGGGCTGTGCTTTGTGACCCTCGCGATCAACATTTGTTGCAAATTAAACTAAACACAACTGAATATTAAAGGATGAAAACATTTCATGGATTTTGTCATTCTGGGGCCTTTTTTTATTTTTATCCAAATCTGTGAGTTTGTTTTGCTCATGCTAACTCTAAAAAAAAAAACACTGTATAAAATAAGCTAAAATGGAGATGTAGTAGACTGGGAAACCCGGTATCATAGATGTTTGCGGAGTGGTAAGGGACACTTTCACTTGCCCTATGATCCTCCAAAACAAACTGAGAAGGAAGCATGCGCAACACTTACACCCACAAAACATCACACCTGCCCGCTTCTATCTCCTTCCCAAAATACACAAAAGCAACAACCCAGGAAAGCCGGTCATTTTATCATTTAACTGCCATACGACCAAAATATCCAAATACGTAGACCATTACATACATTCCCTAGCGAAGGAAGTAAAATTCTCCATCAAAGATACAACAGAATTAATCATATACAGTGCCAGAAAAAAACTACTCTAGTAACCATGGACGTAAGATCACTTTATCACATCAAACACATCGAACGACTAACCACCCTCAAAGAAGCACTTATTAAAAGAACGACCCCCCCAGAGACGTAATCACAAAAACATATGGAATATATTCTTATATTATATACTTTCAATTTCAATGGAAAATACTACCTGCAAGTAAGAGGAAGTGCCATGGGCACCGTTTCTGATCCATCATATGCCGCAATCTCCATGGAGAAAATAGAGGAGACCCATATTTATCCCTTCATCGGTAACGACTGCATATTCTATGCAAGAGATATCGATTTTTTTTTTGTTCTTTGCTCTTTTTTTTATCCTTTCATTCCAAGCAAGGCAATAAAGCCACTAAGAAGCAAGGAATTACTGGATGTAAAAGAATATGAGAAAAAACATTAAGGAAAGAGGACACTAAAAGAACAGGAATTAAGAAGACTGAAGATAACGATTGACATTACATTTTTCACTTCGTTCACTTCAGCCTAGAATTATTTCGGTTTGATTAATGGTCCAAAGAGGCGTATTCAGTAGGATGGCTTCATGTCTGTTCATAAGTTATTTTATTCATTCTTCAATGATGGTTTCCATCCGTAGAACGAAAATCTCAATTTCATTTTCGTTTTTTTTTTGTTGAATTTATGCTTGCATTTTGAATTAAACTAACGATCACAAGATGGGAAAGGTTTTTCTGGGAAAGATCTGACTCTTACATAGTATTTTATCGCTATTTTTTTCATATCTGCGTTGAAAAAGTGCTTCATGGGCCTTTTATATATCGGCTCTCCACTGTAGATCACAAATCTTTGTCGTGGATCGTATCGATAATTTTCAAATAAGATTATTTTAATCATTCCTCATAAATAAAGCAGTTGTATTCGAGTTTTCCACGAAATAGTGATCTACAAATTTTCGGTAAGATTTCTCGATCAGATCCCCTCTTTGAATGGGGCAACACATGTAAAGCTCTACTACTTCTTGATTTTTAATTAGTTCAGCTGGGGAAATAAAAGTTAAATATCCGTCATAAATGATTCGATAAATATGCATTCATCGCCTACAAGTATTTGTGTTCCTTGAGAACGGAGGCATTGTGTATTTTTCTCAGTATAGGCATTATTTATTGAGAGGTTTTTCAATTGACTGACTCCTGGAGGTTGAGCATTCTCGTTTTTCCTTTTTTTTCTTAAGGATACTGTAAGAGTTCATAGCTTCCAAACGATCTTTAGAGTTAATGAATTTCTTCAGGTGTATTCTTTGCTTTGAGGACGATCGTTAGCCTGGCTTATTTTTGAAGGCGCATTGGAATAACGAAAGGTCTCTTGCAAAAGTTAAGAAAAGTATTAAGAAGCAGGAAAATTTCGTTCGTTAGACACGAAAAAAAAGAGCTGAACTACTGTGTATTATCGATCCACATATATAGCAGCGATTACTGGATAATTTCTTCGTAGATGAGAAATGTGGTTCTACAGACGGATGCTGAGAATGACGTGGACGCAATATGTGAGCAAATAAATTGCAAGGAAAATGGAAGCAAAAAAGCCACTTATACTTTGTATCAAAAAAATAAAAGATGAAATTTTTGGGACACGTAATGAGGAAAGTAGGCGGGAAGAAATTGATACTCACAAAACGTATTGAAAGCAAGAGGGACAAAGGAAATGAGAGAATAACATACCTAATATGCTCGTATAAATAGATGGCAGAAAAGGGAGATGGAGAAATAAAGAGAAGACAAACTTTACTAAGAGCTGGAAAAGGATAGGAAAATGTGGAGAGCCATGACCACTAATGTACTGAAGTGCAACACGAAAATCCAAAGGTGCATTAGAATAACGAAGGTAACCTTCCAAAAGCTAAGTATTAAGAAGCACAAAAATTTGTTAGAAACGAGTACTGAACTGTTGCCTAATATCAATCCTGCTATATGACAACGAATGCTGGACAATCTCCTCACAAATAAAGAGAACAGAAACAAAAGAAATGTGGTTCTATAGAAGGATGTTGAGGATACCATGGACTGAACATGTGAGCTACGAGGAAGTTTTAGAAAAAATGGGGACTAAAAATGCACTTACAATGCAGTTAGAATCAGAAAGACAGTTGTAATTTCTAGGACACATAATGAAAGAGGAAGACTTAGAGAATTTAACACTCACAAGACATGGTGTAAGTAAGAGAGACAAAATAAACGTACCTAACGAGCTCGTATAAATGGATAGCGGAACAGGGAGTGAGAGAAATGACAGGAAGACAAACTGTATTAAGAGCTATAAAGGATAGGAAATTATGGATAGCCATGACAACCACGCACTGAAGGAACACGTCACAGAAAAAAAAGGTTGAAGCTTCTTTGAGCATCATTGTTTTGTGGTTGTTGACAAAGGCATCTCTTCGATAGTAGTGAATTGATTAGATAATAATCTCTGTAGTACTGTGATTTCATAGGTGATTTTTCGGTATCGTGAGAAGAGGATTGTGGGTAAAGAAGGTATTGGTGACGTGTTTTTTTTTTTTTTTTTTTTTTTTTTTTTGTTTTTTTAACGCTGTCGTTTTAGGTTCTTGAATCGGCGAACGTGTTTTTCTTCTGACCATGTTTCTATTTACTTTTTAAATGTTGGCCTGTCACTCGGTCTTAATTTTAGCGGCCTCTCGGTGAGTTTTTTGTGTTTATCCAATTGATTAGAGTTGGTTGGGATTGCTGAACTTTACACAACACTTGAGTCTGACCCATTTCTCCCCTGGCCTTCTATCCTTCACACCTCTGATAAACAATTTTTTTTTCTGTATTTCACCTCCATTATTTCCTCTTTTCTCCCTCCAGACTTCGTACATCCGTGCATATGCCGTGTAATCTCTATGACAGCGCATTCAGTTCCCCTAAACAGGGCGAGTTGTAACTGAGAAGGGCTAAATAACGAGACGAGATATCCCTAGACATAGACCTAGCGGAATGATAACAACCTACCGTTGTAGATTAAATAAAGGGTTGAATTCGAAATTCCTCGAAGAAGGCCGGAGAGCATAACGACCGAAATAATAACAACAAAGATGAGGAAAATAGAATGCATGTTATTAAAAAGTTGCCCTTTAGTTTGGGTGGGGAGTGCAGTGTAATCCCCCTCCCCCAAGCAAATTATCAATGTTTTGGTATTTTTTTTTTTTTTTTTTTGTTGTTGTTGTTGTTAAATAAAAATAGATAGTAACGGCTGAATCTTAAATTATCTATTGATCATATAAATGTATTTGGAAAATTTTATCAACTTCAAGTGCTTATACAAGTTTTTATGAAAATATTGACCCGCGTAATAGAATCTAACATAGTTTATTTCATTTTAATATTAAAATAATTAAATTATTTTCAGCCATCGGGATATGCAGTGTGGTGTAATAGCTAACTGCTCGGAATGAGAAATCAGAGAGCATGGTTCAAATTCCAGTTGGATGCATTGCATTCACTTACACACAAATAGTCTTTGGAAAGGTATCAATCTAATCCCCCTCCCCTAATTATGGGCTGAATAACAAAACAGACTGTTCTATATAGCCTTGATGATGATGAGCAATCATCCCCCACCACCTCAGAAAGAAATGGCAGTCTACTGTGGGAATATCTTCTGCCTAGTCTATCATGAATCGAAAGAGACATGATCCTCTAAACGTGTATCACGTTGTTTTTTGTTGTTTGTTTTGTTTTGTTGTTGTTTTTTTTTGTTTTTTGTTTTTTTGTTGTTTTTTTACGACATCCCAACTCATTGAGTCATTTAATTGCCGATTTGTTTCCTAAATAAAAAATTGTATTTAAACAGCAAAACTGATATTAGTTATGATTATTTTTTGTTTTAATTATACTTTTGATATCAGTTTAATTTCTTTTAGAAACTGGAATATATAAAGTGGAAAAGTATTTTGAAAAAGTTCTTTTAAGTTTCTTGTTTGGTTGTATTTCAATTGGATTGAATTGAAATTGCTGCAGTTTTTCAGTATTTATTTTATAGTGAATGGTTCTTGGCATGTCACAAATACCAGAAGATTTTCCTTTTTTGTAGGATATAAGAATGGGTTATGATAGTAGGTCCAATATAAAGTCTGGACAAAAAAATCACTTCTCTTTTAGTTTGGCGTTTCTGATGCCATTCTCCTGTACAAGGTTTAATTTTGCACTGTTTATCGTTTGGGCAGGACTTCCATAGTCTATATCATTCCTCTCTAATATATTTCAGAACTTTATATGGGGTTATGGCATTTAAGGGATCTGCTATGTTCTTTTTGAGTAGATGCTTTTCTTGCTGCAGAAATCACTCTATCATTACATGTGATACCAATATGACTTGTTATCCAGAAGATAATATCTATATTTAAGCTATTGGTCATGCAGTCAGTGTATATAATAATTTTATAATGTTGAGAGCCAAGTCGGTAGCTGTCCCCTCGGCACTAAATATGCAAGCTTTGCCTGGAAGTGATTTTAATTCATGCTGGACGGCTGCATAGGCATCTTTGATGGAGAGTACCGTAATTCCCCATGTATAATACGCCTTCATCCATAAATACGCACCCCTAAAATTGTACTGAAAGTGTAGGGAAAATGCTTCTATTCACGTATAATACACACCCTTTGTTTGATAATCAAACCCTATAAGTTGTACCTCTCCAATTTCATTACGGCACGCGTTTCCCACTCTTAGAAAAAATGGTTTTAAATATAGAATAATATTATTCTAGGTTTATGAGGATTCTTATTTTACATTTGTAAGTATTGTTAGATACATATGATTGTACACCATTTACATTATTCGAACTATTGTCCTCATCTTCGTCACCATGCAGCTGCGGAAAGAAATATAAAGGGGATACAGGCCGCCCCCTTAAAGTAAGTGTTCAAGAACACCAGAAAGCTGTAACACGAGAAGTAGAAAAATCAGGCGTGGCTGACCACATATGGAGAGAAAAGGGTGATCACCGCCCTCTGTGGGATCAGGTTGAGATCATAGACAAAGAACATCATTGGAAATTCGTAAACTTAAGGAATCAGCACATATGCTAGGCCACAAAAATCTCCTGAGCCGACCAAGCGTAAAAATGAAAACAGTAATAAGTACCAGAGAAAAGCGATAACAACAACAAAAATTGCAATATGAGGTCTAGTAAAAATATGAAATGATAACAGCAAAAATTGCAATATGAGCACTGGTAAAAAATTATTGCTGAAGATATTAAGTTCATAATACCCAGAAATTCATACACATATGTCCTCAAGGACACATGGATAAAGGCGTTGATTACATCCAGTGGCATTACCCAAAGAGTGTGAGTTCAATACCCGGGTAAGGCGGTGGAGAACTTGGAGAGAGGAATTAACAGGAGATAACGGACAACTGACATCCATTAAACATGGCACGTGGAACTAGAACAGTCTCCCTCAGTGGGCGAAATAAAGGGTTCAGTTCGATATTCCAACCACCTGAAGAAGGCTGGAGCTTACAACGGCCGAAACTTTGTAATAAATTTGGCGACAAAGATGAAGACAATAGTCCGAATAATGTAAATAGTCTACATAATACCTCATCTATATAGACAGATACATATGATTGTATTTGATATCCTTATGTGGTCGCAAGTGACAAATTGTATGTTTGTGATGAGTAGACATTTCGCACCTGAAATCGACCTATGAAAAGGCAATTTTTTTAAAGATTTTTTGTAACTGTGCATAATACGTACCTCTAATTTTGCTTACTATTTTTTTAGAAAAAATGGGTATTATACATAGAAAGTGATAGAATTGTTTTGAGATTTTTGAAACTTAGTTTTAAAAGGAAATTTTGTTGTTTTAGCATCCAGGGAAGTCTTTTAGAGATGAAATCATATGTTTTTTGTTTTGTTTTTGTCTTTTTGTAAGTATATTTTACATTCGTATATCATTTGGTTTGATGGTGTTGTCTTATCTGTTAAAGAGCTCAGTATATCGTAGATGAAATGAGCATTTATATGTAGGACTTGATGGGCAGGTTGAGAGTTTAACATAATATTGAAGAGCTAGTTCTTCTGCCATATTGTTAATGGAGGTTCGTGTGCTTTTGTGTATAGGCTTCCCACCGGATATGAGGTGAAAGCTATTCTTAATCCTTGATGATCTACTGTGTTGAATTCTATGTGTATTTTTTTCTTGCTTCGCCATATATAAAGCAACCATAATCGAGTTTTACTCTAATCAAAGAGCAGTATATCTTGAACAATGGTTCTTTGTTTGCTAATCTGTCACGGTCAGCAATAATTCTAAGTAGTATTCTGAAATTTGGACTTTAATATTTTATAAGGCATATAAATGTTAGCTTTATTTATTGAATATGATGACTAGGAACTTGTATCGTTTTATTACTGGGATTTTGTTGTTTAGTTTTAATATTCGATATTTATGCATTCTTCGGAGTTGGCAAAAATGCATTTAGTTTTTTTTCTTTCTTCCGTGGCCCATTTATTAATTTTATTAAGATATAGTTGAAGCTTTCGCTCTATAGTGTGCTTATGTTTTCATCTATAATAGATAAAAAAAGAATCATCCACATTTAGGGCACAAACTGTTCCTGGATTTATGTTTTTACTATATTATTAATTTTAATACTGAACAGGGCAACAGTTCGTATGAACCCCTGTGGAACACCTTGTTCTTGATCTTTTTGAGTTGACATAGTGTCATCTAAAAAAAATTTTAAAATGTCTACTTTCGAAAAAGCTACAAATAAATGATGGAATTCTGTCTTTAGTCCTAGATCTTGTAGGCCTTTTTTATTCTAAATTTCTAGATTGTATCGTTAGCCTTCTCCAAATCAAAGAACACTGCCGTTAAGTGTTCTTTTTATGAAGGTTTCTCGTATGGTTTGTTTCTAGTCAAATTAGATGATCAAAAGAGCTTTGTTTCCGAAGTCTGCCTAGTATATTAGTTTCCAGGTACCATATTAATCTGCTATTAACCATCTTTTCGAGTGTCTCATAGATAAAACTGGTGAATGCTTCTTTTATGTGTCTCTGTCCATTCCAATACGTCTTCAGATCTCAGCGTCGCAATTACCATCCTCTGCCGGAACACTTCCCAGATATTTAAATTTCCGCATCTGCTTGATTTTAATGTACCGACCTGTAAATCGCATAATGCTATTGGTCAGTAATTTGCTGGGTTAGTATTGTCTTTCCTAAGTTTCGGTAATGGTAGAACTGTTTCCATGATTTTGGAATGTTTTTGCTTCTTATATGGTTGATAGTTTGGAGTAGGTAGGTAACTATTTCAGGAATTTATAATGTATTTAATAGAGGCCAGCGGCAGTGTTGTGGGTTTTGTTTAGCGCTTGTCATTCTGATTTTGCGAATGCTTGGCTGCAGTTTTCATTGTGTTTTATTTTATTTATTTTTTTAAGTTTTCTTTTTTCGCTCTGTTGACTGTTTGGAATGTTTTACAGTATTTTATGAAGATTTTCTGAAAAGGTTTGAAATGCGGTTCCGTCAGAGTACGCTTGGAATGCCATGGACGGAGAAATGTTGTGTTGGAATTTAATTTGAGAACAATATTTTACAAGTTCACCTTCTAGCTATTTTTTCTATCCTCACGACAACCTCTTTTTTTACTTTCAAAACCGGCTCCCAAAGGCTTGATTCTTACCAGAGATAATATATTTTCTGACCAACGAGATATATTCCATACCATTATTCTTTCTATAGTGCCATAACATTTGGAGAAATCTAAACGGCTTGTTCACTCTAACCTCTTTCATTACCTGCAAAAGCGGCTACCAAAGCCTTGATTCTTGATATAAGAATTTGTTTTCTGACCAATGGAGGAAATTTGTATAACGATTTTGGAGGTAAAAGTCACTGATCCTTCTGAGCCTCCTAAATCTCCATAAATGTATGTCTATTTGGCAGTGAGAATTCGGCCACCGTTTCTAAGGTCGACGATAGAAAGCACCAGTCAACTTCAGAACCACTTTCAGCTAAAGAAGAACTATCTACTAAAGGGCTGTCGAGAACGAACATCAGCCCACAATTCAAGACCAATTCAATGCTGCATCCCATAACTTCTGTCGTGCCCACTGGACTTTTGTCGTCGACCTACGAACTCGATCAACTGCAAGATTCCTATATGTACCAACATTTTCCTACTCTACAAGAACTGTGAGTGTTACTAAACCTTACCAAATTTCTACTCGTTTAAAGAACTTTCATGCGCTCAGAGAAATATTTTGAACAAGCTTTTTTCTGTTAAGAACATTTTCTCTTCCGTTAAAAGACTTTTTCTTCTTCCATTCTTTCTCTCCTAATTGCCTTTATCCATTTACCCTTTTTTTTTCTGTATATGTAAATAAACACTTGCTTCTTTTTTTGTTACACACTGAGAAGTTTTTTTTTCTTTATTCGTCCGCGCCTAACAGAGAGAGTTTGCCCGCTCTAATTTTGCTGTTTTTACTCGCGTTTTGTTGCAATTTTTTAACCTCATTACTTTGATGTGTGAAAGCTGGGACAAATTTCCCAGCAGTGGTTCTGTCGGAGTATGCTTAGAATGCCATGAACAGAGTATATGAGCAGCGATGAAGTTGTAAGAAAAGCGCAAACAAAAAGGTAACTTCAAGTTAGAATCAAAGACAGTTGAAATTTCTGGGACACAAAATGAGGAAAGAGGACTTGAAGAATCTGACACTCACAGGACATTTTGAAGGCAATGTTGCAGATGGTAAACAGTCACCTCACATTACTGCATAAATCGATGACAATTGAAAGTGGAAGAGATGCTAAAAAGACAACAACTGTGGAGAAGTGATTGCCTAGGCAAGCTATGTCTTTTGGTTCTGTGCTTTCAACTTTGTTGTTTTAAGACTATAACATAACCTTTTTCCTAATGGGCACCTCGACGTGGTGTAATGGTTATAAAAGCTTGTCTTGCTAGATCAATTACGACTGAGTAGCGAGTTCGGTCCACACAGGGTGCCCCATACTTTCGGCCTTGTGCCATATCTAAGCTGTGCTTAGAAAATCACTAAGTTTTTTTTCTTTTTTTTTTTTTTTTTCTGGCAATCTTTTTGAGTGTCACATGCGAACTTCACTTCTATAATTTTATCAGTGTGATTTAGTCATTAATTACTGGCCGTCCAAGGTGTGGCTACAGAAAAGAACAACGCCCTGATAGTCACACTTGTTAGACTTAAAAAAAGAAATTACGAAACACTTCACTGACGATAACGAATAAAATGATTGGAGGCTATCAATAATTAATTACTTCAAAATGTTTTAGTAAATATTTCGATGTTCATTTACATTTTGATTAGAACATTGGGAAATGAATAGTTTGTAAATTCCTACAAATTGTAACTGGAAACAAATTCAGCCAAAGATATTAATCACGAAATATTACATTTGAGTCTCTGACCGCATTCGTTGCTATTTATATTCACTTAATGTTGTTTTATCTTTGCCAAATCTTGAAGAGATATATTTGTATTGAAAAAAGGTGTGAACACTGTGTATCTCCTTGTCTAATATATTGTAAATCATTTTCATCAAAAGTTACCTAACATCGCTTGACGATTGAAGAAATATAAAATTCCGAAACAGAAATTTCCGTGTCGCGATGTGCAATATTTCCTTATGTCGTGCACTTTTTTAATACAGTAAATCTGTGGATTCCGACTGTGCTTTCTCTTTTTTTGTTCACACATCACTGGTCAAAATGTTAAGACGAGATACAAAAGGGGTTACAAAAAGTATAAAATACTGTTACTTTAATCAAAATATATTTGCGAAAGATTTACATTTAATAAGAAAATGTAGCTTATCAACAAACAAATGAAGATTTTCAACTTTTAATTGATTAATTTAAACAAAAATTAAAAACGGATTTTTTTTTTTTGTCATAAAGATAAGAGTGCGTAAATAAAAATAGAAAATACAGAACAAATAAATCAAAAGGACAATATAATTCTCAGTTTATCCTCCATTTTTGCGAATTACATTGGCATAGTATTGTGTGTGCGTGTATATAATATATAAATGTGAACATTGAAGTCAACACTTAGAGGCGACAGTCTGTTTCATGCTAGACGCAATCGTCATTGGCGATTGCGTCTAGCATGAAACAGACTGTCGTCTCTGTGTTGACTTCAATGTTCACTTTTATATTTACACACGCTATATCTCTGGTATTAAGCACTTTATCCCATAAATATAGCAAACCTTAAGACTATTTTTTCTTTATATATATTGTGTACGTATATATATATATATATATATATATATATATATATATATATATATATTGTGTGTGTGTATATATTGTATGTATATGTATTGTGTGTATATGTGCACATATATATGTATACACACACATATACACGCACAATATACATATATATATGTACATATGTTAATACATATACACACAATATATAGACACGCACAGTATGTATATATATATATATATATATGTGTGTTTATATGTTTATATATTGTGTGTGCATATTATGTATATAATATATATATATATATATATATATATTGTGTGTGCGCATATTATGTATATAATATATTATATACATGCGTATATGTGTATAGACATACATATATATATATATATATATGCAAGCGTACAAATACTTTATTCGGTTTCGCTCTCCATAGTTTCTTGTTTCTCTAATATCTCTTGGTTACAGCTTTTCGTCTAACTTATTCAAATTTGTCAAGTCGCGCTAACACTATGTCATCGTGACTGAGGCTGTGAGTGTTTAGATGTTGATTATATTCATGGGTGTTGTAGAAGCACTAACTTGCCTGTGTTGTTGCGTGCTAGCCGTGTTACAAGATGAGTACTCGTATATTTGTAGCCAGCTTACATACACACACACTATATATATATATATATATATATATATATATATGTGTGTGTGTGTGTGTCTGTTTGCAAGGTAGTAATACTATTCGTGTTATATTGTTTCTGAATATTTAATCTTTTGTTACCTTGTTAAGACTCTAGCATAGCATAACGTTGAAATTTCTTTGGAGTTTATCACTAGCTTTTATAATGTAGTGTATTAATATCTTTTTAATCATTCCCCCCCCCCACAAACAATGCAAACAGGACGCAAGAAGTCACAGGATTTGAACTAATAAGAAATGTAAATTTTGGTGAGAAGAGAGAACAATAAAATAAAGAAAAAATAACGATTAACATTGCATTTAGTCTTTTGAAGATCAAAGTTGTTTGTTAAGCCAGAAGAGTTCCACTGCGAGATAAGAAACTGGTAGCTATAACTTCAGCTGTAAGATGATGAAATCTTGCCGCCAATCAGGTGTGACATTTAAATTCATAAAGTCTACGTACTAAAAATGAAGGCTCAACAGAACAATTAGCATGAAAATATTTATAGAAAAGACACACAGAAGTTACGTTACGACAGTGAGAATGTGACTGAAGCCAATATCTGATAATAATTCAGTAGATTTATAGGATCCTCTGACTCCCGATGTGTGATTGAGAGAATTACGTACGTCGGCGTCGACATCTATAAATACTGAAAGTTTTCATATCTAATTCAATAATTATTGTCCCCGTGAAATATTGGCAGAAATTCTGTTTACTTTGATATACGTTAAATTTCACGTATATTCGTTGCTATTAATAGCTAACATTACTATTTTATTATATAAATACCGACTATTACTAATCGTTTCTAACCTACCCTCGTCTGTCATGGCGGATAGATAATCCCTATTACAGACAACTCAACCCATTGAGTTCACTTACGGTTTATACGGCAACAATGTTGAACTTTAGTAACAGTTTCAGGGAGAGCGCGTATAATCTACCAGGATCAATTTTTTTTTCTTTTTTTATCAAGGTTTACGCTCAAATTTTCCGTCAAGATTCTTTGTACCTTCGTGCGTACGCAATCATCGACGGCTTCCCATCTACCCATTTTTAAGCAAAAGGCTTCGGTTAAATCGTTTTCAGACTCTTTCCAAAGGTGCCGTTCGTTGGAATCAGAAACCAGGTCAATATTATCATAGTCACCATCCGAGAGAGATCAAGTCTTGCGCGGGCTCGCAGACAAGAAGATTATGTGAAATCAGTATTGAAAAAAGTTATGTAGATTCGAACACCGACCATTGTTACCGGTGCAAAGCAAGTTGTCAGACATTTTTGTGTCTGTGTGTCTGTAGTTAATCTTTTACTTGTTTCTCTCTTAAAAATGAATCCGGAACTTTTATTTATTTCTGTCGTGGTCTTCATCAACCAAAACCTTATCTTGTCATTGATGAGTTTTTTTTTTTCTTTCTTTGTCGTCTTCGTTTGTTGTCCAGTCATTATTAATCTCTTTCTTGATTTGAATCGCTATTTGTGCTTCCTTCTGATTTTTGGCAAGACAGCCGACAGCAGTAGCAACGGTGAGACGATGGCAAAAATATTTACTTTTTTTAAATCGGACACCTGACACTAACTAGAATAGTAGAACCATTCCCTCTGTTAATAACACACACACACACACATATATATATATATATAAGTAGAAAATACAAACATAATAACCTCATCTACATGTAAACAAAAATAAATGATTAAAAGTAATGGAAGCCCTAATAATAAAAATAGAAAAAGCCAAAACTTAATATTATTAACTACGATCACGTGCTAACTGTGTTCGGAAAATAAACATCTCTATAACACTAAAAACATACAATCCACAAACACCCAATTAAATTGAATAAATAAAATCATCCTTGATAATGGTTAAAAGTATAGCCGAAAGCGATCGGAATTATAAAACATTTGGATAGTTTCTACACACTTAGTGTCCTAAAAAAAGAAAATACTTGTTTGAACACAAGAAAAATTAAATAAAAGGCTTAATCGTAGTATCTTGTCTGTCGTCTTTAAAGAAACACACACACTCCCTCATTTTATATATATATATATATATATATATATATATATATAATAGCCAAAACAGAACTATTAAATAAGCGATATAAACTAATGTTTATTACGTTAATAAAACACCGATTAAATAAATAAATAAATATATAAGATAAGAAGTAAAAATAACAATAAAGACAAGCAAAATAATTTAACCCAAATAAATAAACAAATAAACGATTTCCGGCAAAATAACCGCCAAAATAGACTACCCACAATGCACCACTGACCCGTATATATAAATATCCGGAAAATACTCGTGGCCTTACGATTGCATTTAGCATGAAACAGACTGTCGCCTCTGTGTTGACTTCAATGTTCACTTTTATATTTACACACGCTATATCTCTGGTATTAAGCACTTTATCCCATAAATATAGCAAACCTTAAGACTATATTTCTTATATATATATATATATATATATATATATATATATATATATATATATATATATGTATAATAGGGGGAATTAGCAGATCCATAGTCTAATAATCAAGTGGAAGGAGAGATGGATTAATGCAAATTGTGTGTAAAATGAAAAGTAAGTATAAAAGTCGAACGAAATGTTTGAGAAGAATAGGAAGGCAGATAGGAAGGAGTGAGTGAGAGAGGACGCAATAGCTTCGCCGATGCAAACGGAATGTTTTGGAGACACAGGATGAGACAGGAAGATAGATGAGAACGAAGTGAGTGATAGAGGATGACATAGATGTGAACGGATTGAGTGAGAAAAGATGAGATAGATGGGGGTAAACGGAGTGAGCGAGCGAGCGAGAAAAGATGAGATAGGTATGAACGGAATAAAACTGAAGAAGATAGGCAAATAGATATGAATGGATCGATTGAGAAACTGGGTTGTGTAGATGGATGTCATCTAAGTGAAAGAAAAATATATGTACATTGAAGGCAGAGAGACTAGAGCGTGGGAGAGTGAGAGAGAAAGATAAATAAATGATAGCAAAATTCGCGAGAGATTTATTACAGACGCTCCAATGCGTCCGAACCGCCTAATTTACTGATTGGCTCACTAAATGTTCTACTGCAAAAAAATAGCAGACCTTGATCGATTGATTGAACTCTCCCAGGATTTGAGAGTTTTCAATTTTCTAGTCCAAACTTATTTCTTTCAAATATATGGAAATAGTTTCACGCTATAGGCGGGTGTATCTTTCTAAAGAAAATGAAAGTCAGAGAATGGTTTAGAAATTTGAGCAATGATTGAAGATTTGATAGTTATTTACTAAACTTACACCGGTCAGAAGGGCACAGGTGTGTTTTGCCTCGTGAAGATGAAGCTTGCAATCACAGTTCCTGAGGAAATATATTCAATTTTTCGAGCAATTATCGGACTCTTCCTGTTTACCTTTTCAACAGTCAGAAAGAACCAAGAATGGAATATCGCTGCCGTAACTGGTTTGAAACTATTGGATCCTAACTTTCCAGCTTTGAGGAAGCGATTGCGGAAGGTGTTACATTCTGCAACCTCTTTCCCACAGATACAACGCCGCAAGCCTGCCGCTACTCGATCACCATTTCAAATGGAAATGTACTTTGTTTCCACCAGTTCAGACCTCCACATCTTCCACACATATCACTTCCAGAGAATCGAAGTATCCTCATTTTTTTCCCATGTTTCAAATATAAGAAATGTCCACATACCTTTTTTTTTCCCAAGAACTACCACTTTTTGGAATAGACTCTCGCGGGGATAGTTCTATGAACACTTAAATCTTGACATTTTCAAGTCAAAAGTTAAACGATATCTATCACCCTAATCTTCGTAAACTTCATTTCTTACCACTTTCGCTTCCATTCACATCGCACACCTAACCTTTTGGTCGACTAAAACACTCTACTTTGAGTGCCTCTCGATTTTTGTATTGGCTAAACTAGCATTAAAAAAAAACCCAGAACAACCTACTTCTGTAAACTAAACTAACGGCTCGGTTCAAATTTCTTGAAATATTACTGAAGATAAATATCCGAAAAATCGTGAGGGTAAAAATGTCGAACAAAATGACTATAAAAATCAAAATGAGGATAACAGTCTAAATGGATTAATGCATAAGCATTAAAATTTGTCACCTTGATCATTTGCATTATTTACATTATTTAAGCTGTTATCCTTATATTCATTGCCATATTCACAACGTTTCGGACGCTGTACGCTCCCTTCTTCAGGTGATTGGAGTTTCGAATCGAACCCATTATTTCGCCCACCGAGGTAGATTGTTCTAGTTCCACGAACCATGCCTCTTCCGGACATCTCAGTTATTTCCCTTTAACTCAACTCTCCAAGCTTTTTTCGCTGTGGCCTGGTGCTGAACTCACCACACATTGGGTCTAGTCACTGGATCTAACTAACGTCTTAATGCACTGGACCATGTGTAAATAATGCAAGTAATAATAATACTTCATCTCAGAGATATAGACAGATAACTTATCATTTACCAGTTTGATTTTTATCCAATTTAACATCAAGTTAATCCGATATTCTAAATTCCTTTCACTTATTGTCTGCTAAACAGTACGGCATGATGACGTAGACATTACTTTTCGGCAACGAATGCTTCTCAAGAAAGCGGAAGTTGGAACCTGTCCGGACGTGCTCGATTACAAATGCATGCCTGAATCACTATCAGAATGGCACACTACCGTCATTCCATTAATTGTTACCCCCTCTTGTATATGTTAAACATTAGACAGAATGAAAATTCTGATGCATTTAATAAATCCTAGTCGTCATATCTTCTTTATCTCTTGTCAAAGTCGACAGAAAGAGTAAGTTATAATACTAACATTTGCGAAAGTAATTTGGCTTGCACAAGTATCCACTTCGACACACCTTTCTCTGTCGGTAAATCCTACATGCCAAGCATTAGACATTTTTCAAGATATCTGGTAATGGGACAAATTGCAGGGAGAAGTTAGCTCATGCCTTTCCTAAGTGCAACGGTACAAAAACGATATAAGTAGTGAAAGCAGAATTGGTAGCAGCCATTCTACCTCTTATCCCTATGTCCGTGGTATTATGGTTTCCATAAACTGATAGTATTATGTACTTAATCTATTTGTGTATGTATACGCTTGAAGCGCTAATATATATATATATATATATATATATATATATAGTGAACGTTTGAAGTCAAAAATTCAGAGGCTACAGGCTGTTTCATGCTAAACGTCAAACCACAAGTGTGGGGGTTTTTCTCGACTGTTTATATATATGGGTCAGTCGTGCATTGTGGGTAGTCCATTTTGACGGTTATTATGGTGGGAGTGGCTTATTTATTTATTTGGGTTAATTTATTTTACTTGTTTTCCTTTATTTTCATTTTATATATCTATTCTTTTCGGTTTTCGATGTTTTATTAACGTAGTAAAAAAATTGGGTGGGGGTTGCTCAGGTCGCTTATATAATAGTTTGTTTTGGTCTGGGAGGATAATTAGCTATTCATCCAATTTTTGGATTGATTGCTGTAGTCTATTGTTATTTTGGTGGGAGGGGCAGTTTTTAATTTATTATTTTATTTATTTGGGTTGATTATTTTAGTTGTTTTTGCCTATTTATTTTTATTTGTTCTAACGGTTATTTTAGCGGGAGCGATTTGTTAATGTTTTCATTTATTTATTTGGATTCATTTGTTTTGTTTTTTTTCTTATTTACTTATTTTTCATTTTGTATATTTTTATTTACTCTTTTCGATTTTTAAGTAACGTAGTAATTTTTATCGTTATATAGCAGTTATAGCTATTTTTCGTCCAATTTTTGGATTGATTGTTGTAGTCTATTCTAACGCTTATTCTGACGGGAAAGGTTTGTTAATTTGTTCATTATTTACTTTATTTATTTGGATTGATTATTTTTACTTGCTTTTTTATGTATTTATTTTTATTTATTCTATTTCGCCTCTTCTAACGGGGGTGGTTTGTTAATTTGTTTTATTTGCTTGGATTAATATTTTTTTTCTTCCTTTTTTTTTATTTTTATTCTTTTCAGTTTTCGATTTTTAAGTAATTTAGTAAAAATTTGTTTTCATGTCTGCATTTTGAGAAGAGTTCAGATCCTTTATTTAGTAATTTATTTTGGTGGGAGAGGGTAATAATAGCTATTTTTCCCTCCAAGCAAAGTTTGCAGGTTTTGGATTGTTGTAGACTAATGATCTTTTTCTTATTTTCGATGATATTTTTAATGTGATTTGCGTTTTGTTTTCAATTTCCCAGATATACTTATTTATATTTACATACGCTCTATCTCTGATATTGAGCACTTTATCCCATAAATATAGCACACCTTAAAACTATATTTCTCTCGCTCGCTCGCTCTCTCTAACTATCTCTCTATCTATCTATCTATATATATATATATATATATATATATATATTGGTTGTCATGCTGTGTATATGTGTAAATATTACGCAAAACTTTGATTTCAAATAAATATATCAGCATGCATCTGTCTTATATTGTGTTCAATTTAGTAATTCTTGCTTAATGAAAATAACTAATTTGCTTACGGTCATATCACATTGTACGATCAGTTAAGCAATGTCGAACCTGGTCAGTACATAGATAGGTGACCGTCGGGGAATACCTGGTGATGTAAGTTTCAAGGTGCGTATGGTATAATGGATAATGGCACGGAATGGTTAATTGGAGAGCCGAGTTCAAATTCATTTAGGTTCGTTATACTCACATGCAAATTTCCTTGGGAGAAGTATGAGTCTACCTCTTCTCTCCCCAGCTACGGGTTAATTATAAAGACGGTTTTTTATTAAACCATTATTATCTCACCCACAAAATTCACCTTTTAATTGGTGTTCTCTGGTCCGTGGTGGTAGCACTTGATAGGGTCCCAGCTGTGAGCAAATAGTTAACCCCCAAACTGGGGTCAAAACACTATTAAAGTGTAAAAATAGGTTTTAATACCAATAATGATTTTTTTCTTTTTTTTAATTATTACCAGCAATAGATTCTGGAAAAAAATACGAGCAATATATATTTTTAAAAATGTGTATTTAATGTGTTAAATATAGCAATATATTTTGAAAGAAAATATTACCAGCAATAAAAAATCTTGTCGGCTTTAAATAACACATTGAGGTTGATATGCCGTAAACCAAACCAAGCCCACAAAATTCTTACAATCTAAAAATGTTTTCTTGCTTTAAACAAGCTGCAGGTTTAATAAGCTGTAAAAATCGAATCCATCAATAATTGGAATATTACGTAAAACTGTAAGTAAAGATATTTACTAACCGCCCCATCCGGTGAGATGTGGCACAAGGCCGAGTTTGTAGGGTATCCGAGCCCGTAGGCATGGTCAAAAATTCCCCGTAGATCCCGTAAAAACGGGGTCGGGTAGCTGTCTACCTACCCCAGACGAGACTCTGCCCGGAGGCATAGCCTCGTGTGGGTTCCTCTCTGCCCGGAGACGGAGTTTGACAAGCACACTGTGGAAGACCACAGTAAACTGTTTATTTACTTGACCACCCCCCTGAGTCAGGTTGTGACACAAGGTCAGTTTTTAACGTGGGGACCCGAATGTTTTCAATCAGGCCGCTGGTCTTAGCTGGTCATAGCTTGTCCAAGCTGGTCAGAGCCGCTCTGAGCTAAGCGCAGCCGTGACACCACCAGCAAGGATCAGGAAGTGTACGCCCCTCAAGTGAGCGGCCGACACCCCGAATCCTCATCGGCTAAGGTACAGCACCTGCGCAAAGCTCAAAACCACAGTTAACTGTATATTTATTGTATCGAAAAATACAATTTTGGCACAAGGCCTGAAAAGGGGAGGGTTGAGGCTGGTCTTCACTGACTATCCTATACCTAGCTAATCCGATTCACGACCCATTCAATCGTTACAATTTGCCCATTCACCACAAGAACTCATCCATCACCAATCAATCATCCTTACACCATAATACCACATCCTCACAAGGGGGAGGGGCTACAAAATGCGCCCCATGCCATTAAAAATTTAATGATAATTATATACATATAAAAATCTCGTGATGAAGGGGAGGGAGATGAACCCAATAATAAACTAAAAATATAAACGTAAGTCAAAGTAAACATAACTGATGTTAGTTGGGCCCGTCCAAACCTCAAATAACAAAGAGGCCGCTGTATTCTGCCCATGGGACAAAATCAAGAAGCTCTCTCACTAAGAGTGAGGGGAAAAGGATAAGAAAAATCGTACGGGCATGGGAGAATATAACGCTGACCCAGACGAGATAAAAAGGGGGACCGAAAACAAACTGGGGAGATTGGGAATCTCAAGCTGGATCATAGCCAAAGAAGTGGCCGGGAAACACATTTACTCACAATAACTAGGTACACAAAAGCTTGTCTAACCTAACCAGGGGGAGGGCTCATCAGGAAACCACCCCGATGTGACGTAGGCTTGACCCAAAAGAGAAAATCAAGGCTAGCCCCGTTCAAACGAACCAAGCTCGCCTCTTTCACCCACCTTTCGCTGAAGACTGTCGAATGCAATCGTTTTCTATCAGTTCTAATCTTCATCTTGAGCTGATGCTCAAAGAATCGGGTTAGATCCTGATGAGAAAGACTGTTGCCTCGCAAGACTTCCTCCTGTCGCGTCGTCCAAATCACCATTCTAGCCGTGGCTAGCAGCGTGAGAAACACCATCCGTTTCACCCCAGAATACGGGGGTGACACATTGTCACACGCGTATGCGCGATCAATGGGTACAAGCTTTTCGGGAGCGAGACGAGCCGTCAGCTCGCCGACACGGTCCCATAGGGGGCGAACCCGGGGACAATGGTAGAAGGCGTGCGAAGCCGTTTCTTCTAAACCAAGGCCACACCGTTCAGTCTGGCAAATCCGCCAAACCCCATAAAACCACAGTAAATTGTAAGTAAATACGGTTTTTATTTATATCTACCATCATGTATCTTATATCCTGACTAATATAGCCGGTCTTGATGATTAGCATATTCGGTTTTAAAAATGCATTTTTTTTTAATAATTCTTCTGTTATTTATTTCTAATACGGTTTTTTTTTTAAATAAGCAATTGTCTTGTTGGTGTCTTTTTATAATTTATTTTCTTACTTAATCAAATAAAGCAACTTTCTGGCCTAAAAGTGGTAACCGCTTTCGTATTTAGATCACATCTTGAGAGTAAAAGGAAGTAACCAACTTTGATATTTTTAATAGTATATTGTAAAAATTTAACAATTATAAATGTTTTGGCCTGAAAGTCCCCCCCACTCCACGAGACAAAGAAATGACTGCGTAAAGCAGCGGCTGAGCAAAGAAAAGCGACTTGACACCACGAGAAGCCAAGACTTAATAATGTAAATAGATTGAACATTATGCAAAGTTTTACAATTAAGGAATGAAGCTCTTTTAAACCCGGCTCCGTTTACGGTTTGGATGAAAAGCTGTCATCTCCGGGATCGCTGTTCTTAATATCGAGTTTGTTTTAGAAGCAGACGAATTCTCTGATTTCTGAAATTGATAACTCTGGGAAAAAACTTGTCTTGAATTCTTCTGTCGAACTACTTTCCACTGAATCCAGCGTGTTTGTTTATAGACTCCTCAGTTTCAGAATTAGAAGCGGGTCAGTGAATTAGAAAGTTTAAAGAGAAGAGAGCAACTTTAAGAAAAAAATGCAAAACGTATGGGAAAATTTGGTCTATGATAATAAACATTCTTTATAATTCTCTGTGTGAAGTGTTTGCAAATATAGCGCATTTTTGACCTTGGTGGACATTCGAAAAGTTTTCGACTGTATCCACCGTAGTCGAATACTTCGATATTGTGATATGTGATATTCCTGAAAACGTGGTAGATGTAATTGGCTTAATGTATCAAGAAAAGAGAACGAGAGATCTTATACCGGATGGCAACACCCACCTTTTTTGAATAGCGGCGGGAGTCTTTCTGGGGGATACACTCGCTCTGTACACCCTTGTGTAAATTAATTTAAACAAAACGAATAATTCCGTTATTATTTACGTTTTGTTCGTATTTTTCCAATGAAACATGACCCAGTGCTCATGTTAGTATGTCGTTCCTTGCAGATTGACCACAAATTCTTAATTGGATTTAAATTCGATTATTCGGGCCAATACTATAATATTTGCTCACTGGTAAGCCTTGTCAATGTGTTCATGCAACGTTAAAATTTTCGTACGCTTCCTTGGAGTAACGTCCATGGCAAACAATGGCCGTAAGACAACTAATAGACAGTCGAGAAAATAGTGTCCGAGCGTAATAATAATGTGATACAATCATGGATGACGCAATATTTTTCAAGGTCAAACAAATTCAATCATACACTGCGAAAATAGATTTATACTACTGCACACCACTGCAAATGACCTAATCTGAGGAAAAAATATAAATCGATTACACCCTGTCACTCCAGTGGGTCTAAAACTGACCGTATGGTGAAAGAAAGAAAACTAAAGCGGTTTTCAATTAATTTGCACAAGGGTGCATCTTTTCGCTGGTCTATGGATTAGACCAAGCAGTACAAGGCGAAGAAGATGGCCTATGATTCAAAACTGGATAGAAGAAGAAACCCCCGTTGAACACCAATAATAACGGCTACTGATTACTGAAGGAATAGGCCAGGCTCAAGAACTTCGAGTAGTGACTGAAACAGTCAAGGTTGGTTTTCCTCTCGATCTGAAAAAAGACCGAGATATTCCAATTCAACAGCGAAACATAAGACCAAGTGTGGATCTTAGGCAGCACACTGATTAAAAATCGTTCACGACTTTAAATTCTTTGGCATATCCAACTCGCGAGAAGTGTTCTAGCTTGCTCAACCTTCAATAAACTGTCGAAAGTATAGAGATCAAAACTCAAAAAAATCATCTGCCTCGCTATAATAGTCAGTTTGCCCCTGTCAAAATATTCTGCAAGATGGATGCTACACTAGAATGTTACGAGTGGCACTTAATATACACCGTAGTACCGAACTAACGAAGATAGCATTCGGAAAGCGTGTCGGACATTGATTGCGCTATCCAGTAAAAATTGGATATAAACTCGTTTTATGGCAACCATGTACAGATCGAAAGAAAATGGGTCAGCAGACTTCCACGATACAGCTATGCAAAATATTGGTATCGAATATCTAGATGAACTCAAAACAGCTATGATATTATCGGAGAAAATAGAGACAACATTCTGAGATGCACCGAACGGGGACTAAGCCAACATGAAATAATATAAGAGCGGTTTCTAATGACAACATTGACGTTAAGAACTTTTGACCTTACACTTTACTGAAAAAGTTGTGTATTTTACTTCTTACTTCATTCTCGCCCAACTCCAGATAAGGTCTTGCGACCTGCCACTCCAGAAGCACCACCACATATCGAGGTCTTCTGTTAGTATGAGTAGTGAGTTTGTATCAATCGCCGGTTGCTAGGCCAGTCTTATATATTGAAGCACCTGGTATTCTCAAGCCCCCACCCCTCTAGGTACTGACCAGAGTCAACTTTGCTTAACTCTGGTGTTCGAACGAGAACTGGTGTTTCAACGCGAGGCTAATTAGAAGCCAGATATTTTTTTTACTTGAAAGACTTTCTCAGAAAATTGGCATAACAAAATGTTTTTCCAATTTGACAATGTTTAGAAGACAGTCATGCAAGCTATGTCGAATATTCTTAGGATGCCCAACTCAGGTGACCTTGTGCCAAACTATGTTAAGCTTATAAATTTTTATATTGATCTATATTTAATACAAAATGAAAAAGAGTGCCGGTTGCTCGTTCATACCTCATATTTGTTATTATAAGCATAACATTTTACAGAGTTTTTTAATCGAACTCGCCGCAAGCAAGGCCAAGCGACTAAGACACAAGCGGTTTCGGGCTGTGAAAAATTAGAAAACAGAATGATTATTAAGGCGCGAGAACAAAAGATTAGGGATCAGGAAGACAGTAGATGACGATTGATATTGTATTTAAATTTTTAAAGAATAAAGTTGGCTGGAAAGCATGGAGTCGGAAAAGGGTTCCTTAAGCGAGAAGTGCGACAAAAGAAACTGTTAGCATAGAACTTACGGCTACATCTAACCAATTCAACTGTAAATTGATGAGACCTTGCAGCCAATCTAGTACTGCGCTTAAATTTTAAAAAGGACTTAGGCACCATCGCGAATAGCTCATCCGAACACTTGTTATGCAAATATTCATAGAAAAGGCACAGGGATGCAACTTTACGATGGTGGGAAAGTGACTGAAGCCGAGACGCCAGCCCAGGACCAATAATATTGCTGATTATTCCTTGGATTTTTCAAGAATCTCTAACTCTATAGCAGAATCACCGATTTGCCGAATTTTCCTCAGCTTATTTTTTGGAAACGTTTGTTTCAAACTTCAATTCTAGAAAGCCAGGATGAAATCAAAAGAAAGCATGTTTGTCCAAGACTTTCATGTTCACCGAATACACGGATTATAAGGAAAGGATTAGAGAATCAAGTCAGGTTCAGAGAATGATAACCATTTAAAGTCGGATACGAAGACTTGATTTATCGTATGATAAATGCCGTAATTATAAATAACGAAGAAGACTCAAGTAATTTTAATAAAGGCAATTACTTCTATGTACCATGTCCTTTCAGGACATAGGCGATAATGATTCCTTTCCCTTTTCCCTTGTGGCTCTCAATAAGTTTCGTGCCTCTGCCAACTGCCCCAGAACATGTCCTGCCATCCACTAAGTATGTCATGCATTGCTTTCCGTCGTCTTTTTTCCCTCTATTCGACCTGTGAGTATCATATTCTCCAGGCCCTTCTTTCTCATTACGTGTCCCAGAAATTTCAGCTGCCTCTTCATGTTAAGTATAAGCTTCCTCCTTTTTTGCATCCTTTCCAAGACCTCATCGTTGTTCACACGCTCGCTTCATGTAGAACCACATCACCGCTGCCTCGAGTCTCTTCTTCATCTTTGAGGAGACCGTCCAACATTCGCTGCCGTATAGGAGGTCAGATATGACGTAGCAGGCTTTTCTTTGTCACTAAAGAAATCTTCCTGCCTCGCAGTATTTTGCCTAGCTTTTGGAATACATCGTTGGTGATCCCAATCCGTCTTCGGATCTCAGCGTCACACCTACCGTCCTTGAAAACGAGATGGGGGTGGCCGCTTTTGTTCACTACCGTAAGATGTTACAAAATAAATATCGACCTAAAACTGAAGTTATGTTTATAAATAGTCGTGTGATATTTAGACTTTCATGTCGATGCCAGTATGACATGAAATATCTAACTGCCATCTGTAAACAACTGCTTTCTTCGTCCTGGGAATGACGATAAACTACATCCGACAACAAGGCCTCTGAGCAGGAGATTTTCAGGAGCGTGGAACCACCTCTTAATTGCTAGTGTTCCCCGGTCCACCCTAACCCAGAGTGGTAGCATTTGTTAGGGTCCCAGCTATGGGCAAATAGTTAACCCCTAAACTGGGGTCAAAACACTATGAAAGTGTAAAAATAGGTTTTTAATACCAGAAATACGTTTTTGTTAAAAATTATTACCAGCAATAAATTGCTAGAAAAACTATTGCTAGAAAAACTTTTTGAAAAAAAACTATTGCTAGAAAAACTTTTTGAAAAAAAACTATTGCTAGAAAAACTTTTTGAAAAAAAAACTATTGCTAGAAAAACTTATCGGCATTAAATAACCCATTGAGGTTGATATGCCGTAAAATAAATCAACTGATCAATGGCTTCAAAGAAATAAATCTTCTAGGTTTTAAAGAAAACAATATTTCATTAGACCCTATCGACTGGCGCTACAGAATCACAAACAGCTTTATCAAAGAACAAAAATAACATCACCTACATATTCACTACGATAAAATGGGTAGCACACGTTATGATCGATTGATTTGTTTGATTTTTACGCTTTATCAATCTTTTGTAGTTTATTTAAAGTCCAGAGATATTTTGGCTTGTAGGAGGTTGATTACTGTATCCGATGTCCCCAAGCGATATCTGCCATTTGAGTACTGACCGGGCTTGATGCCGTTTAATTTCGGGAGTAATACGTGTAACTAGAAAACGAAATCGATATCATCAACGATGTTTGGACACAGCAAAGAAAAAAGGCAAATGAATACAAATTGTGGGAGTGAGTGACCGACTGAATGACGGAGTGACTAATACATGGTCAAACTCATTGATTGACAAAGACGGATACAAACACAGGGAGGAAGAGAGAGGCAGATGGATACGGGCTTACGATCACCAAAGTTAAGCAACGTCGAGCCTGGTCGGTGCCTAGATGGGTTACCGCTTGGGAATACCACGTGCTGTAAGTTGTGATGTGTGAGTGGTTTAATGGATAATGGCTCGGAATTGTTAATCGGGGAACTGAGTTCTAATTCCTGATGGCTTTCCTACTCGCAAATATCCTCGAGAACGGTATAAATCCACCTCTTCTCCCTCCACATATAGGTTAATTAGTAAGAGTTGATCACTAAACCATTATTATTGTTCTGGCCTTGTTGCGGCCAGAAATAAAGACACAAGAGAGGAAATGAGGTAAACAAATATATTAACAGAAACAGTAATAAAAAACATTTACAAACGAGTGTTACAGCAAGAATGTTTGGTCCGACTGTAAAAAAACTCTCCTCTCCAAAAGGCAGTACCTGCTCCTGTTTATAGCTGGGAGAGTCTATGCGTGCGTGGGTAAATTACCATATCAATTATCTAAAAAAAAGTAAAAAATAATAATAAAATAATTTTGACAATCTAAAAATATTTTCTGGTTTTAAATAACCAGCAAAGTGTTGATAATCTGTAAAAACGAATTAATCAACAGATGAATACGAACTCTGTGTGTGTGTGTTTGAAAGATTCAAACAGTGAGTGAGAGAAAATGGCGTAAATGAGTGAGTGATATAGATGTGAATATACTAGTGATGAGAGAGACAGACGGATGCAAGCAGATGAGGACTGAGTGGAAAAGATGACTAGATAGTTTTATCAACAAAGTACCCAATGAGAATCAAACCCTTAATTGAATGATTTATTAACCCTTATGCTAAAACATCGTTAACTTTATTTAACCTTAAAGTTAAGAAAAAGAAACGAAATTTTAAAACTTAGAACAAGTTGTCACAAACGGGTTTAAAAAATAATTATCCTAGTAAATCGTCGAGGTACTATTCTTAAAGCAATAAGATTTATTGGGTGGCTCTCCTCTCCATATAATATGCGACAGATTTTACTAAGGTTACTAACAACTGATACTTCAGGGCAATTTATTTACTAAAATATGCTTGATACAACATAAGGATACTGGTTTTTCACCCTAATTTTTAGCAGTTGCTTCGGCGTAGATTGACGGTTAAGGAGGTTAGTCTGGCTGTCCATATTATTGATATGTAAGTGTAGTCCTCGGTGGATGCCCCATGGAAATTCGACATTAACTAACTCAAAGTTTGTCGGACCGTAAAATCAACCAACATAATCTAAGTGGTAACCCGGCCAAGTAGTGAACGGATTCAACACTGCTTAACTTTAGTGATCGTAACACTGCTATAACTGTAAGATCTGACGTCCTGGAAAAGGTAAATGTAAACTACCTCATTCGGAATTTGAACTCTGTTCGCTGAGTTCATTCTACATGCTGTTAAACATAGGGCCAACCTGTCATTCAAAGTTTAGTTGGGTTTATCCACTAGTGAGGATCGAACTCACTCCGAATAACCAGTTGCTGACCACTGCGTCACTGTAAGGAGCATTTCAGTAAATCAGCATATATATTCTTGCCGTTAAAATCGAGGATTATTCTTAGATGCCAGGATAATTCTGCCACCATTTTGTTTTTCCTACTTACAAAATCAGCCATTCTTAATGAGTATAAATATTTATATTAACAAACGTCTGCACTTGGCAGTGTCTCTTGTGTGCTTATCTTAAACTGTCAGCGTGCAAAAATATCGCCTGAGCAATATCGTGCAAGAGGCGCCATTGATACAAGAAGGTCAATGGCGCTTATGAACCTACGCTAATATTTAAATCTTCAATAATAGTACAAAGTTATAAATAAAAGTACGGTATCAAATGAGCATATAAGCAACTCTGGGTAAGATGACATCGACGCCAACGTATTCAAAGCGTTTCTTGACAGCCTCGTTTTCAATTTGCTTTTGAAAGGGAAACACCTTGAGCAATAATCTCGATTTGTACTAAGTATTATAGTTCGTTCTCAGTGCGTACCAAAGTGAATAAAAGAATTGAGGTTACTTGAAAATGAAAGAGATGAGTCACTGTTGTTATTTCACGAGCGTATCAGAAAATCTAGCCTCACGATTACCATTCCATTTGCGCTTTATACTTCTTTTTTATGTGCTGTATCCTTTCAGGACGTTGGCGATCATGGCTCTCCACTTCCCCGTATTCCTTGTAGCTCTCAATAAGTTTCGTCCCTCTGCTACCTCCCACGTTCTGTCATTCACTTGCTCAAGCCCGCCAGGTACGTCATGCATTGCTTTCTCATGTCTCTTTTTTCACTCTATTCGACCCGTGAGTATTAGATTCCCCAGGCCTTCCTTTCTCATTACGTGTCCTAGAAAGTTCAGCTGCCTCTTCCTGAGGTTGAGTATAAGCTTCCTTGTTTGCGTCCTCTTCGAGACCATCGTTGCTCACACGCACGGTTTATGATATCCTCAGCATCCTTCTGTAGAGCCAAATCTCCGTCGCCTCGAGTCTCTTTTTCGTCTTTGAGGAAATCATCCATCATTCGCTGTTGTAAAGAAAGATAGATGTCGCGTAACAGCTTAGTATTCTGCCCAAAATTTTGGAATGCATCCTTGACCATCTTATCATAGGCTTCCCAGATATTTAACCGTCTGCGTCTGCTTGATTCTAGTTTTCCCAAACTGCAAATCGCTTTTCTGGCTCATCCTTTTACTGATGACTGTGCTTTCTGTCTTCTTGTAGTTTATGCTTAGTCCTTTCTTCTCACTCTCCTTTGCTACCTCCTGTAGGAGGTTTTGTAATTTCTTTTTGCTTTTTGAAATAGCGACTCTAAAGAGAAGCAAACATTTTTCTTTTTTACGCCGCTTAACTGTTTTGCAACCCTCAAATTAATGAAAACTGAATAGAAATGTTCTTTTGTCACCTCCAGCCAGATGCTAAGCACAGTCTTATTTTTACATATCCTGTATTACCTTTTTATATAGAACATCTTCTATTAGCCGTGTTCCTTCAGGACGTGGGTTATAATAGCTCTCTACAATTTCCAGCCTTTTGTTATCTCTCCTAATCGCTATTCTACCAATCATTTACACAAGCTTGTAAGCTTGTTAGGTAAGTTATACACCGCGTTCCTATGTCCCTCTTGTTTTCAGTCAAATTTTCTGCCTTCTTTCCTCATAGAGAGTTGTAAATTTCTAGTGCTCACAAAGTGTATGTCTTTTTTGTTTCCATGTTTTCTAAAACTTATCTTTAGTCCTTTCTTCTTGCTTTCCTTTAATACTTTCTGTATGAGTTACAGTAGTTTCTTTTCTGCGTTTTTAATTGTCGATATTTACACTATTTAGACTATCCTCATCTTTTTTGTTGGTATCACAACGTTTCGGCCGTTGCACACTCCAGCCTTCATCAAGTGTATGCCGATCCGTGTAACCTAAAGGAAATTTAAATTAGTTCAATCCCTGTACCGGGCAGTGCATACTTAGAGTCAATGGAAACTGGGCATGCAATAACTGAGCAGTATTAAAATTAAGAACAAGACTAATTATCCTTAGTGGAATGATGATAAATCTACCTCCGCATATTAAAGAGTTCACTCTGGAATTCAACGTTGATTACCCGGATTGACACACACCTGATGAAAGCCGAAGGGCTGAACGACCGAAACGATATGATAATAGCAAAGATGAGAACAATACTCCGTATGTGAATAATGGCAATAATGATAGATCATTACCCCAGAAATTCGGACAAAAATTATCTTGTCATTATAAACTGAAATATTTCCTTTGCGTTACTTGCTTTTTTATGAGTTTTTCTGCCGGTTCACTTTCCGCCAATCATCAAGTGTTTTTTGTTTTTTTTGTTTTTTTTTTTTTTGTGTGTGTGTGTGTGTAGTAAAGTTCAAGTTGGTGCAATGAGAGCGCGTTAACCGTATTCATTTAAAAAGGTATATTGTATATATTGATGTGGGCGTTGATTTCGTGTATAGGTCGATTGTTGATTTGGTGGGTATCAATTTTATTTTTAATCACGTCACCCTAAGCAAGGCGATATAGTCACTAAGATGCAAGGAGTTAAGTGAGGAGAAAGAACAACAGAATGAAGACAACCGAGAAAACGTTACTTGGGAGGAAGGACAACAGGGTTCAAGGAGACAGAAGATGGCAATTGACTTTGCATTTAAATTTTTGAAGATTGTAGCTGACAGGAAAGCATGAGGCTGGAAGTGAACTCCACACACGAGAAGTGCGAGAGAAACTATTAGATTAGTCTGGACTAATATAATATTTACTACATATTTTGTCTATAGATGAACTCTGAATTCAAAACTTGTCCAAGACGCACCACCATTACTGCTACAGCTGCAGTACACCTGTTGACATATGACCTTAATGAGTGACGTGAATTCTATTCCAGTATTGTTATGCCAGTAGCTGATTTTTAGATATCAACATGGTATGGAAGTCATCAATTTTGAAAGAATTTGAACCAGACTAAAGATCCCCAAAATCACTGAGGTCTTGAGGAAGAGAAAAGGATCGTTAAGTATTTGTTATGCCAAGCATTCATTTTCCGTCCTCAGCCAACGAAGCCGAGATCATAGTCCTCAACCCCAAGAATCGTTTATGTATTCTCTTCCATAACTGTATAGTATGGGTTTGTTCGGGGTCACATACAGTACTGAATTCATGGTTATCCTTCTGTAATGTTGGCTGCTATTTAACCCATAGCTGGGAGTATTTGCAGAAAAGTGAATATATCGAACTAGGACCCGAATTCGAATTCGGTTCACCGAGTTCTCTTTACTATCGCTACCTCCATATCCAATCATTGAAGATAGTGCCGCAAACAAAGAACTGTATAAAATAACAGAAACCGCATCAATTGAGGACTACCAACAGCAGCAATATCTAAAAAGGATAGTATCTGTTACACGAAGAGAAATTAACATAATCAAAATGTTTAAATTCCACACTACTGCAAATAAAAGTTTAGTAAGGAATCTATCGTCAGTAGTAGAAAGATCGATAACAGCTACTGGGTTTGAAAAACCTATTTTCCTGAAAAATTGTTTTAAGAGAATGATTTTAGAAATTTCAATGGAAAACAGTACTGGCTTCTTGGTCATTAAATGCCACATGTTTCCTTGTAAGGAAACGGCTAATATATTACCATTTCCATTAGCTAAGAGATTACTTTGAATTAAGAATAAGCGAAAAATAAATTGAGTATAGAACAGGCTGTGCCAGAACTAGTTTCATTCAACATTGAAAATTCCTAGAAAGCCTAAGCATCAACCTGAAAACTTCAGTCATGTTCAGATTAAGACTTTGATAGGAGACATATCTAAACTCTCAGTTATATACAATCACTTCCTAAGATCAATGGTGGAAAAAACGCTTTGAGTGAGTAAAGCTCAAGGATCACAGCAAAGTCCATCCTTCTTTAAAAATTGTAGACTGGTACTGCAGAATCACAAGCCAAGAACTGTTCCAAGTAATAGAAGCCACATGACTTGAGGACTACCAACAGCAGCAACAACTAAAATGGATAGCATATGTAAATAGAATAGAAAATATAATTAAGATGTTGACATTCCATACTACTTCAAATAAAAGATTAAGAAGAAAACCCCCATCAGTACTGGAAAGAGTGATAACAGCTACTGGGTTTGAAAAATCCTGAAAAATTAAGAGAAAAATTTTATAAATTTCAGTAGAAAGCAGTACTAGCTGCTCATTCAATGAATGCCAAATGTTTCCTTAGAAGGAAACGGCTAATGTTACAATTACTATTCATTATTTCTGATACAACAGTTCACTCACATACAACCAAACATACTACCAGTTCTAAAGTACAAAACTATGTCTGTACTGTCCTTCCTTGTTAATTCTTTATTTTCTGACGCGAAACCAACTGTTTTAACGCCCACAGGAGCATGCCAATACGATTACAACTGGTTGTTGGAGTCTGAACACGTCTTCAGCCGAAATCTCGGGCAGTACAAGTAATTTCTGTTTTGGTCATTAAAAAAATGTTTGTCAGATAAGGGTAGTGGTCCGTCGGGTGGATGAGTGGGTAGGCGTTCTGTTTGCGTCAGTGGCGCGATCCACTCTGAGTCTAGCAGAGAGATAAGAAGATTTTGCCGAGGTTAGAAGACTGGCCCAAAAACAAAAGCAATATGGCGGCTGGTGCGTGGTAAGATGACGGCTGGCGTTTGTAACCGCGATGTTTACTTTGTCTGCTTGTGGAAATAAACCCGAGACTATTTCCGTATCTTCTGCTTGTCTCAACTCCTCTCTCTCTCTCTCTCTCTCTCTCTCTCTCTCTCTCTTCCTTGAGTGTGACAGTATTCGTCTCTCTCTCTTTCTATCTATCTATCTATCTTCAATTTTTTTTCTAAGTCCTTAATCTAGCTTTCAAAACTTCTCTCTCCAAACGCAAATACACATTCCTCTACGAAGGTGTCTGCCATAAAGCGATTATTAGCAACTTAGTCTAGCAGATTATTTTTATGCTATTATTCACCCAAGACAAGGCTCAAGAGCCGCTCAGTGCAGGGGTTACTGACTGAGGTTGTTTTATGAACGTAAGTATTAGAGATTAAGGATAGATAACGGTTGACCGTATGGTTGAAGAAGTTAAGATTGCAGTGTTCGGAGAGTTTGTTCCACAAAGCAACGGTTCTTGGGACGAAGCTGTCCGAATGGAACTTCCTTCTTACCCATGGAATACGAAGGGAATGAAGATGGTTCACCCCTGTATATATAGCATAGCGGGTGTTAGCTGTAAAGCACTGAACTGGTGGAACTAAGGAATTGTAACTCATCAGAAAATTTTCCACGGAGCAGCGTCAGGCTTGAGACATTGTCTGTGGGAAAGGGGCTGTAGGGGGGGAAATGATTCATCACCCACAAGGACGCGTAAAAGCTTTGAACTTTGTCGGAAAGAAAGGATTACGTGGCTCCATCCCGGGCCATTAACTGGTGCAGCGATTACGATCCTTATGGCTTTCTCTACTGTTTAAGACATACTTACCAGTCAAAACCCAATATCTGTCTATATCTCTGAGATGGGGTATTGTAACTATTTACTCTATTTACATTTTTCGGACTGTTGTTCTCATCTTTGTCATATTCACGATGGAAGGAAGTAACTGAAACTGAGATACCCGGAAGAGGCATGGCCCGTGGAACTAGAATAATCTACCCCGGTGAACAAAATAATGGGTTCAGTTTGAAATTCCAATCACCTGAAGAAGACCAATGCGTACAACGGCCGAAACGTTATGAATATGACAAAGATGAGGACAACAGTCCCAACAATGTAAATAGCGTAAATATTTCTCCATGGATGTTATAAATAAATTTGACTCGTATGTGTGGGTGTGTTTTTTTATTTATTTTTTTCTTCTCTTCTGTTATCTTTCGTTGTGGTACTATTTTACTATTTTTACTTTTTACTTTATTTTCTTTTTCTCTTTTCCCCTGAAACCATTTCTTTATAGTTACCTCTTATCACAATTGTATGTTTGTTTTTCATGGACTTTTTTTAAGCTTTACTTACCTAACATGTATGCAATAAAGCTCCGTTTATAAACCAGTAGTTATCTTTAGAAAACACAGCTGCAGGTCTAAGACCGATCGTCCGACATTTCTTTCTTCCAATCATGAATATAGAATAGCGTTTTTGGGCACTTCAAATTCCAAACGCACCTGTCGAATGACTCCTCTAGACAGCAACAGATGGCGTTATACACACAAGGCTAGCATCTCAATGTTCTATACCATATTTTCTGGCTCCGGAATTATATAAAGATTTTTTATGGCCTACAGGATAGATTAAAGAATGGTTGCTTGGTTTCAGCAACAATGCAGTTCAAACCGAGGCTAAAATAGTGGGAAAAAATCGATCATAGAATGTCCGTGAGTCGTTTACATGATTAATGATACTTTCGAAAAGTTTGTGACACATAAGAGTCGGCGACAAAAACGAATTTTATTCATAGATGTAACGTTGTTTTGTCTACATGCATATCTGCTTTAAATTTTAAAGCAAACTTATCTTTTACTTTGGCTATAGTCAAAAGTGAGAGAAAAAAATAAATATAAACAAGTATTCGATTTCGATCTTTAATCTTTAGTTACCTGACTCGAGAAATTTAAAAAAATTATTAAAAACTGCTAACAATTTGAAACCAATTATTGAGAGGCGTACGGTGTCGCATAAAAATCTGGAAAAAGTGAAAAGACTACTACAATCATTTCGTCACAAAGAACGTCTTTGAAGAGTTATAGCGATTTGTTCTAAGCCTGGCCTAGGTGTGGCACAAGGCTGAAAGTATGGGGTACCCAATGAGGATCGAACTCACTACTCAGTCGTAATTGATCTAGCATGACCAGCTTCCTAACCATTACGCCAGAGCCGTCAGAATCTGTACTTTCACACCAAACTTAGTACTTTTTGCTTTCAAATGAAGGTTTTGGTACGATCGGTACAACTTTTACTGAAACTTAAAATATTTGGTACTATCTGAACTAAATTTTTTATTTTAGTATTTTTCGAAATAGATTTAGCTGCAATTATACTAATATGGATTTAGGTGAATGCTCATTATATATAGCCTTTCAGGCATAAATTGATATTACCGCGAAATATTACAGGTACGCGACACATTGAGAATAAAAAATGCCAGTCCACCATATCAGATAGTTTGCGAAGCAGTGTTCTAAAGGATCATACGCAGAACCAGAAACAGGTGGTTGAAATGTCTATGAGAAAAGAATGCTTGGAGAATTTGACACTCACATAAAATATTGAAAGCAAAGGGGGACAGAAAGAAATAACAAGCAATCTAACTAATAAACTTGCGCAAATGCATCGCAGAACAAGAAATAGTGAGACAAACATTGACAAGACCCTATAAAGGATACGGAAAAGTTGTGGAAAGTCGTGATCTCCTACATTCCGAAGGAATATGGCATATAGAAGATGAAGATTTTATAATAGAATTGAGGCAAGAGTAATGTGGTTCTACAGAAGGATGCTGAGAATACCACGAACAGACCATCTGTGAAATGAGAAAGTTTAAAGAAAATGGTAACACAATTCACTTAAAATCAGAAAGAGACCGTTGTTGATATTTCTGGAACGCATAAAGAGGAAAGAAAGTTTGGAAAATTTAACACACGGTATATACTGAAGGCAAAGGGACAAAAGAAACCAGCAAGTAATCTACCAAAAAAAGCTTGTGTAAACGGATGGTAGGACAGAGCTGGAGGGGTAGTAAAAATCCAAATATTTGTAAGAGCTATAAAGAATAGGAAGTTGTAGAGAGCCATGATCAACCTACCTAAAGACCTTGGATGCTGGAACAGAGAACAGGAGGGATAGTAAAAATCTAAATATTTGTAAGAGCGATAAAGGATAGGAAGTTGTGGAGAGGCATTATCGCCCACGTCCTAAGCGTCTATGGCACATAGAAGAATATTTACGATGCTATACTGTTGATTATATCTCGAGTAAAATAGTGATTTTCCAAGCGTAGCTCAGATGTGGCACAAGGCCGAAAGTAGGGAGCACCCAGTGAGAATCGAACTCGCTACTCAGTGGTAATTGTTCTAGCGAGACAGGCTTGCTAACCATGACACCGCCTCGAGGTGCCCATCTCGAGTAAAATATAAGTGAAATAGCAATAACACTTTCAGTAATTTTTGGCCACTAACAAAAAAAGTCGCGACACATTTCTATGCAACAGACCACTGCAATGTGACCTACTCGAAGCTAGGACGATAAGTAACCGGTTTCGGCAAGCCAATAGATTCTCAAAGACAGTGTATGTAATTAAAATGTTGACCAATTCATTGCATTTATCAAAACTTTAACTTTCTACGGTTCAGCCTGGGTTTCTTAAACGCATTTGTCTTGACATCCAAATATTTTAAGAAAAACTGTGCCCAACAAGTTGTTTTTTTTTTTTTTTTTTTTTTTTTTTCAAAGAGAATTTCTACATATGAAAAAGAACTGTATCATTGTTCTTTACGGCACGTTGCTACTTAAGCTTTCATGCACGAGGCAGTCATCAGGCATGAACATGAAATTGTCTGAACAAACATTCTTATTTAATGACCACAAGAAATATAAAGGAATGGCACATTTTCATATAAAAACAGGAAATAGAAAAATGTTTCAATCATAGTTGCAGTTACTATCGCCAAACCGGTTCTATATATTTCAATTCGTACTTCGTTTTGTTACTAATGACTATGATTGCTACAGGCATGAAGCTTTAAGTAGCATCGTGCGTAAGAAACTATTACATATATATTTTAATATATAGCTTGATTCTGCCATTTTACATCGAAGTTTATATTTTTTTACTCCCAGCACTTACTTGGGTTGAAAAGATTAAATAAGTAAGTCAATAAAGCCACTTAGACACAAGGGCTTACTGAGTGTTAGAGAATATCAGAGAGAGAAAACAAACACTATTAAAGAGAGAGGGAACAATAAAAGAACAATAAAAATTAAGAAGATAGAAGAAAACGATTGATATTGCATTTACGTTGACTGGAAAGCAAGAAACCGGAAGAGTTCTACAGGTGAGAAAAGAAACTGTTAACGTTAACAGTTACGTCTAACCATTTCACCAGTAAAATGATGAGACCTTGCCGCCAATCTAGCACTGCGCTTAAACTCATTCTGGGTACAATACTGGAGAGTTCATCAGAACAATTACCATGAAAGTATTTATAGAAAAGACACAAGGAATCTACATTACGACGAAGGGAGAGTGACTGAAGCTGAGACGCCAGGTTAAGACAAATAAATTTGTGGAGTTTTCTTTGCATATTATCAAGCCAAAAATATCTAGCAGAGGCACAAGATCAGATGTGACAGCAATATTCAAAGCAAGTGTGTGTGTATATATATATATATATATATATATATATATACATACATACAGACAGACTAGCAGCGTTGCCCGTGCTTGATTCAAAAATCGTACGACTCGTACAGCTATCACTTGACTTAAAATATTTTTGCCCTTCCTTGCCTTTAAATCTGTGCCCTTTGCCGTGCTGATGTTGCTACATGCCTTACTTCCTGCCTATATCACACTGCGAATTTTTTCTAAGCTCTTTACTAAACATTAAATCTGTTACGAAAAAAGAACTAAACAAAATGAGCACAAAACAATCAGTTTTAAAAAAGGACTCTTAACTGGAAAAACCGAATGAAAAAAGGTTAACAACAAATACTTTTTCACACCCAACCTAGTTCTACGGAATCAGAATCAATGTTGAGTTTAAGCAAGCGAATGAGCCAATTAAAGTAAAGTGCTGTGCAGATTGAAATTTTTCCCACTTGTGACGAATGCAGCTATCGATTTTTTTGCATGCTAGTTAACATTCGTGTCAGTCAGCTGTTGGCTCTTACGCTGGCCAATAGCATCTTCTTGCCTATTCGTGGCAGCCAGCTATTGGATCTCACTCTGGCCAGTAGAAAATGGCTGCAAACTACATGAAAACTGCCGTAGAAGCATGAAAAAATCGATTATTTCCACTATCGATGGGAGTTGGGAAATGCAAGGTCGGCTTTCCCGCTAACTTGGAACATGTGCATGTAAATTTTGGTGCAAATCCGTCGAAAATTGCAGCCGTGCATTCGTTATACACACACACACACATCCTGCCTTATATACATACATATATGTGTGTGTGTGTGTGTGTGTGTGTGTGTGTGTTTTTTTTATTTTTTTATTTTTTTGTTTTTTTTGTATCATAAATTTTGGTCAGGCCTTGTGTTGGGCAGTCTCTTTTAAGTTCTTATTTAACGTAGAGGCTGGAGAGATTCCTGTATATATATATATATATATATATATATATATATATATATATATATATATATATATATATAATGTGTGTGCGTGTGTGTTGGCCTGTACAGCAATTTTTCATATATACAAATTTGCTTAAAGAACAATAGTTGTTTTTTGTAGTAAAGGATTTTGTTGTTTATTTTTTAAATTTCTAGCCGTAACCAAACAAGAAATTCCACAAATGCTTGCCAAAGAACACTCTAAATAGAAGTATAAAAACCAAACACATCCCATTGATCAATAAAATTGTATCCTATTTAGAAACGAATATTTAAATATATTTCACGAATGTTCTGAAATAGTGAAAACTGGAATTCAGGAATAATCCTTTAAAATAGTGAAAAATGAACAAAAAGATATTTAACAAAGAAATTTCGTTGATCTTTTATCTTACTTATATAACACAAGTTTTCTGAAATTCAACCGACAAGGTCTTTCAATTTTTTATTGTATTTTTTCCAATTTTTAAATAAGATGCTGTACATCGGAATCAAAGTTACTTTAGGCCGTCTCAATTATTATCAAAAACTAGGGAGGTATGAGTGATTAGTTGCAGTGAAGATGTTCTTGTGGTTGTATGAGTTGTTTTTGTGCATAGATAGTATTGTGTTAATGTTACATGTGCTTCGCCATGCGACACGTCGTATGCCTATGGACAGTAGACACGTCTTGTCACGATCGCATCTTGTGTATGAAAAAAAAAAAAAAAAAAAACGAGACTTTTTGCACTTTTCTTTTTATATTAGGTTGGTGCAAAAATAATGACGTAATAATGTCGTTTTTTGACGTATTTTTTAACGTCAAAAAATTATTTTTGCACCAACCTAATACTATCATACAATGACACCTAGAGGATGTTAAGGGTTTCCTGGCAGCAAGGTAAGATAAACCTACACCTTCTATACATAGACATTTATATATATATATATATATATATATATAAATATATATATATATATATATATATAATGTGCGTGTGCTAGGATTGATTAGTCTTATATGGTTTATCAACCGTTTTTAAGGCAGAAAATATTTTTAGATGGTAAGAATTCTTTCGAAAAATTGTTTAGTGATATGCCTTACTATTTAACCCATAGCTGGGGGAGAAGTGGTGGATTCATATCTTTCCCAAGGGTATTTCCGCGTAGGTGAATCTAACAAATCCGTCTGGAATTGGAACACGGCTCACCGATTTCCAATTTCGAACCATTATTCATTACACCACACTCACATCCAAGCTTACATTGCTCTTTATTCCCAAACAGTCACCCATCTAGGCACTAGCCAGATTCAACGTTGATTAACTTCTGTGATCGTACGGCAGGGGTATCAAAACTTTTTCAAAGAGGACCTGATTTGATGAGGTGAATATACGTGAGGGCCATCCATTCTGTATGGTATTCTTTAAACCGTTAAATGCAAATGAGCGATCTTATGAAAGTTATGTTGCAAATGGCATTTTTCATTTTTTCACATGGATGACAAATAAATTTAAACAGATCTTACCAAAATCACTCGACCTGTCAAATCTGAAGCCTATATAAGACGAAGTAAAATGTCTGAGAAAAAAAAACTTCCAGGAAGCTATATCTCAGGGTTATTTTAAACATTACTTATTATTGGTAATTAATATTGTCTGTCAACTTTTAATCTATGAATGGTACGTAGCACCAACATTCATCTTATTAAGTAGAATACATCCAGTAATACAAGTCCAAGTGTCGAAATATATTTATAACTGATTTGGACCAGAACAAAACAAATTTAATTCACTAATTTATTCATCTCAGATACCCAAAACAAATAACTTGCTTGCCCTAATGTGAAGGGTGATACTGGACTGCAGTATGTAGACCAGGTCTAGTTCAAAGGCAGTGATTTTAGAAATTGGCTGGAAAAGTGCAAAGGTCAGTGTCAGTGCTGCTGCCATCTTTTGGTAAAACATGAAATTGCATTTTTTAGGTATGTACTTTACATACACTGATTTAAAATATTGCCAGCCCGTAAGTGGTCTATTCTATAACAGAGGATGTGGGGCCATATGAAATTTAACCGCGTGCCGTAATTCTCCGCGGACCGGAGTTTGGACATGCCTGTCGTACGGGAACTGATGTTTCAACGGGATGTGACCTTAAGATATTTCATCTGTGTTCCAAATGAAGAAGAAAGTTGCGCCCAGACCGCTGAACGTTTCAATCTTGAATGCTTCAAGTCAAGGATCAATCATCATCTATCCTCATTGTCTTTGTCATATTCACTTCCTACCACTTCCTCTTCCGTTCATACTAGACGGTTCATTCTAACCTTACTATTTTGGCTTCAAACTTGAGTGACTCTTTTAGCAGACGAAATTCAGTATAAAAAATATCTGACTACCTTCCGAGGCAACGTTTGCATCCCTTTCTAAATGGAATAGAAACTATTAACGCTTAACTCAATTTAAAATTCAATGATGTAAAGGAATTGTAAAAATTTTAAAATAATGGTAAGCTCGTCTATAGATTTCTTTAATTTTTATCTCTCATTCTGTTGAGGAGATAAACACACCTCTCCAAAAGAGGACTTGGATTCGTCCAAATACATAAATACGGACGCCGAGAATCGTCAGTAGAGGGTTTAAGGTATTAGTCGAACTTTCCTTCCGGATTCTTCCGAAGGGATTGGCAGAGAAGGTTTTTTTTCCCCGTTGAAGTAGATGCTGTGGTTGTAATATCTGTTCCGTGATGGAGGCCTTTTCTCTTCCCTTGCATTCCCCTCACCACCGTTGCATAATATCTGTTAAGTAGCGGTGGTATGGTCGGCTATGTGCATCTTAGACCAACTTAGATAAGCTTTGACCAGCTTAGACCAGCGGCCCGAGTGGAAACACTCGGGTCCCCACGTTAAAAAACAACCCTGTGTTACAACCTGACTCAGTGGGGGGGGGGTAAGGTAAATCTCTGGTTAGGGTATTGGTCACCCAGTCCAGTGTTAGGTTAACTTAAGTCGTTTTAACTTAGCTAGGGTATGAATGATCTTTGCACCCCCCCACCCCGGCCACATATACACTCCCTTTATTTTTGCACATAATTTATTTTTGGTTTATTTCTTTTTCACCGGTCCCTTTTAGTCAACAGGGTTTCCAGTTCTCTAGTAAACTGTGGGTCGTCCTCGTTTTCGAGTTGTTAATCCCGCAGTTATTTTCGTTCAACTGTTATCACTGCCCCGATTAGAATTGGGGGTCGGGGGTAACTAAAACTACTTTTGTTTAGATGATATATAAATTTTTATATCATGAACATTGGAGTTTTACATTGTTTAGAATTTATGAACCCAGCCCTTCATAAATATTGTACATAGGGGATTAGTTTAGGATTTCTTAGAGTAAATTTGGTTTGTTTTGTTTTACGGCATATCAACCTCAATGGATTATTTAATGTCGACAAAATTTTTATTCCTGATAATATTTTTTTCTTCAAAAATGTAGAGTTGGTAATAACTTTTTACAAAGTATTTCTGGTATGAAAACCTATTTTTACATTTTCATATTTTTTTAACCCCAGCTTGGGGGTTAACTATTTGCCCATAGCTGGGACTCTAACAGGTGCTACCACCCCGGAACAGGGTGAACCTGAGAACACCAGCAATTAAGAGTTGGTTCCACGCTCCTCAAAAAATCAATCTGAAAACAATCGTTTGAAATGACTAAACTATAAAATTAATAAGATAATTAGTTTTCTTTTCTTGAATTTTTCCTGTTGCTAATAAATACGATTATGTTCTTGTCAAGTTGTTTGTCTTTCAAATTAGATATTACTTTCGGAGCAGTCCAATGTAATCCGTTGACGTAGCCACGCTTAGATCGAAGCATATATGGATCTCTTTCTTCTGGCCTGTTGGACTGTAAGCAGAAAGACACAAGTAAATGTGCGTTCACTGACACGAAACATATGGTTGAATCTTCTCGGATTAAATTCTGAACAGCAATATTCCAATGTCTCAGTTTTAAACGCAAAAAGAACTTGTTTAATTGCGTGCTGTTGTATTTACAGTTGAGCACGCATCACTAACAAGAGATAGATTTAATCGCCTGCGACATTTGAGATGCGTGTACACACCGGCTTTGTTCTTCGGTTATCACCAATGAAAATTGGCCTGCTTTTTCACAAATTCAAAGAAAATGTACAACACAGAAGGAACACATAGATTCGCACTAAGAATAGAAATTTCTCTTTCGAGATGGAATGTTGCTGTTTTCAATGTTAGACAAGTGATGAAGATATATGAGATGTGGTCAGATAAGAGGTTATAATGTTCTCTCCTGGTTTGCTCTCTCTATTTCCCACTCGGTTGTTTCATTCTTTCTATTTTTTAGTTTTTTCTCCGATGCTTTACCTATCTCTCTCTTTACCTATCTCTCTCTTTACCTATCTCTCTCTTTACCTATCTCTCTCTTTACCTATCTCTCTCTTTACCTATCTCTCTCTTTACCTATCTCTCTCTTTACCTATCTCTCTCTTTACCTATCTCTCTCGTTACCTATCTCTCTCGTTACCTATCTCTCTGTTTTTCTTTCTTTACTATCTCTGTCTTTCTTTATATCTTTCTATCTCTGTCTTTCTGTCTCTCTCTCTCTTTACTATTTCTCTTTCTTTCTTTCTCCCTCTCTCTATTATCTCTGTCTTTTTCTCTCTCTCTCTCTCATTCTCGTTTTTCTTACTTCCTCTCTTTCGCGCCCTCACTATGTTTCACGTCCCTTTCTTTCTTTCTCTCTGCGTCTCACGCTTTTTTCTCTGTTTCTGATATTAGTTTCTTTAACTCTTCTGTTCCCACATACCTCTCCCTTCCTTTTATTTTTTTCTCTCTGATTCTCTTACTTCACCCTTTTAACTCTTCTTCCTCTACTCGTCTCTCTCTCTTTCTCTCTGTTTACCCCTCTCACTTTTCTTTCCTTCTCCTTCTTTTTTCTTTTTCTCTATATACATTTCCCTTTGTTTCACGCTTCTTTTTCTCTTTTCTTTCTTTTCTTCTGTCTCTCATTTCCTTGCCTCTTTTTCTTTTCACATCTTTCCCATTTATTCCCATATGTTTTTTCTTTCTTCTTCTCATTTTGCTGTTTCTTGCCATGTTTCTGTTGTCTCTCTCTCTCTCTCTCTCTCTCTCTCTCTCTCTGATTTTATCATTTTTCTCTCTCATTTCTTCTTTGCCTCTGTTCTCCTTCTTTCTCTCAGTACATGCTCCTCTTTTCAAATTCCTACATCCGGCAACAAGGCCTCTGATCGGGAAGTTGGAGATTTTAAGAAGCGTGGAACCACCTCTTAACTTCTATTGTTCCCAGATCCACCCTAACCCAGGGTGGTTGCATCTGATAGGGTCCCAGCTATGGGCAAATAGTGACCTCCCCAAAATAAAATCAAAACACTAGGAAATTATAAAAATACATTTTTATAGTAAAAATACTAGCAATACATTTTTATATAAGAAAAATTACCAACACTCTATATTTATAGAATTACCAACACTACAGTTTATCTGTGGTTAAATCCATACAATTGCGTAAAAAATATTTAGATTTTGTCATTAAATAACCCATAGAGGTGTTGATATGCCGCTAAACTAAAACAACCAACATGGAAAAACTCTTTCATGATAATCAATATAATATTCTACAATTTCTTAAATCAAACTGTTTTCCAAAATATAGCATCAACCAAACCACAACATAAAACACACATATTACCGCCTCTAGTAATTATGTCCACACAAGCATATATGTGCACAAAATCTGAGTAACATCTGCCATGTATTCAATTGTGAAAGCAGAATAACATATATCATTTTTTTTTTACTTCAAAGCGCCCAAGAAAAGTAACTTTTGGCATTAAATGACCCATGAAAGTGTTGATATGCCGTTAAAAAAGCAAATGAATCGATCTTTGTAAATGTCCTTTAAAGAAAGATAATTTTAAACTATTCTTCTTTCTAAGTGATTCTTTGTATCGAAGAATATATTAATGGCGCAGAATTCAAAATAGATTTTTGTTCAGGCCTTCCAGTGAAAGAATTCTAATAACCTGATTGTGTTTCATCTCTAAACGCGGGCAACGGTAAACATCCTGATCTTGGGAAACTAGTAGATATATATAGTCGCCCACTCGAATGGAATGGAATGTAGCACAAGGTCGAATTTAAAGAGGGAGATCCTACGCGTACATGGGTCCGAGACAAAAATGAATCAAAATCGCTCGACACTTCCCTGTTAGGAATGTCTCAGGTGCCAGGAGATTAACCCTAGCCGAATCCCGAAAGACAGACATTGCCTGGGAAGATAGTCTCCTGGGGATCGAGCACATTACAAGATATTTTAATCCCACAGGCTTAGCCAGGAAAGTCGGATCGTTTGGGAGTGGGGGGGGGAGTGAGTGAGAGGAAGAAAGAAACAGGAAAAGAGGGAAGTGAAAGAAAGAAAAAAAGAAAGGAAGGAAGAGAAAAAAAGAGAGAAAAGAAAAAAAGTAAAAAAAAAAAGGCAAAGAGAGAAAGGATCGAAGAAAGAAAAAGGACAGGAAAGAAGAAAAAGAAAAGAATAGTGATAATACCTTAGCCACGTGTAAAATGTCCAATTAAAAATGAAATTAATAATACATTTCTTCTTAATTCTAATATTTGCAATAATTCACTATATTTTATATATACTGAAATGCCTCTTATAAGCACTTAAGCCTATCACCAAAAAGCCTCAAGAAATACGCTGTTAATGCTAAGGCGGTCGGCTCTTAAGCCTTTATCAAGTATTTGTCCTATCCAGATTTATTTTTTCTTGAATCCTCACTAATCAAAGATTACAGATTGCCTTTTTTTTATTTTTAAAAATTGTCTCAAAAATATATCCCGGTTCGTATAGGCAAAAAGTGTAATAACTAATAATGGTGAGGGTCAATGTAGCAGTTTCCTTACAGGAAAGGTTCGGAATTCGATGACCGAACATTTAGTGTTACTGTCGGTTTAAATCTATAACATTTTTCATATGAAACAATTTTTTCAGGAAAATAGGTTTCTTGTGTTCGATGTTATCGCTTTTTCCTTCCTAATCTGTTGTTTTAAGGTAGTGTGAAAAGTCAACATAATTATTTTCACTTTTAATTACATGTGCTATCCATTTTAGTTGTTGCTGCTGCTGAACTTCTTCAAGTGATGTTTTTTGTTTTGTTTTTTGTTGGTTTTTTTTTGTGATTTGGTTTGTTATTTTGTCGCGCCAGTCTATAAAATCCGATGAAGGATTAACTTTAAGATCAAGAGGGTTCATTCATTTGAAACTATTTTTAATTATTGATCTGATAAAACGTTTGTATATCGCTAACAGATCAGACATTTCTGAACGAGTTAGGCGCCATGCATGACATCGATGACGAAGCTATTTAAGAATATGACTCGAATTCTTCGGTTAAAATATTGGGTTTACAGCATTGGATAAATCGGCTCCAAAGGCACCCCAACCCGTATGTTCAATCTCGTTATCCCCTACACTAAATCTGTTGTAAGTGTGATCCATACACCGAAGTAGTTGAAGTGTTTAGCATTTATTAATTCCATATTATGAATTTAAGATCTCTGCTATCACTACTCTCATTCCAATTTCAAATCACCGTTTAAGTCTTACTTTGTGGAACACTTGGTAAAGAATGAGATATCTTTTATTCATGATCATTCTTATACCAACAATGTGCCATGCGTGATACACGCTTAGGCGATCATGTATCTTTCGATACATGACTGATGAGTAGGTTGCCATTTCTTTCCGCGGTAGACCAGTTCGTCTACCACAGAACAATCCAAGTCTGTTCTGTTATTTCCCTATAGCTGGGGGTAGAAGAGGATTCCTACCTTTCCCAAGGGTATTATCACGTAAGTGAATATAATGGATTCGACTCGAATTCGAACTCTGCTCTCCGATTCCTCAATCCGAGCCGCTATCCATTACTCCACCGAACAATGCATATCTATATTATCAGCACCACTGAGCAATAGAGTAATGCTTACCCAGACGTCTTAGACGACGACTACTACTACTACTACTAGCTACATTATATTGTCAAATTTAGATATTCTGATACGGTCTTATATGCCATCGAGTGCGGAATGGGACGATTGGGCGCCACCTGACTTGGTGCCAAACCTTTTAGTATAAAGCCGTGCTTTGCATCGATGGTTTTTTGTTTTGTTGTTTTTTTTTGTTTTTTTTTCAACTCGCTGTCAGCTTTGCTTGCTTTGTCAAAGACATAGAGGAATCCACGATGCGCGAATATTTCTTTGTCACGTTTCGTTAATACCTCCTCAGAGTTAAAAAAAAATATATATATATATATATATATATATAAAGATGGCAGAAGAACGAAATACTTGTGCAAAGCTGACAGTGAGTTGAAATTCCAAAGTTATGGACAAAGACATCTGGTGCAAAGAAGGGTCCCATACTAAAATGTCTGGTGCCGGAACAGCCGTGCCAAACCCAGACACCTGCGCCAAAACCTACCAAACTAAACCAGTACCGTAACTTTTATTATTCTTTGTAGTGAATACTTTTTTCATTAACTAAGTTAAACTTATTCTTAAACAAAGCTACAAGTGGGATTAGCAAATCTTTGCCGACTATTCCATAGTTGCAGTCTTCTATCGAAATAACAAAGCTTACTATAAAACTGTAGAATTAACATATAATACAGGCTTACGTATCGTGCCACGAGTACTGATTTCTCGCTGCGAACTGAAGATTTCATGAGTCCCTCAGTGGATGACCCCTTAGAAAAACCAAATTCTGCTGGCTACTTAAGTGCGTGGCCTAGACAAAGCAAAATTTAACGAACTGGTTTACGAAAAGAGTTTATTAACTATGATGCTAATGGTAGATTGGTATTCAAAAGCTTGATCTGGAACAAGGTGACAGTAGTGAAAACAACCAAAGTGGAATCGAAATTATTAAGCTAGCGAAGTCATCTGCTAGACACGAATTTCTATTATTCTACAGTAGGCACCTTCTTTTCTCAGCTTTTGTTTAATCTACCAACCCAAGATGGGACACTCACTGAATATAGAAGTCACTACAGAATTGATTTGGTCTGCGAAAGTAGTTTTACGCATGATTCATTGTTAGAATAATATATACACTTTATTTTAGGATAATAACATCAACATGCGTATAACGTTACATAAATGCAATCATGTTTCGGTGCATATATTGGTAGTACTAAAAATTAATTTAAAACCCGGTGGTATCAGCACATATCTTCTTTTAACAATATTACTTATACAAATAATACTTCACTTTCAAAATATTTTGCGAAGTTGAAAGATGAAAATAAAACTCCTAAAGTAAAATGGAAATTTTTAAAACTGGCAAGATGCAGATCCTTATATGAACCTTGTTTTCTGTGTTTACAGGAGAACATGCAGATAATCAGGTTTCTGAATAGAGATGCTTTATTAAATCAAAGACTTGAATTAACGGTTAATTGTAAATATATTATACCTTCACTCTGCAATCTTGCTAGATTTTAAAATCTGACAATGGCTTCTTATAAATTAGAATAACCATGTTGTGCCATATAGAGATTATCTTTTGTCTTCAGTGAGACCAATTTCGATGTAGTATATTTGGTATATTATTCTTCTAGTACTGCTAGTAATATTTAGTCTAGAGTTGGTTTGGTTGACATTGTAACATTTTCCATTGATTGGTTTTATTAATACCTTTTTTAGGATCATTTAGTTAACAGTTGCATTCTATTCTGTCTGATATATTTAAATTTTAATCATTTTTATTTTTATATGATCAATGTTTTTTTATGTTTCGTTTGATCTTGTTATTTATGTGACGTTCCCCTCCCCCGGTGTCGCTGCGCCAAATGTGACGTCTGCCTAGCCGCGTCCGTCGTGCTATCCTGTCCTGTGACGACCAACTGGCTTGGTATTGGTCGCGGCACCAAATGTGACGTTCTAACCTTTTGCTGATTCGGATGGGAATCTGGTTAGATTCGGTATCAGACTTGTCGTTCCCAGCTCGCCTCCAACGTCTGATTACCGAAGTAACTGTTTTGATTTCCAGTCTAACCTACCCACGTTGTGAACTGATCTTAGGCAGACGAAATCAATCAGTCGCCGGGCCGTAATGCAAGCCGAGTTCGATCAAGGGTAACACCGCACAAGTATATGTAAAAGAAAAATAAAATAATAACTCGAAAAGTTCAAATGTGTTAAAAAAAGGATAACAATATTTTATATCTGGTTGCTGAATACAGGACTGCGTCTTCTTCCCAACCCGCTATATGGATTCGTGACACTTAACATCTTAAGTTGTTTGTTCTTTAAGAAACTGGTTCTTGGTGTATCTTCAGGTGATATTCGCAAAACTTGTTTTGGTGGTGTGAGTCTAAGTCGTTCTTCAAAAATAAATTGTTCTTGGTTAAAAATTGAGTCGTGATTTGCGTGGAATCTTTCGACCAGGTTTCTGCGGGGCGGTGCAACTCCAACTGCGAACTTGAACTCGAACTGCTTTTCACTCGCTGCGACTCTGCTTATATGGACGCCGACCAAAACCGGGGTGTGCTTGTCGGGGTTTGAGGTTCCTTAATAATTCTAAACCCACAATCCACTTCTTTGTTTTCAGTCAGGAAAATTTTATTATTTTCCATTTTTGGAAGTCTTTCGTCTTCCCACCTTCTTCTGTTCTTATATTGGTATCTCACTATGCCCTCAGAGGGTGTCAACGGGTTTCCCCTCTCTCTCACAGTGGCATCTCACACCTATCCCTTCAGGGCGGCGCAACAGGCCTCCCCTCCTTCTTCACATGATTACCTCCGCCTAACGCTCATGCCACCATTCAGCCAATGGGCGCTCAGCAGCGTGGGTGTGGCCAGACTAGCCTCGGTTTAAAAAATCTTGCTCAAAGAAAAAAAAATTATCTTCCTTTTTCCTTATTTTTTTTTCTTTTTCTTTTCTTTCTCATTCTTTCCTTCTGCCCGACAACAAACCTTAAACTCTTATCACAGTCAAATGTCATTTGAACTTTATAACCCGGGGCCTTCGCCAAACAAGTGGGTGGTCAATTGGACGTATTTTAATTCTGTTGTTAATTAACTGTTCTGATAAAATAATTTCGCTATCATAGCCAGCCCTGACAATAAACAGGTGTTTTTCCGTAATGACATGGAGGTGGTTCCACGGATATTTTGGTTTCGGTCAAGCTTGACCTAATTAATTTTTATCTCCCAGCACTCTTGTCGAACTTGAAAAAATCTTTTTTTTTTATCATTGCCATGGGCAGATTGGATATATCTTACTTGCCGCCCCGTAACATAAATCAGATTAAATTCTGTGTTTCACCATCTCGACAATGGAAATAAAAATCTTACCGCTTTCCCTGTCAGAAAAATAACACTGCTTAGTGTCCTTTTCGTGATGGCTTCTTATCACCTAAATTTAATTCTCGCCTTTCTTTTTTTTTTTCTTCTTTCTTTCTAGCGACGTAAATAGTGTCACATTTATATAATTGTGTTTGATCTATATATTTTAATAATTTTATTTGACTATTTTGTTTTCATTTTCTTAAAGAGCCATATTATTTACCGACTATAAAATTGTGAAATTCTAACTTTTATCTCACAAATTTTCCGGTTTGTCATTGTCTTGGTAAATTATGTTTCCTTATCACAGGAAATGTCATAACTTTAACAGTGTTTCTAACTTCTATTTTGTATTAAATATAACGTCTAATACTGTCGAGGATTTTAAATCTATGGGTCATGACTTCTTAATTAGCGTAGGCCAATTTGATTGGTGGATCTGATTATAAACATAAAAATTTGCTGCTATCTCCTCCCTCTTCTTTCCTCCCTCTTCTTTCCTCCCTCTTCTTTCCTCCCTCTTCTTTCCTCCCTCTTCTTTCCTCCCTCTTCTTTCCTCCCTCTTCTTTCCTCCCTCTTTTTTCTTTTACTTCCTTTTCTCGAAAAGAGGTTGCGTGTAGTTTTTCCATTGAAAAGCGGAAATTTTGATTTACAGAAGAAAAATTGGCAAAAATATTATAACCACAGATGATTTAATGGCATAAAATTTTAATGGCTCCCTGTTATGTTGCTTGAGTGGGAGTAGTAATCGCAATGCAGATCATGGCTCTCCACAATTTCCTGTTCTTTGTAGCTCTTAATAAATTTTATCTTTTATCTCTCCCAATCCTTGATCTGTCAATCATTTATTCAGTCTGGCTAGGTAGTTTATGCGTTGTCTTCTTCTGTCCCTCTTTTTTCAATCTGTCCTGTGAGTATTAGATTTTCCAAGCTCTCTTTCCTCATTATGTGCCCTAGAAATGCCAATTGTCTCTTCGTAATATTAAGTATAACTATCCTTTTTGTTTCTATCTTCTCTAAAATTTCATCGTGGCTTACATGTTTAATCCATAAGTATTTCCAATATCTTTCTGTAGAACAAGATTTCTGTTGCTTCATCTGCAAGGAGATTGTTCAGCATCCACTGCCATATAACAGGACTGATATTACATAAACGTGCAGTACTCTTTGCTTTGTCTCGAACGGATTTTTCCTATCCCTTAATACTTTTACTTTTTGGAAGGCATTTTTCGCTATCGCAGTTCGCCTTTGCATTTCAGTGTCGCGCTGTCTATCCTCTGTTAAAACATTTCCCAGATATTTAAATTGTTGTACTTGCTTGAGTTTGGTATCTCCAATTCGTAATTTGCAGGTTGGGCAGTTATTTTTGCTAACAATCATGCATTCTTTCTTCTTGCAAGTGATGTTTAGTTCTTTCTTCTCGCTTCCCTTCTCTACGTTCTGTAGAAGTTCTTGTAGTTTCTTTTCTGTGTCTGCTACCAACACTGTCTTATCTGCATATCTTATATTGCTGAGATTGTGTCAGCCAATAATGAATGATTGTAGGTCTTCTTATTCTTTCAGAATCCCCTCACGGTACAGGTTCAATATGTCCGATGAGAAGACGTACACCAATTTCTATTTTAGTATATTTACTGATACCATTTTCTATCCGTATGCAGGCCGTTTACGGCCATTGCAGGTTATGGCTTATTTTAATATCCTTCCCAAATATGTTAAGCTTACCTAGAAGTTCCAGCAGATTTTTATTGTCTAAAAATTCCAGTATTTACGGCGAAAATGCTTAAGTCTGGCCTCACGAATGCCGGAGTTAGGATGGGGGCGGGGTTCTACATTAAACTCGCGCTTTCTGCTATATTTTCCGTCGTAAACAGACGAATAGATTTAATTAAATAAATAATAAATCAAATATCGGCTAAAGTAAATTCTAAAGAGTTGTTTCCCTTGAAAAAGAAGTCAAGGGAATTTATTCTATATTAAGCATTATAAAGTTGTCTCCCTTGTATCATCTTTTAAGTATTGGCAATTATGTTTTTTAACTGCAATCACGCTATATATTTTTGCTACTACTGCTATCGTATAATCGAATTGTTCCTCCATCTTCTTCTTTTATTTGCTGTGTACCTTGAAGATGTGAATGATCATAGCTCTTCACAACTTCCTATCCTTTGTAGCTCTAAGCAGTGTTTGTCCCTCACAGTCTCTGTTCTGACTTTCATTTACATAAGCATCTCATTCGATATCTGTCTATATTTCTGAGATGAGGTATTGTGTACACTATTTACATTGCACGGGCTATCATTCTCATCTTTGTTGCCATATTTATCACAACGCTAGGGCCGTTATACTTTCTGGCCTTCTTCAGGTAGTTGGAATGTCGAACTGAACCCTTTATTTCGCTCACTGGGGTAGACTGTTCTAGTTCCACGTCTAATGGATATCAGTGACTCTTGGGCCTTGTATTAGGTGATCAATTAGTAAAAAAAAAACAATAAAGATTCAGTGTTGTTATCATTAGTCGACAGAACGGCGTCTTCATTACGCTAAACTAAGCTGAAATATTTTATGCTGCTTATTTTCTACCCTACAACCACTTTCCCCACATACGAAATGTCGCAGACCTCTCGCTATTTCCATGGAAAGTGTTCAGACGAACGACATTCCTTGGTTCCATCAGTTCTAGCCTTCACGGCTGAGACGCGCCATGTTGCGCACATTGTAGTGAACCGCCCTCATTCCCTTCGTATTCTATTGATGTTCCACTCGAGCAGCTTCTTTACGTCAACTGCTGCTTTGTGGAACCGATACCTAAGGGGATGCTTCCCCGATCACTGCAAGCTTAACTTATTCGTGTCTAAGGTTAACTGTTATCTTCCCCACATATCCCCATAAACTGTGCCTCTTACTTTGTTACCCTCTACTTTGAGTGATTCCCAAGCCTTGTACAGAGTGAACATCACCGTAAAGCAATAATTGAGCATTACTAAAAAAGACAAGATATCCGTAGGCATGGACAGCAGAACAACAAAAACAAATCTACCCTATATGCTTGAGTATCGTGCGACTTTTGAAGGCCTAATTTTGAAGCTAATTTGACTACAGTAAATGGATATATAGTTTGGTCAACGGCGTAGCCAGAGCCAGCAGTACATATGCTAATCTTATATCTCGTGTATGATGCGTACCCCTTAAAATTAGCCTCAAAATTAGGTCTTCAAAGTCGCATGATATGCGAGTATATACGGTTTTAGATTAAATACACAGATCTCTCATCCGATCTAGCTCAAACTGCTCAGTGAGTAAACTGGCTGGTTACATTCAATGCCTGGAAAATCAAACTAGACTTGAACAGATGCAGATTGTAGAGAACGAGGGAATACTCGGATTTTATGCTAACAGTTTCTTCTGTCGCACTTCTCATTTACGGAACTCTCTTCTTCTTGCTACCACTCATCTTTGATCTTCCGAAATTTCAATGCAATGTCAATCATTATCTCCTGTCTTATTAATTATTATTTTAATGTTCGTTCTCCTTAATATTATATTTTCTCATATTCTTTAATAGTAACCTCTTGCGTTTTAGTAGCTTTATTGCCTTGCTTGGGTGTAAAATGATGTAAATAAAAAAAAAGACTTTAGGAAGCCACGTCACATCGGTGGGAAATGCCAGGTGAGAAATGATAAAATTGCAGACACTTCTTCAGATTTTATGACCTTCCTCTGCTGCATGGAATGAAACCTGCAGAATCTAGTTATGAAATTGCAACGTACAGCCGCTGACTTTGTTTTAATTTCGCATGATGCCTTCTATAGCATGTCCGTTACGCGTAGCCCCCTTCATCCGCCCGATTCAACCGTTGAGATCTGTTGTAATCATCATCCGTTTGTCCCGACGTTGGGGAGTCTCTGGGGTTGGTCGCGCTTGGTCTGGGTCCTCGTTTCGCCATTGCCACCAAGGGCAGGCCTACTAGGATTTTAGAACTCCCGATGACATCGCTCTCAGCGTCATTGGGTTACGCCAATTTGTCCACCATGACAAAGAGCGACCATCAAAGGTCAACTAACGAAATTCATATTTGCTCGCAGATTCCAAGTTCGACTTCATATCGTTCAGTTTCTTTTCGTGATTACATATTGTGTAAATATTTATTAAATGCTGTGTACTTATTAAATGTATTTCGACAGGAATTTTATTTTGTATTGAAAAGAATTAAATTACGATAGTCTGGTACAAAACGACCATAGATTTAACAAAATACGAGTCATTTTTGAAAGCAGGGGTAGATTGTTTAATGTATAAAGAACATGAATTGCTATAAAAACTTAATAATAGTTCAATACGATCATGAAACAGACATTAAGAGATTTGAATAGACAATACTAAACAACAATGTCTTGTCTGTAAGGTTGGAATTTACTCAGTAATTTTTTTTTTTTTTTTTTTTTTTTTTTTTTTTTTTTTGGAGAAAATTCTTTCTCGTTTCACCTTTTTACATTTCTTTAATTCACTTGTCTTTCTTTTCCTCATCATTTTTTTTTCTATCACGCAAATATAAAATTTCAAGTGAATGTCTCTTGTTGCCTGTCTTGTCTTGGTTCCATAATTTTTTTTCAATGTTCCAATTCACTATTTAGCTCTTGGTTTTTCGCGACTTCAATTATTTTTTTAACCTGAAAATAAACGAAACAAATTCTGTATAGAACAAACAAAATCGTTCTTAATGTTATTTCACTTATAAATCAAGAACAAACATATTAGAAAAGCATATATAAAATTTACCTCCTCCCTTCTTGGAAAAAGAGAATTGGTTTTCTCCCCTCTCTAAAACCCATATAAGGCATTAGTATATCCGTTATATACAAACACGTTAGCACAACGAAATGAAGAACAAGAATAAGTCAAAGAAATTAATTCTAAAAATGAATTGTTTCTGAAAATATTTTATATATCTTGTATACTTATAAGTACCACTCGGTCCATGCCTTGAATATTACTGCTACATCTGGTTCAGTAACCTTGCTATATATTTAGAGATTCTTGATAAAATCCTAAGAATCTGCAATTGGTTCTTAATTGGCATCTTTCCCATCGCCGTAATGTCGCTTTCTGTGCATTTTCTATAAACACTTTTATTGTAATTGTTCTGATGAGCTTTCTTCTATGGTCCCCAGTACGACATTAGCGGCAATGTTGCATTATTTTATAGTTGAAGTGGCTAGATGTAACCGTGAGTTCTATGCTAATGGTCTCTTTTATTACACTTCTTGCTTGTGAAACACTGTCCCGGCTCCATGCTTTCCAGCCAACTTTGATCTTCAAAAATGCAATGTCGATCGTTATCTACCGTCTTTTTTATTCATCTTCTTTTAATGTTCTCGCTCCTTAATAATGTTTTACTTTTTCTTATTTGACACTCAGTAACCTCCTTGTATCTTAGTGGCTTTATTGGGGTGAAATAATTAAAATACACACACATCACACTGATGATTTGTGATACAGCGAAACAGTCTGTCTGTGGATGACAGTATATATGCTCCGGAAAAATTTATTTCGGTTGGGCTCTCTGGGGAGGAAGTGTGGATTTGTAAACAGTGACTATTACGGCTAATAATGTAAGACTCCTCGGTAAATTGAATCGAGTTCTCTGTCATTGTGTGTTTATCTAAAAATAAATACGTTTAACTTGACCTTTGTCCCTCCCGTGCGCCAAAGGCTTAGTGGTAGAATCCCCGACTGACGCCAATTCAGTCGGGTTTCGATCCTAGCTAGAGGCAACCGGACGTCTAGCCACACTGACGAGCTGTGGTACAGCGAAACAGTCCGTCTGTGGATGACTATGTATATGATAGATTAAAATAAAAACATTCTTACATCGCTACACAAAAAAATTTTGTGTTTCGTAACTTTAATGGTTCGTTATCGGGTGATGGTAGATAATATAACACAAATAATTTATTTAGAAAATTTGAAATCAAGACGTGACCTTTTTTAAAAGTTAAAAGTGGGGAAGTCTAATGTCAGAATTAAAATATATACTTGCGGTATGTCTTGATTAACTAATTAAAAGTCAGATCAATGCTAAAATAGAAAAATGAAAAATAAGGTCTGGAGGTGGAGGATTATAAATTCATTTCTTGATCCACTAACACTTCAGATATGTCAGCGTCGAACATCATGTAACGAGATCGAGAGTTTAGATTTGGTGAAGTAGACATAGAGTAACCTTCAATAAAAAAAATTTTTTTAAGAATTTTTCAAAATTTTTTATCCTACTGAAACTTCTTAAAGTGACCGAATAGGTAAAATTAAAGAAATTTTGTGGAACTTAAATATACGATGCTAAATTATATTGAATAGGCTGTAAAAACAGCGCAATATTAAAGTTGAAAAAAAAAAAAAAGAAAAAAAAAAGTGGACCATTATATGCTTATAAAATAATGGCTATGTAACTAATTCATAAAATATTTATGAAGAATTCTTTTAACTAAATTTTAATGTATAATTTAGACACACACACACATTATATATATATATATATATATATATATATATATATATATCTCCAAGTATATAATTGGTGTATACGGAATGAATTCCAATAATTACTATTCTTGATAAGACACCGGTGGTGTTGAAACAAAATGGCTATTTTTGTAGTGATTTTATAACATATTTATGTTATAATTTTTTTTAAATAAATAATTTATATATATATATATATATATAAATAATTTTCCAAGAGAATAGAATCCAGGTAAAACTCAATGTCCAGGACAAAGTAAGAATATATTTGTCTCACAAAGAGAAGGGACGATAGTAGTTAGGAGGTTAACTATTATAGATCAGTTATTTATCTTATGACAACATTCGTTCCCAACATATAATTGTTATGGGTGTATATTGGCCTTGTGTAAGGGTCAAAAGGGAATGCACACTGCGTTGATATATACACAATATAATAATACAAAAGCATAAGGTGAATGTTGAAGTTTCAAGAGTCCAAGCATAAAAGTCCTGGTGAATATGAGAGATATGAAATTCGAGACGAGATATATATATATATATATATATATAAAGGAGGAGGTTATAGTAGTTCCAACAAGAGAAATGTAAATGTGTATATTAAAAAAAAGAGAACCGCAAACGTTTCTGGTTGTAATGAGGATTTTAAAAAAATATTATGCTTTATTTTCCATAATTTTGCTACACACGTTTCCGTTCTCGCAACTGTCATCAGGCAAAGGGTTGAGATTTTCACATATTATTAAAAATAATTTTTTTTTTCTTTGTCTTTCGATGTTAAATCTCATCTTATTATTTAAATTATTTAACCAAACATGCTTGAATGAAAATATGTTGTCAATATATACATTATATATATATATAATGTGTGTGTGTGTGTGTGATGACCGCGGAATTGGAGAATGAACAAAAATTCATTTATCGATTCTGTTTTCGGTTGAATTTTCATTTGCTTATATAAACATCTATAGACCCGCTTCGAAAAGGTCGATCTGTTTCTCACTGGCTTGCGGTCTTATATTCTGGTTGTGGAAGCTTTATGATTGGTTGAACAAATTATCTATTTTTAGAGACCGCGAAATTTATGTCTTGTTATTATTTATTTTTGTTTGTTTATTTATCACCACATGGCACTGCCACTTTGATGTCCCTTATTTAAGCCACATGGCTTCGAACGTTCTCTCAACCACAGCTAGCTAGCACATCTACCTTCCTCGGTCTAAATAGCAATTGTCACTCGCAAGCTGTCAATATGACCTTCGTTACGTTAGTAAGTTCGTCTTGTAAAAGGGAAGATAATCGCCTTCTGCATCCCTACATTATAAATTTGATTTCTTTTTATTTCATATATACAAAAAATAGTTCGTTTGCTATACTCTTCCTATATCTGAAGATTCTTTTATTCATATAAGGAAAAGTAGAAAATATAACATTTAGTAAGATTTGATTGATTCGTGTTCTACAGCATAACCCCTGCCTAACGAGCTTGAGTAAATGGATGACAGGACACGGTTTAAGAAAGGTATCAAAAAAGACAAAATTTCCTAGGAACTATAAAGGATAGGAAGTTGTGGAGAATCATGATCCCCCAAATCCTGAAGGGACACTACATATAGAAAGTGTCCTTATGAAAATTTGGTAACTAAATACATACCAAACCAAAAAACAGGCGACTCTGATGATATATATGTACCAGAAAACTGAAGCGCTTTGGTTCAAAACCTTTGCAATCTTTTTACCAATTAAGTCTTCTATGTACCGTGTCAATTCAAAGTGTGAACAACCATGGCCCTCCACAACTTCTTATCCTGTGTAACTGTTAGTAATGTTCGTTTTTCATCATCTCTCCAACTCTCCGTTCTGCCATCTATTCACATCAGCTCCATCTCTTGTTTATCTTCGATGTGATCTGTGTGTGTCAAATTCTCCAAGCCCTATTTCCTCATAACGCATCCAAGAAATTTCAGCTCGATCTTTCTGATTCGAAAAAGATGGGATTTTTTTTCCAGTTTCTATTTTAATTCATCCTTATGAAAACGCATGACTGAAATTCTTAAAATAAAAAATACCTTTGTTACCCCTTGGGTCTTAGTGGCTTTATTACCTTGCTTGTGTGAAATTATTAAAAAAAAAAAAACACAAATTTTATTAATTGTTAACTCACCCAAGTAAACAACACCTTTGCCATTTCACTAATACAAGACATTTCTTCAACATTTAACTTGCCGAGAGCCACGTCTGCTGCTTTCACCGATTCCAAAGACACGTATCGAGGATTACAATTCAGGATCCTTCGAATAAATGGCTTTTGAATGCTTCTCATTAACGTTCTGATCTGTTTCCACTCCTGTTGAAAAATTCAAAACGTCAAAGTAAGAATTGATATTTAAAATATTAACTTCCTTATGTATCCAAAATTTCTTAGATGATGGTCTTGCGTTAAAAAGAAGAAAAACTAGATAGGTTCTACAACACACTAGAAAATGCCAATTCTCAGGGTTAGTTACAGAAAATAGTCGACATCATTGGGGGCCTAAATGCAATGGGTACAAATTTCTGTTACGTTACAGAAAGGAAAAAAATAAAATCTACAGGAAGAATGTAGTCCTTTGCATCCACTCGTCCATTCTTCTTCACAGAGACAGAAGAAAATGTTTTTATGTATGTATATATTGAGTTGGTTGCACTCGCAGATGTGAGGCGGGTGATAAAACATTTTTACTCTTAAATTCACCCTCACACATAGCAATGTTTCTCTTAAATCTCGCTTGTATTCATACATAACAAAAGAAGCAGGAAAGAGAAATGGTTGAGATATATATACACACATCTTCGACGTATGAGGGTCAAGCAGATCAGTTCGTAGGAACCGAAATCCAGACACCAGCCATTGAGATTTGATTATAGTTGTGACTGTCCGAAAATGAATGACGAAATATTGGAGTGAATAAATTCTTTATTACTGAAGATTCTAATCGTGTGGGATCTGTGGATGGTTCACCACTATAATCAAATTTCATGTGCTAGTGTCATTCTCGGACAGTCTGTGGAGCCACATAAAGCTCCGGTTTGATACGTGACCCTTACATTGCGTGAATAATGTCTGAGAGACTGCCTTATTATATCTGGGCAGGTTCCGATACCGGGTGCAGTTAGTAAATCACGTGCTTCTGCATTCGGTGGCCAAGAGTAACCCCCAGATCAACCCTGCACTTAGTTTCATTTGACGGTACCCCACCCCGGGTGTGAAATTTGAGGGAAGTGTCTGTTCCGGCATAATACCACCGGTGGATGTTTGAGTAACAAAACGGGGGCAAACACTTATATTATGCGTTTTGATCATAGAAATGGTTTCTTCAGACAACAAAAGATATCTGAAGAAGTCCTTTCGAGGAATAAGTGACAGAAAGGCTAAATAAGATAGGTAGGCATGAACCGATGCAAAATATCCGTTAAGCATGGCAAGTGGAATATGAAAATTTTAACTACATGGATTGAATAAAGAATTCGGTTCGATAATTCCAACATAGATACTGAGCAAAAGAAATATTTTAGCGCGTCACAACAAAAAAATCTTTTTAAATAAAAATAAAACCATAACAATGTAAAATCTCTTCAAAATCAATCACTATATTCTATAATTGCAAAGCGTTTAGATCTATGGGGTGTTTCCTAGTCAAAGTTTTAACTTAACCTTAGGCAAGTATTGTCCAATTCCATTTGTAGTTTAAATTCAAAAAATCTATACGTTAAAGAAAGATACGTGAATTTCAGGGGCCACCTACCTTGAGTTCATTTTCAGGTTCTTCTAGGATGAGAAATATAGCTTTCATCACAGCAATTATACCTTTCGGTGGGTTGCTGTAAGATTTCACTTCTGAGACAGCCCGATGGTCAAAGGACCCGATAGTGTAACAAAGTTCACTAAGTTCGCTTATTCCTTTGTATAATTTATCAACTACAGCAATTTCTCCATTTAATTCATTGTCAAAATTTACTCTTCTGGCTTCTTCTAAAGCCGCAGCCAATAATTCTTTCTTTCGAGATTGGTATGCTTCAATTAGATCTGAAAATAAATTCGACCATTAATACTTGATTTGGGAACCAGTATTTCTGTGGCATGTGATTCGCGCCAGGAAATACCAGATGGTTTGAATCGAATTTAATGTTAATAGGGGACTTTTTTTTTATTCTAAAAGGAATTGATCTGTGGTGACCCCAATATAGGTTCACCCTAAGAGATAAAATAAGGTTTCCATACAGTATTACAGCAGAACATAAAGGTTGATTTACTTAGAGTTGACTAGAAGGTAACATTTTAAGAATATGGTTTCAAATTATATTAGTTGCTATCTCCTGAAGAAAATGTTTGTTGCTACCCACACACGAAACTCGGTGAAAACTTAGGATATACACACACAAGACAACCACATAACAGATTTATATAAACACTCCACTCGGGAAGGAAGAAGTTAGTAGTGCAAGTTTGATGCAAAAACCCCAAAACACAGATACCATCACTTACTACTATGGAAAAATGTGCTTCATGACAGGAATTTAACCTGTATCGTCTCGCCTTTTAATCTGTGTTATATATATACACACACACACACACACATACGGATAGATCACGTTGAAACAGCGGTTTCCGTACGATCATCACCGAAGTTAAGGTGCGTTGAGCCTGGTCAGTACCCAGATAGGTGACCGCTTAGGAATAACGTCCGGGTAGTGTAATGGTTAATGGCTCAGAATTGTTAATCGGAAAGCCGAGTTCCAATTCCCGTTGGGTTCGTTAAACTCATTTACGCGCAAAATACGTTTAGGAAAAGTATGAATACCCATTTTTTCTCCCCAGCTATGGGTTAATTAGTAAGACTTGTATCCTTAAACTATTATTATCTATAAAACAAATTTCTATTTTCTGGCTTTAAATAATCTACGAAAACTATATATATATATATATATATATATATATATATATATGTTTATACATTCTTTTTTATAGATACAAATATTTAAGAAAATGCTGTTTATAATAAACAGTATTAAACATTTAACGGCCTGCATGTCAGAGAAATTTTCATAGAAAATATCCGTCCTCCGACAGGATTCGAACCTGTACCCTCTACGAAACCATATTGCGTTTTAACCGATTCGGAGATATATATATGTGTGAAAGCAGTTAATGAATGTTTAATACTGTATTACTTATTATTAGAAACGTTATATTTAATAGCACTTGAGTGGACATCAGTGTCTTTTTAAATAAAGAAATTAACATCTACCGCTCTAGCCAAGTGAAAGCCTTATTTATTAAATGCTGAGAGGCACATTTACTTTAATAAAACTACTGATTTTTAGGCAGTTATATGTAAATATCGATATTTGAAAAAATAGACAAAGTTCGCACCCATATTTTCAATCAAGGAAATTACTTTTAAGCTAAGTGTGTCTAACTAATTAGGCTACAGAAAGTCATCATGCAAAGCATGGAACAATAACCTACTAGGTTATAGCGTTGATTCGAGAATTTGGAGACAGTAATTATGATTTTAATCCATGGACCTGGTAGTACAGACACAATGGCAACGGGAATAGCCATAACTGAGCAGTACTAAATAATAACAGATTGAGAGCGGAACGAGAACAGTGTACACTCGTAGATTAAATAAAGTGTTCAGTTTAACATTCCATGAAGGTTACGCGGGTCGGCAGATATCTGAAGAAGGCTGGATGGCACAACGGTTGAAACGTTGTGATTATAACTACTAAGATGAGGAAACCCGAATGTAAATAATAACTCCTCAACCTAGAAATTCAGAAACAAATAAATTATGGGTTTTTGTTGTTTCAAATTGGACAGAAAAAAACTTATCTAGAGTTAAATCCTATGATCACGTTGTCTCGTCTCATAGTGACCAGACTACACGTCAAATATGCACTTCTGAAATATACGTTTACTACCAATTCAACATTCTAAATAGTCTATAATGCTACTTTCACAGAACCGAATTACCTTTATTTCCACCGTTCCAAATGTAAGAATAAAGTTCCACTTGAAATTTTCCTAAGAACGGCTACTTGACAACATCAATCAATTGTTATCTGTTCTTCTAATCCTCATAATTTCCACTTCCGACCACTTTCTCTTCAACTTATATCTCAACGCCTCATTCATCATTACTATTTCAAACCTAGTCGCTACTTTGAGTGGCCCTTGAGCCTTGTATTAGGTAATATTTAGTAAAAACAATTATCAATGCAGTCAACAAATTTCCACTCAAGATACTGCGAAGCATATAAATTTCTTTCTTTCAGAACATGTACACAGTCACCAACGACTTGAGTCGCAAGTCTAATCCTCTTTATGTGACATGGCCCTTCATAACGCAGTTGACCATGGTTCTCCACACTTTCTTTTCCTTCGTAGCTTTTAAATTTTGTCTTTTAGTTATTTCTCCGAAAACTTGTTCTGCCATCCATTTACTCACGCTCACAAAGTAGGTTATGCGTCCTGGCTTCAATCTGTCTTGGTAGTATCCGATTTTCCAAGTCCTATTTCCTCATTATGTGCACTAGAAATTTCAATTGTCTCTTTCTGGCGTTAAGTATAAGTTTCCGTTTTGTTTCTATTTTTTCTAAAACTTCGTCGTTGCTCACATATTTGGTACATCCTTCTGTAGCACCACATTTCTGTTGCTTCAAGTCTCCTCTTCATCTTTAAGGAGATTATCCAACATTCACTGCCATAGAGGAGGACATATATCACATAAGAGTTCAGTACTCTTTACTTTGTCTCGTACAAAGTTCTCCTGTTTCTTCGTAATCTACTTATTCTGTCATAAACACTGTAGACTTTGTATAAGCCAGATGAGATTCTAACAAAATCTCGTATAGGTATTTTCCCGGAAAACCCACTTGAATGGAATGTCGTACCTGACTAGGTTTGAAGTAGGATTAGGAGAAAAAATAGCACATCCCCCTCCGCATGTCCAATTTGAGGATAAATCAAACGCCAGTGATGCGTTATTTTCTTCTCTCCCTCTTGCCTTTAATATTTCCAGTGAGTGTCGAATTTTCTAAGCCTTCTTTCCTCATTATGTGTCCTAGAAATTTCAACTGTCTCTTCCTGATGTAAAGTATAAGTTTGCTTTTTTCTTTCTATTTTCTCTAAAACGTCGGTCCTCACATATTCGGTACATGGTATCCTCATCATCCTTCTGTAGAACCACATTTCTGTTGCTTCAAGTCTCTTCTTCATATTTGAGCAGATTGTCCAGCATTCACTGCCATAGAGGAAGACAGTTATCATGTAACAGTTTATTATTTTAACTTTGTTACTAACGATTTTTTTTTCTGTTTCTTAATAGTTTAAGATTTTAGAAATTATTTTTGGCTGTCCTGATGCGCCTTCGGATTTCCATATCGCATTTCTCTTCCTCTGTTAAAATACTTCTCAGATATTTAAATTTTTGTAATTTTTTGATTTTGGCATCTCCAGTTTGTAATTTCATGTTAGGCTGACCCTTTTGCTAGCAAACATACAGTCTCTCTTCTTGATGCTTTCCTTCACCACCTTATGTAAGAGTTGTCTTTTATAATTTTCATTCCGTGTCTTCTATCAACACTGTGTCATCTGCATATCTTCTGTTGTGAAGATTGTAGCAGCCAGTAATAAATCCTGGTAGGATTTCTAATTCTTTCTGAATCGCTTCACTGTGTAGATGGAATAACCCTGGTGAGAAGACACCTCTTTCTATTTTTGTATCTTTACTTTTTCATTTTCTATCCGTAAGCCAACTGTCAATATAGGTTCTGGATTATTCTAATATCCTTCCCAAATATGCCAAAGTTGCTGAGCAGTTCCAACAGGTCTTAATCCAAAAAATGTTGGTCCACATTGGCATTTTCACAAACTATTTTGTGTTACCGTCAATTAACATTTCATTCCTATCATCTCCAAATCACTCGGCTGGTTTACGTGTCTGAACAAGTCTAAAAGAAAACTTATCGTTGTAACATCTTAACGGACCAACAGGCTGAATAAAGGCTTCAACGTGAAGTGATTCAAAGTCTATATTTCTTGTGTGCAATTACTTATCTCATTTGCCGGCTTACTGCATAAAGTATTTATTTTGTCTATATCCAGTGATGCAAACTATTTTTATATGTGAAGGCAGTCGCTAAAGCAATCTCGTTAACTTGCCCTTTGCAGCTAATATCAAATTATATCTTTGCCTCTACTGTTTCGGAGGACATATTTTTTCTTTAAGATTTCTTGGACATTCAGGCCGGTAAATGTTGTTTTATACTGTTTATTATAAACAGAACATTTACTTAATTTTATGTATGTATAAAAATAACGTATAGACAAAAACTATATTAAAATAATTGTCGGACTCGGACCATTTCATAATATATGATGTCATTTGTTTACGTTAAGATAGGCTTCGAGCAGATATGCGCGTTTGAGAGAAATCATGGCAAGTTTGTGGTTTAAAAACAGTAATTTAACCTTGCTAAACAGCTACTTCTTCTGTAGCTAAATGGTATAGCACGTCAGGCTATATGACGTGTTCCGTATACGATGCAGGTTCGATTCCTATCAGAGGAGACATATTTTCTTTATGATTTCTTGGTCATTCAGGCCGGATAATGTTGTTAATTCTGTTTATTATAAACAGAGCATTTACTTAAATATTTGTATCTCTAAAGATAACGTAAATATATATATATATATAAGAATATGGTACGCTAAAAAAATCCTTTACCGTGGTATTGCTAGACAATAATTTTTTTAATCAACCGGTTTTTTTAAGTACAGTACTTAATATCGGGCCATAGAACATTATTATTATTATTAATAATAATAATAATGAATAAAATTATTACGTATCTCTACGTTATATTTTTTTAAACAAAATATGATACGTAAAATTAAATCATAGTTTTATCACCTGATGAGTGGATTTCAAGGTCTAAGAAAATGTACAAAGATAAGTAATCATTATATATATATATATATATATATATATATATATGCACGCGCCTTGTGAAGTGGGGGGGGTAATGTTCCCCACTACTTCAAACAAAGAAGTCCCAATAATAAAAGATCAGTAACAGTTACTGAACCTATTTTCCAGAAAAATTGTTTCAATTTCAACTTGTAACACTGGCTGCTCGGTCAATGAATGACGAATGTTGCCTTATAAGGAAACGACTAATATTGCAATTACTGTGTGTGTGTGAGAGAGAGCGAGAGAGATGTCAAATCACTGTCAGTTTGTTAAAATATCGATTACCCAGTTGGCGGTGCTTAATATACGTGGAGTGCATATCCATAGAGAAGTTAATTTCAGAGTAGATGTTTGTAGAATTAAGTATAAACTTAACTAAGGTCTACCCTTTTGACCTGTGTAAAACGGAACTATATTAATCTATTAGAATCCCTGTGCTTTTCGCCTTATGAGACTTGATATGTCATTAAATTAAACGACCCTAAACTAATCATCTAAACGTAGGTAATCTCCTTACTTACCCTTCTTAGCTTGGAGCAGATCCAACAATTTCTTTGCTTGGTTCAAAATATCACTTTTCACGTGCTTTTTTGAACAACTAATAGCCGATTTTAGGAGGTCAATATCACGTTTCATAATGGCATGCTCAAGTTGCTGCACTAGACGGACGTCAGAAAATTCGTTTTCCTTTGTTTTTTCAGTTTGATCTTCACAAAGCGGTTCTTGTTTCTTCATCGTGTTCGACTTTGAGATTTTCTCTTCTGGCTCGAAACTCTTGTCCGTGTTGTCCGTCGTTCCTAGTACATCTTTCTTTTTCACTGATTCATCTATTTTCGACTTTTGATCTCTTTTAATCGGGTCAGCAGACTTCTCGACACCAACCGACGCTACAGACCGATTATTATACGTAGATATCGAAGGACGTTTCGGCTGATGAAGTGCGGCGTTTTTATTCTCTGGGATTTCCTTGGTTTTCTTTTCTATGTCTCTCTGTACACGTGTAATAAGATTGAGTGGACTATTGTTGATATTTGGTAACTTGGTTTCGAGTCTTTCAGTTTCCTTAACCTTCATTTCATCTGTTTGGTTTAACGTATCTTTTGTTTGTCTGGTTAAAGTTTCTGATTTATTTTCGAGAGTCTTTCCTTTTATCTCGACTGCGATCTCCTTTTGACTTAACCCTTCTTGGCTTTTAACACGCTTAACTTGGCATTCCTTTTGGTTATTGTTTCTGTCCCCATCATCTATTTTCTCTATAACTTGTCTTCGTCTCAACAAATAACGAGTGACGCTCTTAATTAGTCCAGTTGCGTTATCCTTTTTTAACAGACTTAAAAGATAGTCTCCGATTTGGGGTAAGGTTGCTTGAATATAAGATACGTCTTCCTGTGAATAAATAAAATCAATAGGTTACATTTATAGCATAAAATTTGTCCGCAATGTCTGACTGATATCTTACTAAAATAGAGGCTACTCTTTTGTGTTTAAAGACATTCTTGATTTTATCAATTATTGCAGTCGCTGTTAACTTCTAATAGAAACAAAGTATCAAATTTAATCGTATACAATGTAATTGAAAATATATTCGTTTTCTTTTAACAAAGAGAATATAAAAGTTATAAGGCCAATAAATTCGTAGCCAGACATATATTTAGCTGGATTTTTTTTTATTTCGAAGTTGTATAAGGTTTTATCTTAAATGCATTGACTAGAGACATGTTGAATTTTTTGTTTTCTAAAATAAATATTTTTTCTTAACTTTAGGCTACTGATGTATCGACATAAGGACTGGTGTCTGCTTATAGCCATACATAACTTTGACAATATTAGGTTGGTGCAAAAATAATGACATAATAATGTCGTTTTTTGACGTTAAAAAATACGTCAAAAAATGACATTATTACGTTATTATTTTTGCACCAACCTAATACAAGCATCATTACGAAATGTTTAACACTGCGTTAGTTCCCTCGGATTTCCAAAAATGGATAGTCCCCTGGTGTTAACATATTAATGACTACCGTCCCAAAAAGCAGTCTGCATTTATGACTTAGTGGTGGTTGTTAATGCTTTAACGATGGTCTTTAATGCGCTATAGGTAGAAACCCATTTTGGGAACAGTGGATATTAATGGCTTAATCATAATGAAAAGTTTTCATCTAGAAAGTTAAGACTATGATGTCTACTGCTAATGGGTTTAGTCAGATCGTCTTAATGATTACTTCTATGATCGAGTCCGATGTCTTACATTTACGAAATGAGCCAGTCTTGGTTGAATTTAAAAACTGCTTTGCAGTAATGCTTAGAAAGATTTGTAAAAAAAATATCGTCAAATAGGAAAACATACACTTAGATATACACAGAGACAGACAGACACCGACTGAGACAGACAGACAGACAGACACCGACTGAGACAGACAGACACCGACTGAGACAGACAGACACCGACTGAGACAGACAGACACCGACTGAGACAGACAGACACCGACTGAGACAGACAGACACCGACTGAGACAGACAGACACCGACTGAGACAGACAGACACCGACTGAGACAGACAGACACCGACTGAGACAGACAGACACCGACTGAGACAGACAGACACCGACTGAGACAGACAGACACCGACTGAGACAGACAGACACCGACTGAGACAGACAGACACCGACTGAGACAGACAGACACCGACTGAGACAGACAGACACCGACTGAGACAGACAGACACCGACTGAGACAGACAGACACCGACTGAGACAGACAGACACCGACTGAGACAGACAGACACCGACTGAGACAGACAGACACCGACTGAGACAGACAGACACCGACTGAGACAGACAGACACCGACTGAGACAGACAGACACCGACTGAGACAGACAGACACCGACTGAGACAGACAGACACCGACTGAGACAGACAGACACCGACTGAGACAGACAGACACCGACTGAGACAGACAGACACCGACTGAGACAGACAGACACCGACTGAGACAGACAGACACCGACTGAGACAGACAGACACCGACTGAGACAGACAGACACCGACTGAGACAGACAGACACCGACTGAGACAGACAGACACCGACTGAGACAGACAGACACCGACTGAGACAGACAGACACCGACTGAGACAGACAGACACCGACTGAGACAGACAGACACCGACTGAAATAGTTGGATCGTCAGATAAAGTTTTAGTTAGTTGATTTTCTTTAGCGGGATATAAACCGCTAATGCCGAAATCAAAATATTTTGACCACAATTTTATGGATTCAACAAAATATAAACTATAAGTAGGTATTCTTGGTATTTTTATATAAAAATGTATTTTTAGACATTGATAATCTTTTCTTTTTTATGGGGGGGGGGTATTCACTATTTGCTCATAGCTATCAACCCTAGTCAGGGTGGACTTGGGAATAGCAATTCAGAGATGGTTCTACGCCCCTCAAAATCTTCCGATCAGAGGTCTTGCTACCAGATGTAGTTTATCGTCGTACCCAGGAGTAAAAACGGAAAGACATACACTGACTGAGATAGATATATCACGTGTCAGATGGAAATATAAAAGCACATAGATAGTTAGATAAATAAGTTATAAATAGGAGTTTCAATTAATAATATTCCATACCACGTCAAAAATGTTGACAAGATTGCTACATAAGGCTGCCTCGTTTTGAGATTGAAAAACCACTAAAGTCTCGTCCGTAAAATCGGTTTGGGCAATATTGATAACTGATTCGTAAGTTTCGAATGTCCCCAAAATGTGAGCTGAAGCCGATCGACTTTTGTCAACCGAACGAATTGAAAATTGGTCTGGATTTATTTTCTGTATGCTGTAGGAATGAATTTCATAGAACTGACCACCGCCGTCTCCTTCAAGTTCCACGTCTCCGAACGTCGTAAAGATCTTCAAAGTGTAATCACCACAAGTCGGAATGGTGACGTTAAATTGACATTCTTTGGTGGCCATATCATGCAAAACGGAAGTTTTCTTGCTGCCATTAGCGCTGGCATCGTGTGCGATCAGCTTGCAACTAAGTTGATACTTCGAACGGAAAAGAATCTTTAAAGTGTTCAAATTGGTCTGAATAAATGAGCCTGGATGGGACAAAACGACAACCTTCTTTTCCTCAGTATCCTTGGTAGCGGAGCCTTCAAGCATCGACGAGGTTTCAGTGTCTTTCTTATATCTGTAATTATATATATATATATAACAGATAAAAATATAAAACAAACAGTCAATTTAAGACAGCAAAATTTATGGAAAAAAAAGTTAATTCAGAACTTAAAGGCAGCCAAAGACGGGCATTAAGCTCGATGCCGGGTTTTTGCTTATCAAATATGTATTATAATAATTTACAGATAAATAAGGGGAAGCTACTCTGTAATTAGCCAAATTCCATCTAATCTCTAATCAGTCTAGTGTTAAAAAGCTTTATGAACATACATGTTAACGATTCGGAGCGAGAAATTGACGAACCGTGTACTAATCCCAGTAATCGACTTAATTACATTCACTTTCATGCAAATACCCTTGGATATGAAATCCATCTCTTTTCCCTCCCCAGCTATAAGTTAAATAGTCAGGCAAAGGTTCAGACTTGATTGAAGAAGAGTCGTATATAAGGACGAATCTGAATTCAAAACAGGTTGGACATGGGGCGAGCAACTCCTTAGCTTATTACGGAAAACATAGCAACAACGCCTGGTGTCTTGAGTCTGTACCCACCCCATACTATACGGCTGGAGTGTACAGGGCTTGAGAAAAGGAAAGATAGGGTGAGTTTTATCCTACAGTAAATAAACCGTTAAAGAATTGATTAAACAGAATGTTTCCAAAGAAAATATATAAATTAAACTGCATTGTTTAAACCTTACCTTAAAAAAACGATTTAATTCATAATATATAAAAGTCTTATAAGTCATAATATATAAAAGTCTTATAGATTGTGAAAATCTATAAGACTTTTATATCTGTGAGATAAAACATTGTTCTCTAATCTGGACATGTACTAATTAGAACTTAATATTCTCAATTTGACCTTATATCGTATTAACTAAAAATTAGAGGACAAAGATCACCCACTTGCCAACCTCCCCATCAGTCTCCTCAGTGGGGTTTTTGAGGCTGTAATCAACAAAAATGTCGGTCATCTAGATAAGAATAAATCAATATTTTGAAGGCACTTGACACGGTGTGGTACAGCTATAGAATCACTGGGGTGGTCGTCTCAATTATAAAGCCCTTCCTAACGGGTAGGTTCCTGAAGATAGTTGTTGACGGCTAGTCTGGAGGTCAACGCAACCGTCCTCCAGGGGTCACTTCTCGGACCAAAAAATTTTTTGCTTTACATAAGTGATATGCCTAAGAACATACTCAGATCATATGTGAAATCTGTGCCGATGATACGACGATATACGGGCTCACCTCTAAAATTCTTGATCAGAGATTGACAGCTCATCTCTCATCCAATTTAGCACTAACTTCTCAGTGAGAGAAAAACTGGCAGGTGCATTCAATGCCTCAAAAACCAAACTAGTTACATTCCGTCATAGCCGATCGGACCCCAAACTATCGCTTGTCTCGATAAATGGATGCCCGCTCGAGGATGTCCTGAGCCTTGAGTAAATATCGGGTTTAAAACTCACACCTAACCTCAAGTGGAATTCGTACATACGATCCATTGAAAAAGATGAAGAAATAGTTGCCCCCCCCCCACTCCTGTACCGCTCCAGTGAGTACCTGACTCCGCATGCTATTCTCTAACTTTACAAGAGCCAGATCAGACCTAAAATGGGGTACTGTTGTCATATTTGGGCGGGAGTTACCCAGTCCTCAGTTTCGATAGCCTCTTCGTGTGGGTGACAAATGAATTTCCACCCTCCAAGTGGGAAGCCTCTAGCTGCTCTATCACTACTTTCCATGGAAAGTCCTCGAAAGAACTACTACCAATTCTATCACTGACATTGTAAGAAACCACTTGCATACCCTACGTATTCCATTGTTCCACTCGAACAGCTTCGTCCATTGATCCACTGCTCTGTGGAACTGACTCCCAAGAGGACGTTTCCATGATTATTAAGTTGTTCAAGTTTAGAGTTGACCGTTATCTTTCTCTCCCATCCTCATGAACTGCCTCTTACTGTAATTCTCTACCAGATTGAAACTGTAAAAAAATCAACCAGGACAAGATTATGAAGAGTTTTCTTGCCTAAAATATCGGCATATTAGATCCTAAATTTTGCTTTGGTAATAGCAACAACTATTAAATCAAGCGAATCGAACTGCTGTTTTGTCGGGTCGAACCATCTTTTTTCATGTATGATGTCACTTCAGAACATGGGAGATCATTGTTCTCCACAACTTCCATCTGTAAGAAATGTTTGTCTCCTTACTACGCTCCTAGTTTTTCGCTTTTTCCCTTTTCCCATCTTGTCTTCAGTATGTACTGTAAGTGTCAAATAACCTAAGCCTCCTTATTATGTGCCCTAGAAATGTAAAGGGTTTCTTTCTGATTTTAAATATAAGTTTCCTTTTTGTTTCTATATTCCTTAAAACGTGTTGTCTCGCGTCACCTCTTAATTTAAGAAATTGTCCAGTATTCACTGCCATATAAAAGGATTGATATTACATAGCAGTTCCATCATCTTTTCTCTGTAACGAAATTTTCATGTTTCTTAATGTTTTGGAAGACATGGGGAGATTGTCCAACATTCCCTATCATATAGTGATTTTCCAAGCATAGCTTAGATGTGGCACAAGGCCGAAATAAGGGAGCACCCAGTGAGAATCGAACTCACTACTCAGTCGTAATTGTTCTAGCGAGACAAGCTTGCTAACCATTACACCACCTCGAGGTGCCCACATTCGCTATCATATATATAACATAGCAATTCAGCAATCGTTTCTTTGTTACTAACGAAATTTACATTTTTCTTAATGTTTTGTTTTGCCTGAGGAGATTGTCCAGAATTCACTGCCATACAGGAGGATTGATATTATGTAAAAGTTCCGCACTTTTCTTTTTCTTCGTTTCTAACAAAAGCTTTCTGATACTTAATTCTTTGTTTAACTTTTGGAAGGAAGGATTTCGCTATCCCAGTGTCACTTCGGATTACGGGGTCACATTTCCTCAGCTGTTAAAACGCTTCTCGGATAGTTGAATTTCTTGTTCGATTTTGATGTTTTTCACTTTTTATCCTTTTCGGTGGGCTCAAATAGATTTTTTAGAGTTAAAATAAAATAAAATGACCATAGAATAAAACAAAACAGGTGAAACTGCAGAGGTATCCCATCTTAGAACTTCAATAAAACACAAAAGAAGCACAGTGTATAGGCAAATATCACATTGGAACAAAAGTGTGTAGTGCTTTTTAAATAGGCGGTGTTTTAACGTGATTGCGTTCCTCCCGTGATTGACCTATATACTTATTCTGAAAGATGTCCTTTCAATACTCCCTTCAATGTGTGGGTTGTGAATTTTAAAATGTTCTTATGCTAAATGTGATAATAGAGCAAACTGAAATAATAGAAAATAGATGTGCCGTTTATGGAGCTGGTAAATTTATGGAGATAGCTGATAATACTGTTCGAAAGTAGTTTGCTAGGTTCAGCAGTGGGACTTTTAACCGAGAAAACTTCCGGCAGGATAGAACTAGTTGATGATAAGCTCAAAAAACTTAATCGAGGTGACATGAACCCGGACATCGCAGAGATACTCTTAATGGGTGAGCGGTGAAAGAAAGGAATATTCTCCCAGTTTTGAAATAATAAAATCTTACAGACGGAACTGAATATCTGGAAGAAAAAGAATGACAAATATGCTTTGCTCTCAAAGAGTTTTATGCCGATAAATTATACCTAAAATTACATATAAATATTTCCGCGTGTCCTGCGCAGAGACACTATAACACATATCTACACAACAAGCAGTGTGAAAAAGTACGAAAAGATAGGGTCTGACTGATAATAATTACCAACGAGAACTGGAGCTGCCAGAGTTTCTTCTGTGTTTCTGGAGAAGCCATATTTAGGATTCCAGGTTCGAGCTGGCCGGATTTATCTCCTATGTCATTAGCGAGGACATTTCCTCTCAAAATTGGAAACGGTGAGTCATGAGTTTTTTCCCAACATTAGGACTGCGAACCGGACATAGTTTCTATATGTGGGGAAGATATATTTCCATAAGAAAATGTCGCTATGTGCTTGTACCACGCGGAAGCTGGTCGGGTAAGGAGGCAGATTTAGCCTTAATCCGAGCGAAGCAAGGTCCTCGCCCGTGTTTTGTTTTTTGTTTTTTAATAAAATAGTGGGGAGGCACTTCTCGGTTTTACTCCTAGAAACCGACTGACCAACCACTTTCGTCAATCTATAGAGTGACGTCACTAAGCGGTAGTCACGTGACCCAAGTAACATCATCTCTACCAAAAAGAGGTAATCGCCTTTTTTTTTTTATCCCTACATCCCACATATAGCAATGTAAAGCATTTGGAAACACTTAACATTTGGAATCGCTACGATGCTTGGGCGTCTCACAAATTTAATAAATGGCATTTCCACCTGCCTTTCCCTGCTCAAACAAAAATGACCATTTTTTTTAGTTGAGTTTTTTGAGTTTATAAACATTTCGGTTAATTCAAACCAGAACATATTTAGATTGTAAGAATTTTCGGAGATAAAGATTTTTTTGAGACAAATTTTATCCATACCTGCGAGAAGTGGTGGATTCATACGTTTCGCATGCTATTTTCACGTGAGTAAATAGAACGAACCCAACTAGAATTCGAAATCGGCTCTCCGGTTTCTCATTCTTTTAGCCATTACACCACACGCACATCTAAGCTTAGAGCACCGGACATTCCCGAATGGCCACCCATCTAGGCACTGACTAGATTCAACGTTGCTTAACTTCGGTGATCAGACGTGAACTGGTGTTTCAAGGTGATATAGCTGTAAGGCCCATTTTTTTTAAACGAATGATCGCAGGCAATTAAGACTCGATAGAAATTAAACGGGGACGTCCTGCTACACTCGCCAAACTCACCTACGGTTGCGCCTTCGTATTACATTTTGACCCCAACAAAATTCTAATAGGAAGAACTTCCGTGAGTTTGTAAAGACCATATAGAGAGATTCTTCACCCAGAGACATGCCAATTTGTAGAAAATGGAACAATGAAAGGGTCTCAAAGGCGACAAAAGGTCGTAGAAGAAAGTGGAATATCTGCGGTTGAATAAATCTACGTACAAATATACAAATATTGTCTTTGAATGATTCGTTTTCTAAGGCTTATCAACCATTTGCAGCTTATTCGAATCCAAATAATATTTTTGGATTGGAAGAATATTTTTTGAGATAATAATATTGATTTAGTGATACAAGTCCACCTAACTAACCCATGAGGAGAGAATAAGCGGTGTCATACCTTTCTCAAGGGTATTTGCGCGTAAGTAAATATAATAAACTTAACCGGAATTAGAACTCGGCTCTCCGATTAACAATTATGAGCCATTATTCATTGCACCACCCGCACAGCCAAGTTTACATCATCTGGTATTCCCGAGAGTCGACCCATCTAGGCTCGACATTGCTTAATTTCACTGATCATACCGGAACCAATGTTTCAACATGATATGGCCATAAGAAAATATTGTCTTTGAAATTAACTTTAAAAATGCTATGAATTTTTGTTCCTTCCTTAATATTTATTGTGGGTGTCTGCATCTAAACAGAAGGGAAATTACACGGTGAAATAACATTTTTGTGTTGTTTATGTAACGGCCAATGAGATTTCTAGTTGAAACGAAAGATAGTTCCGGGCCTCTCGTTATGAGGGCACGCTGTCTATCGAGTGAGGGTAGCGAAGCCGCACGTGGTAATGTAGAGATGAGCCGAGAGATTGTAGGAAAGAATCAGAATTCTTGCTGTTTAAAAGGAAAAGCTGGTAGGTTAGTCTGACAGGGCAAAAGTTCTCCCGAGTGTCATCTACCTACCCCCACCCAGACGGTGCAAGTGAATCCTTGAAATAAACAATTGAATATATGGGGGAACAGGATTCGAGTTTATGTTGCGTTCATTTTCTCTGTTCGTTTCCTTGTTAACACAGACGCGAACAGGAATGGAGATGCAACATGGGGTTATTTGTCTGATCGTTGAAAAGGTGGGGGATTTGATTGATTTTATATATATATGGCTTATCAACCTTTTGCAGTTTATTGTAAAGCCAGAAAATATTTTCCCAAAGGTTATTTGCACCGAAGTGAATATAACGCACTCGACTGAAATTAGAACTCGGGTCGCCGATTTCTTACTTTGTACATTATACCACCCACACATTCCATCTTACAGCACCTGGTATTACAAAGCAGGTCACCGATGCTTAACTTCGATGATCGAGCGTTATGTGACCGTAAGTCAGTAATATGTTGCGTCTGTATTTTAAACGAAGAGGACCTGCCTTGAAAATCATCATTCAAAATTTTGGCTTGTATCCAGATTCGAACATTGATCACTATCTCACTAAATGGAACTCGCAACGAAGTTTACGAAGTCGATCAGCACCTGGCATTACTGACAAGCGTCGACGTTGCTTAACTTGTACGAAATCGGTGTTTCAATGTGATATGGCCGTAAGCCATATACAGCGGCACATCCAAGCTTACAACACCTGGTATTACCAGCCGGTCACCCGTCTGGGTGCTTGATGTTGCTTAACTTCAGTGACCGTGCGATTGTATGACCGTAAGCGAAAAGCTGAGAGAAGTTTTTGTTGCATTTTGACATACTTACATTATACTGTAGTCACAGAGAGTTTCATGTTCTGTATTTTTCCTTGCATAAAGACGGAGAGAGTAATTTCCCGGCTCGGGTAGTCTTAGTTCAATGATCATTGTCAGGAATTCGGATTCGTCGTCTTCATCGATCATGCGCAGTAGGCTGCATCCTTTCAATACATTTCCTCTGCTAGTCAATGAGTGCATAAGGGTAACGTCTTTTTTAATAGGGAATGGTAATTTGATGCGGTTCTTGTTCGTTTTGATTTTTTTCTTTAAGGGATTAAAATCAGAACCGTAACCCAGGAAGAATTTCCATGGTAATTCCGGACGTTCTTCGGTAGAGGAATATTTGATAATATAAGAACAAATCTGAAAGAAGTCAAAAGAAAAAAAAAGACGTCTCGGAACTTCTACAAATCAAAAAAGAAAGCATTAACACTTTAGCTACCAACTCCAATTCTCATAGTCTTATCCCTTTGATCCCTGACCACCGCTTTACCGGTAGTAGAGAAAAAATGACGTAATGTCCAGCCGCCGGTTGAACGGTGAGTAAACACTTGTAACTATGTTTATATCTACCATGAAACATTACATATCAATTATTTGCGAATTTTGACTCAGGAGCTCAGGCAGTAGGGTTAAAATTGTTCAAGAACGCAGGGCACAAAGGGTTAATATAAATATAATCTGAGCCTCGTGACATTATTATAGTGATTTTTCCAAGTATAGCTTGGATGTGGCACGGCCGAAATTAAGGGGCAACCCAGTGAGGATTAAACTTACTACTCAGTCGTAATTGTTCTAGCGAGACAAGCTTGCTAAGCATTACACCACCTCAAGGTGACCCTCGTGACAGTATTATATGGCCTGATTGATTGGTTTATCAACGTCTATGGCTCTAAATATTTAGACTTATAGACTATCTAAAATATTTTGTACGCAACTTTATTTTATTTTTGGAGTTAATAATGGTTTAGTGGTACAATTCATACTAATAAACCCATAGCTGGAGGGAGAAGAGGTTGATTCGTACATTTCCAAAACGTATTTGCGCATAAGGGAATACAGCAAACCCAACAGGGATTGGAACTCTGCTCTCCGATTAAGAATTCTGAGTGATTATCCATTACACCATCCGCACATCCAAGCTTACAGCACCTGGTATCACAATCTAGGTACTGCCCAGTCTCGACGTTGCTAAACTTCGGTGATCGTATGGGATCCTGTCTTTCAACGCGTTGTGGCTGTATGCCAGTATTATGTTGCGTCAATATTTTTAAACGAAATGGTCCTGCCTGGAAAATCATCATTCAAACTTTGGGCTTGTATTCAGATTCGAACATTGATCATTCTCACGAAACGGAACTCCTCCACAGTCCCGGATGTTCAGGTAATGTAACGGATATCGACACGGAAAGTGGAATCGGCTGGGCGAGCTAATCTTTTGCATTCACTTTCGCACTGATGCCTTTAGAAAGGTCATGAACCTGTCTCCTCCTATCCGCAGCCGGAAGTTTAAATAGTCTTGCATTGCAACCAGCCTAAGAGAAAGGAAAAACTCTGCATTCAAACCACATAGATAAACTACTCCACTACCTTTCCCAAGAGTGCATGGCATTTCACAAATCATAAATAAAAGTAATTTCTGGGGAGTCATTATCATCTATATCCGGAAGAGACATGTCATTAAAGAGATAATAGCTATTGCAACGCGTATGATTCTATTAGAGATTTCGAGCAGACGTGTAACCCTTGAAAATTTGCATGCTGTATTTACTCATTTTAGTATAACACAAAACCTACTGAGAAAAAATAAGGAAGATTGTCTAACGCCAGTATTGCAAATGCTAATATTCGAAATTGTTTTATCTCTGGTTTCGAACACTACAAAATTGGAAATATAGGACTGATTCACTGAGACACACACATAACGAGATTTACTAAACTTAGGCTAGTAGGGATAAGTGGGGAGAATATGTTGCGCCAATTTTCAAAGTGTAGTTGTTATATGTGTTAATATTAATGTGGTAATGTATGCAGTGATGATTCTATCTCAAAAGCTATTGTTCGTCTCAGACCGCAGTTTTTGACAAAATACTGTGTTAAAGATGGCGTTGTTCAACAACGTTGTATTATGAGATAAATTGCAAATGACACAGTATTAATTATATAGGTAGACAAAGTAAGAACTTTATATTAAATTTGCAAATAGATAAATGAATATGTACAGACTGAGAAGGAAAGAAAGAAACTTAGATATATATACAGATAAATAAATAAACAGAGATTAAGAAAGGTAGAAGGAAGTAGAAAGTAATATACAAAGATGAGTACATTTGTACAGCTTAGGAAAGAACGAACATTAGATATGTAATGATATGAAAAGATTGCGAAATATATATATATATATATATATATATGATTGTTTCGCTCAAAACAAAAAAAATCCTTTAACTACTGTATATCGGGGATAACTTTTTTTTGGGGAGGGGGGAAGCCATCTTTGTAATTAAAGTTCACAGTATCAAGAGACGGCGCATTTATATTAAGACATAAAATTAAATGTTCCATTTATCTTTCGCGATTCTATTCTATTCACTCGTCAGGTTGTTTGATAGTAAAATTGAATTTATTTAAAGATATTATATACTTCTTAGACGGCATTACTTTTTCTTTTTCAAATTTTAAAAAGTTGACGTATTTTTTTAGATAATTTAGCAACCACTTTTAAGAAACATGTGGTAATATTAGTCGGCTCCTGAGTGTTTCTCTGCATATGTTCATAAAAAGTAGAATGAGACTAGGGGCGAAGAGTCTTGTGAGAAGCGTCATTGATCTCATGAGCTTCAGAAGACTTCCCATTTGCAACGGCCTTCATAGATGAAGAGAATAAATCTAATAATTCTGTAAACACTTTTAAAAATGTCATAGAGAGTTTCGATAGTAAACCCCTCTGCCACACATTGTCAAAAACCTAATTGAGATGCAAGTCTTGAAAGAAACGCCTTAAAGTGATATCTTAGATCGATCTCCCCGGTGTGAGGTACTAAACGATTTTTGTAAAATTAGTACACTTCTGTCCCAAAACTTAAAACTAATATTTGTCTGGGAAATATTGTCTAAAATATCGAGATTGGCTTGAATTTTTCGTACACAATTTTTACATTTTGAAAATGGCGAGCATTTGCTTTATTATAAAACAATTCATAGAGAAAATATTTTCTTACCAAATAAAAGTCGCAGTTTTCCTTCTTACTTCCAAATATATCCAACTTGTAAGTTCCTTCAGACATAAAATGTAAAGTAAGAAAAAATCGGTTGTCTTTTACTTCGTATTTTCCCAGTTGTAGTAAGCTTTGGTGTTTATCTGAGAACCAAGACGACCAGTGATGTGATAGTATGTATTTAAAGCGGTAGGTAGAACTGCAGTTAGGTGGCAAAGCGAATTCGATTTGTATTTCACGAGATTTCCCAACAAGCAAGACGCAATCTTCATGACTTTCCTTCGTCAATGACATATCGAGAAGATAAAACTGTTCCCGCAAGTAAAAACGCTTCAAGAACTTGTCAAGTGTGATGGGATTATCGAGCAACTGCCATTGTCTTCTGTTCGGGAAGTGGGTCCAGATGAATTCGTCTGGATCTGTAAGGAAATAATAATCATTGACACGATGAAAATATTCTTTTTTTGTCTTTGGTTTCTGTGGGATTGGGTAATTGTTGTAATCTTTGTATTGATTTTCTCCGGAAGTGTTTTCTCCGGAAGTGAATTCGTTTTCGGTCACAAGAAGAACATTTTTCCAGTCATTTGGTCTATTTGCAAAGAGACAGGCCCACTGGATACTCGCGAAACGCCAGTCACCTTTCACGAAAACCGCATTCCACTGAGCCGCCATGTCGGCAGTGACGAAAGGAAAACCAATCTCGTAAGCGCTATTTTTTGTAAAACCACTAATAATGATGCAAGGAATATCAGCATGCCTACAAAACAAAGGGAATTAAATATTACTTGTTTTTCTTGGTTAAATATGAAAACGAATATCATAAGTATCTATTGTTCTTAGCAGTAGATGACTAGTCTAGATCGAATACACCATAGTTTACCAAGAGGTGATAGGTTCGCCTGTCGCCCGGTTCAAACTCCTCACTTGTTTATTGAACAGGAGTAGCTGCTTATCCCTTGTTTACTGTTTATGATTAGGTTTCCGGTTCCTTCTAAAGTCTTTTCGTTTTGTTTAACTCCCAGTGATCCCTTGCGGCTGAGTGGTTTTGTTGCCTTGCTTAGGGTAAAAGGATTAAAAAAAAAAAGAAAATGTAAGTGGACGGAAAATGCAACAGCGGAATCGAAGGCGAATTAAAATAACGAAAGGTGCCTTCCAAAATCTAAACGAAGTATTAAGAGACAGGAAAATTTCCCTAGAATAAAAGTAACAATGCTAAACTGTTATGTATTATCATTCCGCCTATATGGTAGCAAATGCTGGACAATCTCCACACAGATGAAGAAAGACTTGAAGCAACAGAAATGTGGTCCTACAGAAGGATGTTGAGAGCACCATGGAAGGAACATTATAGTAACGAGGAAGTTTTAAGGAAAATTAAAGCAAAAAAGGGCATTTATACTTTGAATCATAAAGTTGAAAATTCCTAAACATATGAGGAAAGAGGGCTTAGAGAACTTGAACCTCGTAGGATGTATTGAAAACAAGACTAACAGAGAATAACGAGTAACCTACTATTAGGTTGGTGCAAAAATAATGCCGTTTTCTCACATATGTTACTATGTGAGAAAACGAAATTATTTTTGCACCAACCTAATAAAAAAAAGTTTGTGTAGATAAAGAAGTTGTAGAGAAGTTCAGTATATTATTTATTGCAATTGTACTCTACAACACATTAAGGAGACTCTGAATTTATAACGAGCTTGATGAACACTTGAAACCTATAACCAGACTTTTGGCTTTGATAATCTATGCCTTTGATATGCAAAATACAATTTGCAATAATCTCTTTACAGTAAAATGATCTGACATGGGAGGACTGATATTACACAGAAGTTTTCCTATATTGTAGCGAATGATTGACAACTTTCTCACAGATGAAGAGGAAATTTGAGGCCACAGAGAATTGGTTATCCAGAGGGATGACGAGAATACAATGGACGGAGCATGTGACAAACGAGAAAATTTTAAGGAAAGAATGAAAATAAAAAGGTCACTTATAATTAGAAGAGACATATTTTTGGTACGAATAACGAGGAAAGGAGGCTAGGAGATTTTGCCACTGACAGGAGATATTGAAGGCAAGAGGGACAAAGAGAGAAAAAACGGTGAGTAACCTATCTAATAAGCTTGTTTAAATGGATGTCAGATCAGGGAATGGAGAACATAATAAAAAAGCAAATATTGCTAAAAGCTACAAAAGATAGGAAGTTGTGGAGAGCCACAATCACCCACGTCCTGAATGAATGCGGCACATAAAATAGATGGTCTTCAGAACAGAGAATAAAAGGAATGATGAAAAGACCAACGTTACTAAGAGCTACAAAATATAGGAAATTGGGGAGAGCCATGAACGCTCATATCCTGAAGAGTAAAGGCACAAAAAAGTTCGTTTCTTATTACTCCTCGGCGAGAACCGCTACTATTTAATATGAAGTTTGATAAAAAAAAAAAAAAAAAAATAGTATCGAGACCGTATAAAAAGAAAACTATTAGGTTGGTGCAAAAATAATGACTTAATAATGTCGTTTTTTGACGTTAAAAAAATACGTCAAAAAACGACATTACGTCATTATTTTTGCACCAACCTAATACAACACATATCAATTCGGCATCTAATCTCCTTCGAAGTAATCTATTTCTAAAGCCACACTTTATCCAGCGTCGTTTCCGTTGATGAAAGCATTCCTGGAATTCCTTTTGTTTTTTTTTGGGGGGGGGGGGGGAGATATTGTCTTGGATTTCTTCGACGTCTTGGAATCTTGTTCCTTTCATGTAGGATTTGATTTTGAAGAGGAAAAACTTGCAAGTGGCAAAATCTGGGGAATATGGTAATTGTAGGACATGGGGAATGCTGGTCTTGTCTAAAACCTGCTGCACAAGCCACGGTCACTGATGAAACCTCTGTGATGTAGGGAGACGACTGCACTCTACACACTTTCCTTCCAAGTATTACTGTAAGCAACGGAAGTGAGCGAAAGCGTTGTAACTTAGTGTGTATGCGCGACAGAGTTCAAGATTAATATGCGCCAAGCGGCTTCACTCTGCATACTTTAACTCCATTATCACTGCGACAGTCCTGATACTTTTTCATCAGAGCTCGTAAGCTTAGCTTCATCCGCAGAAAGCCATAAATGCGTGGCAACAAGTAAGAATTGAACTCGCAACACAGTGGACTAGATCAAAATCCTCGGGCTCTATTTTACGTATAGATGTCGTTGTTGACGGCACCCACTCGCATTGGAATACCGGGATCGGCATCCTCTCTCCCTATTCCCTTTCTCCTTCTGTCCCCCCCCCCCAACCCACTACTGGCGATGGCGGAGATGGCTGTGAATAAGAGTTTGACGTAAACATTCGCGTGAATTTGATTTTGTTGGACAATTCTGAGCGACGGAGAAGCCCACACACTTGACCAGAAGTGCCTCCCTCGCGGATCAAAAGGGATTGAGACAAGCGAGATCTTGCACACCTGGTTGCATCAGGCTGTCAGATGCTTGTTTTCTCGAGGTCTGCCTTGGTTACACCGATCCGATTTGCGCCGCTCTCTTCTGCCGATTTTGCCGGTAAGATCGTGTAGATCTATGCTTATGCCGCTGTTGAGATCTTCGAGGGTTGATCACGTTCAGACTGGTCCTTCCTCTTCGTCCTCACTGATGTATACATCACTGCCCTTTATTAAATGACGGTTATGATCTTAGACGGAAACGGATATTATATATCATCTGTACTACATTGTTTATGGGTTCCCGTAAAGAGAGTAGAAATGACTAACCATCAACTGCAAGCAGATAAAATATATGGTCGCCAGCAAGATAAAGCGTTCAGGATGCGAGCTACGAATTAGATATAAAAATGAAGCACGTACCGAAATTTAATTGAGAAGTGGTTAACAGATGATGAAATTCGAAAGTACCTTGGAATAGCGAAAGATGCCTTCCAAAAGTTAAACAAAGTATTTTTCTTTTTTATGTATCGTGTCCCTTCAGGACTTAGGCGATCATGACTCTACACAATTTCCTGTCCTTCGTAGCTCTTAATAAGTTTTGTCTTTTTGTTATCTCTCCTAAATCGTGTTCCGCCATCTATTTACTCAAGCATACTAAGTTAAGCGTTGTTTTCCTCTGTTCATCTTGCCTTCAATCTGCCTTGTGGGTATCAGATTTTCCAAGTTCTCCTTCTTCATTATATGCCCTTGAAATTTCAACTGTCTCTTCCTGATGTTAACTGTTTCCTTTATGTTTGCACTTTCTCTAAAACTTCGTCTTTGTTTATATATTCAGTTCTTGGTATCCTCAGCATCCTTCTGTAGAACCATATTTCTGTTGCTTCAAGTCACTTCTGCATCTTTCAGGAGATTGTACGGCATTCACTGCTATATAAGAGGACCGAAATCACATAACAGTAGTCCCTTTTATTTATTTATTTATTTCTAACGAAATTTTTCTGTTTCTTAATACTCTGCTTAGGTTTTGGAAGGCATATTTGGCTATCCCAATGCTTCTTCGGATTTCAATAAGAAAAAGAAGCATTTCATTATAATCAAAGAAAAGAAAAAATAAGCTGCTATGTAATATCACTCCTGGTACATGACAGCTAATGCTAGACAATCTCCTCACAACTGAAGAGGTGACTTGAGACAGTAGATATGTTTTTTTTCTACAGAAAAATGCTGAGAAAAGGGGCGGAGCATGTAAGCAGCCAAGAGAGTCTAAAGAGCATAGGTACTAAAAGGATATTTAAGCATTGCATCAGAAAGAGACAGTTGAAATTTCTTGAACACATAATGAGGAAAGAAAGCGCGAAGAATTTGACACTCACGGGTCATGTTGAAGGCAGCAGGAACAGAGGGAAAACAATGAGTAACGTACTTAACAAGTCGGCGGGATTGTAAGAAGACAAAGGTTACTTAGAACTACAAAGGATAGGAAGATGTGGAGTGTCATGAACACCCATGTCCTGAAGGAACACAACACAGAACAAAGAACATGAAATATTATCTTAATTTAAATTGAATTCTTCTTTGAATAAACGAATGAGTATCTTTTCTATAAGAAATTCCCTTTCCCTAAATTTATATTTTGTCTGAAAGTCGCAGATAATCTTTCTTTTATGTGCCACGTCCCTTCTCTACGTAGGTGATCGTAGTACTCCACAACTTCCTATCTTTTGTAGCCCTTCGCAATATTTGATTTTTCATTGTCCTTCCCATTCCCTGATCTGACATCCATTGAAACAAATTAGATAGGTCTTTTCTCTCTCTCTCTCTCTCTTTCTCTCAGTGACAAAGTCTTCTAACCTCCCTTCCTCGTTATGCGTATCAAAAATGTCTCTTCTAATTATAAGTGACCTTTTTATTTCCATTTTTTCCTAAAAGTTTTCTCTTTCGTCACATGCTCTGTACATTGTATTCTCATCATCCTTCTCTAGAACCAATTCTTTGTTGCCTCAAATTTCCTCTTCATCTGTGAGAAAGTTGTCAATCATTCTCTACGATATATTTCCGTGCAATATCAGTCCTCCCTTGTCAGATCATTTTATTGTAAAGAAAGATTACCGTAAATTGCATTTTGCATATCAAAGATATAAATTATCAAAGCCAAATGTTTGCTTACAGGTTCCAAGTGTTCATTAACATAGTTATAAATTTCGAGTCTCCTTAATGTGCTGTATAGTACAATTGCAATAGATAATATGTTGAACTTAATGTAGATATTATTGGTTTTGTACTAAATAGTCTTAATACGGGAAATAATACGTATTTTGCTTCCTAGGAACATTCGTTTAAGGAGAACTCATCTAAAACATGTTTGACGATGCTGTCCCGGAATTTCTACGGATATTTTATTTATGAACTTATGGATAAAAAGAAGACAATTGCAAAATTGTCATTGTCGATGTCATTCGTCAATCCAAATTTTTCAAGGCAGGTTCAAAAGCGAAATGTTTTTTAATTACATTAAATTCAAAATATTAAAAAGAAACGCTCCTGAGTAATCCCCTACTCCTTCTGAATATTGGTAACCTTTTTTTTTTTTAACTAAGAATTTGTTTTAGTTTTCCACGACAATAGTTCTAATGTAAATAACTCCTTATTTCAGAAATTCAAACACAAACATATTTTTACTTACCAACAAAGTATGTAAAAGAAATGAGCAAAATTGCCGTCTCCATTAAATATTTTCTTCAAATGCCAAACTGCTGAATATTTCTTTGAATTCTCATCAGGATAAACAAGAAATGATTGCGAAGTAATCCAATAAAAAAGAGCATGAACCTTTGCCACATCATCGGCACACAAATTAGTAAGGTATTTCACAAGGTACTTTACTTCCATATTGAGAAGTCTCATTGGTGTCTGCAAGAGAAAAAACATATTTTCAAATAACCATTTTTGTTTTATTTAAATAATATTAACTATAAATTATTAATAGTAATACTCCATTTAACTCTCATTAAATGAACCATTGTCAGCCATTATTAATTTTTCATACGTATTTCTTCTATCATAATTTCTATTGTTTTTCATCTAATAGTATTAGAAGAAATACTATCTTGAATTTTTATTAGATGAAGCATTGTCAGCCATTATTAATTTTTACTCGTATTTCTTTCATCTTAATTTCGATTGCTTTGCAGCTATCCGGACCATTATTCTAAAGTTTAAATTGTTGAGAGAAAAAGCAAATGGCATTAAGAATTTTCTTACTTAATGTTCATCCAATATAAGGGCCACTTAAAGTGGAAGGTTGCTGAATGACGTTTTTTCTGGGTTTTTTTTTCTTAAATGTAGAAAGTAAGTGCAGATTATAGGGATTTGTCGGATAGTAACGACTGATGTTAGAAGTTAAGCTTGTAGTGATAGTGGGAGCATCCTTTCGGGAATCTGTTTCACAAAGCCGTTTGTGGCGAAGAAACCCTCTGAGTGAAACTTCCTTCTTACCAATGGAATAAAAAGCCAATGACGATTATTCCACTCTGTATACGTAACATGGTGGGTCCTAGCTGTAAACAACTAGTCTGAACTAAGTAACGTAGCTCGTCTGAATATTTGAACATGGAAATAGCGAAGGAGTAATGATAAATTTACATCATTCGCATGTGGGAAATGAGCTGTTAGGTTAAAGACAATCCATTGCCCACAAGGACGCGTAAATGTTTTTGTACTCTGTCAAGTGCAGTTTGGGTAAATCCAGCTTATATATGGAAGCAATACTCTATTTTTGGTTTAATCCGACTCTTGTACAGATAGAGCATGGCAGGAAAAGTACGATACTTTCTGAAGCGGCAGAAAGAATACTGGCAAATAAATAATACAATATATTAAAATTATATTTTAAATAAAATAAAAATTTTAAAAATTATATATTCTTATTTATTTGTATCGTACTACTCCTGCCATGCTCTATCATTCCAGCAATACCAATATTACAAATTATGTTTTTATAAATTCATTTTATTTATCCTGATGAAGTTTCTAAGAAACTTGATGTCAGAAAATACGTCTTTGAACTTTTTGTTTTAATTGATATTATATTTACTTGATTCTTAATATTGGACACTTTATTTTTAAAATGCTTGCAGTAAAACACAGCTTTATTGTTTTTAGGCAAAAAACAAACTTTATTGTTGGTGTTCTTATAATTATTGTACTATTGAGCATCCATAGAAACTAGGTTATAATTGTCCTTATTTCAATGTAGAAATTATGTTCTAAACAGTTCTGTTCTTGGAGGGGACACTTCGCATGTTCAACGAGGAAGCAACAAGGCTTGGGTTGTGCATCAGCTGGTCGAAGACCAAGCGGATACACGTGGGCGGGGAGGGGTCGATCAACCGTCCATCATCATTGGCAGTGACTCCGTCGAGTTCGCCTTGTCTTTTGTATACTCGGGCTCAGAAGTTTCCAACACCGGCGAATTCCTCACAGAACAAGAGCTGGCATCAGGTCTCATGCGAGACTTCTATAAACTACTATGGGCGAGTCACGAATCTCCCCACGCACCAAGCTGCATATTTAAAACGCCACGGTCCTCTCTGTGCGCCAAGATACGACCTTTCAGCAAGACATTCGCTTCCTGCGTTCATAGCTTCGAGTCCTGCGTCCTCAAATCATGCATGAGGCGATACATTGGACCGATCCTGTGTCCAATGACGAGCTCCCCCGGAGGACCGACTATCCCTCGCACCATCACTCAGCGTCGTGTTCGTTGGCTCGGTCACGTTCTCATGACCACCCTACCAGTCATTTAGTAGTTCGACACGCAAACTGGCGACGACCTCATGGCGGACCACATAGCCGCTGGAAAGACATCGTCCGATAGGACGTCCAGTAGATCAATCTGTCTCTGGATGATTTTGCAACGCTCTGCCAAAACCGTGAGAACTGGAGGGACAATGGGAAATCTCGTGGGCTTAATACCTTTTATGACATGAGATTTAGCAACAGTTCTATGCCGAGATATACTGCTTTAAATGTGGTGGTTAAAATTATTTTTGCACTGACCTCATAATAGAATATAATACTACTTGTTTAGCAATGTTTAACAATGTTTAACAAATTGGTAAACTACATTTTACCGAAAAAAACTAGTGAGTTGACTTTTACCGAGGCGGTAAATATATTAAGTGAATTATTTAGCAAAAGGACATCTTTGTTTCACAAGAGGTGGAAATGTTTGAAGCTGATGAAAGAGGATGAACAAGACTTCATAACGTATGCAGCCAATGTGAACAAGCATTGTGAAGAATTCAAACTAGCACAATTAAGCGCTGACAATTTTAAGTGCTTAGTATTTGTTCAAGGGCTAGTTTCAGAAAGAGACGCAGAATTGAGGAAACTGGTACTTTCAACATTGGAAAACGAACCGAGTATTTCAATACAGAGTTTGGCAGAAGACTGCACAAGATATGTTAGCGTAAAGAAAGACTCGAAAAAGATAGAACAGTCTAGCATTTTCGCATTTAAGGAAAATACGCTATAAAAAAGAGTCAGTCTACCAAAAAGAATGCTAAAATTGTGGATTATCAAACAAAGTGAAATATCAGGAAAAAAATAAACAAACTCCCGAAGCCATGTTTTGCTTGCAGTGAACTTCACTGGTATAAATATTGCAATTTTAGGAATAAAAAATGTTTCAACTGTGAAAGAGTAGGGCATCAAAAGCTCGCACTGCAGGTCAAAAAATAAAGACAATAAAATAAGAAAATTAAAGTCCGACGAAGTGAACGACGGAATAACTAGAAAATTTGTTACCGTTGAAATAAGTATTAGGTTGGTGCAAAACATGTCGTTTTCTGACGTATTTTTAACGTCAGAAACCGACATTATTTTTGCACCAACCTAATAAAATAAAAATGCAACTCGACACTGGTTTCGACCTATCATAAATTTGAATACATGGAAGAAGTTGGAGAAACCAACTTTAATGAAGACAAATAAAATCGCGAGATCAGTGACAGGAAAAAAAAAATTGGAGAATTTGTTAAACGTTACATTAAATAAAAAAAACGCGAAAAGCTAAACTATTTGTCATAGAAAATACCACGAACTTACTTGGTACGGATTGGATAGCAGAATTTCAATTATGGGATTTACCAATAAATTCTGTTACAAGGTTAAATTTAAACTGCGAAGCCAAAAAATTAGTACAAAAACTACTGTTTTTTTTCTCCAGGTTTGGGAACGTGTACCAAGATGGAGGCAAAATTACAGCCAAAACAAAACGCTCAGGCGGTATTCAAAAAGAAAAGCAATGTGCTGTTTGCTTCAATTGGACAGATTAGAGAAAAACGGCATATTTAAAAAAAAAAGTTGAGTGGGTAACACCGAAAATGTACGTGAAAAACAAACTTCAGAAAGTAAAAATGAAGCAGACACCGAAAAAAAACTGAGGAACGAGTTACCCGCAGCCAAGGACATACAGTATTATTCAATGATTTAAGTCAACAAGAACCTACAGAAACTGAGCCCATCTTTAAGAAGTTCAAAGCGGAAGGTTGTTTCTGGTAACGCTTTGGAGATATATAAAAAAATAAAAAAGCGGATTGGCTATATGAGGTACTTGGTGAAAGGGGGAAAAACTTACGTGCAGTAAACAGATCAGACGATGTTTTTCAGACGTGGTTGATAGCGGTCCCGCAAAAAAAAAAAAAAAAAATGCCGATGGAGGTGATTTTCAATAAGTTTGATCTAACAACCCCTAAATAATTTTACCTAAGGTACGCCGATCCAGAAGAAACAAAAAAAAAAAGAAAGGCAACTGATCATTTAAAAGTGGATAAAAGAAAAAAAAACGTAGGAAATACGCCACGATGATGCTTTAAAAAAAAAATTGTTTTCTTCATATTTTCTGTAAAAATTTGAAAAATAAAAACTTTTTACTCCTGCGGAGTAAAGTTTTAGAGGGGGATGTTATACCTGACGTATCTATTCTATTATTAATAGACTCTCCCACACATAAGTAGTAGTAGCGGTCGCCAGTTGGGGGTCAGTCGATATCGGACATTGAAGTACCAACCATCACAACTAGATTGCTGCGTCATTAACCCTTATTTCAAGTTCGTAACGTTTTGTACGTCGAACCTAATTTAGGACGACTTATTGAAATACAAGCCTCCACAGTAAAAACTACTCTATAACAGAGGGACAAGTACAATTTTAATAGGATAAGAAATGCATCAGACATCTGTTGGTTATTAGATCATTATCTACCAAGTTGTTGATCAAACTCGACTTCATAGGATCGGCAGGAAAGATGAACATTTATCTGACTTCCAGACAAGGTTTTGTTAGCTTTCTACGTTTGTTCATTCTAGTAAATAAAGAAATGCTTGTAAATATTATCTTAATGTTATAGGGTCAGTCACTGGGTCATCTAAAGCTTAAATATACACTGCCATTTTAAAGAATTGACGTGTTTTGAAAAATGAAAACATTTTATAAAACCTACAAGCAACAAGCTATTTATTTAAAAATATTTAATCCTTGAAAATGGCTAAATGTACAGCCGAAAGCGTTCGGACAGTAATTTATATAATTTATCATCTGAAGAGAAAAAAATATTAGAACGCATGAGAAATTATATAAAAAAGAAAAACTAAAAAGCACCTTGTGTGTCGTGTTCAATGAAATGTGCATATATATATAATTATATATGCACATTTCATTGAACACGATAGATAAGGTGCTTATATATGCGTATCCAAACGATGACATAGTACGTGGCGTCATTTGTTTACGTTTGGATACGCTTCGAGCAGACATGAATGTTCGAGGGAAATCGTGAAAGATTGTAGTTTAAAAGCAGTAAAATCGACCTTGCTAACCGGACGCTCCTCTGTAGCTAAACTGGTATAGCACGTCAGGCTATACGACGGTTCCGTGTAGCATACATGTTCGATTCCTGTCGGTGGGGACATATTTTCTATGAAAATTTATCAGAAATTCAGGCCGGTAAATGATGTCAATACTGTATATTATACACAGAGCATTTATTTAAATATTTGTATCTATAAAAAATAACGTATAACCGTATATATTCGAATTCCAGCTGATTTGGTTACGTTCATCTCTTCTCTCCTCTCAAAACTATCAGTTTATGTCTGGGCTCTCTTGCCTTGAGATGGCTGTCTAGAAGGAAAACTCTAAATTCAAATCTAGCCTGAAGAGAGATGGGCTCCGTCAGGCTTTCTTCCTAGACACGCCACCTACTATGGTTGCAGTAGGTATGCTACCCCTATGACCCTAATGGATTACACGACTCATGATATGATGGGATTCTATTTATATTCGATCGTCTTTCACAATATTTTTTACTTGCTAAGATAATGTCATATTTTCAGTGATGGGTGAAAATCCGCCATACTTACACGGACACACTTTGCGAATAAAACAAGGAAAATTGGTTCATGTAATTTTTAGAAGAACGAAATAGAAAATACTTACATTTTCTATATGTTTATTGAGTTTTTGGTACATGTTCGGATTGTATATTTCTTGTTTTCGTTTCCTTGGAGGCCTTGGTTGATTTTCTAAATGTGGATTTAATTTTGGCCCCGTGTCTTCATTATACTACAAGAAACAGAACAACATTGAAACGCGGAAAGGAATTAGTCATTCAATTTGTGACGAATGAATAAGTGGTCGTTACATTCACTCAATCTTGTCTCTTATAATTCCTGCATTTGACGTTAGAAAACAATTTCATCACTGGATTAATTTATAAAAAAACATTTTGTTTTTGAAACAAATATTGGACTGGTAACATGAAATTTATGAAATTTGTTACCAATCCCCCCCCCCAACACATAGCGGGTACACCCAACCAACACAACACAGAGCAATGTTTTTATTTTATGGAGGCCCATCCAAAAAATATTCGATTTCAAAAAAGAGCTGCTGACAAATTCGCGGTCACCAAATCTTGACTCAATTTTAACAAGGAATCCATTTTCAAATACTATATATTAATTCTCCTGTTTTTAGGAAAGTAATGTCGTCATTCTGGAGATAGAATATAAACACGGGTGGTCCTCGACTTGCGACAGAGTTCTGTTCTTACAGTCCTTCATAACCCGATTTTCCACGTAAGTCCTACTTGCGATTTCCCGTGAATAAGCACTCACGTCACTGGTGTTCGCCAGTGTTTCTCCCTTTTTAGAGCAATTAACTATATCTAATTTTCACTTTCATGGCTTACCTTTTCTTCGAAGCACCACCATCAGAAGAAGCACACTGTTTCGGTGCCATAATGACAGAAAATAAGTTTCTACAACACAAAATAACAGAGAGTGAATACACGATAATTCAATATGGCGTACACCCAGGAACTGATCCACATCGCCAACCAAAAAATAAAATTCGAAAATTATATAGAACCGTTTCATTCTTATTTCGTTAATGTTCCGAACGTATTAGGACAGTTTTGCATCGTTGCTTTATAAAATTGTAGAAAAAACGAAAAGTTTTTACTCGAGTCGGTCCTGATAAGGCAGCAGAAGACTTCGCCAGGCTCGCTCGGCGCCGGTAGCGATACCTGTTCCTCGTCCGTCCGACCGGCAGTCGTGCATAACGAGCCAGCGGTCGATCGGCGCTAGGTGCGGACTCCTTGTCATCAACAGCTGGCTGGCCTTTAGCGGGCGAGATCGACAAAGTACGGACGCGTGCCGGCGTGGACAGCCGCCGACGTGTCGTTCGTCGAAACTGCAAAAAGCAAAAATTGTAACACGAGACGGTCTTTCTAAAAATGACAGCGGGGTCTTCGCCTGGCTTTGTCGGCGGCTTGCTCCGTGTAGCGCCGGATGACAACTTTTGTACGATGCAAACGTAAGTCGAAACAAGATTAATGGAAATTACGTCGTAACCACGAATCCTCGTAAGTCGAGATTGTTGTAACCCGGTAGGTCGAGATTGTTGTAACCCGGGGACTTACTGTATATATATATATATATATATATATATATATATATTACAAAAGAATTAAAAAACATATTAGATATCATAGTAAACATTTTAAGATATAAAGGATTTCTTTAATATGAATTTAAACTCTTTAAAGGGCAGATTAGCAAAATGTTTTCTTTTTAAATAGTGCAATGTATTAGGTTTGTGCAAAAATAATGACGTAATAATGTCGTTTTTTGACGTTAAAAAATGCGTCAAAGAACGTCATTATTTTTGCACCAACCTAATAGATTTTAAACGATTGCTGTGTATATTTTCATAATTTTTCTGTTAATTTGAATATTTAAACTGTTTAGTATTTAAATATTTTCTAGAGGTAAAATAATATATTTTTTTATGTAACTGAAAGGGGATTTAATGAAAATTTCTTCAACAATACTTAATAGTTTAAAGTTTTTGTTTGTTTGTTTGTTTGTTTTTTTTTTTTGTGTGTGTGTGTGTGTTTTCAATTGAGATATGCAGGGCCTGGACATACTACCCCCGGCTAAAGTATGCCAAGCCTAATTGGGGGCATCGGACATTGCTTTGTGACCCTAGATATCTTATCATTTTCTTTTTTCTACCTACATTTCTATACATTGCGAAATAAAGTAAGCACAACTGACTATTAAAGAAAAATTTTCCCAGATTTGGACTTAATTCTGGTGTCATTGTTTTTATACATCCAAATCGATGAATTTGCTTTGCTCATGCTAACTCTTGAAAAAAAAAAAAAAAAAAAAAAAAAAAACACTATATACAATTCACTATGTTTTATCAATAATGTATTAAAATTATTAAACTTTTTAACGAGAATAATCTCAAGTTGGTGTTAAAAATAACTGCAAAACATTGTTGATTTATTTAAAATGGAATGATCTATTGATCTATCTTTAATTTGTATTTAGATACAGTGTATTTACTTTCGATTTTTCTTGTTGAATCATTCACCGATATTCATATGATCCATTATTATTTGACATCCCGTGTCCCTTCAGGGTGTAGATAATCATGGCCATCCACATCTTCCTGTCCCTTGAAGCTCTTAATAAGTTGTCTTTTTCTCCTAAACGCTATTCTACCATCCATTTGCTCAAGCTCATCAAGAATGCTTTCTTCTTTCCTTCTATCTGCCCTGTGAGTATCAGATTTTTTAAGCCCTCCTTCCTCATTACGTACCCCAGAAATTTCAACTGCCTCTTCCTGATATTAAGTATAAGTTTCCTTTTTGTTTCAATTTTCTCCAAAACCTCGTTTTTGCTCACATCTTCAGCCCATGGTATCTTCGACATCTTTCTGTAGAACTACATTTCTCTTGCTTCAAGTCTCTTCATCTGAGGAGATTGTCCAGCATTTGCTATCATTTAGAAGGACAGATATCACGTAACGGTTCATTAGTCTTTACTTTGTTTCTAAAGAAATTTTTCTACCTCTTAATGCTCTGCTTAGCTTTTGAAATCCATCTTTGGCCATCCCAATACGTCTTTGGTTCTCAGCGTCGCACTTATCATCCTCTGCTTGAACACTTCCCAGATATTTAAATTTCCTCACCTGCTTGATTAAAATCAAGCAGGTGAGGAAATTTAAATATCACCCCGGTTTGTAGTTTGTCATTTAAGGTCATCCATTAGCTGATAACCATGCATTTTGTCTTGTAGTTTATGCTTAGTCCTTTCTTCTCGTTTTCCTTCGCTACCTTCTGCAGGAGCTTCCTTTCCGTGTATGCTATCAGTACTGTGTCATCTGCATATCTTATATTGTTAAGACTGTGACCACCAATAATGAATCCTACTAGGAATTCTAATTCTCTCAGAATTGCCTCACTGTATAGATTAAATAAGTCCGGTGAAAAGACACATCATTGTCTTAAACCCCTTTCTATATTTGTATAACTGAACTCATTTTCTGTCTGTATGCAGGTGGTTTGCTGCCAGTAGAGATTCTTGTTTATTCTACTCTCTTTCCCGAATATATTAAGGATGCTGAGCAGCTCTAGCAGATTTTTGTGGTGTAGTTTGCGGAATCTATAAAACACAGGTACAAATTCTCATATATTTGTGTTGCTCTTTCTGATAATGTTCTCAGCGTAAATATCGTGTTCCTTGTTGCAGTGTCTTTGACGAACCCGCACTGTACTTGTCTTATCTTCGATCTGATTCCACTGCATGCTTTATTCATCAGAATCTGGATGATAAATTTTGTTATATGGCTCATCAGGCTGATTGTCCGCTAGTGGTCACATTCGTTTGCGCTTGGTTTCTCAGGCAGTGCTATGAAAATAGATATACTTAGGTTTTCCAGTATGTCACCATTGTTGGAGATTTCATTTATTATTTCTGTGATCATGTCTATGCCAAAATCATCTGCCATCATCGCTATTAGAATTCCATCTGGCCCTGCCGCTTTGTTTCTGTTCAATCTGTAGCTTCCACTTTGGTTTTTAATACTTCCGGTCAGTCGATATTTCTGTGTATTGCCGGTTGTTCTCTATCGGAATGAAGAGTTCTCAGACATATTAGTTCCATCTCTAATATCAGCGTTTCGTCATTGGATTTTCTGCAGCCTGTTGATGAGCATGTCTTTTCTTCTGTTCTCTTATTTTTTTTAGCATATTTCCTTTATCTGTGATGCCCATTTTTCGTTGAACCATTCCTCTTTAGCCTACTTGCATTTGTTCCTTAATTCTTTGTGCAGTTTTCGATATTCCGTTCCGTGTCTTGGCATTGTCTCCTTTGCATCTTGTCGAGAATCTTATTTTGTCTGTTGTATTAAACAGAAGAATTTCTTTGGTGACAAAGATGAAGAAAATCGAGGCGGCGGTGATGTGGTTCTACAGAAGGTTGCTAAGGATATCATGAAGCGAGCGTGTGAGCAACGATGAGGTCTTGAAGAAGATGCAAACAAGGAGAAAGCTTATACTTAACATAAGGTATAGGCAGATGAAACACGTAACACGTAATGAGAAAGAGAGCCTTGAGAATCTGATACTCACCGGTCGAATAAATGGAAAGCAATGCATGACATACCTGGCGGGCTTAAGATAGAGGATGACAGAACGTGGTCTGGGGGAGGAAGCAGAGGCACGAAACTTATTGAAAGCTACAAGGGAGAAGTGGAGAGCCATGATCGCCTATGTCCTGAAAGGACACGGCACATAAAAAGAAGAAAAAAGACTTCTTCAGTTTACATATAACAGGGAGATGATTACTTCCGCAGTCGGCACTTGGATAGGTTTTGCAGTGTACAACTGCATTCCTGAATCTCTTGTTGATAGTTATGTAGTCGATTTGATTTTTTCTCCTGGGCTTCACCATGTCCATAATCGTCGCTGATGTTCTTGGGACCAGATGTTGGCTATTACCCGGTCATTCGCCGTGCACCATTGGGGCCCATTTTTCTCCGCGTTCCTTGCGGTTTCCTAGTCCGAATTTGCTATTTCATCATTCATCTCGTAACCTACGTTGGCGTTCAGGTCTCCCATGATTATTATAATTTCTTGCGATTTACACTGAGCCTTGGCGTTGTCTAACAGACTACAAAGTTTCGATTTATTTTTCCGTGCTTTGTGCTGTTGGTGCATACAAAACTATGATGGATAGGTTCAAAGGCTTTCCTTTCAGCTAACGTATTTCTTCATATCTTGATCTAGTATCAATCCAACTCCTTTTTCAATTTTCTCTTCACCTTCATATATAATCCTGTGTCTGTTACTGACAAAATCTTGGTTGCTTGGCAACCAAGTTTCACATACTCCTTAAATATTGATATTTAACCCACTTATCTCATGGCTAGAGTTGCTTTACGTTCTACCATTCTATGTGCCGAGAATTATTTTTTGTTTGATGCAAACAGCCGTTGGATGACGGTTAGGTGTCACCGGTTGCTCATTCCGCTCCTTACGGGCGAGTTCCGAGTTTTTCCCCCTTTACGCCAACGTATTCTAATCTTTGCTTCAACGAGTCATATATATACAGTAATTCATCGAGCCCAGAATAATCTTCAACAGAATCGAACACAGGCCATTTCGATACAACGCAAACGTCATACCAATTGTGCCACGGGGCCTCGGTGACGAATAAGACACAAACTAGACTCGATAAAGCCCCGCTACTCACTCAGTTCCGCAGTGATACTCATCCAAGTATACGGATAACCTGGGAACAGTGCCCCAAGAGCCACGACTTTTTTCCCGGGTCCGGGTTCGATTCTCACTAGTGGGTGCGTACTGGTGATGAATCCCAAATAGGACAAAACGGCAGTCCAGTGCTTTCTGTTGGATATTATTCTGGGTTCGATGAATTACTATATATGATTGCTCTAATCCCCCCAAATTTCTTCACTTCAGAGGGATTCGGAAAGAGTTGGATGATATTTCCAGTCAACATCATGATGTTTGTAGTGATTACTAGAGATGGCAATGTTATACCCTCCACTCATCTACCCCAGGCCCTCACACTCAACACGGAGGCCTACATCAAGTACCTTGAGGAGGTAGTGCTGCCCTGGGTCAAGCGAGTGGTTGATGGAAGACCCTATGCCTGGCAACATTCCACACATGCAGGGAAAACCAGTCATGGCTGTCAGACAATTTTTGCAATCACATCACCCCTTACATTTGTCCACCTAACTTCACAGACTGCAAACCCATCATTATTATGTGTGGAGCGCAGTTGAGCGAGAGACCAACTCTTTGTAACCCCAAATGATGAATAGAAGACGAGGATTATGCCAGCGTTCACCAACTTAAACAGGGAAACTGTCAAGAAGAGTTGCAGAAGATTCCAAAGTCATCTGGAAGCCGTGGTTTAAGCATCCTCTTGCGTCCAGCATCAAACAGCCTGTCGCCTCTGAGTATTGAATTCAATGATCACTTTTATATTTACATACGCTCTTTCTCTGATATTTAGCACTTTATCCCACAAATATAGCACGCCTTAAAACTATATTTCTTATATAAGTATTGATTATATGCTTATCAAAGTACTGATTATATGCTTATTAATGTTATGTTAATTATTGGGGTTTCAGCATTTAATGGAAGCTTTGATGCAAACTGACTAGGAATATGTCGATGCATTTACAAAGAGTGGGATTTTGGGTTTTTATCTTTGTAAAAATGTAAAATGTATGATGCATTATTGCGCATAATTAGGTTACTATGAAAGTTTTATTCTATATGAACAATATTTTACGAAAATTGAGATGTAGTAGTGTGGTGGGGGGCGTGTCATGGACCCTTGCACTGGCCCTGGAGATAGCCATGGAAGCAAGAATAAATAGAAAATAAACCGGCTCAAACGTATCAAAAGTTAGATCTATTTGTAGGAACATATTAACAATGTCAAAACTTGTTCTTTTATTCCTTGCGAAAAGAATTTGGATTTGAGAATGAAAGAATCCTAATAATTTTATTAATCTTTTCCTTCAGTCTAAAGGTTTTAGCTTATTAAAACTTTTATTTATTCAGGTCACTAGGAAAATTTCTATATGTTAATTGCTGGAAATAGGGCTGCATTAGTGGAAGCTTCAAATCTAAGGATTTGATCATGTGTTGAGTTTAATTTACCAAGATTGGGTTGGTTGACGACACCCAAAAATAGCCGTCTATATTTCTGAGATGAGGTATCATGTACACTATTTACATTATTCGGACTATTGTCCTCATCTTTGTTGCCATATTTATTACAACGTTTCGGCAGTCGTACACTCTGGCCTTCTTCAGGTGGTAGGAATGTCGAACTGAACCCTTTATTTCGCTCACTGAGGTAGACTGTAATATTGATGACACATGGTACAGTGGATAAAGGCGTTGATTAGATCCAGTGACAGGACCCAAAGAGTGTGAGTTCAATACTCGGTGAAGGCAGTGGAGAACTTGGTGAGGAGTTAACAGGAGATAACTGATAACTGACATCCATTAAGCATGGCATGTGGAACTAGAACAGTCTACCCCAGTGAGCGAAATAAAGGGTTCAGTTCGACATTCCTACCACCTGAAAAAGGACGGAGCGTACAACGATCGAAACGTTGTAATAAATGTGGCGACAAAGATGAGGACAATAGTCCGAATAATGTAAATAGTGTCCAAAAATAGCCGTGCAAATGTTTCGTTTTCTCTTCTCTGTTCCATAGCTAAGATGCAAATATTTTTTTAGAACGGGGCCGATTTAAAAATGGTAAATTCTAACACTGAATTCCAGCATTCTTTCTTTACTTGAAATCATGGCAAAAATTAACAAAGAAACCAGGATAGAGATAATTGTTGTCGACCCAGAATAGGTCTGAAAGAAAACTCGAACTCAGCAATTTAGTAAAAACAGATTATTAAACAAAAAGAACGAATACAAAAGTGTTGCACGTCCGACAGACGGCAAAGTACAGTAGTCAACTCGTCAACTGTAAACAGCGATATTTAGTTACCCCCCCCCACGAGGGTTACATGTGGCACAAGGCCGGTTTAACGTGGGATCTCCGAGCCCGTAGGCTCGGCCAAAAATAATCCCCCTTTGAACCCGCATAAACGGATTCAGGGGAGGTCAACCTCCTCGAACGACACTGCCTTTCGGCGGGGCCTCGTCCGGGTTCCCCTCCACCCGAAGGCAGAGAGTTTGACTGTTTAGCTGTAACAGGTCAACTGTAGACAGCTAGTCCATCGAGTCCATAAAGGTAGGTCCCATAATAATGAAGATGGAACCAGCAAGCAATCGCGAAGGAACTTGAAATCTCAAGAAGCGACATTTCAGAAATCCTCTCGAAGCATCAAAGCACTGAAAGTTTATTTTGAAACGACCAAACTATAGTCAATTTGGAAAGCTGCAACATTTGCGAGACTGATCAGAACAGCAAAATACTCAGTCTGAGTAGACTGATAGACAAAGGATGGGTATTTACACTATATATATTGTTTAGACTGTTTTCCGTATTTTTATTGCTATATTCACAACGTTTCCAAGATAAGCATGGATCCAAAAGTGACTTGATCCAAATTTCAATCCCTGGCCACAACAGAGAAAACAAACTTGGAGAGTTACGTTCCCAAAGAGAATTAACTAAAACGGAGATATCCAAATGCATGGCACATGGAATTAAAACAAAATCTACCCGTGTGGCTCGATTCTAAATTCCAATAAATATCACATGAAGAAAGCCGGAGCATACATCGGCTGAAACGTCGTTAATATGGCAATAAATATGAGGACAACAGACGGAACAATGTAAATGGTTACAATACCTCATCTCAAAAATATAGGCAGATGTTGAAATAATGGACGAGTTCAACGTTGTCATTTATGTGTCAATAGATAACATTAAGTTCATCTTTCAAGGACCTGGACGGAAGTGTTTTATTTCAATGAAGAAATCGGCTTGAAACAAAATCCATTTGAAGACAACATTAAGTTGGTCAAAATGATATGAACGGTGGAATGCAGATTCTTGAAATAAGATGAAACAAAGATAGAACTGCCTTCTAGTAAGTGAATTTGTCTGAATTCCTAAAGGAATCACTGCTTTTGTGGTGTAATATGGGTCATTTCGACCCACATTACACCACGAAAGCAGTGGTGTGTGTGTGTGTGTGTGTGTCTGTTAAGAGCCTGATGCTTAAGATTTCCATAAAAAGGGATGATTCAAAAGAATTGTTTAAAATTAACGATACCTTGAATAGTGGCAAATATATCCTGTTGCGGAAAGAACATTTGATACCAGACTTAGATGAAGACGAATTTTTAGCATGAGGACATTCCAGATCACAGATTGCATGCAATACAATAGACACTGATTGATAATTGTGTTATGAAAGAGTGAACAGATTAGAGCCATGATTAAAACCATGGATCAAATGTTAACAGAACCATTGAGCAGAATTCATTAGAAGAATCCACGCGATCTTGAGTTGTGGAATCTCAACCGCGGGAAATAGTACCTAGTGCCTATGAAGATGGTGAATTATTTTTACGCATCTCATCCCAGGCACATTGAACCAATTATCCAAGGTAAAGGAAGCCACACAAAATATTAACGATGTACATTAACTTCTCGAAATCAACAGTAGATAATAAATTTTCAATGCAGACATCTGTGTTTTTCAAGTATCTATTCTTATTAGCACGGAATATAACATGTTCTAAATGCCATGAATATAAAAGGCTTAGCTTAACATTTTCTTTTTTCAATCTATGGTAACAATTTTTACAGGAGCCTGGCTCGAAGTTAATCCTTTTTTCCCTACATTTGCCTTTGAATGAACATCCTACAAATCTTAACATACGCAATTGGTTATTTCAAGCTGAAAATTTGTATTGCTTCTTGGCTGAGCTATATTTCTTTCAAACTCGAAACGAAATCGATTTGCTTTGTAGGAGTCCATTTATTCGTTCGCGTCTCATTTGATTACCTGACTGACTTTTGATAGCTGATGCCGAAAAACAGTATCAAAGTATTTTCCTTGCACTTGCAAGTATGGTTAAAGGTAAGAGCATTGGTCTGTAAATTAACAAGATTTTCATTCTTGACTCAGATTTAACACCATGGTATGTATGATTATTATTATTATCATTATTAAAGTTTGATTTTCTTTTTTCTTTACTCGAAAATAGATCAATGTCTGAAAAACGCTTTATTTTCACCGACAGGTCCTATCCATAACTTTAAAGTCCAGTTTATGCCATTGGGCTAGATAGCCATTCTTCTTCCTCAATGTGACGTGTTTCTTCGGCACGTAGGCGACCATAGCTCTCCCAAACTTTCTGTCCTTTATAGCTCTTAATAAATTTTTTTTTTATGCATTTTTAACTCTGTACTTTGCCTTCAATTTTGTCCTGTGAGTATCAGATTTTCCAAGCCCTCTTTCCACATTATATGCACTAGAAATTTCAACTGTCTTTTCCTGATGTTAAGTAAAAGTGTCCTTTTTGTTTCCATTCTCTCCAAAACTTCGTTGTTGCTCACATGTTCGGTCTATGGTATCCTCAGCATCTTCCTGTAGAACCACATTTCTGCTGTCTCGAGTCACCTCTTCATCTGTGAGGATATTGTCCAACATTTATAGAGGAGGACTGATGTTATGTAACAGTCCAGTACTCTTTTCTTTGTTTTTAACGACGTTTTTCTGTTTATTGTAGTTAACCTTACAAAAAAGTTCATCCTCCCTTTGAAGGGTCTTCTTTTTAATCCTGCTGGAGTGTTTAACCCCCGTCCTCAACGGATTGGTAGGAGGAGAGCTGGTTTAGTCGCCGTTGACACGACCATGCGGGAAATAGTCCTAGAGTACGAGTGGCATTCATAGAGGGACCTGCACTAACGCTTTGTTGCCAACATCCATAAGTTATGTACTTTAACACCAGGAATACCGACAATGTTTGAGAGATGTCGATTAAATCGAAATTAAAATGACATTACAGGCAACTCCGAGATTCAGATTCAGGCTTTTATTTTATCTTCAGGTCTTTTTTATTATAATTTTTAGTGGAATCGAAATTTGTTGAAGTATTAGATGTCCTACTGTAACCTATAGAAGAGAACTTACATCCGTAAAAGTATTTGCTTTGAAAGTTGAATGCTTCCTGACTGTGTAGAAATAAGCCAACTTAATAAAAATTACAATGAAGAAACACTGATATAAGATACTGTTATAGTGGAGCACACCTATTCTATAGTTAATAGACTCTCCCACCTATAATAAGTAGGATTCGCTCGGTCGCTCAGTCGGTGAGTCAGTCGATGCTGGACGAGAGTTAGTCGAATACTAAAGTATCAGCGACCACAACTAGATTACTCTGCTTTATACCTATTATATCAAGTTCCTAACGTTTTGTACGTCGAACCTATTTTAAGACCGACTTAGTACTAATACAAGTTTCCACTGTGAAATCACTCCACAACAGATACAGAGGTTTATCGATATAATATATTTGTACGGTATCTTCACAAATTGCATCAGAAACAGGATACGGCTTGAAAAAATATTTTTCTTTTTTTTTTTTTTTTTCTGAAAAATATATCCTATTTTTTCGCTTTGTTCATTGACATGTATTTGTTAGGGAAAGAGAAGTCATGTATACATGTCTTTACAAATAAATGGTGATCGTATTTTCAGTGTCTAATGAAGATAAAAGTTAGCCGTTTTCAAGCAAGAAACATTCGATATTCATTAAGCAGTTTCCGATACTACCGGATAAAATTTATATAACCTTTTTTCAGGAAATAAGATTTTAAAGTCCACTGTTATTGCTCTTTTTAGTATTGATTGGAGTTTCCTTCCTGATCTTTTGTTTAAGGTACTGTGGAAAGTCAACATTCTTTTGTTATTTAATAAAGCTCTTTGTTGGTGATTTTGTAGTGCCAGTGTAAAGGACCTGGTGAAGGATTTTCTTCTTTAAGATCTTATGGATTCATTTGCATCATGCCATTTTTATAGCTGATAGTTTAGAGATTTCTGAACGAGTTCGATGCTATGTATGATATCCACGTGAGAGTCTAGATCTGACGAAGCTATTTAAGGACATGATTCGAGTTTTCAGGCTAATAATTTAGTTTTGTAGCATCTTACGGTGTTGGGAAAAAGTATTCCTAGCGCAACGTATCATATTTTCAATTTCCTTATCACCAATAGTAAATCTTTTATAAATGACCCGTACACCAAGATATGTGAAGTGTTTAAAATTTATCAATTCCATATCCTGAATTTTTACAAATAATTCGAGGTATATGTCATTAATACTTTCATTCCAAATCATAGTTTCTTTTTAGGAAACATTATCTTGAGCCCTACTTCTTGGAACACTTGATAAAGAATGTCAATATTTTGATTCAAGATCATTCTTATAACAACAGTGAATACATATGTCAACAGCATTGTCATATTCATCGTCGGTACTAGAGGAAAAGATGGATAATTGTTTTCTATTTGGAGATTTTTTTTTTTTTTTTAGCATGTGGGGTGGTATATCTAAATGTTCTCTGCTTGTTTCTTCCTGTCTGCGTTTGTACATGCGCATAGTCTAGGAAGCGATTACGAAGATGGGTACTTTTATTTCCTCTCTGTATTCTTGACGGGGTTGGAATCGATTCGGATGCATTCTTTCTTTGAAAGTAAATGCTCCATCATCTGTGTCTTAAAGACAAATGTTATATATCTTACATCGTGTACAATATGGTTCTTCAACGATTTAAAGTTCAATGTCTATACAAAGCCGAATACACTGCTTTCACGTATTTTTCAGGGCTTGAAGAGGCGCTGAATCCTTAGTTTCCACAGTAAACTTTATTCATATAAACGTTTTCAATTTATGATATGATTTTTAAATAACTTACCTCATTCGGTGAATTGTAGTCCATTATAGGAGGAAGGAACTTGGATATTTCAGAACCCATCATTTATATTTGTAATATCAGCCTCTTTAATGCGACTTTTCATCTCAATACTCCAGGTTCTGGGTGCTCCTCAAACCTTCAAAAATACACCTGTCTAGAGACAAAAGTAAGCAAATGCTTTGTATAAGCTGTAGTTTTAACTAAATCCAAAGATTACTCTTTAAAAAAATCAAAAAACTACAATAAATTTTGATAGCATTCAACGATAACTATTTTTTTTCAATTTTATATGCAAGTGCGCTTGTTATATACTTAGGCGCCTAAATTAGTGCAGTGGTTAAACTCCTCTCAAAGAACAATTTGTTATAACAGTGAAATCCATTCTCAGTGGGTGCCTCATCACTATGTGCTTATGCGAGAGTAAGCTAAATAAATAACCTTATCTTGTTTATAAATTATGTAGAATCTCTTGTTACAAACAACCTTACTAGTCACGGATCTGTTAATGGCTCGCAACGTCTTCTTTTATGCGCCGTGTTCTTTTAGCACAAAGGCGATCATAAGCCTCCACACCTTCCTATTTTTATTACTCTCCGTAATTTACGACCCTTTACCACCCTCTTTGTCCATGTATTCCCATCAATCGTCAAGTAGAATTCCCGCTGTTTCCCCTTTATGCCCTGTGAGTGTTAAATTCTCCAAAACTTCTTTCCTTATGCGTCTTAAAAATTTTATCCATTTTTTTAATAGTTAACTTCCTCGTTGCTCACATGATCTGTCCATGATATTCTTAGTATTCGTCAGTAGAACCACCTCCATGTTGCGTTAAATCTCTTATTCATCTGTATGGAAATTGTCTAACATTCACGACATATGCGAGATTACATATTACGTAGCAGTTCAGAATTCTTTATCTATGTTTCTTACAATATTTTATTTTATCTCCTAATGTTTTACTTAGTATCTAGAAGACATCTTTCGCTTTTCCTTTGCACTGCTGTGTCACCTTTCTCATCGTATTTTACCCAGATAATTGAATTTAACACTGACAAAATTTAAAGTATTACAACGGAGAAATTTTCTTTTTCTTCTATGCACCGCGTCCTTTCAGGATATTGGTAATCATGCCCCCCCCGGCACCAATTTCCGAGCTCTTAATAGATTTTGTCTTTTTGCTATCTCTCCCAAACCTGTCGCTAATTTGCTCAAGCTCGCTAGGTAGGTCCATGCGTTGTTTTCCTATATCATTCCTGCCTTGAATTTGTCCTGTGAGAGTCAAATTTTCCAATCGCCTTTTCTCTTTGTGCGCCCTATAAATTTCAACCATCTCTTCCTGGTGATAATTAAGTGTTCTTTTTGTTTCCATTTTCTCCAAAACCTCTTCGTTACTCATATGTTCGGTCCATGGCATCTTTCTGTAGAACCACTTTTCTGTTGCTTCAAGTCTCTTCATCTTTGAGGAGATTGTCCAGCATCCGCTGCCATGTTGGAGAACAGATATCACATAACAGTTCAGTGCTCTTTTTTAACGATTTTTTTTCCTGCTTCTTAATACTTGGCTTATATTTCGGAAGGTGTCCCAATGCGCCTTCGGATTTCAATATCGACCTTTACGTCCTCTGTCAAAACGCTTTTCAGACATTTAAACTTTTGTACTTTTTGATTCTTCTATCTCCAATTTGTAAGTTACTTCTTGGACTGTCCCTTTTGCCATTAAACATGTATCCTGTCTTCTTACAATTGATGTATAAAAATATACAGGTCACACTAACCTACCTTTACACGAAAACATGTACAGCGAAAACTGCCTTGCTACCAACGGAATCATTAACAGTCTGTCGGTGATATGTTCAATAAACCTGTAGAAATTTCTCGACATAAAATATCCCTGTCCTTTTTATTATATCTCAAACTGGATTCTAGTCAGTTGTAAAAAGACAACCTTTTTTTGTTCACTGATGAGCCATATATCCCTTCATGGCGTAGACAAACATGGCTATCTGCAACTTCCTGTCCCTTCTAGACCTTAGCAATATTTGCTTTTTAATATCATTTCCACTCGCTGTCTGCCATAAATTTACACTAAATTGTCAGATACGTTACTTGATGTTTCCCTCTGTCCCTCTTACGTTAAAAATGCCGTGTGAGTGTCAAATTCTCCAAGCCCTCTTTCTTCATTGTGTACCCAAAACATTTCAAGTGCCTCTTTCTGATTATAAGTTTGTCATTTTTTTCCCCTTAAAACTTCCTCTTTGCTCACATGCTCCGTCCATGGTATGTCAACAACTTTCTGTTGAGCCACCTTTTAGTTCCCTTAATACTCCTGTGAGGAAAATGTCCAACATTCCTTGCAATATAGGACAAATGATGCTACATAGCAGGCCAATACTCTTTTCATTGTTTCTAACGAATTTTTCTTGTTTTGAAAAACGCTGAGAATATGATTTATCACGACAGGTTTTTATTAGGTAGATGCAAAACTTTCCACTGCTCTCTTCGGAACAATTTCAGGAGTGACTTCGTAGTTTATTGTGCAATAAGTCAATTATATTACCTCATTTACAAGTGATGGGGTCAGCTATGCGGGAAAAGGATATTTCCTATTTTCATTTCCTCTATTATAGGCATTATTATATCCGTAATATAGTAACATTTTAACGCTTTCAGCCCTGCGTTTCTGAATAATTTTAACTCTTCTGCGGGAGTCAAAATTAGCAAATAATTCGTCTGTAATGTTTCACGGTAGATATAAAAATAGCTACAAACAATATATAAGCATTATACTTAGCAGGGAGACAGTATGACTGCATGCCTTCACTTTATCGCCAGAATTCTTTCTTTGTTTGCCAGTCTACCCAACAGGTGATGTCTCCCTTGATGCACAAGATACGCTAGACTTCACAGCCTTGACAGGATAGTCTTTGTAGGCAATAGTTGGATTTTTCTGCTCGAATTTATTGTATTTATAAGAGCACACAGCGCAGAGCTTGTTAGTGGAGGCATCTTCTGGTGTCTCTGGTAGGTGGAGTTAGACATTTTCCATTGATGTTCCAGAGCATCAGCACTGACTGGCTGACTGACTGTGTCTGTCTGCGCACTGCAGCTGGCCGGAATGCACCAACCAGATCCACACAGTATTGATCTAGGAACTTTCTGAAGCTGAGAGACTTGGCTTGCTGGGGCAAAGTTGCCTGGAACAAAACATAACTCTCGTAGATGGCCCACTTGACAAAAAGGCGTCTTGGCCAGCGGTGATGACAGCGTGCCTTGTACAAACGTGTCATCTGGCCATTTTTGTCAGCCCCACCCCATGTAGTGGTTGTAGTCACTGACCACCTGAAGCATTTTTTGTTTCTACGCTCAGCACTTTTCCAGGGGTCGTGGCATGTTGACAGGAAATTGATTGCCTTTCTGTCATTCTACACCATTGCCATGACGCCATCCTTGCAATGGAAGTCACTGTCACCAAGATTTTTCATTTTCTTTAATCTCAGGATTTGAGGGTATTTCTTTCTGTTGGTCATGGCTGTTCCCAGCACGAGAGTATTCTGCATTGACAACAAGTACTGGAGAAAATTCACACTGTTGTAATATCTGTCCATTACAAGGATGTGATGCTTCCTCTGAAGTCAGTAGGCAATACATAACTTTGCCAATTACTCTAATTCTCTCAACTTCCTGTGTTGTTTTGCCGATGTAGATCTCCGCTTCCACTATGTATCCAGTTTCTCCTTCACAGCATCAAAGACTTCACACCAAATTTGGATGGTTTGTCTTTGATGTATTGTTTGATGGCAAGTCTGTTCTTGGGTGCAATTCTTCCCTCGTCCAAACTGAGGTGTTATCTGGGCATATATAGTGTCTAAATTTCTCTAACAGTGAATTTAGCATTGGTCTGACCTTGTAGATGGCATCTGATTTTTCAGTTGTAGCTTCAGTTTCATCAATAACATGAAGAAAATCCCAGATGGAAAGAAATCTGTTTCTTGACATTACTTTTCGAAAACCCGATGTTTCTGACAGAAAGTTCTGTCCACTCCATTCCCTGTACTACCTGAATAGACTTGATTACTGTTGTTTCCATATGCAATGTCAGCCCAAGAAAAGCCTTTGCTTCTACTTCAGTCAGTTTATCTTTAAATATCTTGCCGTAGTAGTAGCCAGGCTTTGCTTCCTTGATCTGATCTACGCGCTGGTCTGTTTTGTTTACAAAGTTTTGCCAGAACTCGACATCCAGAAATAAGTTGACGTAATCAATTGCACGAGAGCCTATCGTTGATACTTTCTGGAATGTTCTTTGCTCCGCATTCAGAATCATCAAACTCGATGTCATTTGTCTCGTATTGCTTATTCAAACCATCTCGATCTTCTCCCTTTTCATCTTCTCTAACATCACCGGAGTCTGTGAGGACACGCATTCTTTGATCAACTGATTCTGCATGCTCAGTTCCATGTTCACTATCTGTAGCAAAATCATCCGATTCGAATTCCATTTCCCTATCAGTGTAATCACTGTCATACTCTAGTTCCGATAAATCATCAAGCATATCAATTACTTGCTGCGCTGTGTAGAGCTCTTTTCTCGTATGTTTTGTCTCTGATTGCTTATCTGGCGGTCCAGGTTGAGACTCAGCACGCTTCATGGTGAAAACGATCTTTTTTATCCAAAACACATGCACAAAACACAATGAAAAGGCGCGGACACGTTGGTATAACGTTTGCTGACATCAGAATATTACGGCTTTTCTGAATGGCTCTTCAAAATAAGACAACCAATAGCAAAACAGAACACGAGTGTTTTCCCACCGTTCAACGGGTGTCTGGGTATTGTCATTTTTTTCTACCTCCGGTAAAGTGGTGGTCAGGGCTAAATATAGATGGAACAGAATAGCCGAAAGAAAAGGAATGACAAAAATGCTTTGTTTTCAAAGAGATTTTTTTATACTGCTAAGTCATGCACAAAATTATTTACAAATATTTGCAATTTTCTCGCACAGAGAAACTATAACACACGTATACAACAGCAGTGTGAAAATGGTGAAGAGATAACGGTCTTATTTGTCATAATTATCAACGTGAATTCGAGCTGTCGGGGGATTCTTCTATGTTTCTGGAGAAACCACATTTCTATTTCTCGACATTCTAAAATCACTAAACACTCACTTTGACACCACGAGGCCAACTGAACAACTGACTGCAGTTGTCAGTCTATAAACTGACGTCCCGAAGCGGTCATCAGCCTTTTACATTGCATTTCATATCTCTGTACATGATTATACAAATTTCGACAATTAAGAAAATGTCTGCAAAGACTTACGGAAAGCAATATCAGTCAAGATTTAAACACTTATTATTCGCTTTTTGCTCGGTAGAGAATAAATTAATTTAGAACAAGGTCGTCAGTAGCAATGAAATACGGGTTTATTCCAAGAATCGACTTTTAATCGTGATTATCCCACAGTCTAGAAAGAAATCTGTGAAATAAAACCAGTTTGGGTGTGAAGCTGGAAAGTCAACCCAGTAAAAACTTTCTACAGCAACCACAGGGGAGTCCAATTACACTAAGAGAAGGATACACACACAGACTTCAACATCTGAACCTAAACTTAATCTATTAATGAGGAGTTATCTTTGAATGGGATTTTTTAATAATACAAGGTTTGTCTGAAAAGTAACTGAACTGGGTGTGCTGTGTGAGCGATGGACATCGTCTACAGTGAGATCGATGGACATCGTCTACAGTGAGATCTTGCCACAGGACCAGACGATCAATCACCAAGTCTACAAAGAGATCCTGCGGCGTTTGCTTTGCTCAATGTCCGAGAAGAGACAAGCATTGTGGCAGGTCAGATTGTGCCTGCTTCAGCACGGCAATTCACCTGCTCACAACACCCTGAGCATCCGACAGTTTCTGGCCACCGCTGTATTGGAACAACCACCCTATTCACCTGATCTTGGTCCGTGAGACTCTTTTTTTTCTTTTCTCCAAGCTCAAGGGGATCATCATAGGGACCCGTTTTAAAGGCGTGGAGGGCATCAAGAGGGACATAGCGACGGAGCTGAGGGGCATCCAAGAAGAATCCTTCGCGAAGTGTATAGAAGCATGGCAGAGTGACTCAAGGGGGTTACTTTGAAAGGGAAACCGTGTAGTTTGGAATTTAAATAAATAGTTTGACAGCAGTCCCGTTATATTTCAGACATAACTCAGAAATCGTGCGCTGGTATACTAGTATTATAAACCCAATAGTACTAGTCAAAAACATTAGTTCCTTTTTTTTTTTTTTTTTTTTTTAATCGTGTAAGCTACTAAAATTTTGTTTAAATTTCGAAAACGAGGTGTTTTTGTTATTAACAATACCTGTGAAAATTTCGCTGTTTTCCTAATAAGTTTTCTGGTGAATTCTAATTCGTAAGGTCACGATTTTATATGCACCTTGCGAGTTCTACGACTATAAAATACCCATAGAAAATCCCCTATTGTCTCGTTAAATATTTGAGCTAACCAACTTTTAACAAAATATTGCAATAACAATCATAAATTACATTACATTATTTAAAGAAGAGGGTACAAATATAAAGATTAAAAATTGGCAAGTTTTTCTCTTTCACTGAAGCAGACGTTAAACACATGAGTGTTATCGCTTCCTCTAACTTCCCTTTCTTTCTTCGTTAAAAGCAAACAGTGATTTTGATATACCTTTTCTTTCCCCTATCCCTGAAATGAAACAAGAATGATCTGAAGTAATGGCGGAACTTAACGTACGTGCTAGCTAACAAGGAAACGAAATAACAATCAGAATTATATTTTGTTATTTTACATCGATTTTTAAGGTCAGTTACCAAGTTTCTAATATCTTTTTCACATTTCTGTTGATGTACTCTGTAAACCCCAGTTATGTTTAGTCGTCTTTAGCGAATCAAATAAAGGGTTTCTCTTCGACATTCCAGGAAGGTTACCAAAAATGACTGGCATAAAGGTTAGTGCGGTTTAAATGTTATTTTAAGGAAACTAGTCTGAAAAAGTCGATATGTAACTATAAGTTTTTGTAATATTAAATTAAATTCATTTCGTCGTTTACTTTTAATGTGTTCACGTTCTTACTAATGTCCTTGAGAAAAGTATGTTTTCACCTCAGTCCCTTGCTCTCACCACAACCAACTATTGTCTATTTAAAAGAAGACAGTAACTGAGTGTAAGCTATTTATTATTATTATTATTTTATCCCGTGACCCGTAATGACACCATGTGTAGAAGTGGTGTTTCTTGGCCAAGATAGCCTGACTGAGCCGAACCCTCTCAAAGCTGGTTTTGAATTCAGTTTTTCTGTCTCCTAGACCGGTGGCCACACAAGGTTATAGAACCCAGTCTGTCATACTATTTAGCCATTAGGTGGTAAGTGAAAGCAATGGATCCAACTGGAATTCGATCTCTGCTCTCCGATTCCTCAATCAGAGCCGCTGTCTATTATTCCAATCTATTTATTAAGGGACATCAAAATCAAGTAGGTGGAGACGTTTAACTATCTGTGTAATTTCTAAAAAAAATAATGGATTCCATTTTTAATCCGATAACATTTCTCATTACTTCAAATGTTATTTTAACGGATACTCATAGTTTACTAGACGCCTCGTCTTTTTTAAACAGTGTGAATTACATCTATTGAACTTCGTTTAATAGAAGACTTTATTAAGTCTCTCGAAGGCGCTGGCCGGTAAACATAATTCACGCTTTTATAAAGACGAGGTGTCTACTCAAACAAGACTATCCACTAAAATAATTAAATTTGAATAATGTTATGACATACGATGGATAATGTGATAGAAATTCGAAAGATGTCTTCCAGAAATTAAACATATAAAAATAGAAATTTTAAAAAAATTAAGCATTTTACAATAAAAAGCAACAAAAATATGATCACAGATAAACTAGCCAAAAATGAACAATAATGGAAACGCTTCATCTAATAAACTCGAATAAAGAGAGACTATTAACTCAACTACTAAAAGGTGGAAACAATATGACGTGAATAAATTGATAATATATGATTAAATTTGAACTTCGTTTTCTGAGGGGTGCCAATGGCTAAATGCATACTACGGATTCTTAAGGATCGAGGCTTCCAATGATATGAGTTAGGATTTTGAATTTCATCGGAGGCTACCTTTCGATCTCTGATTCTTAACGACCATCGAATATAAAAGGAGCTTAGTATTACTATAACAAGTATCAAAAGAAGATTTAATGAAGAATTAGTCAAAAAATTAATGATATAATTGCATTTAGATAAAGTATATGACAATATAGGCTAATTTAGAATCCAAGGGCCTTCTGATCGAGATGGCATGCTTGTGTGCATATGTTTGTTTAGAATTAGTATCAAGTATCGTAGCCTTTTGTAACCTTCCCGGAAACAGAAGTGTTTCTTAGGACGTGCTGAAGCAATACCAAGACACATTACCGACACATAAAATCGGCGAAATGAAGTACATATATATATATATATATATATATATATATATATATATATATATATATAGTCAATCTTTTCTCCTAGCAACTAATGTAATGGCAGTTAGTGATGGTGTTTTATAACATCGCTTGACAGAATAGCCGTGAGAAAGCAATCAAAAGGATTAGCAGAAAGAGTTGTTTGTGAACAGTAAAAATAAAAACCGGAAATATAACGGCCGGCTCATTATGATGTTGCCTTAGAAGTCTCGGCAGAAAGTCATGTTTCAGGTTTCTAAGCCTCGGTAAATCCTGTGGGTATTAAGTTGGCTCGTTTGTAACAAGGCATATCGATCCTCAGTTCAAAACACTTATCTTTTACAATGTTTTTTTTTTTTTTTTTTATAAGAAAAAAAAAACGATCGTATTTTCCTCAAAGAACGGATTGAAATGAAATGCTTTTAAGTCATCAGTAAAAGGATGAGCCTGAAATGCGATTTGCAAGTCAGGGCCACTAAAATCAAGCACTTGTGGAAGTTTAAATATCTGGAAAGTGTTTTGACGGAGGAGGGTAAGTACGACGCTGAGATCCGAAGACGTATTGGGATGGCCAAAGACGAATTCAAAAACTGATGCAGAGTATTACGAAACAGGAGGATTTCATTGGTAACAAAGAAAAGAGTACTGAACTGCAGCGAATGTTGGACGGTCTCCTCAAAGGGGAAGAAGAGAGGCAACGGAGGTATGGTTCTAGAGAAGGATTCTGAGGATATCATGGACCAAGCGTGTGAGCAACATTGAGGTTTTGGAGAGAAAGCAAACAAGGAGGAAACATACTTAGCATCAAGAGACAGCTGAAATTTCTGGGACACGTAATGAGAAAGGAGGTCTTGGAAAATCTGATACTCACAGGTCAAATAGAGGGAAAGAGAGACAAGGGAAAGCAATGCGTGACATACCTGTTGGACTGAAGCAAGAGGATGACAGAACGTGGTCTGGGGGAGGTGACAGAGGGACGAAACATTAAGAGCTCCAAGGAATATGGGGCAAGCGGATAGCCATGATCGCCAACGTCCTGAAGGGACACGGTACATAAAAAGAAAAGCTGTGAAACCAAAGTTCACCTTGATTTCTCATTTTTTATTTTTTTATTTTTTTTTTAATTTTAAAGAAAGATCTTGCACAAAAGCCAAAGTTGTATGGCCTATATTTACAGGAATTATAAAATTACCACAAATAAAATTCCTCAGTTGTGATTGTCGGTTTCATATTTGTTCAGATCTTTATTATGCTCTGCATTATCACCACCATCAGTCTCATGACTGGGTGTGGGCGTAGGGTTTCTGTGCAGTTGGGCACCTGATCAGTTCCCTCCCCATACCTGGGTTGAAAGCAGGGGAGGTATTCATTCATGCCTAGTGTGTCTTTGACATGCAGACCTGAGGAGTCCGTCTCTTTCCAGATTAAACCACAGCCGATGACATTCAAGATGAAGGCACGCTTTAGTCGTGGACATGTGCTCCCTTTCTTCCTCTGCCCTGATAGCTGACGTCAGTCTAGGGAGCCCCTCTCACCCTGCCAAGTGATACTGTGTCATCACCAAAATGGCTGCATACATAGCTATGTTACCCACTCTAGGCATTATGCTAGGCTGACTAGACCCCTCCAAGAAGATTCATCTGTGCTTAATAATAACGATGGATGTAAAAGGTCAACTAGGGTATTTCTGGGAGATAATATTTTTTAAGAATTTCTTAATTAAAGTGCCTATCGAGTATTGCTGCTATATATGTTCTGGGGCCCCTTCTAATTGTCTCAATGTCCTTGATAAAATCCAAAGACGGATATGCAATGTAATTGGCCCTGATCTGGCATCTCGTCTGCAGCCGCTCTCTCACGGACGTCCCGTTGCCTCCCTCTGTCTTTTTTACAAATACTTTCACGGTAACTGCTCCGATTAGCTGCTTTCGCTGGTTACCAGACTTCAAGAATTTAAACGCTCAACTAGGCTGGCATCTCGCTCTCACCCTTTCACTGTCGAAACTGTTAAATGTAGCCGTCTCTTCTCCACTAGCTTCATGTCTCGCACTTCTCGCCTGTGGAACTCCCTCCCCATTTCTTGTTTTTTTGATAGCTATAATCTCCAACTATTCAAATGTAACGTCAATGCCCTGATCTATCCCCTAACCTTCTCTTCATCCTTTCCTCTATCATTCCTTTTTCTTCTTACTCCAACTCTGTAACCCCTTGCGTGCTAGTGGCTTCCCGCCTTGCTTGGATTGAATGCTTAAAAGAAAAAAAAAAAGAGATAGAACATTAGTGTGAATAACACTTAATTATAATTCCTGGCGAAATTGCCTCAAAACACAGAGGGACAAGATTCAGTCAATATTTTTCTTTTATTACTTGAGTTACTAAATCGCATAAAATGTTAATTTTGTTATATACTATATTTATTAATTATTTATTACATTATAAAAATTCAACATACTTTAAGTTTATATTGCAGATTTTGAAACTTATTATAACTGTCAGACTGGGACTATTATATATAAAATGTAAATGCATTACAATTTATTTGGCTACCTACCAAACTCTGCAAATGATTTTTATAACGCTTTTGACAATAGGAATGCATTGAAAATCCGGAAATTATTTTTGTTAGTAGTTAGGAACTAAAGCAAACATCATTAACAAATTATGCATAATGCAATACATTGCTGATGATATTGCTATATAAATGCATTGAAAATAATTTTGCTATAGAAGTACATGGTAAATAAGAGAAAACGTTATTGTTGGGGTTTAGGAATTCTCTGTCAACAGAAAGAGTTTATTAAAACGGTGGTTGTGAAGGCGTAACCATTATGTTGGAAGCGACAAGCAAAGTCAAAACCTTGCCTACCCATAATGAATTTAATTTCTGTTGTCATTAAATTGTAACCGTTTATAATGTTTACATTTCTACTGCATCATTGTCATGTGTCGACCGCAGTCAAGATCATGGAGTCCACAACATTACGCCAAACACCACGGTCCTTCATTTCTGTCCCTAAGTCCTGCCTACTAATGCATACATACATTGAGGTGACGTCAGGGAATTATAGTTTTCTGCCCCTGGTCAGGTTTGACGCAGGCTGCCAGAGTAGAAGAGAGAACCTTATTCTCATCCCGGTGAGCAAACTGTGCTCGACGCGCTCTTATGAGAGAAGAAACAGATTTGGTGGATGGTCGGATGACGTTTCCAAGAGAGGTTTTCTACTGCAGTCATGTCATTCGATATGCACTCACGAAGACGAAAGAAAGTTTAGGCCTATTTTTACTACTCGTGATATCATTAGTTCGGTAAACAGCTAATTCTAATATGACATTATCAATGAGTCTGTCTATATTTAATGTAAATACTGGACATTATTAATTTTCGGATAATCTTTTAATAATCTTATTGCCCTTTTTTGTTACAACATTCATACATGCCCGTATAAAAGTTAGTGGCGAAGAGATTTAATTTAACTTTTTTGGCGGGATGTCCGTATTTCCGGCAGAAAGTTTTTGTTGGGAGAGTTTTATCATTTTATTTAATTTATTTTAAACAAAGTTTAAATAATATTGTTTTATTTTATTTAAAATTTTCATTATTATTATTTTAGAATTTATTTTTATTTATTCATAATAATGATGTTCCTACAAGTTGTATTAAAATCCAATAATTTGAAATTTGGAAGGTATTAAAAAGTCGACGTATTTTAACGATTCAAAAAAAGGAAATTATATTTTATGCTGACAATGTTGACACGACGTAAAAACAGCTTTAACGCAAATATCTCCGCTTCTACTTGATATAGAGAAATAATATTTATAGCTGAATTTTTTCACTCTCCCTGCTTTCGATCAACAGAAAGCATGACCATAAAATAAAGTTTTTAAATGTTTGTTTGTTTCTTACTTAGATATTTCGCGATGAAAATTGAAGATTCAATTTCGGTTAGTTTTTTCATTATCTTCATGATTTTTATTGCAATTTTCAAAAATCGAGTAATTCAAATCATCGTAATAGGAGTAATATAATCATTCATATGGCATAAAGTTGGAAGAAATATGCATCCTGAACATTTAGACGAAATATGGCAATATGATGTGGGACCTATCATGTCATAGGGTTCAATGACTGACTTCCGCTGTCGTCCATCAATGATGAGCTTCCATGATACGGGAATTCAAAGAGAAAAAAAGAAAATATTCTTCTTCTCGGTGAAATTACAAAACGAACATAAGGCCATCAAAGACCATAAAAACTCAAGAGTTATAGGGGGTCAGCCAATTTGTATTGGTTATAAATAGAAATAAAAACTGACCCTTTACAATTTTTACAATATCAAATGTAACAAAGAGAAATAATCAAGTAGAAGAAATTATTAATTTGTTCAACAATAAATATTTTTTTATAAACACAACAAATACATAATATATAGTGCAAAAGTTGATAAACGCAATAGGGTTCTTTGGTGTGTTACTGAAAGAATTTGAGTTACTGTACTGTATGTGTGAAAATGAGAAGGTGTAGTTAGCTATAATTGTTTTTATAGGAAAATTAAACAGTTGTTTTTGTTTTAAATAGAAAAAGTATTGTTCTTGACTCACTGATTGTTATAAAGTTATCGCTCATTAACCAGGGATTCTTCCTGTGGAATAGAATATTGTGTGGGAGTGAGTGTGTTTTAAGCCTGGAAATGGTTGACAAGGTTTGTTGTTGTATTGAAGATAAAGTTCGTCTCCTTTGCTGTGTTGATTTCCAATGAAGTCAAGTGAATTGGTTCAATATTTTAAGTGATCACTGTCCAAGTCGCGTCGAAGTTTCTTTTTTATTAGTTCTCTTGGTCACGTGGGGAGGCTCGTGAACATGTTTACATTTTATGGCATCAACTAGAGGTCAAAATTTGAGTCGGTACCTTCGGACCTAGTTGACGACACCTAATTAATATTTTAGAACCAATGAAAATACATCAGTTGTTATATTTGGTTGGGAGCCTCTATGTGTTTAACTTGCACAAAATTTAAGATTTTAAAAAAAAATGTAGGAATCTGATTCAACAGAGTTTTGTCGTTCTTTGATTTCTGTTATTAATCCCCTTAAATGTTTGTTTCACCCTTTCGTTTGGCATTAATCTGTAGATAAATATGTGAATTTAGATTAACGCTATTGCTCACTGGAAAGTGTCGTAAAGCAATACGTCTAAAAGGCTCTTCTAAAATGTAAAATGTATTTGCCTGAATACCGTTTAAGAACATAAAACACTTGACTAAATGGAACTGATAAACACGTACACACACTGCTGATAATTCTGTTGGCGAAGAAAGAATGAATTCAAAGAAAACCTACAACTTATAATTTGAATAATCTTGTCTATTACTCTATTAGATCGACCTTCATTCGACTACATACCTGATGATTACTATTAAGATTTTTGAAATTCCTGACGAAAGACATCGGATATGGTAGGAAGAGGAACACTGGTAATATATGGGGGAGGGAATGGTCTGGTCCTACCGATGAATAACAAGAATACCGAGGGCAGGACATGGGAGCAATGAGAAAGTTTTGAGAAAAATGAAAAAAATTAAAGTATTAATCATCAGAGAGAAACAACTGAAATAGGACATAATGAGGAAAGGGGGTCTGGAGAATTTAACGCTCACAAGACAATACTGAAGGCAAGAGGAGCAGGCGGAAACGACAATAAGCTACTTGATGAGTTTGTGTGAATGGATAGTAGAACAAAGACGCAGAAGTGTGGTAAAAGGTCAAATGTTACTTAGAATAAAGACAGGAAGATATGGAGAGCCATGAACCTGAATGGATATTGCATATAAAAGAAGCGCAAAGAAGTGGACGAAGCGATGATTAGATTTTAATTCGCTTTCGTTCTTTTTCTGTTTTCTTTCTTTCTTTTTTTTTTCTGTCTCACATTCAAACTTTTCTCTTTCTTTTCTTTCTCACATTATTTTTATCTCGCATGCTTTCTCTTCTTTCTCCACTCACATTCTTTCTGTTTTCATTCTTTCTTCATTCTCCTATTCGTTCAGGTTTTCATTGTCTTTCCCTTATTTCTTTCTGCCTGTCTTTATCACTCTTTTTTTTCTCTTTCTCACTTTCTTCCTTCAGCTTTCTAATGTCAATTTAACTTCATTAATAAGTAGCTAACACTTGACAACATAGCCAACTGTAAATCAGGCGCCAGTCGAACTCTGTCAGCAGATTCTAAACTCTGCACTGATTCGATTACCCCTTCTTCAGTAATTACTCATAAAATAGCGACTATGCAAATAACTCTTCTCATAATTTACAGATATAGAATTTTTGAAAGGATGTGGGATTTTATACGCAAAACAAGATAAAAACAATTGGCCGATAGAACCGAGAAAAAAAAATCGATTACTTTCTGGCTATTATGTATCGCATTTTTGGATTTCAATTTGTATAGTCCGTTTACTTTCACTATGTACGACATAAATAATAAGGTGCAGTTACACCGAAGAAATTCATTGAAATAGTTCTCCTTTCTTTGGGGGGGGAGATGTCCCAAGTCTGAAACCATAGACAGTATCAGACATTATACATCTTCCTTTATGTGTCGAGTCCCTTTATGATGTTGATGATTATTGCTCTCCACAACTTCCTGTCCTCTGTAGCTCTTAATAAATTTTATCTTTTTGTTATCTCTCCTAAACCGTCTTCTGACATCTATTTACTCAAATTCGCATGAGTAGTTTACATGTTTTCCCCTGTCCGCTTGCCTTCAATATGCCGTGCGAGTACCAAATTTTCCAACCCTTCTTTCCTCACTACGTGCCCTAGAAATTTCAACAAACTCTTTCTGGTGTTAAGTATAAGGGTACATTTTTTTTTGCATTTTCTCTAAAACTTTGCCGTTGCTCACATGTTCGGTTCCTAGTATTCTCAGTATCCTTCTGTAGAACAATATTTCTGTTACTTGATGTCACTTCTTGATCTGTGAGAAGATTGTTCCGCATTCATTGCCATATAGGAGAACTGGTATTACGTAACAGATCAGTACTCTTTACTTTCTTTCTAACAACACTAAAATTTACTCATGCAAGTCAGTGATTTTACAATATATATATATATATATATATATATATATTAATCGGTTTCAGCCCATGCAAGGCAGTAAAAACCACTAAGGCACACGAGGTTACAGGGTGCGGAAGAATTAGGAAAAGACGCGTTAATAATGAGCGGTTCAGAGAAAAGAAAAATCAAGAGGACAGTAGATAGCGATTGACGTTGCATTTCAATTTTTGCAGATTACAGTTCGGCTAGAAAGCATGGAACCGGAAGGGATTTGCTCAAGCGAGAAGAGCATGAAAGGAAACTGTTGGCATAGAACTTACGGCTACATGTAGCTAGCTCAATTGTAAATTGATGAGATCTCGACGCCAGTCTAGTACTGGCTTAAATTTTTTTAAAAGTCTAGGTACCACAGCGAAGAACTCATCTGACTAATTACCATGAAAGTATTTATAGAAAAGACACAAACAGGCAACCTTACTGCGATGGGAAAATTACTGAAGACGAGCCGACAGATCAGGATCAATAATATTGCGGCTTTTTCTTTGGATTTTATCAAGGAGCTCAAGCTATATAGCAGAGGCATAGGAGCATATATAGCAGTAATATTGTAAGCATGGGTAAATGGTGGACTTATAAATATGCAAGAGATTCTGGAGACAAAAATCGTCTCGCACGACACAGTGAACCAACTTTCTTAGCAGCCGTCCTAGCAATGGATTCAGTATAATCTTTCCACTTCGTTAACCCCAGAAAGCACAAGTCACTTTCCTGTAGGTTAGTGTCAGCCTTGCTGATGGTAGGTAGAGAGAGAGAGATCTCAGATGATTAATGGAGATAAGTTATATATATATATATATATATATATATATGGTAACTGAAACATTTTGAAAATCATGAGAATTTAAAGTATCTTTTCAGGTTAGCAGTCTATCACTCCTCCCTGTTGAGCTTTTCGACATTAAATTGTTGACCCAATCAACCAGATGTGACTGACTTCTTTTGATTTGCTGAGAGTGAGTATATATTAGTTATGCTATATTTATGGGGTAAAATGCTCAATATCTGAGATAGAGCATATGTAAATACAAGCAGTTTCAATACAGGATGAATGGTGTTCTTGCATGTAACAGACTGTAGCCATTCGTTGTTTATCTTTGTGTCCACACTGTTCATATATAATATTGCCATTAGTAAGCACGTTATACTTCAAAAAGAAACTAAACTTTGTAGTTATTGAATTAGGTTGAAAATAGTGAAAATAGATTTCAGAATAATCAAAAATTAAATTCTCTTAAGATCAGAACAAGAGAAAAAAATTTACTTTTAAGAATGTTAAAAATAAGAAATCTGAGGGAAAAAAAGTGTTTTGAACATGAAGAAAATATTTGAAGAAGCTGGTGTCGCTAATGTAAACAAAGAGAAAATATAATGCTAACAACTTGTGCTTTGGGAGAATTATTAAGTAATGAGTATGAATTATTCATAACTATTCTTGACTTCAGGTAATTAAAACCGCGACATCATGAAAGGACAGGGTATCAGACAATCTTTATTTGTTTTCTGGAAATTTTGAAATTTAATCATCCATGGAATTGTGCTGATCGTCTAACAGTTTTCCAAAAGGTATATCTGATCAACATGTTACTTAGAAACTAACCGGAAGTGCGGCAAACTAAATTGATACCTTATGAATATAATTATATAATTAATAATCATGTGAAATTGATAATGTTTTACTTCCTGTCGATTCTGCCATTTTCTGTTATTTTCAAGTTACTTCTAAAATAAAATCATTAGCAATATATTGATATATTATATCTAATAACCTTCTCCTGTCAGTAACGCTTGCTTTACTTCATAATTTCCTTGTTTACCTCAAGTAGAAATAAATGTTATTGTAACCTCGTAAATTATAGTTTATACTATGATTTATACATAGTATATATTTATATATAGTTTATAACGGCATTTATTCAGATTAATGTCCTCATCTTTGAGTTTTTCAAAAGAATCCTTCATTCAGTTTTTTTTTTTTGTTGTTTTTTTGTTTTTGAGTCTCATCTGTCTTTTTGTTTTGTGTATGTGTACGTATGTTCGAATATGAATCATTCCTCTTGATGAAGTGGTCAAAGGAAGGAAGTTTTTGAAACATTACCACTTATTTGTATCCGAACGCCAGTTTGCTGGCATGCTGTTCTCTTCCTCTGTAAGATCAATAATAAATACCCTAACTATACACTAAACACAGATCTCATGGCTTCTGACTGATATCGATTGTACATGGCTTGTCTTGGAGAATATTTGCATTTTAGCTGCCTCACCATAGCCAGTTGGGCGTCTCTGTTAAGGGCTGGCGCACTATCATAGCCAGTTGGGCGTCTCTGTTAAGGGCTGGCGCACTATCATAGCCAGTTGGGCGTCTCTGTTAAGGGCTGGCGCACTATCATAGCCAGTTGGGCGTCTCTGTTAAGGGCTGGCGCACTATCATAGCCAGTTGGGCGTCTCTGTTAAGGGCTGGCGCACTATCATAGCCAGTTGGGCGTCTCTGTTAAGGGCTGGCGCACTATCATAGCCAGTTGGGCGTCTCTGTTAAGGGCTGGCGCACTATCATAGCCAGTTGGGCGTCTCTGTTAAGGGCTGGCGCACTATCATAGCCAGTTGGGCGTCTCTGTTAAGGGCTGGCGCACTATCATAGCCAGTTGGGCGTCTCTGTTAAGGGCTGGCGCACTATCATAGCCAGTTGGGCGTCTCTGTTAAGGGCTGGCGCACTATCATAGCCAGTTGGGCGTCTCTGTTAAGGGCTGGCGCACTATCATAGCCAGTTGGGCGTCTCTGTTAAGGGCTGGCGCACTATCATAGCCAGTTGGGCGTCTCTGTTAAGGGCTGGCGCACTATCATAGCCAGTTGGGCGTCTCTGTTAAGGGCTGGCGCACTATCATAGCCAGTTGGGCGTCTCTGTTAAGGGCTGGCGCACTATCATAGCCAGTTGGGCGTCTCTGTTAAGGGCTGGCGCACTATCATAGCCAGTTGGGCGTCTCTGTTAAGGGCTGGCGCACTATCATAGCCAGTTGGGCGTCTCTGTTAAGGGCTGGCGCACTATCATAGCCAGTTGGGCGTCTCTGTTAAGGGCTGGCGCACTATCATAGCCAGTTGGGCGTCTCTGTTAAGGGCTGGCGCACTATCATAGCCAGTTGGGCGTCTCTGTTAAGGGCTGGCGCACTATCATAGCCAGTTGGGCGTCTCTGTTAAGGGCTGGCGCACTATCATAGCCAGTTGGGCGTCTCTGTTAAGGGCTGGCGCACTATCATAGCCAGTTGGGCGTCTCTGTTAAGGGCTGGCGCACTATCATAGCCAGTTGGGCGTCTCTGTTAAGGGCTGGCGCACTATCATAGCCAGTTGGGCGTCTCTGTTAAGGGCTGGCGCACTATCATAGCCAGTTGGGCGTCTCTGTTAAGGGCTGGCGCACTATCATAGCCAGTTGGGCGTCTCTGTTAAGGGCTGGCGCACTATCATAGCCAGTTGGGCGTCTCTCTTAAGGGCTGGCGCACTATGCACTAGGAGTCGAGAATTTTTTTTTTTTTTTTTTTTTTTAAGATTGAAATGTTATAGAGCCACATCTAATAATCAGGAACATCTTCAACCAGAGACTGAGTGAACTGGGTTACTCGACCAGAAAGTATTTCTCACCGGTTGTATTAGATTGGTGCAAAAATAATGACGTAATAATGTCGTTTTTTGACGTATTTTTCGACGTCAAAAAACGACATTATTACGTCATTATTTTTGCACCAAACTAATACCTGCCAGCTGCTTTTATCAAAACCTCTCGTGTATTTGTCTGTGCTGCATGTGCTTAGTATACCTTAGTCAAATCGGATGTCATGCTGTGTTTTCGAATTTTTTTACCCTAGCATCATATTGTTGTTGTATTGATCAATCGCTCAGTAATAGTAATAATAATATGCATCAGGCTGTCAACATTATATGTGCTAGAAGAAAACAGAGAAAAGTAATCGTCAATATCGAGTCTTCGATTGCCGTAAGAAAGAACCTGGAAAATCATAGAAGCCAAAATAAAGAGAACTTACAGACATGAAATACATGGAACCAAAGGAATAATGAACTGTAAAGAAACACAAAAGGAGATTCCCCCCCCACACCAAAAAAAAAAAAAAAAAACATTTTTATAGGCATTTCAGAAGACAAATCGAATGGCAGATAAATCGATATAGACATATTTACGAAAAAGAAACTTTAAGATAGAGAGGGAGAGAGTCACTCTTAATAACGACCCAAAACAATTTCATACGAACCAATTATATAAAAGCGAAGATCACTAAAATACAAATATCGATTATGCGTAAATAAACATGAGATAATGAAACCTATAATTTGTAAATATAACAAATTATGCCCGGAAGAAATATAATAATAATAGACAAGAATAGAATGAGAAGGTGTCATAAAAGTGTAAAAAAGGGTAATTAAGCCATGTGAGGAATGTTATGGCCAGAAAACTTTAAAGGCACAGCACGTTAGATGTCTGTTTCACGGATAAAAGGAATGTTCAATTTCATGCTGAGAGATAAATTTTCTTCAGTAAAATTTTCGATGATCTAGGCTGATAGATGTTCATTTCAGTTTAAAATGTGGGGAGGGTCGAATGGTACTAGATATAGACACCAAAATATCTCCCAATGATATATATATTTCTTTAAAAGAAGTAGCTGAGTCTTTCTTTGACTCGCTGTACGGACCTCCATGGTCGAAAGGCTAACTGTCCACCTAGCTAATAGCCGGTTTCCCACATAAAAGTGATGCAAATTGCATTCCTACAATGGGGCAAATTTTCTTTTGATCATCTAGGCCGGTAGACGTCCAGTTTGTTTTTTGTTTTGTTTTTTTAAGTGGGGTCCTATGTCTGCACAGACGTGTGAAAGCATTAAAAATAATGTTTATAGTAAAAAAAATAAAATAAAATAAAAGTTCAATTCCTGCTGATAGGTAAATTTTCTTTAATAAGACTTTTGATGATCTAGGCTGGTAGATGATCAGATTTTTTAATGAAGGTATGGGTAAAAATTAAGTTTATATTAATAAGAAACACCGTGTACAAAAGTCAAGGTAAATAGTAGATATCAACTGTGTGGAAATAAAGAGAAAATAATTATCAAATACAGAAAATTAATTCAGAAATAAGACAAGAATAAATGTGTTTGCTTGGAAAACGTAATGTAAAAGAGTAAAAAGCTAACTGAGCCTTTAAAGTGCCTCTATAGCAAAAACAGTAAAGCATAATTAGCTAAAATAAGCTTCCCAGATAAAAGGAATTCAATTTCCGTTCTTGCTGAGAAGTAAATTTATTTTAATAAAACTTTGATCTAGGCTAGTAGATGTTCAGTTTAAGAAAAAAGGGAACATGTGTAAAAATAATGTTTTTATTATTCAGTGTATAAAAGGTAAGGAAAATAAACTGCGTCTAGAGATTATATGCAAAAGAGGTATTGTCAAATATTTTATGTAAAATTCATAGATATGTGTTATCCAATGAAATAAATTGTACTATTATGTACAGCGAGTAAGCATGAAAGCAATTAAGTCCCAATTTTCAATTTCAGATTGATATTTAGCATTTTTTTCAATAATTATAGCAATTTGCAGTGTCAAGAGATTATTTGCAAGAACTAGAATTTAGTATTATGGCTCGTAAAAAAGAACTAACAATGAATGAAAAGAACTATATAATCAAAGAAATTAGCAAAGGAAAGTCTTCGCTTCAAATTTCTAAGGATTTGAAAAGGGATCATCGAACAATCAAGAAAATATGTCAAATGGGAATTCAACCTAGGAAAAAAAGTCTCAGGCTGATTTCAGGAATTTAACAAAGCGAGATCTATCACATATCCGAAGAGAATTAATAAGAAACCCAAATGCGTCAAGTCCGTTCATATTTGAGGCCGCTGGAAACAAGGTGTAAAACATTAAGGAAGTTTGCTGATGTAAAAAATCAAATAAGAAACCCATTTTAACAAAAAAACATAAGGAAAGACGATTGCAGTGGGAAAAAAAAATACATGAAAACTGATTTCAGTAAAGTGATTTTTACAGAGGAATCAAGGATCACCCTCGATGTACCCGATGGATGGGCTCAAGGATGGGTTTGCAAGCAACATGACTGAAGAAAATTTTTTAAACGGCAACAAGGCGGTGGTGGAATCATGATATGGGCTGGGATTATTGGTAATGAGCTCGTGGGTCCATTTGAATTCCATGAATTCCAAAAGTTACTGTGATTTTCTAGAGCAATATTTCTTTGAATGGCTTGATAACCAGTCTTTAGCCAAGCGTAGATCTATGATCTTTATGCAAGACAACGCACCAAGTCATGCATCAAAGTTTACTAAATCCTGGTTGAAAGAAAAGGGATTTGTTGAAGATTCTCTTATGGACTGGCCTTCAAATAGCTGTGACTTGAATCCCATTGAGAACCTGTGGAGCATCCTCAAGTGGGATATTTATTCTAATGGAAGGCAATTCAACAACAAGCGTGACCTCTGGGAAGCAGTTAAAGTTGCTACAAACAACTTACCAGCCGCTAAAATTGCAAAACTAACATCAGATGTTGACAATAGGCTGCTAAGAATCATTGAAAAGAAAGGAGCATTTGTGCAATAAATTTTAGGAGGTTCTTATTATTTTTTGTTAATATCTTTTATTTTTAAAAAATTGACGAATTTATTCTAAAATCTTTTCATATTTTTTTTACATTATTTTTACAAGGTATAATAATGTAAAAGTATCAAAATAAATAGTTGCAAATAAACTACTGACAGTCAAATTAGTCTGTTTTGTTAACTTAGTAAATTTTTTTCCAACCAAAAACAATAGTTTTCTCTATCACTATATATCTAAGTTAATAATATTGAGTAGAATCTAAACATCATCATAATAGGACTTTTAACATTAAAAACGCAACTCTTTATACCAATTCCTAACCTGCATATAATCTCTAGACGCAGTTTAGTAGATATCAACTGCGTGAAAATAAAGATAAAACAACGAAGCACATAATTATGAAATATGAGAAACTGACTCTCAAAACAAGACTAGACATGATTGAGTAGGGTTAGAGATACTTCTGCAATGATGTACTGGTCTTTGACATGACTAACTTGTTAGAAGGCAGAGTCGGATGGTTGAAGCGACAATCCGATGGTCTGTAGATACTCCGTCAAATGTCTTGAAGGTCTAGCAATTCATTGCACTATTCTTCCACTTCTTGTTTATAAGAATTTTACATGGATTTTGTCTCCAGGAGATGTTAAATATAGTACTCAGCATTCAAATGTAATTGCCATCAAGCTCAGACTCTTAGGGTTTCAGTCAATGTCCATGCAGTGGTACCATACACTTACACCGCCCTCTACAATGGCTCGAAAGACTTTTTGCATGAGGTTGTCTGATAGATTAGATTTCCAGATTAGATCCATTTTTTCCAATGCGGTGCAGGCTTTATCTATGCGAATTTCCACACCCTTTTCAATAAAATTTGTCTCGCTTCCAAGGTATGTAAAAGATTTGATAGATTTTATCGATTCACCCGAGACATTTTGTATAGAGCTTTGCTGGTTGTGGCCTATGAATTCAGTTTTATAGGGATTGACATAGTACCCAACATCATTGTAATGTTTTCTGGATAATGTAAGAGGAATGTCACATTGGTAATGGTCTTCAGACTTATTTGTTCTAAAATTGTGTGTATTTTTTTTAGATCTTAATTTTTTTTTGATTTTCATTTTCATTTTTTAAAATCATGATTGCCGTATTTGCCGGCGTCAGAGACATTGTTTTTATTTTTCCTAAAATAAGTCATGAAAATTTGCATAACATACAGGAATTCAGTTTACTGTCTGGTATAAATAAACTTCCTCTGGGGTTAGCATAGGCGTACGAAAACCCTAACCTGCCATATCTGGTTTGGTGCCCCTGCTATTCATCTCGAGGTTCTTGACAAAATCCAAAGAAGGATCTGCAATATAATCGATCCTGACTTGGCATCTCGGTTTCAGTCGCTTTCTCGCTGACATAATGTGGCTTCCCCTTTGTCTTTTCTACAAATATTTTCATAGCAACAGCTCCGACAAGCTTTTTCCCTGGTGCCCTGACTACATGAATTTAAGCGTACTACAAAATTGGCATCTAGATCCCACTCGTTTACGGTTGAAATAGCTAAATGCAACCGCCACTTCTACACCGACAGTTTCTTTTCTCGCACTTCCCGCATGTGGAACTCTCTTCTGTTTACTTCCTTCCCTGATAACTATAATCTTCAAAAATTTAAATGCAACGTCAATCGCCATCTTCTATCTTCTTGAAACCCGTTCATTTTTTGTTCTTTTCTCAATTCTCATCAGTCTTCTCTTTCACCTTCCTTCCCTCGCTGTAATTCCCTGCGTACTAGTGGCATTCACGTCTTGCTTGGGGTGAAATGATTAAAAAAAGCCTTCTCACGGCAAATTTTCGAGACTTATTTCAGGAAAAAGAGTCCTCGACGCCGGCAAATACCATACATTAGATAAAAAAAAAAAAAAAAAAAAGTTTAAAAAATATTGTATGAAAACAAAAGAATTTTTTTTAATCGTAATGATATTTAAATAAAATTGTTTATAAAAATTTTACTTCGTAAGTATTTACCAATATCAAGATTTAAAATATTTTATTATACATCATCACTATACTTTGCCATAGGACATTTTATTTTACAATATAATTTCGTTTATTAATATTGGTAATTTTACACTAAATAAACAATGAAAAAGAAATGCTTATTCAGTAGTATTAAATAATTTACTATATTTCTACACGATGAGTCTTAATAACGAAAAATATTTTTCTATGTACCGAGTCTCTTCAGAACGTTGGCGATCATGGCTCTCCACAATTTTCTGTTCTTGGTAACTCTTAATAAACGTTGTATTCTTGTTATCTCTTCTAAATCATGTTCCACCATTCAGTTACTCAATTTATACATTGTTTTTCTTAATCCCTGTTGCCTTGCATCTGTCCTGTGAGTATCAAATTTTTCAAGCCTACTTTCCTCACTACGTGCCTCAGAAATGTCAACTATCTCTTCCTGGTGTAAATTATAAGTGTTTTTTAGTTTCCATTTTCTTTAAAACTTCATGATTGCTCATATTTTCGGTCCATCGCATTTTAAGAATCCCTCTGTAGCAGCACATTCCTGTTGATTCAAATCTCCTCTTCATCTATGAGGATATTGTCCAGCATTCCTTAGAATATTTACTTATACAATGTCTATGTAATATATACAGATCTTAAAAATTATATACAAGGTCTCTTAAAATTTTGATCATTGTTAAAATATAAAACCTTGCAAGTTTCGTTTATAAGAAAAATGGTCGGCTCCCTGTACTACTTCAGTATTTACCTGACTCCTCATGCTAGCTTCTTTCATTACAAGAGCCGGATCAGGTCGAGAATGGAGTACTGTTATCATATTTCCAATCTCGATAGAGTTCAAAAAGCGTGCCCTTGCGGGTGATAAATCTTCCATCAAAAGTGATCGGAGGAAGTACATTCCTTGGTTCCGCCAGTCCTAACCTTCACTACTAGGACCCACCATGCCACTTTTATTACACTGTTCAAGTCTAGGGCTAGCCGTTATCTTCACCTCCCATCTGTAAGTACCTGACTCCTCATGCTAACCTCTTCTTTTACAAGAGGCAGATCAAGTCGAGAATGGAGTACTGTTATCATATTTCCAATCTCGACCATCCTATCTCTCGCTACTTCCATGAAAAGCGATCGGACGAACTACGTTCCTTGGTTCCGCCAGTCCTAACCTTCACGACTAGGACCCACCATGCCACTTTTATTAAACTGCTCAAGTCTAGGGTTAACCGTTATATTCCCCTCCTATCCGTACAAACTGCTTCCTAACGTAACCGTCGACCTCGAGTTGGCTCGGGACTTTTACGGTGTCAACCTCACTGTAAAAAAAAAAAAAATGGCGACTGAACTGACAAACTACGAAAAGTAGCTTTTCGTAATTAGCTGAAGGTAATCCAATTAAAAGTGCAAACAACTGAATTTTTATGCTGTAGATCAACAATTTAAAAGACGTCAAATCCTCTAAGATACTGAAATTAAATGAATCTTTCAAACCAAGGCGGGGAACTGAATGTTGTATTCAATAAGTAAAAAAAAAAAAAAAAAAAAAAAAACCCATGTCGAGAATTAATTTGACTGTTCAGGCAAACCATGAAGTAAATATTAGAGCAAGTGAAAAAAAAAAGGCTGATAGACCTTACTAAGGGGCTGAGGAAATTGTAGAACACAGTTGTACGAGTCGTTTTCAGAGCCCAGGGAACGGTCAGAGAAGATAGGAGCAAGTGGGAATCAATGGACATTTCAGAACTATCCAGATGATTGTATTAGGTTGGTGCAAAAATAATGTTTTTCTTTTGAAGTTGAACTTCAAAAGAAAAACGACATTATTTTTGCACCAACCTAATATTAATGAAAGCCGTTAAAATACTTAGGAGGGTGCTGGCGAAGACTTGCTGTCATTTGATTTATAAGCTATCAGTTAGTGCTGATGTAAACTAAGTTAATAATAATAGTAATAATAATTGTCAGGATGTTGAACGTTCTAGCCACTATTCTCCTAGTTATCATTGAGGCCTGCACCACCAAACTTAGAAAATATATATACAATAAGAAAATTGGAATAAATCTTCGTATCCCGTCGCTTAACAAGTCTACGTTGCCTGGTACTGCAAATATTCTACGAAAGGCGCCTATCTGAGGACGTACGACTTGATGGCAAATGCAAGATCTCTAAGTTGTAAACCATGCGAACGAAGATGATATTAATATGTGAACTTTCCCAGAAAAGATAAAAGAACTGTAAAATATAAACGTGACTATTGTAAACGTCATTATTGTAGTATATTGAATAATTCCGTAGTGTCTTTTAAAGACTACAAACACTGGAAGTCTGTGGAAAATAAACGTTTCAAACAACAGTAACATCGAAATCAGCCAGAATACTGATGAGTATTGAAATAGTAAAAAGACTTACTGTCCCATGATTCCGAACGAACATGACACGAAAACTGATGTGAACACTCATCAAACATTTGATAATGTGATATATTGTAAAAGAAACTGTGAAAAGAAATATAACTAACCTTAGGTTCCTTATTCGGGATAGTTTGACATTTTTTTTTTAAACTCAGTTGTATGACTTAGATTTCTCCTTTAGTTTACTGACGATAACGAGTTCGTCTGGAAGCTTTCAAGACGCTCCAGGTCATTAATTTTTTTTCTTCCCTCTCTCTCTGTTTCCTGGGGTCTAATTCTTGTTCACTTTCCCTTCATCCTCATGTAGATTCCGGGTGACAAGCATTCTCAACAATTCAAAGCCTCTTTTGTTTATTTTTTATTTATTTTTTTTTCCTCTTCTTCCGCCCTCTCCTCTTTCTTTCCCTTGTGAACCAATTGCGACCAACAGGTTATTCTCCACGCCCAGAAATGAGCAGAGATAACGAATCGATCCAATCAGGGTCGATAACTCGCGCTTTCATTTAGCATGTTGTCATCTATTCCAAACTCGTTAACCGGTGCGCTATGCTACGATGTCTTCACTAAGAAAAGCTAATGCATGCTTTCTGTTTGCATGTCCACTATTAAATATTGATACCAATAGAATATAGCAAAATGAGAGCCGACAAACGGGTATTAAATTCGTTGATCAGATGATAGGGGATCAGATTCCGTGAAATTTCGGTTAACAAACGCCTGACGTCCGCCTTCATTCAGTCTGAAACAGACAAAACTGGAAAGGTAGTTTGCATGAAGATGGAAATGAATGATGGGAGAAAAGCTAAAGAACGCTGAATGAGAAGTTCGATTTTGTTTTTTTACAAAAAGGGGGAAATTAATATTGGTGAGAGCAACCGTTTCCATACAGGAAACTTTTGACATTCATTAAATTAACACTTAGTTTTACTATCAGTTGACATTTACATTATTTATTTCAGCCTTCTTCAGGTGATTGGAATTTCGAGCGAACCTTTTATCTCGTCCACCGGGATATATTGTTCTAGTTCCACGTGTCATGCCTCTTCCGGATGTTTCAGTTAACTCAATTCTCCAAGTTTTTTTTTTTTTTTTTTTTTGTTCACCAGTGCTGTAGCATCTTATTGAACTCACAACTCTTTGGTTCTAGTCACTGGATCTAACCAACGCCTTTATCCACTGAAGAAGGCCGGAGCGTAAAATAGCGGAAGCGTTGTGAATATGGCAATGAAGATGAGAATAACAGTCCGAATAATGTAAATAATCATAATATCTCATCTCAGAGATGTAGACAAACGGTTGACATTTATATATATTTTTCTTCAAAAAGTTTTTCAGGAAATTAGACTTCTCAAGAACACTATCTTTCTAATACTGATGAGCGTTTCCTTCCTAACCTTTTGCATAACGTCGTGGGGACATTTGATTATTTTCCCTTTTAGTTTTTGTTATTATAAGTGTTTAAGTGTTGAGGATTAGTTATTTGCTAAATTTCTTTGTTTCTGTAATGCCAGTCTGATGAAAGATTGTCTTCTTTAAGGCCGAAATGCTTAATTCACATGAAAACTGGTGACATTTGAATATAGTGGTTCTTTTTATCTTTTGGTTTTAATTATTCACTGTCAACAATCACGTTTAAAAATTGTCTGAAGGTAGGAATAATTAACTATTTTTTAATAAATAAGCTAAATTCGTAGTGAACGGTTTTTGCTGATTTTTATATTTTATATTGACTAAAGGATGTTTTATAAATGCTTTATATTAAATAAATTTCGCTTAGGTCAGCTGGAGCTAAAAAATATTGCATTGTGCCAATCTTCCAAATTCGGGGGATCACCTAAGCTCGAATTCTGATCCCCAAGCATTGGTGAGAAAAAGGTAATTACGTCACCTACAGAGCTAGACCAGTTTTTTTTTTTTTTTACTGATCCACGTCCCTTCTTTCGTATTTCAATGTCTGTTAATTCATTTTAAAATCAATAACCATTTAATTTCAGATCAATATTTCAATATGGTTGTTATTATATTTGTCATGAAAAAATTCTGAATCGATAACAAAACCAAAATTATGAAAATCTCACTTATTTTTCCACGAAGGGAATATTACAGTGTAGCGCCATTATTATCCAGACACCTTGAGACAGATGTTGAAAAAAAATGTTTGGATAATTGAATACTTAAATTATTGAAAAAGAATGAAGAAAAAAATATAGAACTTTAACATCATCAAATAACATTTTCAAACGTTTTGCTCAAGATTCTGTCGCGTTTATTTGTTATAAAAAAAAAATCAATTCTTTTTACTGGCTGGCTTCGCGTTTTTCTGTCGCTAACTCGCGAAGCCGGAATAAAATAGATGTGTTTATGAAAGTCGTATCTGATTGACGATGTTTCAGTTGTTTTTGCTTTCAAACATAATTATTTCTTCGTTGTTTGGAAATTAGTTGTGGTGACATTGAACTTCAACATGGACAACATCGCCTCTACATTTTCCAGCGCGGTTCCATTTCCCTGGGAAGCACCGTTCACGTGTGTATCTGGGAATTGCGTAAGCTATAATCTTCGACATGACCAAGCTGTCATAATTCAAACCTATGTTCTGTATGATAACGATAAAATTAACAATGATTAACTGAACTGATTTTATCAGCATTTTTTATCAAACATTAAGTATGGTCCTCTAAATTTTCAAAACGCTAATCTGCGTTTAAATATTAGAAAGTGTTTAGTTTAGATCAGGGGTTGATAACCTTTTGATGACTTCAAATCCCCAATGGATTATACAATATGGTCCAAAACCCCCTTCACTTGACTGTCGAAATAATTATCACCAATCCTATTATTTGCCAGTATGTCTTCGAAATATTTCAATCGCTTGAATTTACTGTATTTAGATATGGATTGCTAGGAATAGAATATGAAAAAAAAAAAAACCATAAGCATTGATAACTTTATAATTTTTTTTACTGAAAGCAAAATAAAGTCATAATTCAGCTTTATTACAAATCGAGTTCCATACCTCCAGAATTTGGTTCCCATACCCCCAAGGGGTATGGATACCCCCGGTTAAGAACCACTGGTTTAGATAATTTCAGATTTATTTTCTTTGTTTCACGTTCAAATGAACGAGAAAGTGTTGTATTATCTTTTCTGAATTTGTAGAATTTTACGAAGTTGTGTTTTCAATATTTCTTCTACAAAATCTTCTATTACACATCTCCCTCCTCTAGTCCTCGGGGTATCAGAGTTCGAATTCCAGTCAAATCTATTACGTGCTAATACTCTTGGGAAAGGTATGAATCCTCTTCTCCCCCCTCTCCATCAGCTATGGGTAAATAGCAGGATAGACCGGGTTCTATAGCCTTAGATGGCAACCTACTGCGGGAAAAAATCTGCCTCGTCAGTTATATATCGAAAGATACGTGATCGCTTACGTGTGTATCATACATGAGACATAACTGACTGAGTATCTGTTGTTGGAGTGCTAAGCTGGCTTGTTGAGTCTGTGAATTCATTGAATGTGGGGGGTGTCGTTCTGGAGTACTCGGGTAGATAGGAGTAGGATATGAACCAGCTGAGGTTAAACAGCTGGACCTGCCGCAAAAATGGATACTGAACATTTATTTTCGACTGACGGTAAAGTAAAGTCAATTCCTAAGTACAGATCAAAAGTCACGGAATGAAGATAAATTACTTTTTTAGACGAATATGACAACACAAAGAACATTTATATCTATAAAACGGACCATCCCACTAAAAGACACAGACAGAGGAACGAGGCGGTCCTCAGAGAACGGACAGGGAAGACAGAAGCTAGACTGTGCACCTCTCCCCTCACCTCATCTCGATTTCGCTCACTTACAGCTGTAGGTTACGATCCAAGAATAAAATCTGGTTTACTACTAGAAGTAATTTTTTTCTATTGGCTGACCAGCCAACACTAGTATAGTCAAGAGTACCTTAAGATCTCTTGTGTCGTAACAGTTATCTCTCCGCTAGACGCTTGTCAGTAACCGACCATTCTGGTCGGATTAAGTTGGTTTGCGTTTCAACTTTGTCAACTGTTAGATTAGTCGATTGTCTTTCTCGATAAATAGTATTCTCGACAGCGTATCTGCAACTACCAACCTTCTTCCTAACAGAAACTGCTTTTATATTAAACTTCAGTGGTTCCATTAATAATTATTAGCAATGAAGAAGTTTCATTTAAATCCCTTAATGGAATTAATGGTTTATGATCACTTTATAGCATGAAGGATTCTAGTCCAATTAAATACCTCTCGAATTTATGACATACCCAGACGGCGGCCACATTCTCTAACTGAGCTTACTCCCGTTCTAATTAGCATTAACGTTCATGAGCAAAACTCTACGGCTTTACGAATTCCATTATGTTCTTGTAAGAGAACACCAACGATGTTAAAGTTACTGACATCCAAATTGATGATAGTTGTTTTTTCTTCAAATCAAAGTATTCGAGCGTTGGTTCTGTTAATAGAGTTTTTTTTTAAAACTTGGTTAAGAGCAGGGATCTGTGGTTGTCCCCAACAACAATCTTTGTCCTTTTCTAGCAATTCTGATACCAGTCGAAGTGTTGTTGATAAATGCGGAATATCTCCGCCTAAAATGTTTATCATACTCAGCATCAGTTTTAGTTCGGAGACATTTTATGAATTGGGCATTTTTAATATGGCCTTCTCTTCAACTGAGTCAAGGCGTATTCAATTTTCCTTATGATGCCCAAGAATTTTTCTCACCTTTCATTTCAGCTCAGATTTTTCTTTAATTTCAGTCCGACCGATTAAAGTCTTTTAAACACGGTTCAGATGACTTATGTAAAATTTCGTTCTCGCTAGATATGACGACATCATTAAAGTAACCAATAATGTTGTCTTTATCAAGAATCTCTTCAATAGTATGTTAGAAGACATCAAGGGCCGGCGAAATTCCAAAAGGAAGTATTTGGGAAAAAATAGCGACCTTAGGTTGATAATCATGCAGAGTCACTCAACTGGAATTTACCAGACTCCAGAGATTGCATCAAGCTTGAAGATTTTAGCCGCTTTTAATTTATATAAAAGATCTTCGAATAAGATGTATTTCGTGTTTCCTGGCTTCATTTGCATATAGCGGTTTTCTAAACGTAGCTTAGATGTGGCACAAGGCAGAAGGTATGGAGCACCCAGAGAGAATCGAACTCGCTATTCAGTCGTAATTGTGTTAGCTAGACAAGCTTGTTAACCATTACACCACGTCAAAGTGCCTTTCATTTGGATATATATCCATCCAAATTATTAATATGCAATTTTTCGAGCACTTCGATGTAGTCTAATGGTTAACAAGCTTACCTCGCTAGATCAATCACGACTGAGTAGCGAATTCGATACTCACTGGGTGCTTTATACTTGCGGCCTTGTGCCACATTTAAGCTACGCTCAGAAAACCATTCTGCATTGCTTCGGCTGGGTTAGTTTGAAATGGACATTAACTCACACCCCAGTTGACCATACACCCTAAGTAGTACCTCTTCTTCGGGAGGGAGCTGGGTTTATTATTGCCCGGTGCCTAGGGGGAAAATGTGTCTACGTTATTGCAGTTGAACCCATTTTAAACTGCCCTTGCATCACAATCGGTAGCGTCGTGGCGGCACTGAAAAATTCACAAATTTTCTTCATGACCAGTAACATGGGTACACAAAAGTCACTCGGCTGGCCATTTTTTTTTTTTTTTTTTTTTTTTTTTTCGATTATTCTGTTCCGCTGCATGTAATCCAATTTTGCGATTTACCTTTTCTAGTAGTAATATCGGTGTTCTCAGTGCTGTAGCAATATTGTATGGTTAGGCGTAATTTCTAGATTTAATTTTAACTGGTTTGTACTGGAATGGTTTATTGTTAAGTTCACTGAAAATTGTGGTCTCAATATTAACATTTTTTTTATCCTCACTGAGTGTCCCATACATTCGGCCTTGTACCACATCTAAGATGCACTTAGAAAATCCCCAATTTGTACACTAATCTTAGATCGCAAAGAAAGTTTCGACTTTATAGTTTATCTACAAATATACCTACCAAAACAAACCTGTTAGCACCGTCGCATACCGAAGCGGTAAATTGTTCCATGAATTTCATGGAACCATCTGGAAATCTAAGTATCGCGTTAATAGGCCTGAGTGAAGGTTTTAAACTGAGTTTATGGTACTGAACCAAGGACATCACTGATACGTCAGTGACAGTCATTTATTTGCCATGCGTGAGACACGCTTAAGCGATCATGTATCTTTCGATACATGACTGACGAGGTAGATTTTTCCCGCAGCAGGTTGCCATTTCTTTTTGCGGTAGACTAGTTGCCATCCAAGACTAGAGAACCCGGTTTGTCCTGCTATTTACCAATAACTGGAGGGAAGAAGAGAATCCATACCTTTCACGTAAGTGAATGTAATGGATTTGAATGAATTCGAACTCGGCTCTCCGATTCCTCAATCCGAGCCACTATCCATTAACAATTTTAAACTGATTGTCCTTCTCACACATTTTTAGTTGCCTGTTTACCGTTGGTTCATTAGAAGACACTGTGCGGAGAACGTAGGTAGCACTGCCGTTTGTATTCTTTACTATTGTATTTGGTTTTTCCGTTTCATCCATTACTAACAGAGGTTTGATGTGGACCTGTCATTCGGTTTGTTTCTATTGGTTTGCTTACCCAGACAGCTGTTCCTCTATTTGCATTTTTACCTGTTCATGTTGTCGAGCAATTCTTATCGCCTTTTTCAGTGTGGGGTAATGTTGTAATTTTTTTCCGACAAATCCATATCGCGGAGACCAACCACAAGTTGGTTCCGTATTGAGAATTCCTTCTCCGAAAAGTTGGCATCTAGCGCTGGATCAGACAACACCCAAATATAGGTTTCTATAGTCTAGCCAGGTTGGTGTAACACAGCCCTTTCGTGTATAATGTCGACTTTTGTATTAAAATGATAGTTTTAAATGACATCATTATAAGTAGTCTTCTTGTTGGTCAGGGCACTGTATCAATGATGCAGGATCCATATATTTGCTTAATCTCAGGCTCCATGTAGTTATGGGTGTACTGATTTGAATGTCCAGGGTATCCTTATCGACTTTACAAGCAGTTCTATAGGGTATAAACTATTGCCTTCTCACTGTTCGAGCTTTGCGAATGCCAAAATTTTCTGGTGGTTTAAATATATTTTCTCGGATTGGTTCTTTTGGTAGTTTTTTTTTTTTTTTATAATTATTATGTTATTATACTGCTTCCGCCACAGGTAGCTCGCGGTGATGTAATGGTTAGCAAGCTTGCCTCGTTACAACGATTACTACTGAGTAATGAGTTCGTTCCTCACTGGGTGCCTTCCACTCTCAGCTTTGTGCCACATTTAAGCTACGCTGTAATCACTATATGGAAAATCACTATATTTGGGACACTTCGACGTGATGCAATGGTTAGAAAGCTTGTCTTGCTGGACGGCGGTTGTCAGTGAAGGGCAGAGCGGAGGTGTGTGCTACATACATTTTCCCCCTGATTCTTTATCGATTGTCTGTACTTCCTATCTGTGAGACCCATTGGAAGGCGCTCGAGCGATCACTATCCTCCATTTTATGGAGGGGACGCGTGAACAGGGTCGACAGACGAGTATGCACTAAAAGTCCGTGTCATGGGGGGCTGGGAATGCCGCACCTCTTGAGTCACATCCGTGCCTCTAGGTTGGCTTTCCTACGCCGCGCATTGACTGGGAGAGATCCGATTCTGGAGGGGATTGTTAGGGACGCCTTCCCTAGCCTTACCATCAGTCCCCCCATCTCGAAGGTTGAGCGCCGTCGTAGACCTCGGACCAGTCGCATTTCATCCGCGAGTGTCGGTCGGCCTTGAGGGCCATTCCCCGGTCCAGTGACCTTTCACGGCCTAGGAAGGTCTTCTATCGTGGATTAGTGGAGGGGCCCGCGAAGGATTCCCTACGTGATACGCTCGGCTTGTCGGAGGAGGAGTGTCGCTCCTACTGGTCTTGGGCGCCAGCGGCGGATTACCTCAGTAACCCTGAGTTTTCGCTTACCTGGCGATTGGCTCGGAATCGGCTGCCTCTCAACGACAAGGCCTTCATATGGGGTTTGGCGGATTTGCCAGACTGTGATTGTGTGGTCTTGGCTTAAAAGAAACGGCTCCGCACGCCTTCTACCATTGCCCCCGGGCCCGCCCCTTATGGGACCATGTCGGCGAGCTGACGGCTCGTCTCGCTCCCGAACAGCTTGTGTCCATTGATCGCGCATACGCGTGTGACAATGTGTCGCCCCCGTATTCCGGGGTGAAACGAATGGTGTTTCTGACGCTGCTGGCCACGGCTCGAATGGTGATTTGGACGACGCGAAAGGAGGAAGTCTTGCGGGGCAACCGTCTTTCTCATCAGCATCTAATCCAATTCTTTGAGCATCAGCTCAAGATGAAGATTAGATCTGATAGAAAACGATTGCATTCGACAGTCTTTAGCGAAAGGTGGGTAAAAGAGGCGAGCTTGGTTCGTGTGACCGGGGCTAGCCTTGATTTTCTCTTCTAGGTCAACCTATTGCACATCGGGGTGGCTTCCTGCGGAACCCTCCCCTTGGTTAGGTTAGACAAGCTTAAGTGTACCTAGTTAATGTGAGTAAGTGTTGTTCCTGGCCTGTAACCCGGCTACTCTTTGGTTATGATCCAAGTCGAGATTCCCAACCTCCCCAGTTTGTTTTGGCCTCCTTTTATCTCGACTGGGTCAGCTTTACATTTTCCCATTCCCGCATAATATTTTATCCATTTTCCCACTCCCTTAGCGAGAGTTGCCTCTTGATTCTGTCCCTTGGGCAGAATACAGCGGCCTCTCTATTTCGAGGGTTGGACGGTCCCCTACTAACATCTGTTATGTTTAGTTTGTATTTTGTGTTTATATTTATTTGATTATTGGGTTCATCTCCCCTCCCCTCTCATTCTATCATTGTTAGAATTTTAATGTATAGCATTTATATCATCATCAAATTTTTATGGTGTGGGGCGCGTTTTTGCTAGGTTCCCCTTGAGAGGATGCGGTATTATGGTGGTTGGAGGATTGTTTGGTGACGGACGAGTTCTTGTGGTGAATGGGTAAATTGTAATGTATGAATGGGTCGTGAGTCAGATTAGCTAGGTATAAGATAGTTAGTGTTGACCAGTCTCTACCCCTCCCCTTTTCGGCCTCGTGCCACAATTTTGTAATTTTACGAAATAAATACCTAGAAAGCTTGTCTTGCTGGATCAGTTACGACTGAGTAGTAAGTACGATCCTCACTGTATAACCCACCCCCCACGTACTTTCGGCCTTGCGCCACATCTAAGCTCCGCTTGGAAAATCACTATACTGCTGCTGCTGCCATGTAAACGGACATGCTCAATAATGAAAGTGGGGTAATAGCAAACACGGTTTAGGGATTTACTAAGTGTAGATTAGATGTGACGCAAAAACCGAAGTGAGGCGTGCTTAATGAAGGTTGAACTCAAAAGTCACCAATAATTTATCTAGCTAGAAAAGCTTGCTAACACTTACTCCACGACAAAGTTTCCAAGACAAGAATTTACATTTATTTAAACAATGAGTATACCTTTTTTTGTGCAACAATGACGGTGGGGAAAGACTGTTCAACACTGTCTATACTACACCTAGCTAATCTGACTATCGACCCATTCAATCTAACAATCACCATAAGCATAATTCTTCGCAGGGTTCCTAATAAGAAACAGATGAGGTTAAAAATGTCTTAATACGTACGATTTTTTTTCCCTTTTTTTTTAAATTTTATTACAAAAATATATAAAAAATATTTTCACATGAAATTTTTATTTGAAAACATACATATCTGCATTTGGCACAAGGCTGAAGAGGAAGTGATGAAAGACTGGTTAGGCGGCGGCTCCCTTCATCGGAATTTGGCAAAAGGTGGGTGAATCTTGCGCGAATGTGTAGAGTGAAAGGTGCTGACCTAGATTGGCATTTAGATGTCGGTTAGGTACAGAATTTTGTCCTAACAGGGTTGAACATAGGCAACCCACCCTGATTTTAGGTTAGACTAGGTTTTGTATTTTGAATTTTTAGTTTTCCCTTTTTTCTAGTAAACTTAGCTAGGGTATGCATGCTCATTGGTCCCTTTTATTTCTGTCCCTATTTTTTTTCTTTTGTTTAATTCCCCATCCCCTCCCTCGTTAGGTGGTCAGTGATGTCAGTTCTCTGGTGGATGCGGGACGACTTTCGTTTCGTGTATGTGATTTTTCGTATTTGTTGTTGTGTATGAATGTGTGTGTGCCTGCGTGAATGCTTGGAGGTATGAATGCTTTTTTTTCATTTCTTCATAGTCCCGCATTGATTTCGTCCGGTGAACTGATGTTTTCTGCCACATTCATGGTTTGTGGGGGTTTTATCACTAACACAGTTTTGTTTAGTTTAGTGTAAATATTTAAAGCATATTGTATATATTCATTTGGGGATCATTTTTTAAAAGTTGTTAATTTTGACCCTCCCCCCACGAACAATAATTGTACATAAGGGGTCTAGTTAGGACATCATAGAGAATTTGAGGTATTATGGTGGACGTAGTAAGAAAGGTAGGAAGGAATGTGCTGTTTTGGTGATTGGAATATTGTTGGCTTGATTGGGTCAGTGTCTGCGACTAGCTAAGTTTAGAATTAAGACAGATGAAGACCGTCCTTCCCCATCCCCCTTTTAGGCCTTGTGCCGCATTTTGTTATTTATACAAATAAATATTGTGATGAAAGACTGGTCGTTACTGACTATCCTACACCTAGCTAATCTGATTCACAAACCTTCAGTCTTAAAATTTGCCCATTCACTACAAAAACCCAATTCATCTCCATTCAACCCAACGTATACCACGTATTCACAGGGAGCCTACTAAAATTTATTGATTGTATTTAAAAATACAATTGTGGCACAGGGCCAAAGGAGAAGTATGAAACGGTTGGTCGTCACTGACTACCCTACACTTAGCTAATCTGATTCACGATCCGTTCATTCTTACAATTGACTCAATCACCGCAAGAACTCATTATCATCATTCAAATCAACATATGCCACATATTCACAGAGATGCTACTAAAACACCAGTGACATAAAATTTTATATGTAAAAATTGTCTTTTTTTTTTCTTTTTTCCTACAAAAATATATTTTAAAAATTACGATGAATTGAGATGGGGAATGGAACCGATAACGAAATATAAGAAACCAAAGCATTCAAACTAAAATAAAATTATGTTAGTAAGACCCGTCCCCCACCCACACAAATAAGAGCGGCCGCTGTATTATACCGATAAGCAGAATCAAGAACTAAGCTAAAGAATTTACAAAGAAAATACGAATTTCCTATTCTATTCGTTTGGCATGCATTCCTATTACAAATAGAGGTGCAAGCTTTTTATGGAATGAACTCTTTACAAATATATTTGTTTGTAAAAATTTATCTAGGAGGGTTATTTCTCCTATAGCTGTTAACACTTGGCACTTGGCTTTCCGCAGCGAATGTATGCAAACAACGCCAGTAATGGCTGCCAACAATGAATCCGAACTTTCACTGTCGATACCTCCAAAATTAGATTTTATCAAATTTATTAAACTAGATTCGAATGGAGCATGTACAATTACACATAAATGTAAGTATTCTGAAAATTCTTAATGCGAACAGAGCTCAAGTATTACACAGCGAATTAACAAAAAATTATAATCATCAGAAAATTATATTTAAAAACTCGCATGTAAACACTTTTAGGAATTTAACAAAGTGTCTATTTTAAATATGGCGTCATAATATATTTGCTTACAGTATAGTTACACGAGAGGAAGGAAAATCCTGATTTTTAAACCTCGTGACCAATATCCAAATACAGAAAAAGGCTATAGAAGTAAACTAGATAACAATAAAAAAAAAAAAATCCAGATTGGAGCCCAGAATAGTGAAACACTTACGGCAACTTCTTCAGCTATGCAGGTCCCAAGTGTAATGACTTGTATAACTTTGGATCTTGTTGGTACAACCAATGGCAGGGACCATATTGTTTAGTTAGTGTATGACCATCGCTCAACCCAGCGCCCTGGAGAAGTCACACCAATATCAACACCAAAGAACCTAATTTTAACCAAGCATGGCGCTACTATTACCACGAGGGGAAAAATCTGACGCCTACTATTGGATAAGCTAGTAATATTAGAATGTGGCCGTATTTCGACATCAATTGTTTTTGTATGTTTATTCATCGTAAAGGAAAAGATTGAATGCGGTTAAATATGGCAACAATATCTGTAAGTTATCCTTATATTTCATGTTTGAATTCTCCAAGCGAATTTTTTTTTTTTTTTTTTCAAACCTTGCGCTAACAAATGTTAATCTTTCAGGCTGAGTTTTACAAGGACTTATGTTTTCGAATTTCTTAAAATAGTCTAATCTTCAAGAGCTCTTCAAACTGTACCCAGGGCATCGATATAGTAATGATTGTTATTTTTAGGTATTTTATGTTCCAAATTCAAGACTTTTCTGAAGTTATTCGAACATTCGAATGAATCTGTGTTCAACATTTACGATTTCACATGGTTTCTTTTTGTCTACAATAATTTATGTAGAAATTTTAACCGTAGAAAAACAAAAAACAAAATGGACGCTAATTTTACATAAAAATGTATCCAAGTCTGGTACTGTTATGTATCTAATGATACAAATGTATCTTCGACTCACTTCTAAAAAAAAAAAAAATCAAACCGTAGCATTTTTTTTTTTTTTTTTTTTTTTAATCTTTTCTCGGTCGACACGAGATCTTTTCAACAATCCTTTGTATATAATAACCAGTATGACTTTTTTTTTCTTCTATTTGTTTTAAGTTTTCAAATTAACTTCCCCTTATTAGACGAAAGGTAGCTAGCCTCTCGCTAAACTATCTTTCCACCAGTTCAGACATTCACAGCTAAGACCCACCATACTACGTACTCTGGGACGAATCTTCATTTACTTCGTATTCCAAGCTCCCGCCTCCCCCCCCCAAAAAAAATAACTACTATTCTGTGGAAGAGATCCCCGAGTAGATGCTTCCCCGGTCTCTACACTCTTAACGGTTAATCCTAAGCTTAAAGTTCTTTCATACATATCCTCATAAATTGCACCTCTTACCTCTCCCCCCTTTCATTTGTACAACGACCTCGGTCATTAACCCTCTACTCTGAAGGGCTGTTGTGAATACTTAGTACGAAAATAAAACAATTCCAACCAGTGGCGGATGCACTACTGAACTTAAGCTCCAGGGCCACTAATCCCAGACGGGTTCTGAAGTAAAGGTTTTTGAATAAGCGAATCTTTCAATAAATAAATATATATATATATATATAATTCCAAGTGTTTATGAAAATAAGGCTTTTTTTTTTTTTTTTTCCGATACAATCGTAAGTTAATGAATTGAAGTGGGTAATGTTGTCCCTAGAATATGCGCTAATACCCGTTTTCATATAGTCACAAATCTTCAGCCCCATCATTGTTCAAATTTTAAATACTTGGAGGCTTCCAGCGGCTGACCCCCAGATGTATGGGCTCTTTATTCATAGCCTATGTTTTGGCAGTTGGATCCTTGAACCTATTGTTACTGGTTGTGAAGGGCTTCTGTATTTGTTCAAGCTTCAGGGTCGCAAAAGTGAAGGTCCGCCATCGACTTAACTACACGAAATAGTACAAGAGTAATTTATTGGCTACTCTATTCATGTGCTTTCACTTGATTTTTGTTTTCAAGTCAGAAAAGAAATGTATTCAATTTTTGTTCAATGTTTATTCTCTAGTGTTATTAACCAATTTCCTTTATATTTGAGAATTTTAGTGGAAAATTTTGACTATCTTTTTTCCTTTCTTTTTCAAAACAAAATATTAACATTTTTTTCTTTTTTTTTTTTTTTTACAATAAATTACTTCTGTAGTAATTTTAATGTTTTCTTAAAAGACTATCTCTATATCAACTAAAAGCAGTGGCACCAAAATGTTCACAAGCAAATGACGAACGTAGTTTTTATTTTTAAACCTTTATGACAGTGTTAAGACACAGAACGCTACAAAAACTGAGACGGTAGTGAAAGAAAAGCGCGAAGAAAGAATTAAACATCAGCTGCAAAAAGACAGAATTCATTGTTAGCAAATGTGCGAATTGCAAATCTGAAATACCAAAATCAAACAAGTGCAGAAATTTAAATATCTGGGAAATGTTTTAACATAGGACGGAAAGTGTGACATTGATATCTTTCTGTATGGCAGTGAGTGCTGGACGATCTCCTCAAAGATGAAGAGGTGACTTGAAGCAACAAAAATGTGGTTCTACAGAAGGATAATGTGGAATGAAGAAAGGCTTGGAAAATGGTATACTCACGAGACAGGGCAAGAGGGACATGAAAACAACCTATAACATACTTAGTGAACTTGAATAAATCTATGGCGGAACAGTGCTTGGGAGAAATAAGAGAAAGTTTATAAAGTGCTAGAAAGGACAGGAAGTTGTGGAAAAAATACTAAAATCCGCATATGATAATGCTAGATCATTAGTTTTGTTTTTCTATGTGCACATTTGAAGGAGTGGTGACTATTTCCTTTACATAACTCGCTTCCCACAAGTCTGACCAAATAGAGCCTTTGAAGGCCTCCTATTTGTTTTTCTTTCTCAATCGTACTGAGAATTTTGAAGCGTCTCTCGTATTTGCATTTTTGTTTTAATTTTTTTTTTTTTTTTTTTTTTTTTTTATGTTTATAAATTTGAAAATTTTTTGAAAATTAAAATAGAACTGAGTTCTTGAATGACTTGGAAACAATAATTCTTAGAAACTCAACATTCCAAGGCTAATTATAGTTTCATAAAATCTTTTTATAAAACAGTTGATATAAATTATCAAGAATTCATGTGATTTCATTTGATATTGATGAACTAGTATATCTGTTCGCATGAAACAAGAATCCGTTCTTTAAAATTTCCAGTAAAATTATTTGTTAAAGAAAATGTAAACTTATGATTTAAATTAATTTAAAACTGGTATTTAGCAGGAATAATTCGAAATGTATATTTAAAAAAGGTAATTTTTTTTATGAATCTCTTAATTTTCATTCATACTTTATTTTTCCTGTATCATCTTATAATTCTGCTTTTACCGCTCTTAATTAGCACGACCGTTAAGTTCCGCCAATACCTTATCAGTTTTGATCGCGTAGAAAGACCGAAACATACGGGAGACGCTACTTAGTTTCAGTAATAAAATGAAAGGAGGGAAGATAATGTTTACCGTTTCTTTCAATTAAATGTAAAGTTCTCAATTTCAAATCTTAAGAATTATGATTCATCAGAAAATTCAAATATGAGAATTTCACGAATATTTCTTTAATGCCTTGCCAGCACGTATTGTTTACAGCATTTGCCTGGCCCATTATAATTCTTTACTCCTTTTTTTCCTTCTTGTTAGTATTAATAACACATCAAAGAACGTGGCATGTTATCAAATCCTTTTCCTTAAGATGAACTTCAAACCAGAATACCAAGCGGAACTTAGTGCCTCAAACCCGCAATGGCTTCTTACAGTTTACGTATCGGCATAAAAAATAAAGATGGCCACCATGTTGAAGCGTAAAGCAGTAAGAAAAACTAAAATAAGCTTACATGTAGAACTACTAAAAATCATAAATGCCTATATCTCATTGTTAAATGGTGGCAGGAAGAATGTACTTCGCCATTAATCCAAGTAGAAGAATTTGTTTGCCTTTTAACACTCTGAAGTGGAAAGGGAAGAAATAATGCATTCTTTTTAATGCCTCTTAATGGCAGTATCCATATTGTTAATTTCACTCAAAGTAGTTTACTGTTGTCTTAGCAGGATATGACAACACAACTATGAAATTCAAACACCCTATTATTCAGGGATACGTCACCTTCAGTGGCAGGATAAACTTTTTGTACAGCAACTGAGATCACATATAGGGATAAAGGTTAAAAAATCAACATTCGGATTTTTTTTTTTTTTTTTTAATAGAATCAAATATTTAGCTTTAGTGCTAGTTAAAAAAAAAAAATGATCTATTTCAGTTACCACTCCGACTCTTGTCAGATTCTTGTAGTTATGAGTGCCATTTATATTTTCAGAACAAATTGCTGAGAAATGTTTGTATTATCGCTATTTGACTTGAAAACAGCAAATGAATCATTGACCAATAAACATTTACTGTTATAAACGAGCAATTAAACCGATCATTATCGGCTCCAACCGGTTCCCAAGTATTAACTTGATCGGGAAATAATGTCCAAATTTAGAATAGAACTTTTGTGTTATTATAATAATTGCCCCAAAGCCTATTACTCATTCTTAATGATTAACATGTCCTCTTTGTTTATTTTTTATATAAGTCTCCTTCAGAATTTAACTTAATGTTATATCCACCTCATCGTTGACATAAAAAGATTAATTTACTTTTTTGTAGAAGTTCAAGCTTTGTCATAATGCTTCTCAAATTGACGTCAGCATTAACAGGACATGAAATTTCGTAAAGTAGATTACACGTTGTTTTCCTCTTGCTTTCAGTCGTTTAGTGAGTAACAGATTTTCTAAGCCTTCCGTCCTCATTACGTACTCCAGAAATTTTAACTACCTCTTCCTGATATTAAGTAGTTTTTTTGTTTTTTTTGTTTCCATTTTCTCTAAAACCTCATCGTTCTCACATGTTCGACCCATGTTATCCCCAGCATCTTTCTGTAGTACCAAATTTCTGTTGCTTCAAATATCTTTATCTTTTAAGAAAATTGTCAAGCATTCGCTGCCATACGGTAAGACAGATATCACGTAACGATTCAGGACTATTTTCTTTTTTTCTAACAAAGTTTTCCTGTCTCTTAATGCTCTGCTTAGCTTTCGGAATGCATCTTTGTCTACCCAAATGCGTCTTCGGATTTCAGTGTCGTATTTTCCGTCTTCTGTTAGATCACTTCTCAGGTATTTAAATTTTTGTGCTTGATATTTCCGATACGAGTCTTTAAGATGAAGTAGAAGACATCCATCTACAATTGACAACCAACATCGAACAAAACCTACGTGAAAGTGTCTGAGAAATGCCTCAGATAATGCATGCCATCATTTCTACAATATCGGCCAACTAAAAAAAATTGTAAGGTGAATAAACTCGATAAATGGGTTCCACGTGTACATAGTGAAAATCAAAGGGTGCAGTATCTGCGAAATTCTTGATCGAATAGTGTCATGTTACGGGAAATGGATATTTTATGACGATCGGCACAAGGCTTTGATCATGATGCAGAGCCCAAAGATTTTCCCGAAAGCGAAATTGCACTAAGAGCACGTTATGATGAATACCTGCTGGTTCGCCATTGGCGTTATTGTTTTCAGCTTACTGGAATCTAACCAGAGTATCTCTGCTGAAGTTTACTGCCAACAACTGTATGAAATGCACATTCAGTTAGGCAAAATGCGACCGGTACCGGTTAATCGACGTGGTTCAATTCTGCTTAACGATATGTGGCCCGGATGACACTGCAGAATCAGTTGTAAGATTTTTCTCAGATTCACATTCTTCTCTTATCTCTCGCCCACTCACTAACACTTTTTCAAATATCTTGACAATTTTATGTCAAGACATTCTCTTGCAAAGAAGATACAGAAACTGCATTGTGGCACCATTTAACGAGGCAGAAAGGGAAAAGAAAGAAAAGAGGAAAAGGAGAGGCTAAGGACCGAATCGTGAGTGATAAGCAAGAACACACACACGGCTAAGAGACAATGGATAAAAGGATATTTTGATAAGTAACAAATGGCGAAAGAGTGTCATTACAATGACAGGGAAATTCTGAGTAAAAAGAAAGGGAAGGAAAGAAAGAATCATATGTTTTGGCATCGGCTGTGTTATCTAAGGATATGAAAACAAACTATTGGTACGGTAAGACATTATCAACTACAGACCGGCTGGCCAAAGAAAAAAAAAATTCAAATGAAAATGTTATTTCGATAAGTGACGAAAAACAGGCAACTAAAGAGACTTTGGACAGATATGAAAAATTAAGGACCACCTACGAATGTCCGTTGACCGATTTTCCTTCGACGGAACATCCTTGGCCTGCGATAATAAAATTGTTATCAGAAATATGTACCTAAGGAAAATGAATGGGAACCTAGAAGTGTTTTTTTTTTCTTTCTTCGAGGCGACAGACTGACTGAAACTTTGGAGATGTTTCTTTTTGAGACCGTGTTAGGAAGACCACACATTCTGATAAAATACCTGACGTAAACCACGTGTAGAACAAGAGTTATGACCGCCATTGTCATATTGTCCCGTTCGCGGCCAGAGAAATGATAACACCATTAAGAGGAAGAAAAGGGAAAGAGAAGAGATAATTTTTTTTTTTAGTTAAGGAAGATATTTTTTTCTTCCTGATACAAAGCCGCGGATTCGTCCACGCCCGACTAAGACATCATTGGTCGAGTGGTGATCACGTGACGCACGATGGAGGCTGTTGCAGCCCATCTGAAGGATGAGTAAGAGAGGTTGCTACGAAGATGTGGCGAGGGCAGTTCACGCCCCTCTGAAGTATGATGAGAAGGTCGGAGTGAGGAAAGGTTCCCAAAAATGGAAAAAGGTGGAAATTCCTAACTAGAGATGTGGATATGTATTTAGAATTATCGAGGAACCCCCCGGCGCCGACAAACTCGCCCCGGTTTTGGTCGGCGCCCATATAAACGAAGCCACAACGAGCAGAGTTGAGTTGAGTTCCAGCAGTTCCCAGAGTCAGTCTTCAGTTGAAGCAAGCCTCGCAGATAGCTGACCAAGATTCACGCACATTCCGGACCCCTCTTCAACCCAAGAACAATTATTTTGAAGAGCGACTTAGATCCAGATCACCGAAATAAGTTTTTCTTTTTGACTTTCGTCCAAAGACCCACCGAAACACCAATTTCTTAGAGAGCAGACAACTTGAAGTGTTAAAACTTGCCTAGCGGAAAACGAAGTGTCACAATCCATAGAACGGGTCGGGAGATAGATGCAGTCCTATGTATCGAACAACTAGACATAAAGTTTGTTACCTTTTTCTTTGATACTTTGAACTTTTGAGTTTTCATTTTATTGTCTTTTATGCATATTTGTGTGGTATCCCCCCCGTTGAACTCTGTTTGCAGTACGGCCCCAACGACTGATTGATTTCCTCTGCCTAGATCAATTCACAACGTGAGTAGGCAGACTGGGAATCAAAGTAGTTACTTCGGTAACCAGGCGTTGGAAGCGAGTTGGGAACGACGAGGCTGATATCAAATCTAACCAGATTCCCACCCGAATCACCAAAAGGTTAGAACGTCACATTTGGAGCAGCGACACCCGAACGGAGCAGCGAGGAGCGAACGGCTGGCGCCGCGGCGAGGACGTCACAATTGGTGCTGTTTAGGGACGTCACAGTTGGTGCCGTGGTAGACTAGGATAGAACGTCACGGTTGGCGCTGCGACCAGGGGACGACGTCACAGCATTCAGACTTTTTCTTGGCATCTAGACCTTTTATGCCTTTTACTGTAAAGGCATAAATAACTTTCTAACTCGATGGCAAAAATGTAGACATGTTCAGGTTTCCTATTTTGACGGATTTAAACGCTGTTTAAATATAGTAATTCAAGAATAAAAGTATATTCGAAAATCGAACATTTTTTTCTCTTCAATTTAATCGAACATGGCAGCCTACTGGATGCGAGACTAGACTGACGATTATAAAATAAATGCAATCGGCAAACCAAGCTCAAATTCTGGTTACGTCAATTTGCGTTCCCTTCCTTCTAACGCCCTTGGTAGAGACATGAAGCCATGTCTTCTTTCCCGCTATAGATTAGATTTGGCAACCCGTCTAAGAGAAAACTGAATTCAAAACCGTGAGGAAAACTACAAAAAATATTCCTCTATCTTTCACTAAAATAGTCATTACAATATAGTTTACAGATATTAATAAAAAGAACACTGGAGAACCATGATAGCCTACACACTAAAGGAAAATGAGACCTAAACAGGAGAATAACTTATTCCACAAGCAACAATTTGCTAATAAATGAGGGTGAAAAGTTTGTCATAGAAAACGATGTGGCTATGTATGAATCTATGATGCAGCCTGATCTCTTCGCCTTAGTAATGAGATATCACGTTATGACAACATGAGTCATTACTCTTATTATTAATAATGTATGGCTGTTAGCAAGAGGAACTGCTCAAGATGTTAACCGTGAACTAGAAATATCATTCTCAAGCAAGTACTAAAATTTAAATATCTGGGAAGTATTTTAACAGGCAACAAGTTGCGACATCGAAATTCGAAGGCGAACCGGAGTAGGGGAAAGTATTAAAGTTCAAAGTATTAAACACAATATTAAACTAAAATTTGGTTAGAAACAAATGCTACTGTAGTGTAATATCGGTGAAATCTATGGCAGCGAACGCTAGACAATCTCTTAAAAAATGCAGAATATGGTTCTACATAAGGATACTAGGAAAAACCATGAACTGAACTTATTTTAAGGAAAATTGAAACAAAAAGGACACTTATACATAGAATAAAAGAGAAACAGTTCAAATTGCTAGGACACAATAAGATAAGAGGGCTTGGAGAATTCGACGCTCACATGATATAATGAATGCAAGTTTGGCAAAATAAAGGCGTGTAACCTACCTAACGAGCTTGTGTAAATGGATGGCATAGCAAGGACGGAGGAATAACTAATATACAAATTTAATTAGGAGCCATGATTGGCCATGTTCTGAAGGAATGTGAGAGAAAGAAGAAAAAGTAAATTAGTTACAATAAATCCTGAATAAAGGATGAAGGTAACTTCAAATAATATGCTTATATGGAATTAATATTTTATAAAGATGAGTGAGGGATAATTTAGCTACTTCAATGTTTATTTTCACCATTATAGGAGCATTATGACAGGAAGTGACTTTCTCTGCTAAAAACAATAAACAGCTGCTTAATCAAGTGAGTTTTAATTTTTGGTAAGGATTTCTTTCATTTTAATTTCAGTGCGCAGATGATACAGTACTGATAGCAGATACGAAAAAGAAATAAACAAAGCTTCCTACAGAAGGTAGCGAAGGAGAGCGAGACTGGGACGAATCATAAACTACAAGAAAACAATGCATGGTCATCAGTAAAAAAAAAAAAAAAAAAAAAAGTACGTGTGGAAGTTTAAATATCTGGGAAATGTTTTGACGCAGGACGCTAAGTGCGACGCTGAGATCCGAAAACTTATTGGAATGGCCAAGGAGGCATTCTAAAAGATAGGCAGAGAATGAGACAGGGGGTTTTCTTTGGTAACAAAGAAAAGAATACTGAATTGCTAAGTGATATCTGTCCTCCTTTACGGCAGAGAATGTTGGACGGTCTCCTCAAGGATGAAGAAGAGATTTGGTATGTTTCTACAGAAGAGTGCTAAGGATATCATAGACCGAGTATATGAACAATGAGGTTTTGGAGAGGATGAACACAAGGAGGAAGCTTATATTTAACATCAGAAAGAGGCAGCTGAAATTTCTGGGACACATAATGAGAAAGGAGGGCTTGGAGAATCTGATTTTCACAAGTCGAATAGACGGGGGAAAGAGACAAGGGAAAGTAACACAAGACATTCCTTGCCGGCTTAAACGAGTGGGTGACAGAACGTGTTCTGAGGGAGGTGACAGAGGTGAATCTTATTGAGAGCTACAACAAGGGATAGGGGGAATTGGAGAGCCAGGATCGCCTACGTCCTGAAGGGACACGGCACATAAAAAGAAAGAACAATAAGTTTCTGTGATAAGCTTTTTTTTTTCTTTTTTTTTTTTTTTATATTCAACTCGGTTTTTAATAATAGAACGACGATTTGGGCGTTATGATAAAATGTAACTGAAATTCAGATGAAAGATTTTATTAAAAAATGAACAGTAATAATTGACCTTAATATAAAGCAGCATTTAATATTACAAATGATATTAAGTCTATGGAAACCATGGGTCACCAAAGTGATCGATATCGACCTCTGGAGGTCGCTAGAACTATCCAGAAGTCCAAAACTGCCTGGGGAGTCACAAGAGGATCGATTAAATCCCGGAGGTTCAAAGAATCGATAAATAGTACTGATTTACGAGTAAAACTTTCCAATTCCCAACCTTCATTTCAATGCTTTAGCTACTTCTCATCAAATACGGCCTTCTCATTAATAATGGAATTCAATAAAAAAAAAGCATATTCATTTATATTTGTTTATTATTACCCATGTTATTTATGAAGTATATTATTATTATTATTCGAACACATCTAATATAGGAATAGAAAAAGAAATTGTAAAAATATAACAAAGCGTAATGTTAAAATGAATTTTATCTAGAAACAATGATGGAAAAAGTCAAAGGAATTAAGCCTTTAAATAATATATACTGCACATGTCTGAGTGTCGATGACGAATCGAGGATTTTCTGACAGGGTCGATGGTCTAAAAAATTTGGAGGATGTCTGGTGGAGGTAAAAAAAAATGTCCAAAGTTATGTGGTTATATATGAATTAATGCAATTTGTTAGCATTTGTAGCCTACTCTGTAAAACAATGAGTACAAGTTCGAATCTCACCGGAGGATTATTCTTAATTTCTGATCTGCTCCTAGTGTTAAATTACATAAAAAAAAAATAAAAATAAAAACTCAAATTGATTTCAAGTTTTTCTATACCATATCCCTATTTCGATGTTTATTCACACTATCCTCACATTGTTATTCAAGGAAATAATTCTTATCTGCTAAAAATGGCAAACTGAAGTGTTGGATTATCCCAATTTGTCTGCCAAAGAACCACTGCTAACAACCGCAATATAGCATTGCGAAAAGCAGTATGTAAAAAGGGCGCGCGAAGTTTCATTTATCTATTTTAGTCACAAGATGTCTTACAAATAGGACGTCTTGTTTCCCTTCTGGGGGACTTTCTAGTCCTTGTTATATTGTACGTTGTGCATGTTGTTTTCAATATCTTAAGATTTCTTGATTATACGTATACATATCTAGCAATTCTACAAACTATTCATTCATCCCTTTTTGTATCCTTTCTACGTAGTTTTTCTCGGCTAATAAAATGTTGCTTTTAATTGTACGTAATGTTTGTCTGCATATTCGTTCCTAGACGTTCTTCCTTGAATAAATTTCAATGAGTCCATTATACTATTATTATTATTATCAACCGGAATATACCCCTTCACCAATTGGTAATCCCGAAACAAAAGTGAGAGAAAAAAAAAAAAAAGAAAAAAGGGAAGCTAATGGAGTCAGTGATGCGAATGTAATGTTTCCTGATTAATGCCTCTAGTTGAATCTGTTTTCTGTTTGTAGTCAGAGGCAACCGTTTCATTTAGTAATGTTCTAATGATGTGAATAAATATCGAAATATTTACTAAAACGTCTTTGTTAATCAAATATTGACGGTCTCGGTGCATTTTATTCATTATCGTTAGTGAAGTTTCATAACTTTTCATTTGGTGGGTGGTAAATTAAAAACTATACTAAATGTGACCATCAGGGTGTTGCAGAATTCTGAAGCCACACCTTTTGACAGTCGATAATTAATAACTGAAATCAAACAGGCAAAATTAGAAGTTAAGTTGGCATATGACACACGAAAAGATTAACTGACAAATAAAAATAAAATACGGTTTTGCATCTTATAATGCTTAATGATAAATTTAAAAGTAGACGTTATTTATCAATGAGGGGAAGTTATAATGGTAATACTATGCAGAAACCACGCAGCCAGTCTTACTTTAGATTGAAATTTCTAAAATCTTTCTATTAAAACAATTATTCAGGAAAATAGGTTTCTCAAATCTAGATGTTATCGCTCTTGCCAGCAGTGATGAAGGCTTCCTATCTAACCTTTTTTTTTTTTTTTTTTTTTTTTTCGAAGTCAACATAGCCTTATTTTCTCTTGAAGTTAATGTGTTCTCCAGTTTAGCTATTGCTGCTCATGAAAGTCCAAGTAATTTTGTTATTTGGTACAGTACTTTGTGATTCTGTAGCACCAATTCACAAGATCGGAAAGACGGTACTACCTAAGACTGAGAAAATTAATTTGCACGAATCTGTCGGAGTTAACTCCTCCTTAATTTCCTAATTGTTTCCTAGGGGACGCTACACCTAAACTATAAATACTTCAATACTTCGTTCTCTCATCTTCTTTTTCAGCGGACTCTCTCAGAAGATTGAGTTTTTCCCTCTTGTGGGAGACGCTATGAACATTATGGTCAGCCACAAAGCCATGGTGCTATTTAACTATATATTTATTTTTATCTTTGTCCAGCATTACAAAAATGTCTGAAATAGGTTTTATTTTTCTTGAATATTTACTCTATTTTACTTTTGTCTGTGTAGCTACGTGTAGTCGACCAAAACTTTCGGTGTGTCCTCTTCTATTCGAAACTTGTTCGTTTTCGTTATTCCAAAGATCTCTTCTACCTCCGCGTAGCCCGTATGAGTCGTCAATATCGTGACTTGGATACATTACACTTTAGGATATCTAAGAGGCCGAAATGCGATTTGCAGGTCGGGCACACTAGAATCAAGCAGACGCGGAAATTTAAATATCTGGGAAGCGTCTTGACATAGGACGGTAAGTGCGACACCCTGATCCGTAGACGTATTGGGATGGCCAAGAACACATTCCAAAAGCTGGGCAGAGTATTGCAAGACAGGAGGATTTCTTTAGTAACAAAAGAATACTGAACTGTTACGTGACACCTGTCCTTTACGGCAGCGAATGTTGGATGATATCCTCAAAGAAGAGACTCGAGGCGACGGAGATGTGGTTCTACAGAAGGATGCTAAGGATATCATGGACCGAGCGTGTGGCAAACTATAAGGTGTTAGAGAGATTGCAAACAAGGAAAAGGCTTACACTTAACATCAGGAAGAGGCAGCTGAAGTTTCTGAGACACATAATCAGCAAGGAGGGGCTGGAGAATTTGATACTCAAGGGTCGAAAAGAAAAGAGAGACAAGGGAAAATAACACGTGACATACCTTTTGGGCTTAAGCAAATGGATGACAGAACATGGTCTGAGGAAGTAAGCGGGTGGGGAGGAATTGTTGAGAGCTGCAAGGGATAGAGGGAGGTGAAGAGCCATGATCGCTTACGTCCTGAAAGGACTGCAAGCTCATTATCCCTAAAGCTGCTGCTGTTTATGTCGTTATGTTTTGAGTGTCTCGCTGTGAGCAGCCTCGAAACCTCATCATAAAAGTTATCACTAAATTTAATTTCTATTTTTAAGAAGATTGTCTATAATAGGCTTGTTTTGTTTATTCGAATTATTGTTCTCATTTTCATCATTATAGATGCTGTTATAAACACAAGATTTCGGCTAAGTACCCTCTGACCATCTTCTGGCGCCCATTATTTTGAGATGAAGAAATGTCAATATACTTTTATTAGGTTTATTCAAATTGTTTGTTTTGTTTTTTAATTCTATAGATGTTCTTATGCATGCGACGCTTCGACGAAGTACCCTATCACCATCTTCAGTTTTCCATTATTTGACTTGCATTAGATATTTTGAGTGAGCTGATTATAGAATTTTGTCCCTGTGATACCTTTTTCTCTGAAATAGAATATAATATTTCATTCTCTAATCTGGCTACTGAACTTACGACCACTAAGGCTACAAAAACGCACCACTGATAGCCTTCAAGCGTTCGCGGGAAAAACATATGGCCATTAGGTAGCGAACAAAAATTGCTTTTTTTTTTCTTTTTTTTCTTTAGACTGGACAAAATCTCGAATTGAAAAAGTTTGAAAATTTTATTTAAATGATATGAAATGTTAAATTGTCCTGTTAGTATCAAATTCTCCGAGACCGTTTTCCTCGATAAATGTCGCATAAATTTCAATTTATTTGTAATTATAAATGCACATTTTTGATTTTCTTTAAAACTTCTGCCCATTGTCTTCTCAGCATCCTTCTGTAGAACCAGATTTCTGTTGCCTCAAGTCAACTCTTCATCTTCGAAATAAAGAAGTGTTGAACTGCTATGTAGCGCCAATCTTATAAGTGTATGCTGGACAATTTCCCACCAGATAAAGAGACTTGAAGCAACAGAAACAAAGAAGAGTATTGAATTGCGATGTAATATCCATCCTCCTATATGGTGGTACTGTCAGTAATGTTTGAATACATTTTCAATGAGAAAGTAGGTAAAATGTACGAATAACATTTGTAATTGTATTATTTTTATCGATATTAATCAATACTTTGATCGAGTATATTTTATATTTATTGATTACTCATTACAACATTCGATTATATGTGGGTGTGTATTACCATCTTTTTATTTGAATTTGGGTTCCTGATTAGAACGTTAACCGGTAACAGAATTCGAGACCCTTTGATAAATAGTTCTCCAAGGAATTTTCGAGGATATATAAAGTATAACCTCATGGAAAAAAAAAAATATCGAACTATTTTATAATGTTAAACATTTTTTTTAACACCTGCAGCTGGTAACGAGCAGGCAAGAACCAGTGAAGCTCTTGAAAGTCCACAACCCATTGCACCTCTTTCTAATTATACTCAACCCACAGTTGACACTCTCAATACAGATGAAGATCACGGTGGCCAACATGAAAGTATCGCGAAACAAGAAGAAACAGGAAGTAAATTCAGTTACTTAAAAGAAAGTAGTGAATTCATAAATTGGCCTCTAACAATTGATAATGATTTCATAGTTGCATAATGTCAGACGTCATTTTAGGTTTGGTTTCGTGAGCAATATTTACAAGGAGCAAAACATTTTCTCAAATATTTGAAGAAAAAAAAAAGACTTTAGAAATAATCAATGCCACGTTATCCTGGTTCAGTCAGTTATGTGCCATGCGTGATACACGCTTAAGCGATCATGTATCTTTCGATACATGACCGACAAGGCAGATTTCTTTTCCCGCAGTAGTTTGCCATTTCTTTCTGCTTTAGACCAGTTGCCACCCAAGGCTATAGATCTCAGTCTGTCCTGCTATTTAATCATAGCTGAGGGTGAAAAGGGTTCATACCTTTCCTAAGGGTATTATCACGTCAGTGAATGCAATGGATTCGACAGGAAATTGAACTCGGCTCTCCAATTCCTCAATCTGGGCCGTTATCCTGGTTAGTTTACTCAAAAAGCAAAAACTGCATATTCTGTTTTGCTTGCAAACTCTTTTCTAAATGCCATTGATCAGTTAGTTTTATGATTGGATAAATATATCCAGAATACTGAAGAACCGTGAGGACAGCTTGAAATGTTTTTTATACGAAATTTCGCTCAATGAAAGGCTCATAAGCCACTGAATGAGATGCGAGATATGAATGTAAGAGGAGGGAGAATGAAATGAAGATCATGCTGATAAGGAGGATGGATAACAAATGACTGTCGACTTGAAGAGGTTAAGATTGTACTGTTCAGAAAATCGTCCGCGTGAAAATGTGTTCTACAACGTATCAGTTTTAGGGGCAATAGATGTCCAAGTGGAACTTCTCCCTTACAATTGGAATACAGAACAGGGTGATTCGATTCTGTGGACGAAGCATGGCAAGTCTGGCTACAAGAAACTAAAGAATTGGGACTCATCTCAGCCCTTGCCATGGAAACAGCGATAGGCTTGTGATTTTGTATGGCTAGGAGAGATAATAAACAGAAAAAAATCATCCACTACAAGACCTAGTCCTAGGTATGACTATAAACAGAATGGCAGAATAAGTGAACAAGTTCTTTCTCTAGCGACAGAATGAGGGGGCTATAAGAGGGCGATTTTGTGTTAGTTTAATAAAAACACAGTGTCAAGAACAGACGAGGGGAAACCATATAGTATTCTTTTGAAGCACTGATAAACAATTATGTTTGTGTGTTTTGTTTTTTTTTGTTGTTTTTTTTTTTTTTTTTGTTTTTTTTTAGTGAAAGCACTTTGGCATTTAGAGGTTATGAAAAGTATGGATGGCTCCCCAAATAACGGAAACTTTATAGTAGCCATTGAACTTATTGCAGATTTCGAAACATTTTACACGAACATCTCTAGAAATGTAAAAATGAAAAATTAAATATTACTTACCTCTTCAAAATCCTAACTGAAGAATTTGTAGAAACCATGCGAAAAACATATACAAGTTGAAATTGGAGAATAAAATTATCAACCTATGCACCAATCGATAAGTTGGAAATAATCAAGTCGCACTGCTTCTGTTATTTTTAACTCTGCACCTGACCCTCACATATGCTGACCAGCTGGTAATTCTGCTTTTTTTTTTATTGCTACAATGAAAATCGCCGAGATATTTTTAACATTTTAACAATGAAAAACCATTCATCCACGGTCTTTTTCAGCAAACTACAAGTGCTTTATTGAACATCAGCCTTCACTTGAAAATATTTATCTAATATGAAATGTTTATTTAATTGATTTGCATCAATTTCTGGGGAAAGGCTGGTCACCACTGTCTAAGCTACACCGAGCTAATACGAGTCGTAACCCATTCACACCAGCAATTTTCACAAGAACCCATTCCATCCAACATATACTGCATATTCTCAGGGATCCTACTAAAACACCCACTAAACATTTTACAATATGTACAAATAACTTTTTTCTGTTACCTCAAGTCTCTTCTACGAAGAGATTACCTAGAATTCACTGCTATATAGAACTGATATTGCATAACACTTTAGCACTCTTTTCTTTGTCTAGGACAAGTTTTTTTTTTTTTTTCTCGTTTCTTAATACTTTGCTTAGCTTTAGGAAGGCACCTTAAGTCATCCCAATGCGCCTTTGTATTTCGCTGTCGCATTTTCCCTTAACAGGTCAAAATGAGCTCCGCAATTCTAATTGCTTTTTGCGGGGTAACACTAGTTTTCAAATTCGTGATCTATCACCAGAGAAACATTCTGACAATTATACCCTGAGGGCACAAAGTGGGTTTCTCATTTCAGAAACAGATCGTCAATGTCGTCTTCCTGTTTAACGCAATATGGTCATTTAGTAATTTCATGGATTAGTCACTTGCAAGATATTACAAATCAATTGGTAAGTAACAACTAACCAACAACAGAAATTGAGTATCGAATAAAGTGATTGACTAATAGGTAGCTTAGTTGGGGCACATGGCCGTAAGTACGGAGCACCCAGTAAGGGTTGAACTCCTTTTATGCACCCTATCCTTTTTGCAGTCTTCCAATGAATATATTTATGCACATACACACACACACACACATATATATATTTCCGAGATGAGGTATTATTTGCATTATTCGGACTATTGTCCTCATCTTTGTCGCCATATTTATCACAACGTTTCGGCCGTTGTACGCTCCGGCCTTCTTCAGGTGGTTGGAATTTCGAACTGAACCCTTTATTTCGCTCACTGGAGTAGACTGTTCTAGTTCCACGTGCCATGTTTGATGGATGTTAGTTATCAGTTATCTCCTGCTAATTTACCTAGAGGACACATGGCACAGTGGATAAAGGCGTTGGTTAGATCCAGTGACAGACCCAAAGAGTGCGAGTTCAATACCCGGTTAAGGCAGTGGAGAACTTCTAGAGGGAAAATTAGCGTTTCTGAGACTGAAAACTTCATAGGCTGACTATGAAGGAGATTGATGCTAAATAAAATCTTACATGAATTAATTTCAACTCTTATTAATTAATGCGTTGGTTCTTTCAAGATACAAGGCTAAGCTGAAAACTTCATAGGCTGACTTGAAGGAATGATGCTAGAGCTGTAAATTCTTGCATGCATTAATTTCAACTCTTATTAAGTGTATTGTTAATTTCCAGTCAACTGGCATCTGAGTGTTTAAAGAAAAACTTTTCATCCTTTTGATCAAGTCATCATTACTGCGATACCGGTTCCCAGCCAAGTGTTGAAGTGTTTTCAAATGTTTTCAGGTTGAAGAGTAAACGACAATTAAATCAGGAGAATCGGGAGAGTGATCGCCCAATTGAAAGCCACAATCACGTACAGCCATTGAAACCAAGGGGTTGTGTGCTGGAGTATTGTCCTAATTAAACAAGAACCCTTTCATCAGTTTTTCGGTGCGTTTGGTCTTGATAACCTTTCGTGACTACATCTTCAAATTGACATTGATGCTATGGCCTTTTGTAGGTAGTCGCTAAACATAAAATGGAGACCATCACCTTCCCTTCAAATGAATTGACCTTGTCCTTCTTTGAAACAGGTGAGAATATGTATCCACTGCATGAATTGTCTCTCGCTCAAAGCGGTGAACCAAACACTCGTCCTGGATTAGAAAACGTTTCAGGAGACCAGCTGTATCTGCCTCAAAAATGTTAGATTTTCCGGTGATGTGATTAGCCTGATACGCTTTTAATCGGGTGTCATAAGGCATAACACCAACTGTGCTGAAACTTTAATGCCAAGTACATTGTGCAAAATATTCTCAATTCTTTCACGGTATATGTTAATAGCATTGACTATTCGATTTATAGTCAATCGCCTGTCATCCATCAACATATGTGGAACACTATCAACATTTTTTCTAGGTCGCATGACGCCCAGACTTTGGGTCATCTTCAAGACTCTCTTCCCCCTCATAAATTCAGCTGCCCACTTTTGCACTGTTGATAAAGCTGGAGAGACATTTCTTAATGTAACAACCATGTCATTATAAACATCCTTGGAGAATAAACCCTTTTTCGGCAGGTACTTGATAACACCACGATGTCAAAGTCGCTACCAGTTACTTTTCTAAAGTCTTCTTTGGACAGTCAGATGTCAATTAACCTGGAAAGAAACGATGCAGTTATCAATAATAGATGAAATTAATGCATGCAATATTTCACAACTGTAGCATCACTCCTTCATAATCAGTCTATGTACTTTTCTGCCCTCTCTCGTATGAAACGGCCGTCATTTCAACCTTACTGTACGGGTGCGATACATGGACCCTGAATAACCGAAAGCTTAAGAAATTTGAGCGATTCCGTCAGCAAAAAACCTTTGAACACTTATAAGTATTAACGGGAATAATTATGTCTCCAATGTTGCAGTCCTTGAGAAAGCTCAACTATTTAAGCCACTACACTACACGGCCTCCTATGGGCAAGTCATGACATCCACATGAACAGCAGCAAATTCTTGCGCCAATTCCTTTACAATCATCTGTAGCCAAAGACCACGCGGCTGCCTGAAGCAGGCTAGGAAAAATCCGGATATAAACCTGCAAAACTGTAAGGAACTAGAAACAAGTTGTTCACTCCGCCATCAAATTACTTTGACTATTTATAATTCTAATAAGAACGGCGTAGAAAAAAACGTGAGGCAAAGGCCGAAAACTCGACAAACTCAACTATGCTCGGCCCCAACGACTTTGAAATAAGCATAGGTAGTAATCATAAATTTTTAAAAAAGGAATAAAATTTAAAAAAATTAAGTTTATTTTTGCTTAAAATGCAATGACAGATTAACAGTGTTGCAAGATCGCTCTACACATCGCCATTATATTTTTATTTCATCGGCGTTTTTCTTATGATATTGGGAGCTGTAATATTCTGCGTCCACAAATATTTTTTCACCGGTGTTTGATTTTCGGAACTTAGGGTTCCAAATAAAAACTATAATCTATAAAATCCAGAATCTATTAAATGATTGTTATGCACTTAAAAAAAAGATTTTTTTTCTATCTATGGTAACTACCTTTCTGCTTAGAGTAAATAAAGGTATTGCAAGATTCTATATTAAACAACTCTTTAAAAAAAAATATGATAACTTCAAAAAATTATCAGAGGTATGCACTTATCTAGAGACGCAATTGTCTGGTACGCAAATGTCCAGTACGCAGTTGCCCGTCTACCTCCCCAAAGTTCAGGTGTGAAGGGTACTCATTAGACTCATTTTATCCTATGAAATGATCAAGACTGGTTATAGATAAAGGTTTCTTGGGCGTGTAGGAGATGAAAGAGCCTGTGATAAGGAATGCCGACTCCATTACTTTGGCGGGCTAAAAAAAAATTTCCAAGAAATGATTGGAGCACAAGAGTGTTACAGTCGAAGGGTTCTGCTTCAAGATTATTTTGAAAAAAAAGATGCCTCCTCTGATTAAAAATTGTATGTACATTTGCGTGTATGCATATATTTTAAATCGATAACATACCTAAAATAGTAAAACCTAAAAAAAAATTAATTCTATTTATTACCCAATAATTTCTTAAATTTTCAATAAAATCTCATTAATTTTGGGGGGTTTTATTTTTATTTTTTTAAATCCTAAAAAAGAATGTGTGCGCGCACGTGAGTGTCTAACTTTTTTTATTGCTTAGCAAGATTAAGTATTGTCCAGACTGAGTGAGAGAGCCATGTCTTATTCGAAACTGAGTCAAATTTTGTGTGCGCTTGTGTATTCAGTAAATACTCACGCAAAACACAGGCAAACGCTTATACAAATATAAATATATACAAGATTTTGTAAAAGAAAAATTTCAAAAATAATTTCATTAAATTTCCGAATAACTCATGAAAATAAATAAATTTCGACAATCTGATTTTGCAAGAATTTCCAGATTGTTTTTCACCGCCAAAAGACGCTGAAATTCCCCGTAGAAATTTAAGATCCCACGTTGACGCCAGGAAAAAACAAGCTATTTAACCAAAATTTCCAAAGTTCTAAAACTGATAAAATAATTTTTTACATGAAAAAATCCTTTGATCTCTCCTCTTAATAATAACACAAATATTTTATCGATAAAGTTTTGTTTTTATTGTTTTGGGTATCTTTCATCATTTATCCTCTTTTTAGCGAATTCTTGGAGATATATATATATATATATATATATATATATATATGCGTACGTATGTGCTCACACGGATGCAGTTATATCTTCAATGTAGATGAAAGTTTCTTTTCAAAATGTCGCTTGTTCATTTGGAACGAGTTAAAACAGATATTCTTTGGTCTGTTTCCGTTTCTCGCAACTTCGTACAATCTATTCTTCATTCGAGATGATCACTTGTCACCCACCAGTTATTTTAAAATCGCTAATGAATATTTACAAGACAAAATTGGCGGATTCCAATAAATAATATAAACAGAAACATTTTTCACGAATGACCTTATTTCGCTGTTTTGTCAGTTTTTTCATGACTTTATAAAAAGAATAATTTTAAATTTGGATTATACACTGATATTGATTTTAGAAGTATACCGTCTTTCAAGTGATAATTGGTTTCACTATTTGTTCATACAGTATTAAAATGGATCTTATATAGGCGTGTCTAAGATCAGAAGAAATATATATATATATATATATATAGTCCAATAAATCACCCTTTTCATTTTTCCCAACACTCCAGCCATAATCAGTAATCCTGTCTTTAACATTTGGTGAAATAAAATAACTTTGTTCGTTACTTGTATGTAAAGTTAATTTTTAATTTTTTTATTAGTTTTCTATTTGTATACTTTCTCTCTCTCTCTCTCTCTCCCTCTCTCTCACTCACTCACATATATACTCTACGAATGGTACTGAAAAGTTTCCGAACAGACCATGATGTTCCCTCAGCCAAATTCCGATGTATAGTCAATTAATCAGATTCTGGGAAATAGGCTGAGCCGAAATCTTTTCAAAACTGTTTCGTATACATGCACATTGTATTATATAATAGGAATTTCATTCTGAATCCAGACCAGCTGCATTCAATGAATGTTGTCGAGACTTTCTTTTGGAAAGATAGTTACAATATGAATTAATCTTAGCTATTTGCCGATCTCTTTCACTGTTTGTCGACATAAAATACTTTCTTTTGGGTTTTTCCCGCCCTGATTAGTACAGGCATTAAATTTGGTTCACAATGTTTGTGCATCCAAATGTCACAGGTATAAAAAGATTCTTCATGAGCAGGTAAAGAGTTTCACTGCCTGGTGTTTTCCGTAAAACCTTCATTTTTCATCTGTCCATCCTGTAGAAAAAAAATAAAAATAGATTAGTTACTGAAGTAGTTCACATTTATTTGTTTGTGGTAATGGTTTCCCTTTAAAAAGTTCTCCGTTCCGAAAAGGTGTAGGGAATTAAGCAAAATTCTTTTTACCAATTTAATCACTCTTTCTCTCTTATAAGATGCTTTCCTGGTTTGAATTTCTGAGAGAAATATATATATATATATATATATATATATATATATATGTTAAACCTAGAGAACCAGACAAACCTACCAAGGTTTCACCTAAGCGGATCGTCAGGGTATGCTCCCTTTGGCATTGGTTTGATTAGTTGCAAATTAAAACACTAAAGGTTTTCCGAACGAGTATAATTTCTTATACTTATAAGATTACTACTAAAATATATATATATATATATATATATATATATATATATATATAAAAATAAATTCAAACCAGATTCTTTTCGTTCTTTCTTATTCTTTTACCGTTTCGGTCCCTCTAATCTCTGTCTGCTTTAGCAGTCTCACTTTCGGTGTAACGGCTAACAGATAAATTGACGAGCTGTGTTCGAATTCAGGTCTAGTTTCTTAGATTCTATTTCGCATAAATTGTCAAAGATATTTATCCATTACTTGACCCCCAGATATGGGTTAAATAGCAGAGTAGATTTGGCTATCTAACCTTGGTTGGCTAGAAGGAAGACAAAACTTAATTTAAAAAAGGTAGTATTATACAACTATTGAAAAGGTTATGGAGTTTAAAATGAATAGCGATGCTGAATTGGAGACTATGGTCTCTTCTCACAATCTCACCTGGGAATTGAACTTGCAGGATCAAAAACGAAAAAAATCAAGTAAATTTTAAAGCGGAGATTAACATTTGGTGCCATATCATTGTCCCAATGTAGTTCATTATGAATGAAATAGTTACCCACGAAATTACATTAAATCCAAGTGTGATTCTATGGAGATTAGTATTTTAGTTTGAATATCATCAATAATTGGATAATAATCAAATAATTTGATCAAGATTTTTCTTCAGGTGTCTGTAGGTTTCTCTTTGATTGTAATTTGTCAAAAAAATTCATAATTAGTTTTCGTTTTGAAGCCTTGAAGCGTTTCATTCTGTGATATTTTTTCCACCGCTGTCGCAATAATGAGATTTATTTCCCAATAATTTCATTTCTTTTTCATCAATTCGCTACTAGAAAGGCGATAAAGCCAATAGGGCGCAGGTTTTTACAAGGAGTGCAAGAGAAGACTACAGTGAAGAAAAGAACAATAAAGGAACTGAGTTCAAGAAGACATAAGATGACGATCGACGTTGATTTAAATCTTTGAAGATTGTAGGCGGAAGCAAGAAATCGGAGGAAATTCCACAGATGAGAAGTGCGAGAAAAGAAACTATGAGAATAGAAGTTGCGGTTGTATCTAACTAGTTCAACAGTAAAACCTAGTTGTAGTTAAAATCCCCGCAGTCGAGACACCAAGGCGTAAAGCTCATCAGAACAGTTGCTATAAAAATATTTGTAGAAAAGACGGGAGAAGCTACATCACGTCGGTGAGAAAATCGACTGCTGTCGAGATGTCAGATCAGGATCGATTACATTACAGACCCTTCTTTGAATTTTGTCAAGAATCTCGAGAGAGATATAGTAGGAACACCAGACCAAATATGGCAACAATATTCAATGTACGGACGAATGGCAGATTTATAAATGTACAAGATGGATTCTGACGAGAAAAAATTTCTGGCATTTCTTTTTTTGTTCTGTATTTGTTCGTCATTCTTGGTATTCACTTTGTCACGGAAATGCCCCAAGGAATGACATTAACATAAAACTATAAACGAGACAAGACCACTTATGCTCGACGGCTTCAAAATTTATCTATTGCTTTTGGTTAACTATTTTTATTAAAGCAAATCAACAATTTGTTGGTACAAAATATATCCAGTTCAGTAAAATCAAAAATACTCCCAGCAATACACTTCTCTGCAAATAAAAATAAAAATTACCAGAATACATTTTGACTTGTTTTACGGCATATCAACCTCAATGGGTTATTTTATGCCGACAAAATTCTTTATTGCTGGTAATATTTCGTTTTGTCAAAAATCTTTCTGGTAGTATTTTTCTTTCAAAAAAAGTGTTGCTGGTAATAGATAACTATTTGCCTATAGCCGTGACCCTAACAGCTGCTACCACACCCGGTGAGAATGGACCTGGAAACACCAGCAATTAAGAGGTGATACCACGCTCTTCAAAACCTCCTGATCAGACGCCTTGCTGCTGGACGTAGTTTATCGCCTTACCCAGGACGGTATATTTTTGTAAATAAATTATTAATGGTCTCAACATTTAATTTCGTCATTGAATGACCCATAAGATGTGTCACCTGCACCACCGCCCATCTGAAGTTCTGTTGAACTTATAAATGTAGTTTTTTTATCAGAGTGGCTTGTGCTATCTTTGGGGCGTCCGAGTGAATCTTTCCCCAACATCATCCTTTTGTGAACACACTCGACGATACTAGTTTCGGCCAACACCGACGAGCCATCTTCTTAAACACAATGCGGGGTTGATTTCTTGTTCGGCGAATCTGTAGCGGCCCCAGTGTGTGGTCACACTTTATAGCAGGGTTCTCAAGCTCAAGGACAAAAACAAAAAATGACCGTTAGGTGCTGAGGGAGAGGTACAGGCCCGTCCCCGGGATATTAACGATGATGTGGACATCAAATCCAGTCGATGAGACATTAATTGCAGAGGGTGGAGGCACTGATAGAAATTCGTTCTCTCGTACTAAAATTAGTTCGCATCACATTCATAGATAGGACTGTAACATTTTCGACGGCTCTGTAAATTAAATGGGGTAATATTGGACAGCTATGGTTGCAATGTGATTGGCTGCAACATCGTGGTTTTGTGGGAGTGGTCGATCGTTACGCGCCATTTACTCATCAGATGAATGAGTATATTGGTATAGAAAAAAAAAACAATGGACAAATTTATTCAACTTATTAAAAGTTGATGAATATATTGGTCCCAAAAATTGCTCCCAGTAGACCAAAGATAGTCCACGGGTCGCGTGTAAGATCTCTGCTTTATAATGTTCCAAAGTTTTTGTATGAAATATAATTTTATTTAAAAACTTTTTATAAAAATCCTAATGTTATAGAAAGAAAATCCTGGAAGTAATCAAAAAACTGAATCCAGGATGATGTTAATTTAATTTTCTCAAAAACAAATTTCAGTTTTAAAATTTGCTAAGACATGAAAATATTAAGCATTTAAAGCTAAGCATTAAAATATTAAATTTTAAATATAATTTTACTTTATGGTAAAATTCATTAAGACGTATGTTGGATCTGAGGATAGTAGGATTATCCGCGCAAAATCTGTGTGGAGTTCAATTGCCAGTTTGGTACGTTGTTTTCAATTTCGCCGTAATGCCTTGGAAAAGGCATGAATCCATCTCTTCTCCATTAAGCTCAGGCTTAAATAGCAAAACAGACTTCGCTCTCTACGACGATAACTCTGAATTCAAAACCGTAGCGAAGGCTATGAGAAACCACCCCACTATCGTTCCCGAGAAGTTTTGGTAATTCGGATAATAACTCTGGGGAGAGTCATGAAGAGATATGAGACTTAAAGAGAAAATATATATTTGCAGTATGAATAAACCCAAATTGTAGTTATGCATGTCAATGTTTTCATTTAAGCATAGTATCGAATAAAAATCTTAAAATTAATTCATAATGAAAAAAAAAAAAAAGAAGGCAACCCATACATAAAGAATGAAAAACTTACTTTTCTTAGCGGAACCAGAAGGCGAATAAGAGCCTGAGAGGTGAAGACGCCGATGGCGTTGCAGGAGGATAGTTTTCTGGTAGCCAGCATTACGTTTAGTACGACAGAAAAGTATTCGAAGAAAAGTCGTTCGGAAGTTCACGTTGCACAGGGCGTAGCACAAAGGATTAATTGTGCTGTTCAAATAACACAACGAGTAGCCTGAAAAGTAAAAGTGACAATTAACAAACTTTCTAGAAGTTAGTGTTATGTGGAGAGGTGGAGTCGACTTCGTATATTTTTATTTATTTTTATATTGTTTTTTTTTTTTTATTTTAATTACAAAACTAAAAATTTTATATTGTTTTTTGTTTTTTTTGTTTGTTTTTTTTTACGTTTATAAATATGTACAAAGTGTAAGTGCTTGCACACACACACACACATATATATATATATATATTTGTATTTAGGCAGCAATCCTTCTTTCATGCACATTTCATTGAATACGACAGACTAGGTGCTTTTATTTAGTTTTTTTTATACAATTTCTCATGCGATATAATATAAAGTTTTTCTGAAGAGGAAAAAAATGATTAGATCGGATGAGAAATTGTATAAAAAAAAACTAAATAAAAGCATCTTGTCTGTCGTATTCAATGAAATATATATAAACAGACATTCTGCTTTGAAAATATGATATTCGCATGACAGGTTGAAAGATAAGACAGATATGCCCAAAAGAATAAGACAATTAACAAAGGCATGCTCATCGCCAGGTTGTATAAAATCAAAAGATGAAACAAATGCATCGGAAAATTTGTGAATAGGAAATAAAAATAACTTTTCTCCGCTGTTTTCAAATTCGCGAGCCTATGCGAAAATTTATTTTGATCAATGGAAAAGGGCGCGATTTACAAACTGAGAAAAGTAACGAGCCGATGTGAAATCGCTTTTTGATATAAATAGGCAGAGAAAGTTGAATCAGGCACATAGAGAAAAAGCAGAAAGCAGGAGCCAGAAAGCCAGACCTCCACGCGTCTGAATAACGCCAGTGTCAAATTACACGCTGATACATTACCTGCCGCTAATGAGAGCAGGGTATATTTCAAAGAACTATATTTAACTCCAAAGCTAAATACCTTAGAATATTTATTTTCATTCATGTTGAATACAACCGTGTAAAAACGAAACTCTCAATTTGTTTTAAGCATTTTGGCATATTACTTTGCGTCTGATGATTTAATATGAACAGTTTCTCTTCTTGTCAATTCATTGAAACTACGAGCTTCAAACATTTGATTCCTTTTCCTGAAACAAACTACTGATAACTTCAAATGTGTAAATTTGTAAATAAATTCCTTATCTTGTTTCATTAAAGTGTGTATCCGCGTCATTATCCCTTAATACTTCAAATTCTTCCGCAACGAAAGAGGTAAACCCGCATTACAGAAAAAAATATGGAAGGACCAGAAATATTGAAGTCTGAAGTGAAATTAACCGTGGCGAAACTGAACAGAAACAAAGCAGCAGGTCCATATGAAATTGTAATGGAGATGCTGACACCCTCAGATTATTTCGTTATTGACAAAATAATAAGGCATAATAAATACGACAGCGGTAATATATGAGAAGACGTAAATAAATCCATTTTCATCATGCTGCCTAAGAAGCCAGGGGCAAATGAATGCGAACTCCATCCTACGATCAGCCTAATGAGTCACATAAAAATGATCCTCTGAATTCTGATGAATAGAGCACACAGAGGAATTAGACTGGAACAAGAACAAGAACCATAAGGTTTCGTTAACAACACAGGGACAAGGAATGAGATATTTGTGCTCGGAATGATAACACACAGAGAGAGAGAGAGAGCAATACAGATGCAAAAGTGCGTATACCTGTGTTTTGTAAATTGTCATGCCTTATCAGATGCTTTTGCATAAAAAAAACTACTTGGCAAACTTTATTTCGAAAAGATATTAAAATAATATAGAACTGATCCTGGAAGCAAACAGCTTGCATGCGGATAGAAAATGAATTCAGTGAATGACAAAAAATAGAAAATAGCGTAGGACAAGAATGTATCGTCTCTCCGGATTTATTCAAATTTTAAAGATCACTAGAAGTTCTACAAGGATTTATTATGGGCGGACACAATTGTAATATTAGGTTGGTGCAAAAAGAATGTCGTTTTCTCACATAGTAACATATGTGAGAAAACGACATTATTTTTGCACCAACCTAATAATATGATATAAAGATAACACAATTATAACAAAGAAAACGGGAACTCCTACAGATGGTTGTAAAGGAAATTGAGAAAAAAAAGATTAAACGTTGTTTGTATGAAGACTTAATGTATGGTTGTTTGTCAAATAAACATCCTAAGATGCGAACTATGAATTGGAATTTGGAAAATTTCGGACCATAAGACTCTGGTTCGAATCCCAGTATAGTCGATTTGTCAAGGTGGTGATGAGGATATCTGCCTGGGGAACATTTAAAATGCCTGAAAATCATTCCACGGATTGACCAAAGCATTGTGGGTGGAACTGGGTAGCCGAAACTGTTCAGAAGCTGTCTGCGAGTAGAAAGTTAAGGCATCGTGACTGAGGGTCAATCGTACTGTCCTTGTTCAAACTGTTGATAACGCTAAATCACTTGCTCTCTCCCAGAAACTGTAACTAAGATCTACTGAATATATTTTTTTTTTTTCAGTATAAACCAGTTTGGCTCTGTGGGTGTTGAAAAAACACAAATCTGCCTGAGCAGGTGTCTACAACGCGGATTAGCTAGCAACTCTAACTTAGGAGCGAGGTAAACTAAACAACGAGCATTCGGTCATTAAAAGGAAATACTTTGTCGAGAAGGCCGAAAAAAGCTGATTGATGAGCATAACTGACTCAACTGTTATCTGATAATGTCATATCTTTTCTTCATAAACAATGAACTTTTGGTCCAGTTCAATATTTATATATTTAGAAGTCTTTCTTAAACATTAGTAAGACTTTACAGATTGCCCATAAATCTTCTTTGAGATCGGTTCAGGCATGTTTCAGAGAAATGTACATACTTGATATCTAATTTTAACCTAAGCTGACACTAGTCTAAATTTTGAGGTGTGGAATGCGAGATAAAAAGAAACAAATTGTTTTACGTCAATCTTCGCGTATTTAAAATTGGTTTCTAATTATTAGCTTCTAACTGGGATCGAACACTCACCTTAGGCATAGGTGGGTAATATGCAAATTCTGGCAATGTTTAACTTTCGAGACCGAAAAAAAAACGTATAAAATGAACGATTATTCCCTTGACACCGCTATTATTGTATACACTTTCGATTTCCTCGACATTTGTTTATTTACAAGATTATAAAAATACATAAACGAACTTACAATGCGGTATTTATTATTTAACTTGTACAAAAAAAATATCATTTTATAAAGAAATAAATTTGAAAAATCTTTTATTCAAAAATGTATAATTACGAAATCATCAAAATCTGTAAGGGTGAGAGAAGAGCATAGACCAAGAGATAAGAGTTAATCCAAGCTGTCAACACATGTAGAAATTCAATAGGTTTAGATAAGGCTTTTGGTTTGTTTTTTATTTTACGGCATATCGACCCCAATGGGTTATTTAATGCCGACAAAATTTTTATTGCTGGGAATATTTTTCCTTGAAGAATAACTGGTCATATTTTTTTCAAATAATGTATAACTGTATTGCAGTTTTTTTTTTTGTTTTTTTTCTGACAATTTTTCCTTCAAAAATTGTTGCTGGTAATAATTTTTTTTATTACGAAGTATTTCTGGTATTAAAACCTATTTTGACACAAGTTTGGGTGTTAACTATTTGCCCATAGCTGAGACCCTAACAGTTGCTACCACCCCGGGTCAGGGTGGACCTGGGAAGACCATCAATTAAGAGGTGGTTCCACGCTCCTCAAAATCTCCTGATCAGAGTCCTTGCTGTTGGACGTAGTTTATCGTCTTACCCAGGATGCGGATGTAGTTTGGTCATACCCAGGAGGAGGTTGAGATAAGGGATAGAAAGGGAAGATACAGGCAAAAGAATGATAAGTTTTCAACGCCCATGAAATTTCCATAGATTTAGCCAGTTGAATAAGGGAGAGAACGAGAAGATACAGATTTAAAAAAAGATTATAGGAATCAGATAATAGTTAATCTTGGTGCAAATTTCCTGTTTTTAGCTAGTGTTATTAATTTTTATACAGGTTAATGATTCTTTAAGAAATAGTAAATTTTTAACTTACTTACCAATTGCATAGACAGTCCCATTAACACAATCCTCGCAGAAAACCTGGAACACAGTGAAGAAGTTATAGGGTGTCCACGTGATGATAAACGCGAGTAAAATGGCGCTGAGAATTTTGGCAGCTTTTTTCTCCTGATAACCCTGTTGTTTCTTCCTCTTCACTTGCTGCGTTCGCATTCTCTCTATCACCCAACGCGCAAGTTTTGTCTGCCTTGCAATTGAGGTCAAATCGAGCGTCGGGGTCGTTTTTCGACTCATCACAGGTGTGCTGGTGTTACTGTCGTTCTCATCGGCCGCTTTTGCTTTGAAGACTTCATTCTCCGTTTTTCGATTTTTTTGTTTTTGAACGCGAAACGTCGCTTCTGAATTCGATTTTCTGCTTTCCGTTCGGTTACTATCATCTTCCGAGTCATCATTTTCAATCACTGGTTCCGCGTTTTCCAGTTTGGTTTCTTTGACAAACCGAAACGTCAACTTCTCCGAAGATTCCTTATTGGGAATTTTTACATATATTGAATCTAGATGATGATTGTAAAAGCTTACACATTCCGATTCTGTAGCGACTGTATGAGCCCTACAAGCTCCCTGATCTGTATTTCGAGATCTTCGTAAAGCGAGAGAAGAGTTAAATTTGCTGTCGTTGTCACTGTGAATAGCTTGTGAGTTCGTCTTTAAAGAATTCGACAACGCAGTGGTGTACAAAGCCAATCGACGTGTGGGTGCAGAAGAGTCGTTTTGGGGAACGTCTTTAGTTATTACGGACGATAACATAGAATCGACTTTTTCGGAATTTTCTTTGTAATCCATCTCTTTATCGACTAAACAGCATCGTTTGAGCACTTTCATCCATTTCTTTTGATAGTTTTCGGGGTGATTATTAAGATGCTCGGTGAAAGAATCAATTTCGCTTATCTCTGGAGATGAATTTACCCATCGCTGATGCATACTCGTCGCAAGACTTTCGTCATCGCTTGAACAAGTCGACCGCTTGCTGTTATTGTGTTGTCGATCCGCCGTTAGAGTAACTAACCGTTTCTTTCTCTTCTCAGTAGCTCTCCATATCCTATAATAAAGGAACGTCATTATACTCACAGGGAAATAAAAGGCAAGAAGAGCCGTTATAATAGTCACGTAGGAGTTTGTCTTCAGGAACTGTATATAACAATCATTAGCCGGGACCGTTCTTTGACCTTCTATGTAAGGCCAGGAGAATATCCACGGGGTCCACAAAAGAATTGATATCGTCCATGCACAGCCTATCATAATTGCTGCTCTCCTGGGGGTTCGTCTCGCCCTATATGTTAAAGGGCGTGTGACAGAGAAATATCGATCGAAGCTGATAATCAGCAAATTAGCCACAGACGCATTGCTCATGGTATAATCAATAGCAAGCCAGCAATCACAGAGTGTAGCACCTAGCGGCCATTTGTAGCCGTATAGTAGGTAGAGGGTGAAAAACGGCATAGACACCACTCCGATCGCCAAATCAGCTACTGCCAGGCTTAGTAGGAAATAGTTACTAACTGTTTGAAGCTGTTTCTCTACTTTGAAGGCGACAACAACAAGAATGTTGCCAATGATGGTTGTCAGGGACATAATTGCACAAATTGTCGCAATGGCGGCCGTCTCAGCAAGGGTATAAGGAACTGTGAGCTGATTGAGCGTTTCATTTTTAAATTCAAATGGGCTATAGTTCCAGCGTTTCTCAAACGTCGAGCTGACTCTGTCTGTAACAAGACTCGCCAACTGACCGACACCACTGTCTGTAAATCTATGAAGATTACCCTGTCTTCCAGGAACCAACAGAGACGTTTCGGTGCTTGGCTCTTCAGACGGTAAGAAAAAGGATTCCATCGTACATTTTAGCCGACATAAACTAAAACTGTATTCACTTAACAATCTGAAATAATTCCGTCGCGTTTTTTGTTTGTTTTTGTTTGTTTTTGTTTGTTTTTGTTTTTTGTTGTTTTGTTTTTTAATTTTTATAATGAATGTATTGGGTTCAAAAAAGTATATATTTTTTACTGCTCTGCAAGTAACAAAATCCCGATAATTGGATCAATGGTTAAATCATTTTGGAGAAGAATCGGTCAGCAATTTTATAGAAAAATAAATTAACCAATAAGGATGACATTTAAGAAGAGACCGGAAAAATCGTTTAGGTTTTCAGTTAAATTACCCAGCGTTCATCTGTTTAGTCCGTCCGCTTCAAACTTGTATTAACTTGTTGTTTTTAAAAGTTATCTGATCTTTCCAAGAAACTTCTATTGTCGTTCTTCCATGTGCTTTGTAATGAATGACTACAGTTGGTACAATTAATGCAAATTTTGTGTGTGTGCTTTTTTTTGTTTTTTTTTTTTGTTTTTTTTTTTTTTTGTTTTTTTTTGTTTTTTTTTTTTGTGTTGTATAAAACAAGAATACAGCTCAGAAAATATAGTTCATGCTGCTTAAACTGTATACGCTCCTCTATTCTGATGACAAATTGATCCCTCCCAAATTCGAATCATCGTAGAGTGTGTCTTCAAACACTGGATAAATGAAAAGATTAATATATGTATAAAGACGAATGTCACAGAAAATTAACAAAAGAAAGGCCATCAAATAATAATCAAAATATAATGGATGTCAGAAATATTACTTCAAAGTAAAGATTTTTTTTTTTTTTTTCAGCATTTTTCCGTTTGAATATAAAAATGAAAACTTTTATAGGGTGATGCAAAGAAAGCGCACGGGCTTAAATATAAATACTCAAACTCGTAAAATAATGACTCCACTTTGGCCGATAGTCCGTCAGTTCAAATTTCAGTTGTCTTGATTTTTCAATATTTGTTAATATCTCTTATTCAGATGTCTTAGAATGGCGGTGTCTTGGACAGTAAGATGTCTTAGAATGATAGCTTGTCTTGGTCAATAAACGTTTTCATAATCCCTGTTTTTGCTCCCAGAATTGCTTTGCGAAATGAAGTTAGAATTTGTTTCTCTCTCTACAGTTTCCTTTTTTGGAAATCTCGGGATATCTGAAAAATATTGTTTAAAAATAAAATAGATGACCTAAAACTGGAAATGCTAATAATTTTTATATAAATTTTTACATAAATTTTTATATAAATTTTTACATAAATTTTTATATAAAAACAAACGTGTGTAGATGTACAACCTTGTTCAAATTAATTGAAACAAAATGAATAATTCTGTTATTTACTTTTTTCGTATTTTTCCAATGAAACATGATCCAGTGCACATGTTAGTACTTCGTATGTCCATTCCACAAAGTCATTCCTTGCAGATTGACCAGATTCTTGATTGGATTTGAATCACGAGAGTTTCCGAGCCAGTCGATAGTATTTTGATTTGCTCACTGGTAAGGTTTCGCGCAGCGTTACAATTTTCGTACGCTTCCTTGGAGTAACGTCCATCGCGGACAGTGGCCGTAGGACAACTAATCGACAGTCGAGGCAACAATGTCTGGGTGTAATAAAAAATCCGATGCAATCACTGATGACGCAATATTTTTCAAGGCCAAACAAATTAGATTTATATTACTGCACACCACTGCAAATGACGTAATCTGAGGAAAAATAGAAAATGGTTACATCCTGGCACTCCAGCGGGTCTAAAACTGAACTTAAGGTGAAAGAGAGGAAATTAAATCGGTTGTTTCAGTTAATTTGCACAAGGTTGTAGACAAATATCCGAACAAAATTTGTGACAAAGTGAAAAAAAAACTTTCTCTTTAAGGCAGGCGTCTTCAAGTCGAAATGAGATAAACTTGTGTGTAATAGGGTAGGTCGATTTTGGTATTGTACACAAATTGAATGTTGGGGTTTAACATAATAAATAATGACGCAAAATATTTTTCCAGGCCGTTACCGTATTTTGAAGAAACGAGTATAAATTCAAAATTGTAGCGTTCGAATTTTATTCCAGGGATTAGTGAAAGCCTTATAGCCCAACCATATAAAAATTATGATTTGCTGAAGCTTTACAAACTGTATATGGACAAGCTGCAAGTCACACACACATGATTACTAAATCATTGTGCCATCAAATAAGACCCTCATTTACATCAAAAGGAAATAATACTAACCAATTTAGCTATATTATGATGTTATGAAGTGTAATAGTTTTAGTGCGATTTTTAATAAACAATGCAAATTTAAAACATTTTGTCTTATAATTTGTGTCCAGCATTATTATGGTGTTATATACACTTTTATATATTTTTTTGTTTTTATGAATTATGATCTAATAATTCATTGAGTACCTATTTTTTTTTTTTTTTTTTTTTTTTTTGTAATCTTTTATAATTTTTACTTATCGAATATAGTAAAAGAAAAATGCGTGTTTTGCTTGTGGGGATTCATAATTAGAATTCCGGTTTTTCCATTTAATGTCTCTAATGCAAAAGATGTGAATTTTATTTGGACTTATACTTGAAATATTGATTTTTTTTTTTTTTTTTTTTTTTTTTTTTGAAGTCAGTCTGTAATCAAAACCCTGAAGAAATTAGTTTTTTCTGTACATTTTTAGGCGATATTTAAAGCTAAATGCTCAAAAATTAGTAAAAGTTATGAATCTAATTTTTGGTATCAGTACTTAGGACATTAAACCGCGGCTTTCACATTGAATGCAATGTCGATTTTTCTAAAATAAAATGAAAACTCAACCTACCCTATTGCATAAGGAAAGTTTTTTTTTTTTTTTTTTTTTTTTTTTTGAGAGCGAAGTAATAAATATCTTTATCAGATACTACGACCAAAAATTCGCCCCGCCCCGTTGAAGTCGTTAACGTCTGTTAAATCTTAAATTTGGCCTACTCAGTGTAGACGGTTTTTTTTTTCTGTTTACTGTGTCGGAGTTAGCTCCTCCTTGGCTCCTTAAACCGGAAGAGAACAGGCCATTTCGACCTTGACCTTTCGGTTGTGCTCCCTACACGCTGTTAACCCGAGGTAGAGACTAGCAAGTTACCTTATCAGTTTAGTTATATTACCAACCTAGTCGTAATATACTTCTAGGCATTTTTAGGCCTTGGTTTCTTTTAGCTAAGCTCTACTCATTTTTATAGATAGACTTTACTGTGTTATCTTACCAATTCTCTTGCTAGTCTCCCTTATCACAAGACTGACTTCTCGCTAAATTTGGGGTCGGCCACTGAAACGTTCGATACTCAGGCTCCTGGACTTCGTGGCCAGGACGTCGACCCGGGCTGCGTATTAAGTTACACTCCCATTTTATTTTTTTTTTTTTTTTTTTTTTTTTGTCTGCCAACTTGACGATAGTTGGAAACTTTGCTTTCCCCCTCTTGCTTCTGGCTCCTTGCCAATGTTCGACTCTCAGCATTCCGTCCCTACTGGCTGCCTGCACGTCGTCCATAACCTTTCCCGTACACTACGTTTGTAATTATTACGGGAGGTTACTAATATCGACTCGACCGGCAGACACGCAACGCCTGCACTGGACCTTTGACATGCCCGAACAACATCGCAACGCCAGCTCCTCTTTCCTTCCCAACACGTCAAGTTGGCATCTCGGCAACGACCAACAGCAACCTCAAACTACAATGATCAGCAGCAATTATCTGCAACGACCAGTAGCGACCACCTGCAACAACCAACCTCGACCATCAATGCCTGCACCGGAACATCTGCATCTCTACCGTTCCGACCACCTTTATTTCATTATTACTTTTCTAGAATAAATTAGCTGATATCTTATACATCATCGTTCTGTCGTCTATGTTGTGTCACCTTGTCAGATTTAACGTCTTCGAAAATGCTAGCGGGCCTCTTGCGACCTCATCACCCTTTTGTGATACGGGGGCGTTCGAGAGGTCCGCTACAACTGCATTGTACTATTATTGCTTTTGCGATGTTCGATTAGATGAACCCGGTCTGAGGTTGATCGTAGAGAATTGTGGGTATTCCTATCATAGCATAATTTTAAACACAAATACTTCAGGAGCCTAATATTATGAGGTTTCTTAATATTAGGTTACTCGGAAAATATTGTTTAATTTTAGAATAAACCCTTTAATTGTGTTCTAATATATTATAATAGTTACACAAAAATACATTATTAATTCTTAACGATTAATATGTCCCCTTTGTAAATTTCAGATCAATCATTCTTTCAATTGATTATTTTAAAAATATTTTTCAAAATTCTGTTAGTTTTTAAATAATCAATTGAAATGTCCTCGAAGTTATCAGACCCTGGATGGGGATCTCAAAATAATAATAAAAAGGTTTCGTTAATTGACTACTGAAACGTTTTTGTCTGTATCAATTCATTTTCATGGGTTGTTTACAGCATAAATCAAATTTATATTAGGTTGAGTCATAAATAGTATCCTTTTTTGTTTATCAACTTTATTCTTCCAAAAAATCAAGAATAATTACAAATTCAATTATATATTCACCATTATTTGCCATGATGCGTTGCCACTTACCAAGCAACTTTTCGGTACCTTTTGAGTAAAATTGTGCAGGTTTTGATGTGGAAAATATTTAGACGGACTCTTAAATCTAGTTTTCATTTAGAAAAATGTTTTGCCTCGATCAAAAAAAATAGTAATAACCTGTTGGTGCAAGATCAGCTGAATATGGCGGGTGGAGTTGAACAGACAGTACGAGTCCCATTTTTTTCCCCTTAATGTATTGTTGCATGTGGTTTTACGTTATCATGGAAAACATTTTTCCTACTGAAAAGCACAAGCACATTTCGACCAAACCCTTACCGACACGTTGTAACTGCTGGACATATAAATACGCATTTAATACTTCATTGCATTTTAAGAACCCAAAATAAATAAATACCATGACGATCCCACCAAATGATCAACATTAACTTTCTTCCATGAAGTTCAGCTTTTGAAGTCGATTGTGGAGAGTTATCTTTGTCGATCCACAGCCTTTTGCGCTAAACATTTTTGTATGCAACCCATTTTTTTATCACTTGTTTTATTTAAAGAAATCATATATTTAAGGAGTGGTTAGTTAGGATGATAGATTCGTTATTACAATTTGTTCACAAAAACGGAAATTACATACATTGGTAGGTGGAGACTGTCACTTCTCATTCAATGAATTTAAGCAGGTCACAAAATACCGGTATTGCAGTAATACGGACAAAACTTTAGGACTTTTTTTTTTTTCCTTTTAGGAAAAAGAAGGAAAATATTTCCGAGAGGCGGAGTCTTATCACAGGCCTACCGCGGTTAGCTATAATTACATCTTTCTTACACACCCCTATATTTTATTCTCCAGTGATGATTTATGTACCGGGGTGGGATCTTTGGGATCGACAGGAGAGGATAGCGAAGGGAGAATCGAAAAGCACAAAGCAAGTAACTATTAGGTTGGTGCAAAAATAATATCGTTTTTTGACGTTAAAATATACGTCAAAAAACGATATCATTTTTGCACCAACCGAATAAATACCCGAGCCTCCACACATGCCTAAAGTTTAAGAAAATTCAGGTCGCATTTTAAATAAATGAAACCTGAATAGCCTAGGGGCTTTGATTAGAATTAATTGCATCATGAAGCCAATAAAGGACGGATGCCAGTTGTTCATCGGACGTGCCAAATAATGTCGGGATCTCGGCGTGGGGTATTGATTAGCATGACAGCTTGATTAACCATGATTACTGTGTAATGGATTCTATCCTCTATACTTGCGGCTTTATGCTGAACTAAGATTAGTAAGTGAAAACGAAATAAAACATCATTACTGTTATGCATCATGGCTCTCCACTATTTCCTGTCTCTTGTAGCTTTTAATAAATTTCATCTTTTTGTTATTTCTTCTAAACCATGTTCCGATATCAATTTACTAAAGCTAAGTTGTGCGTTGTTTTCCTCTGTCCCTCTTGCCTTCAATCTGTCCTCTGAGTATCACATCTTCTAAGCCCTCTTTCCTCATTATGTACCCTAGAGCAGCAGAGGTCCCAAACCTTTTTGCGCCACGGACCGGTACCATGCAAAACAGTTTTTCTACGGTCCTGAGATGGGGTCGGTCACGAGCATAATAAAACACAATAAACCAGATCACGGTAATCAATAAAATAGAAAAAGTACTTTATTTTCCAGCGCGGCGGCCCGGTACCAAATGGTCTACGGCCCGGTATCGGTCCACGGCCCGATGGCTGGGGACCGCTGCCCTAGAGAGGAAAAAAGCTGTTACGTGATAGCTGCCCTCGTGTATGGACCGATTATTTGAACAACGTCGAAGTTTTAGAGAAAATGGGAACATAAAGGACTCTTATTCTTAACATCAGGAAGCGACAGTTGAAATTTCTGGGACACATAAGGAAAGAGCGATTTCCAACATCCAACAGTAATAAAAATACATTTACTAAGAAATTCAATTAGCTTTAAGACGATTACATCTACTACAACTAATAGTAGTCAAATAATGTCATGAATAACAGAATAAAGAAATTTAACTCCGCTATGCTATATAAAATTCATGACCATATAGAAACAGGCGATTCCGATCTCAGACGGGCTACCAAGATATGAGATGCGAGTTCAAGTCTCGTCGGTGGATGCTAGAATTTTATATACAGTTCTGATTACACTGTTTATTCTAACGCTTATTGCGTGTAACAAAACTCTAGTATCCGCCGACAAGACGTGGCTGGTTCTACACAAGCTTTCAGCACTATAAGTAAACCATTTATGTGGACAGCCTTGCAGTTCAGTTCTCCTAAGCCGTCAATGACTTATCTCCTGACTCAGCGTTTTGTAGATGTAAATCAAGGATATTTATTGAATTTATTAACAGATATCATATCTATATTAATTTTCAGAAAACTTCAACTGTTCTCTATTATATTACATATCCTTACACTGTCCGCCATAAATGATATTTTATTTCCAATAATTTAATTTAAAATTAAAATGATGAATGTAAATGCACATCCTATCTATGAAACCTCTCTTGTTTCCACCATAGTGTCTGGTAGCATTTTCCAGCTTCAAATTTCATCCGCTTTGATTAACAAGAGCAAATTATTTATTTGCGCACTCTTTTGCTTAGAGAAATCGAAAATGTTCTTTTTCCTCTATATGACATCTCCCTTCAGGATGTTGATGATTATGGCTCTCCACAATTTCATGTCCGTTGTAGCTCTTAGTAAAGTTTGTCTTTTTGCTATCACTCCTAAACCCAGTTTTTCAAACCATTTACACAAATTCGTTAGCTAAGTTATGTGATTCTCTCTCTCCTGTTTTTCCTCATTATGTTCTTTAGACCTTTCAACTGTATTTCTCTGATGGTAAATATAAGTGTCCTTTTTGTTTCCATTTTCTCTAAAAAAAAAAAAGAAAAAAAAAACATCACCGTTGCTGACATGTTTAGTCCGGTGTATTCTAAACATCCTTCTGTAGTACTACATTTATGTTGCCTCAAGTCTCTTCATCTGTGAGGTGTTTGTCCAGTATCCAGTTTTATAGGGGGGAATGATATTATATAATAGTTCAGTACTCTTTTCTATGTTTTAATTATTCTTTTTCTGTTTCTTAAGACTTTGCTTAGCACTTGAAAAACATATTTTGTTATCCCAATACGCTTTCAGATTTCGGTGGCACACTTTTCGTCCACTGTTAAAACGCTACCCAATTATTTAAATCTTTATACATACTTGGTTTTGGTATCTCTAAGTCATAATTTACTTGTTCTCTATTCCTTTTGCTAGTATGTATCTTTACAATTGATGCTTAGTCCTTTCTTCTCGCTTTCCTTCACTGCCTTCTGTAGGAGTTTCTATAGTTTCCTTTCTGTGTGTGAATTTCTGTAATGATATTTCTTATAGTAAAGAGATCGCAGTCATTAAATGATCTAATTCGGAGAAACTAGACCTAGATCTTTTTCTCGATTTCATTTTAGCCCTTAGTATTATATTAGAATTGTTGAAGAATGTAAATTTGTTTAACCAACCCATTACGTTATTGCCATATTATGTTTTAAACTCTTATTGAATATTGAAAAATTGTTTACCTCCCTATGTGTCCTTTGAAAAGTATGAAACGCTTCGATTCTATATAATATTGAGACGAGTTTATTAAGACTATTTACTAAAATGGCTGTTGTAGACAAATATATCTTACCATCTCAGTATCCTACTTCTATGTGCCGCCTCCCTTCAGGGCATAGCCGATCATGGCTCTCCACAACTTTCTATACCTTATGGCCCTTAGCAGGCTTTCTCCCTTTGCCAAGGCCCTCGTCTCCTGTTCCACCTTCCAGTCACACAAACTCCTCATTTAAGTAGTTTGCTGCCTAACCTTTCCTCTCTTGCCCTCAGTACGCTCTGTGAGGGTTAAATTTTCAAACCCTCCTACCTCAGTATATCCAATAAATTTCATCTCTTTTATTGATTCTAATTATAAGTGTTCTTTTAGTGGCCATTTTCTTTGTTGCGTATTTTCTCCATTCATGGAATTTCACCATATCCGCGATATGGTAACATTTTGTTAATGAGTAAAAACAGACAAGGAGATATATATATATATATATATATATATATATATATATATATATATATATATATATATATATATAATGTGTGTGTGAGGCAGAGATCCTTCTTTCATGCATATTTCATTGAAAACGACAGACAAGGTGCTTTTATTTAGTTTTTTATACAATTTCTCATGCGATTTAATAATTTCTTTTCTTTTCAGATGATAAATTATTTAAAAACTGTCCAAATTTTCTTTTTATCCGAGCGCTTTCAGCCATTACACTTAGCCATCTTCAAGGATTATATTTTAACTGTGAAAATTAGAAATAGTTTGTATGTTTTATAAAATGTTTTCATTTTCTTTTTCATTTTTTTTTTTTTTTGTTTCAAAACACGATCAAGATTATGTTCAAAGTTAATATTATTAAGTGTTGGTTTGTTTGTTTTTATTAATAAGGCTTCCATTATTTTTCGGACAGTTTAGATCGCATGAGAAATTGTATAAAAAATAAATAAATAAATAAAAGAATCTTGTCAGTCGTTTTCAATGAAATGCGCATATATATATATATATATATATATATATATATATATATATATATATATATTATATGGCTCCCCGTATTCGAGGATTCCCGTCTATTAGGGCGGCTAGCCAATCCTTATTGCAGACGCTCACTCAGGCATTGTGATTGTTCAGTACCCACAGTTTATACTGCAACTATGCTGAGCAGAATTACAGTTTCTGGAAGAGAGCGTGTTATCTAGCGTGATCAACAATCTGAACAAAGCCAGCCCACTCAAACCCTCGGTCACGTTGACTTGTGACTTCGTGCTAGCACAGCTATCAACAGCTCGAGATATATATATGCACACACACATTTGGGACTAAACAAAAACGTTTATAGAACTTGAATATGAAAATAGTTTGTTCATGCAGTGAACTAGATATATCTTAACATTGAGCCGAGTTCGAATTCCAGTCGAATCCATTACATTCACTTACACGCTAATACCCTTGGGAAAGGTATGAATCCTTTTCTCCTTACAGCTATGGGTAATTAGCAGGACAGACTGCATTCTATAGCCTTGGATGGCAACTGGTCTAGGAGAAGGACAACTCTGAGATCAAAAACCTGCAGATGTTCGTTTGGGGACCTTGTGGCACGTAGTGCACCAGGTCTCTGTATTCGGACCTTCAAAGTGGATGGTTCTGCACAAAATCTTCACCACTATAATCAAATCTCATGTGCTGGTGTCGGACTGTCAGTTCCTAGGAACTGATCCTCTTGACTCTCATACGTCGAATTCGACGGGAGAGTCGTGTGTGTGTGTGTGTGTGTGTGTGTGTGTGTGTGTGTGTGTGTGTGTGTGTGTATATATATATATATATATAATCAGAACATCATTTAGATATTCTCACATAATTTTCTTTTGCCTGAAATGTCTCCGTCTTTGCATAATGTAACTCCGTTTGGGGCAGCAAGACCTTAAGACAAGTAACAATCAAATCAATAAAATTGACTGAATTTGAAGTCGACATGCTTGTTTTCACTGTCCCCCGTTTATCATTTTAGTCTCGAATTAAATGTTTGACGCCAACTTTGTGCCTGAGAAAAGGACAATAACACATACCTCCACGTGCTTATATGTTTATCAGCTGGTGGCGTATACATATATATATATATATATTGTATATCTTTACACGCGTTTGAGTTTCAGAGGAGCATATATGGAAAAGAGAAATAAATTAAGATGTTCCTCGATAGTTGACTTGATCAAGCTTTGCATCTGTGCAGTGACATGAGCGGATACAAGATGGAGACCAACGGTAGACGTGTTGATGTTGCAAGAAACTGTCACGAACTGACCAGGTGACTTGCATTTCGCACTTCCGTGGTCTGTAGGAGGAAGCAGAGGGAAGGAACTTGCTGAGAGCTGAAAGGGATAGAAAGAGGTAGGAGCCATGATCGCCCGCGTCTTGAAAGGACATGGCACATAGAAAGCCAGACTCTCACGTGATACATTTCTTACACTTTGACACGTGTATAAATGGTAGCAGAATCGTGGGCAGATAATTGTTTCATAACGCTACGACTATATTATGGCGACGTTCCTGTGAAAGAAGCTAAAATATACATGCTGCCTTGTGTGGGAACATAGCTGCTTTGGAAAGATAACGGGCAAAAAGTTTCTTAAATAAAAATATTGGTGTTTCATAAAATTTGCGAAGAGTTGCAAATCAAAATTACACGAACACTGACTAATAATAATAAAATATATTTATATGATAACACAGTTAGGGTTACATGAAACAATTGCACTATACTATTATTCTTTGAGTATAAGTACAAGGCCTGATCAAAAAGTATCGATACTTGTGCTAGAAAAAGAAAACTACATAAAATATCAATTCAGCATTTAATCTCCTTCGAAGTAGTTCTCTTTTGAAGCCACACCCGTGTCGTTTCCATTGTAAATAAATAAATATACGTATTTACTACTCTATCGCTATTTCTATGGAATGTGTTCGAACGAATTACATTCCTTGATTCTGACAGGTTTAACCTTCACGTCTAGGACCCGCCATGCTACTCACATTGTAAGAAGCCATCCACATTCTCGACGTGTTCCATTGGGAAGAAGTAAGTTCCACTCGAACAGCTTCTTCCCGCGAACCACTGCTCTGTGGAACTAAGACCCCAGAGGATATTTCCCCGATCACGACAATCTTAACTTGTTCAAGTCTAGGGTTAACCGTTAACTTCTTCTCCTATCCACATTAACTACCTCTTAACGTAACCCTCTACTTCGAGTGCCCCCTCTCCGGGCCTTGTACAGGGTGAAACTTACTGTAAAAACAAAAAATTCTGGAACTCTTTTTGGTGGGTAGCGAACAGCTACCTCGTTACATTGTCTTGGATTTCCTCGAGGTCTTGAAATCTCGTACCTTTCAAGTGGGATTAATTTTTGCAGAGAAAAACTAGCAAGGAACAAGAACTATGGTAGCTGTCAGACCCGGGGGATGTTGTGCTGAGCCCAAAACTGTTGCGTAAGTCATGGTCACCGACCGAGCCTCTGTAGTGGGGTAAGACGACAACACTCTGCACGTTTTACTCCCAACCACTATTAACAACAATGGAAGTGAATGAGAATGATATAAGTTAGTGTGTATGCGCGACACAATTCAAGGTCAGTCTTTTCCAAGCGGCTTCACTCTGCGTAATTTAGCTTCGTTACCATAACAACAGCCCCGATAATTTTTCATCAGACCTCGTATATATTAATATAAATACAGACTTCTTGATCAGTGGGTGGAAATGAACAATTTGCATCCACAGATGGCCATAAACAAGTCACCACTATCCCAGGCTGGTATATAAATACTTGGAGCCTTAGAAAGCAGAGTAAAGATACAGAAGACAGAAAGAATATTTCCTATGCTATTCCTCCATAGAAAAAACAATAAATTAGCGATAGGCATGCGACGTGGCGTCCGTGGGAAAGCGGCATGGACATTTTTTACGATTTTCCAACAAACATTTCCATTATCTTAATTACTTGGGGGTTGGTGTTTTTTGTTTGTTTTTTTGGTGTTTTTTGTTTTTCTTTTAATCGGTATCACTCATGCAAGGCTGTAAAGTTACAAGGAGCATCAGGGTGTAGAAGAATTAGGAACAGAAACATTAATAATGAGCAGGAAGAGGAAAGAGCAATCAGGAAGACAGTAGATAGCGATTGACATTACATTTAAATTTTTGCAAATGAAAGTTGGTTGGAAGACACGGAGCCGAAAAGGAGTTCCACAAGTGAGAAGTGCGAGAAAAGAAACTGTTAGCATAGAACTTAGTTATATCTAGCGAACTCAACTGTAAATTGATGAGACCTCGTCGCCAGTCTAGTACAGCGCTTAAATTGAAAACATCGAGGTACCATAGCGAAGAGTTCATCCGAACAATTACCGTGAAAGTATTTATAGAAAAGGCAAAGGGATTCAATCTGACGACGGTGGGAAGTGATTGAAGCCGAGACACCAGATCAGCACCAATAATATTGCTGATACTTCTTTTGGATTTTATCAAGGAGCTCTATATAAATAGCAGGAACTATATTCATTTAAATTTCTTTGTATTAAACTAGTTATTACCATTAAGCATCTTTTATTTAAGTATAATGAATGTCTAGTATATAAAATATTTTTGTTTATTTTATTTTTGCTGTTCACTTATGTCTTGTTCTAGTTCTTCCCTCCATTTTATTAAGGTCTTGGTGTATCACAAATATATTAATGCATATATTGAACCTTGGAGAGTAGATATCTCTCTCAACAATATTCAATAGTATTACTCTAAAAACTGAAAAAAATACAATCTAACAAAAGCTGAAATAATACACAAATTTTAGTATCTGTTTAAAGATTTCCTCAAGGACACATGGCACAGTGGATGAAGGCGTTGGTTAGATCCAGTGACAGGACCCAAAGAGTTGTGAGTTCAATACCGGGTTAAGGCGGTGGAGAGCTTGGAGAGAGGAATTAACAGGAGATAACTGATAACTGACATCTATTAAACATGGCACGTGGAAATAGAACAGTCTACCCCAGTGAGCGAAATAAAGGCTTCAGTTCGACATTCCAATCACCTGAAGAAGGCCGGAGCGTACAACGGCCGAAACGTTGTGTTAAACATAGCAACACAGATGAGGACAATAGTCCGAATAATGTAAATAGTGTACACAAATTTTATTAAGCAAGACAATGTTTTCACGATAAAATCGGTATTAATCAACTGATATTGCTAAAATTTTCAAAATTGATTTATATGAGCACTATATCATGAGTTACAGCTTATCTTCCCATAGTAAAATATCATTATTTAGGGCACATCGAGGTGGTGTAATGGTTAGCAAGCTTGGCTCGCTAGAACAATTACGACTGAGTAGTGAGTTCGATCCTCACTGGGTGCCCCTTAATTTCGGCCTTGTGACACATCTAAGCTACGCTTGGAAAAACACTACCATTAATTTCTCATGACCGGATCTGTTGGTAGGGACATTGTGCAGCTAAACACCTGAACAGTTCACTCCCCTTATATGGATAGAAAGCCCAAAAGATATTCATTCAACCATACGTAGCGTGTCTTGGGCAAGTAAATCCGGTGGAAGCTATCCCTCTCCAGATCAAAATCAGCCGAAATCCTCGAACTTGAAGGCTCTACTTGGTCACAAATACAATCGTTCATTCCATCAGTGAACTCGTCTTGACCATTGTCTTCAGTATCGGAAGCGCTCCGCCCAGTAATCTCGTTTCATCACCGCACTAGCTGCATACACAGCTATAGAACCCAGTCTACCCTATTGTGTTAGATGGCCGTTTATCCTACAAAGTAGTTTATCCACCTATGATTTTAATCCTACTAGGGTCTAACCATATTCCTCATCAAAAAGGTTTTTTTCCTAACTCTTTATGAAAATTTCGTTAGAAACAAAGAAAACAGTACTGAACGGTTACGTAATATCAGTTTTCCTTTACGACAGTAAACACTGGACGATTTCCTCAGAGATGAAGAAGACTCGAGACAAGAGAAATATGGTTCTACAGAAGGATGCGGAGAGTATTACGGACCGAACATGTGACCAACGACAAAGTTTTAGAGAAAATAGAATCAAAAAGATACTTATACTTAATATCAGGAAGAGACTTGTTACTCATTATTTGTTACTCAGAAAATATTGAAGGTGAGAGGAACGGAAGAAAACAACGTATAACCTACCTATCGAGCTTGAGTAAGTGGATGACAGAACATAGTTTTGGAAGGGATAAAACAAAATTTATTAAAAGCTACAAAGTCAGGAAATTGTGGAGAACTATGATCACCAATGTCATGAAGGGACATTGCATATAGAAGAAAAACTGATGAAGTTATATTTTACACAATCATCATTTGTTCTGTTGACTTTAAATTCAGTGATAACAACAAAGACATTATTACTTGTGACAGATGTTTTATTTTTTGCTTTCTTTTTTGTGTGTAGGGTGTAGTGGGGGGCAAAGAATTACAGTTCATTGTTATTTATATCGAGATTTTCCGCCATAAAATATCACTGAGACTGCTTTGAAATAACCAAGGTCAAGTGATAAAGTCTATATTGTCAGTTAAGTCTCCTTAAATCCAAATGGCGGTATCAACTGTAAAAGGGAGATAAATCTCAATGTCAGAAAAAGAAGAGGCTTTGCAAGAGAAATTATCACTCCTTTCGTTTAATAATCAACTTTGTCTTCAGTTGTTATCAATGCTTCCATTGTTTTGATATTATTCTTTTTTTATTATTATTATTGCGATGGGTCAACATTTTTTTAAATTTTTATTTTCTATCATTCTTTGGGAGAAAGAGACAGTTTAGATCCACTAGTATTAAAAGACATAAATCCCGAACCATCCCTGCTTTTGAAATAAAAAATTAAAATCATTAACTTAGAAGTAAACTCAGTTGTGAAAACTAAATAGGAAAATTTTAAAATTAAAACTCTACTTTTGAAATGAAAACATTTTGACTATTATTATCGGCTATAGAATTGGACGACATTTATATTAGGTTGGTGCAAAAATAATGTCGTTTTCTTACATATGTGAGAAAACGACATTATTTTTGCACCAACCTAATAGATTAAAGAGAAAAAAAAACGTTCTCTGTGTAACATTGACATGGCCCATGAATTTCCTGAAGGTTAAAGAAAAATGTACAAAAATACCTTTTTTTTTTCTCCCTACAAGAAGTGGCTTCTCTTAAGTGGCTCGATACTGTAGAATCTTTTACTGATCAAATAGATGTTTACATCGATAGAAATTTGTACGTAAAAGAAATAGAAAAAGGTACAATTTGTGGAGGAGAATACCATTGTGATATACTAGATTTGGCGAGGTTAGCTTATCGTTTTGAGCAAATTTCTAATTTCCGGAATTATAAACCTAAAAAGCGGAAATATGACCTTATTTATCGGCCCTGTCCGTCGTTTGTATTGTTTCTGTCTTGATAATGAGAACATTTTTCAATCTAACTTGAAAATTTCAAACCCTCTTTGTGACACTAATACAGTGACTCTGTAGGGACATTATTGTTTATTATTATTATTATTATTAATAAATATTAATAATTAAAGGCCGCAAACAAAACAAAAAATAGGTGACCCCTTATTTGATATGACAGTCCCTGCGGACTACAATGTATCTTTGAAAATTTTCAAAAAGCTATCAAAATACAAGGACCTTGAAATCTCAAAAATGTGGCATATGGGAACATCACCAATCCCTTTTGTAGTTGGAGGCCTCGGATTGGTTGGAAAAGATCGCAGTAGATTAATTGAAGGGATTACTGTAAGCCCATGCCTTAAAGAAATACAAAAAATTCTCACGAGTACAGCCGACAACTTACGAAGGGCTTTATCTAAGTCATTTTTTTTCTTTTCTTTTGTGTCAGTCAAAAATGTCATGATGCCATTTCTAACCTTAGGTCTCTGGGCGGGACCCGGAACGAAATCTGTACACACCAGAAATCAAAGGAAATAAAAAATAATAATAATAATAAATATCATAAATAAAATTAATAACATTGAAACTTTGTTTAAAATAAATAAACCCCCAAAAAAAAGGTTCTCAACATGCAAGAGAAAGTTTTCCTGTCGGAAAACGGACTTCGCGTCAAAAGATGCTGAATTCAGTCTCTCCGCTAACGACCATTGGAAGGTCAAGACGGCCAGTTCCTCTCCTCGGGATATTGCTTGTTATAATATGAATGGACTTCTTTCTTTTATCACATGCAAATTTAAAACACTGTAACTAAAATACATACACACACCAGTACACAAAAATAAATTCCATTAATTTAATTTTAAAATTTAGCATGCTTTTAGTGTTATTACTGTGTATGATTTTATTCTGGTGAACACGAGGCTATTTCTGCTGATATGATGTGAGTGACCACCCCACAACTCTCAACTGCCGTGCCGTGCGATCCTCTTACGTGTGTCCCGAAATATTGTCACATTCGACCAACCATTGAAGAAATCGCGAAGAAATACAAGGCATACCTTTCACAAATAAACGAGCTGCACAAATAGTTGAAAAGAAATATTAAGATAAAGTTTACATTTTTGTGGGTATTTTTTTTTTTTTTAAATCTATAGTTTTATTTCATAATATTTAAAAATTTTGCTACGTGTGTCGTGATATTTTCATTTGCTCCTAAGTGTGTCGTTGCTTAAAAAGGTTAAGAAACACTGCACTAATACATACTATATTTGATGATACATACTTAAATGAACTAATAAAACATTAATTGACTTTTGAAATTTCAGACTCTTTGCAATACTAATACGTTGGTTGGGGGGAAATAGTATATATAATGATATCAATATTTCAATGAAACTAATGAAATATTGATATTATTGAAAAGTTTAGGATTCGTCAGTAGTCCGGATGTTCTAAGATAACAAATTACACCCTTGAAATGATGCTTGTAGCAGTAGATAATATTTCGATTGATTACTGAAAGTATTCGATAGAATATGAGAAATTGATAAACTAATGAAAGAATCAATAATTAATTTTTGACCTTTTTTATATTTGGTATTAAAACTGGACATTTATATCTCCTTTATTTGTAAATAAATAAATAAATATAGTTTTAATGAAGATGTTGTTTCAAGGATAAAACATGAAAATTATTGCAATAAACTGTGTTTATTGCGCATTCTCTTGAGGGGAGAATGTTAAAAAATTATAACTTTGTCGTATAAAATAATTAAAAATACTAATTAATTAAAAAGTGTAAGTAAATAAATATTAAATAGTCTAGGTTTGTTTTATATATTTACTTTTGGGAGAAATGCATTGAAGAAAAGCCAGACGGTCTGTGAAAAATTGATACTTTTTTACGTGTAAAGGTGTGTTTATTTAGAATTGGTTCTACAAAAAGCCGCCAAAAATAACGGTCGTGACAGACTGGCGATTCATTTTTTTTTTTTCAATTCTTAAAAAAAATATATATATTCTCTTTGTATTTTTTGTCCAATGTAAAGGGTGGCTTCAGCCCTCGTAAATTTGAATTTGAGGTCCGTTTGAGCCTCGTTTGAATATATATAAGAACACGCATCAACGGAGGTCGGTTGGCTGTAGGAATGGATACAGAAGATTCAGACGTCATATGTGAAGGAAGCTGGCTGACTGTGGAAGGTTTTTTTTTGTGATTGTTCCTTAGTGTTCACACGACTGTTACGCTCTTTATAAATAACTGGCTATTCCGTTTTGATCGAGTGGAAAAACAAGACTTATCAGAGACGCTACTTAGTTTCAAATCATTTCATTTGTACGCTCTTATTTCTTAAAATAATGACTAGCATTCACATTTATGATTGTTACTGTAATATTTCATTAAAATTGTTAAGCTCAAATATTTAACGATAGGATAGGGGGATTTCTACAGATATTTCATTATTGTAGAGTTATTCAATCATTAAACTGAAGAATTAAGAGTCAACAGAAATTTTAAATGGGAAGACCGTGAAATTTTCGCGGGTTATAACTAGTTTCTATAATTTTGTTATCTTACCTTGTCCATAAGGCGCACAAAAGGAAATTTTTGTCCAAGCTTTTTGGTAAAATTGTACCTTGTTATAGTGTTTTGTTTGTACCCTTCAAATTACTCGTATTAGTTTTGAGTCTTATTTGTCATTGTACGCACCTTTTTTAAATTTTCGGGATAACAGAGGTGGCGTTATTGCTTCTCCCATTCTCTCTCAAGAAAAAATAAATCTTTTAAAACAGATGTGGCTTTACCGACGTATATGGGAATACAATGGACAGAACATGAGAATAACAAAGAAGCCTTAAATCAAATAGGAACTACATCGAAACTTATACTTACAATCAGAAAAAGACAACGGAAATTTTTTGGACACATTATAAACAATCCCTAAAAAAAATTAACATTGACAAGGCAACTAAAGCAGCTTAACGATTCGGGGTGAATGGATGGCAGAACAAGGACGAAGGTTGAGGGTAAAGAATCACAACTTAGAACAGCAAAAGACAGGACGTTTTTTTTATTTTAATCAATTCACCCCAAGCAAGGCAATAATGCCACCAAAATAGAAAGGGCTACAGGGAGTGAAAGAGAATTAAGGTACCGGAAAGCCAATCTTAAACAGGAAACAAGGGATAAACCCCTACTCAATAAAATTAATTTTGATAATTATAGGATTCAAATTCGATTGCTGAGAATTATAGCCTCATTGCGAGTCACGTGCTCGTAGCCTTGTGCCTGACTAAGATTAACTGAGCTGTTAATATAAAAAGTGATATCACGAATAAAATTTATTAAAGAGGCCAAAATGCACGGTTGTTAACAAAAATGGCATCTCAATATGCAAATTACAAACAGGAGATGCTAAAATCAAACAAGAACAATTTAAATATCTGGAAAGTGTTTTAATAAAGGACAGAAAGTGTGACACTGAAAATGCATTGGAATAGCGAATGATGTCTTCTAAAAGCTAAGCAAAGTATTGCATTAAAAAACAGAAAAAATTATTTGGAAACATGTCGTTGCAGATAAAGAAGAGATTTGAAGCAACGAAAATGTGGTTCTACAGAAAGATGTTCAGCATACCATAGACCAAACATGTGAGCAACGAAAATGGAAAGAAAAAGGAGACTTAAGCTTAACATCAGGAAGAGGCGGTTAAAATTTCTGGGTACATAATGAGGAAAGAGGGCTTGGAAAATTTGATACTCACAAAACAGATTGAAGGCAAGAGGAACAGAGGAAAACCGCACATAACCTAGTTAGTGAGCTTGAGGAAATAGATGGCAGAACGAGTTTTAGGAGAGATAAGAGAAAATTTATAATAAAAAAAACTACAAAGGAGAGGAAATTGTGGAGAGCCATGAACATCTATATCCGGAATGGACACGGCACGTAGAAGGAAAGAATGATTAAATATGTATTGACGCAGCAAATACTAAAAGCGGTTATAGAAATTCATTTTACGAAAGAAAATCATTAGAATTTATTTTATTATAGAAAATATATTTTAATATGTAAATTACATGCAGGTTACTTTTAACTGTATATGTAATCTGTAAGTGGTTAATTCCTAAAAGCATTTCTAACGCTTATGCAAATTTTGGTGTCAAAACCCTTAAATTTTATTTACTATTTATTTATTTTTCCCCCTTAATAGGAGTAGATAGGTTCACCTATCGTCCGGTCCACACTCTTAAATAGAAGTAGCGGTTTATCAGTTGATTGCATATTTATTACGGAATCATAGCATTGTAGAAATCAATCTTCTTTTATGTGCCGTGTTTACAGCCATATTACTTTGAATCACAAGTTCTCGACCATGCTCGAAGTTGCTTAACTTTGATCGTACAATACCGAGATGGATGACAGCTTGGGAATAGCAGATGCTATAATGGTGGTTTAATGGATAACGACTCCGAATTAAAAATCGGAGAATCTAGTTCCAATCTCAGTCTGGTTTCATTATATTCCCTTACGCGCAAATACCACCTCGGGAAAGGTATGGATCCACCTCATCTCTCCAAGCTATGGGTTAATTAGAAGAACCTATTTTAAGTAAAAAAAAACATTATCTCCAAAAAAAATTTCTGGCTTTAAATAACCTGCAAGAGCCGTTAAAAAAAGCTGTAATAAGCCGTAAAAAACAAATTAATCTTTGATGTGCCGTATCCCTTCCGGGGCGTGGTGATCATGGCTCTCCACAACTTCCTATATTTTGTATCTCAAAGAAGTATTTCTCCTCTATTTCTTCCAGTCCCGGTTTGGCTACCCATTTACGCCAGCTCGTCAGACAAGTTACTTGATGTTTTCCTTTTTCCACTCTTGTTTTCAACACGTTCTGTGAATATCAAATTCTCCAAGCATTCTTTTCTCATTATATCCTAGAAATTTCAACTGTCTGATTTTGATACTAAGCATTCTCATTTTCTTTGAATCTTTTTTGTTCTTCACATACATGATATTCTCAATATCTTCTGTAGAACCATATTTCTGTTGCCTCAAGTCTCTTCTTCACTCGTAAAGAAATTGTCCAATATTTATTGCCATATAGGAGAAAATATAGCAGTTCATTACTCACTTTTTTTTCTGATTTGTTCTTTGCTTTGTTTTTGGAAGGCATCTTTCGCTATTCCAATACGCCTTCGGATTTCCGTGTCACATTTTCCCGTCGTCTGTTATAACAGTTCCCAGATATTTAAATTCCTGTACGTACTTGATTCTAACATCCCCAATTCATAGATCGCATCTTGGACTGTCCCTCGTAAGAACGACCATACATTCTGTCTTCTTACAATTGATCTTTTAGTTCTTTCTTCTCTCTTACCTTGACTACTTTGTCTCGGAGTTCCTATAATTTTCTTTCTCCGTCTTCCAAGGATGAATTAATTAAAATCGACATACAAAAAAAAATGAACTAATAAAATGCGCAGTCTACTCACTGTCATCAATAAATAGTTCAATTCTTAACTTCATGAAAGAGACCAAATATGGCGAACACATGAAAAAGGCTGTTTTTCAGTCAAAACAGCCATGAAGCCAACAATTTGATTAAAATAGCCTAAAATCATAATTTCTTATCTCTAAACTTTAGATAGAAATATGAAAAGCTTTTTTAACGACTGCCTGGTTGTTGAATATAATACATACAAATACTGGTTACGATTCCTTGTTGATGGCGTTTATGTTAATTATTTTGAGAGTATATTTTTCTATTTTGCGAAACAAAGTTGAGTTTTGATTATTCACCTACATCGACATCGTCCCGAAAAAAGTTCTATTCATATAACTAGCAACCATAAAGTTGCTGTTAAAGTTGATTAAATAAGGCATTTTTATATTAAAAACTCTAACGCATTTCTTTCAAATAAATGTTTTTTATGAATCACACTCTGGCAGTATCTACTTCAATATTTACAAAGGGAATAATAGATAAGTATTTTTTCCATGCCGCTTAATTCATGACCTTTGCCAACACCATATGAATAGACATTTTTACAAGGTTAAATGGAATAGGAAAAGATTGTACTGCGCCAGGCTTCCACGTGATGAGAATCTGCCTTCTTTGAAAATCAGCATTCGAAATTCTAGGTGTAACCTGAACTCCAACTCATAAGGCTGTTGAAAATACACTCTTTAGTGAATAAAGATAGATATGGTTAGATTGGGTGATGTTATATGCCAGCCATTGCGTCAATTTTTACATGGGAGCATCCATTGAAGCTTGAACACGCGTGTCAGAAGTAATCTGGTAATCAGATTAGCCTCGCTAAATATTACACGGACCCTGAGGTGCATAGATAGAAAAAGAGAGATAGAAAGAAACAGAAACATAGATAACTACAGCCAAACAATTTATATAAATATGAACCATTTTGTTACACATTTCTCCATTTTCTTCTTTAAGTTAAAGATTCCATCTTCCCAGAATTACGGTGGTTTCTCGACAAAGAACTCATTAAGGTGGTTTTTATGTCTTCCAAAGATTTAAGATTTTTACCATCTGAGAATATTTTGCAAGGACCTGAATTAATGAAAATCCGATGGAGCAATGTCTAGTGAATATGGCTGGTGGGGTAACACATCCCAGCCAAACTGCAACAATTTTTGTCAGATCGCCAAAGAAACGTGAGTTCTGGCACTATCCTGATGGAAAACAGCACCTTTCCTGTTCACCAATTCTGGGTATTTTTTCTTGAATTGCCCCCTTAATTCGTCCAGTTGCGAGCAGTACTTTTCAGAATCATTTGACTGGTTACTTGGCAAAAGCTCATCGTACAGGAGTCCTTTTCATTCTCACCAGATGCACAGCGTCACTTTCTTAGGATGAAGACCTTCTTTTGAGGTGACTAAAGTTGGCTCATATCGCTTACCCCAGGATCATCTTCTCCGAACATTGTTGTAAACTATCCATTTCTCATCACCCATCACAATTTGCTTAAAAAAGGGTGCATTTTCATTATTAAGAAACTCACAGATCGAATGCGATCCGAAAGATTCTTTTCGCTCAGATCATGTGCTACTTAAACATCGTAGCGATTTGAGTACCCAAGCTTGACTAAATGTTTATGGGTGGTGGATTTTGATAAATTTAGTGCTTCTACTAATTCCCGTGTTGTGTAATGCGGGTTATTCTCGATCAATGTCTTGATTTGGTCATCATCTGTAGTGAAGCGGGTCTGTCTGAGCGTTTTTCATCAATAAGGCTACAATCACCAAGTCTAAATTTAGCGAACCACTTCCGTACAGTTCTGTCAGCTAAAGCATAGCACATATCTTTTTGTTGCTTGTGAGGCATGTTTGCCTTTGCCGTAAAAAAAAAAACAAATGTCTAAAATGCACTTTATAATCTTCCATTTTCATAGGGATGTAAAATTGACACGAATTAAGTAATTTCTCAAGAGATAGTTTGAAGTGTGCTCTAATCGAAAATGCAAACGTATTTGTAGATAAATGTTATCTGTTCTGAAAGTATACATACATGCATGTATAGATATATAGAAAGATACAGATACATACATAGAAACACTGAAAGATAGACACATGCATACATAGGAAAATAGGTATAAACATAGATAATGGAAACTGAAAAAATAGAAAGAACAAAGATAAAGATATTAACTTACTGAGATAGCGAGTGATGCCATTGTTAAAAATGGCGTTCTTAGGTTTTCAAACCTTTTTTTAAAAAATGTCTCTTGGTTTGTATGTCTTTCAATGTCAATTGTTTCAGTGCTTTCAATGTCAATGAAAAAATAATAAACAAAATCTTTCTCAATTACTTATGCAATATGTTGGAATTGTATCGATAAGTTTTTTTTTTATCTCACGGAAAAGAGCACAAAGACTGGTACTTTTCTATTCAAACAAAAAAAATTCTCTTACTTCAGTAATTGTTTATATGTGTTGTCATCGTCTTTATGTATTTATCAATCTACGAATCAAATTGTTAAGTTATCCATCAAAGATTCATTTATAATTGCATACGGATTGATGCAAAAATATTTTAATGCTCCTTATTAACACAAAATAAATGCTTTAAACCAAAAACTATGGCCAACTTTGGAACATAGAGGCCATAAACATATTTAAACATGTACGTTTTGGGTTGTTTTTTTTTTTTTTAATCATTTCATCCTAAGCAAGACAATACAGCCACTATGATGTAAAGGTTGTTAGAGAATGAGAAATACTACTATTAAGGAGAGAAGACAATAATAAAACAAGAATTAAGAAGGCAGAAGATAACAATTGACATCGCATTTAAATTTTTGAAAATCGAAGTTAACAGGAAAACAAGAAGCCGGAAGCGTGTTCAACGAGCAAGAAGTGCGAGAGAAGAAACTTTTAGCATAGAATTTACGGTTGTGTCTAGCCATTTCAACTGTAAAATGATGAGACCTTACCGCCAATCTAGTACTGCACTTAAATTCATAAAGTCTAGGTACCATAACGGAAAGTCCATCAGAAGAATTACTATGAAAATATTTATAGAAAAGGCAGAGAAGTTACGTTAGAGCGGTGGGAAAGGTACTGAAGTTGAGATGCCAAGTCAGGACCAATAACATTGCAGATTCTTCTTTGGATTTTATCAAGAATCTGTAAATACATAACAGGAACACCAGACCAGATTTGCCGGCAATATTCAAAGCAATAATATATAATTTTAAGAGGGACACAAGAGTCGAAACTTGATACAAGACAAACCAAAAATACAAGAAAACTGGTCCGATTGAATCAATGCATAACAGTAACCATATTGTGTCGAAAATAAGAACATAAATGAGAATGGTAAGTGGAAAAAAAAAACTTTCTATTTTTCATAAATATTTAATGTTTTTTTTATAAAGTTGACAAATTCATTTAATTACACAGATTCTTAAAAGGGGCGATATATGCTACTTTTATAAAATATTAATATTTTGATTCCTTTTTTTTTTTTCTGTATTGATAAACTACAGGTACACCACCGATTTTCTGGCGCACAAGGTTTCAGAACAATGCCAGATTATCCAACAAAGCTAATATAATTTAATGAAGGCACATCTCGTGTCTTTAAAAGAATTAGAACTTGAAGTTAGATATTTTTCATATTAAGTTACTTAATGTCTCAACAGGCTTACCTGTATTTACAGCACAGACGTTATGAAGAGTGGGCCGTCATAGAGCGGACAATTTCTTCGTCTTGCGCTTTAATAAGGAATTTGCATTTTGGTGATCATTAATCCGGGTGTAGTTGTAGAATGCCCGATTGACTTCATAAGGGAATTACCGATAATAAAGAATATTTCCTCGACTTTTTCCGGAGAAAAGCTTAACCAATAAATCGGATCATTGATACAATAAAAGCAAAAACGTTTTTATAACGTTTAAATAACTACTTGATATTCGATAGAAATTATCTGATGTGTTTAAATTTTATTTGTTGATATTTCACAATTAATTTGTAAACGGTTAAAAACAGTTTTCAAACACATATTCCTACGCTTTCATATATTAAAACTAAAATGTAGCAAAATATTGATATATTACTCTTTCTGATGGTATAAAATTTGTGAAAATTTAATTAACTTTTCTTTTTTTTTTTTCTTTTTTCTTTTTTTTTTTTTTTTTTTTAAACCAGTTGACCCCAAACAAGTGATAATGCTACTAAGACGCAAGGGGCTACTGGGAGTGTGAGGGAACGAGAAAACACAAAGCCCAATTCTATAAAGAGAAAACAAAAAATAAACCTCTACTCCTGTTCAAGAAACAGGGAGAAGTGTGAACAAGACGACAGGCGAATTTAACTATTGCAACAGATTCGTGGTCACTAATATCAATCTCGCAAAAATCAGTGAAAATACCCGTGTGTTGGTCGAGTTCGGGAATTAAAAATAAGTTTGTCTCAGTAAGTTACACACCATTTACAATAACAAAACCAAAATCCTTGAGAATGGCTAATAAATTCGATAAAAACCCCTTGGTATAAACAAACATTTCTATTAATTTCCAGGGTGCGATTGGTAAATTATCGCCATTTTATATCTTAATTCCTGCTTGGTATTCGCGCTGGAAGTTCCAATATGAACATTTCAAAGTGTTTGGAAAGAGTTGGTGATTACGAAGGTGCTTGGAGTGATCACATGGGATGAAGACGTTATGCCTCCATTGATCTTCCAACAAAGTCACAGACTCAACACGGAGTCTTACCACAAGTGCCTTGAGGAGGTAGTGCTGCTCTGAGTCAAGAGGGTGACTGCTGGAAGACCCTATGTCTGACAACAGGAGTCTGTACTATGCCATACAAGCAGGAGAACCCAGTCATGGCTGTCAGACAAATTCTGCGACCACATCACCCGTTACATCTAGCCACCTACCTCCCTAGACTGCAACCCCTTAGATTATTATGTGTGGGGCGCAGTTGAGCGAGAGACCAACAAAACTTGTAACACCAATGAACTGAAGGCAAGGAAAGCAATCACCAACTTAAAAAAGGAGACCGTCAAGAAGAGAAGCAGGAGATACTGAAGTCATCTGGAGACCGTGGTTGAAGCCAATGGCGATTTTATTGAATAAATTTGATCTTTAGTATTTCAAGATATTCGTAATTTTGGTAAATATATCTGTTAAAATGAGATGTCAGTGTTACTTTCATTTTATACTGAGTATGATGGATAAATTGTCGTCTAAATTACGCAAAAATGAAAACAGTGACATCTCATTTTAACAGATATATTTACCAATATTACACAAAAAATTACGCAACACTGAAAATAACACTATTTCATATATATGTGTGTGTGTGTGTGTGCGTTGAAATGAGATATCAGTGTTATTTCATTTTTGCGTCATATACATCTGACCTTAAAATAACCGATTACTTTTTTTTCTATCTTTGCAAAATACGGTTATGAGAAACATTTTTAGTGAAAACTAGATTTAAATTTTTGCTGAAAGCTTTTGCCATGAAAATCTACGAAATCTTACTCAAAAGTTATCGAAGAGCTGCTTGATAAATAGCAACAAATCAATGCAGATAATAGTGAATATGTAATTGAATAAAATGTAATTGTATTTTATTTTTTAAGAATAAAGTTGACAAACGAGAATAAAAATTATTTATGGCTCAGTATAATATTTTACCTCTCAGAATACAAAAATAAATCTGTTTAAAAAAGGAATAATTCTTTAAAAATACATACCGTTGTAGAATTTGAAACTAATAAAAGAATTACCTCAAGTCAAAGTTGATATAAATTTCTCCAAGTTTTTTTTGCAAATTCTTTTAGAATTTCTAGAAAACTATAGAAATTCATTTAAAAATAGGCTTTGGTTGCTCCTTTTTTGCGTCCTGGCCAAAATTATTTTTGTTTAATTCTCATTCAGTAAACATTCTCCATAATCTGTCGCAGCAGAAGATACAGCCGACATATTTAGTGAGAACACCGAAGAAGGTCGCGTAGTAACGTCTCAGTCATGGCCACTAACCTTTCATGACTTAGAAGTAAATGGCTTTCATGCAAAATTCCTGTCCATTGTCCTTTATCTAGCAATGATTTATGCATAATACATCATAAGTGTGTATGTATGGTGATAGAATGGCTGATGATACACGCATGAGATAAGTGTTTGTTTGTCAAAGTTTAAGTTTTGTTTGTAGTTACACGCTTGTTTGTTAGCCTTTTAGTTAAACGAAAAAAGAAACGCAAGGACAATAAACTTGCTTGATTTTTCTTTTTTTCTTTTTCTTTCAAGAACATTTTTTTTATTTGTTGAAAACAGATCCGATCAGTATAATTTGATAAGGACGTATTTATAAACTGCAGAAAGAAAATAATTATCAGGTAACTGGAAAAATTATGATTATTGCAAATTCTCTCATGCGAAGACACAATCAGAAAACTTAATTATTTTCTAACATAGCAAACCAAACAATGAGTACCCAGAAGCGCTAGTCCTTCTCACTCCTTGGAACATATAGGATCAAAGCCTCACCACACTGATGTGGTTTTCGTAGCAATTAGGCAGTTACGGGTCGTGTTGCAGAACCGATGCTTACTACCCATGAACACCCCCGACCGGCGTGGGGGCGGAGTTCCAAGCCTGATTGAGAATCCCAAGCAGTGCTTTGTGATCCTTGCTATCTTACTATTTGTTTTCTTCTACAGACATTTGTATACATTTACAAACTAAGCAAAATTGACTATTAAAGGATGAAAAAAAATGAGGATTTTGACGTCATTCTGGGTTCTTTTTTTTTTTTTTTCTCGTCAAATCCGTGATTTTTTTTTTCTTTCTGCTATGCCAAATCTCTAACAAACACTATATAAAATTCATTAATATTTATCCATAATGTTTAATGAGTTGAAAACATTCAACTTTTTAACAAAAATCTCAAGTTGATGTTAAAAATAGCCGCAAAACATTGATATTTTTTATTTAAGATGAAATGATCTATTATGACATGTCTCTAATTGATATTCAGATATATTTATTTTCAATTTTTCGAGCTGAATTGCTCACCTATATTGCTTATGATCCATTATTGTACATAATTAGGTTACAATAAAATTTGTATTTTATATGAATACTACCTTATGAAAATTGGGATTTAGTAGAGGGGGCACATAATAGTTTGGAGCGTATCATAGATTCAGAGGTGGACGCGAAACCCTTGCACCGATCCTGTGGTGTTGCCAACCCCAACCAGTTTCAAATTGAAGGTTATCATTCTCCTAGGCTAGTCGTCAACCACGGTTACAGCGCAGTTTGCCTTGGTATTTAACCAATAGCTAGAGGGTAAAATGGAGCCATAACTTTTCCAACAGTATTTGTGTGAAAGTGAACGCAACAAACTCGGCTAGAACTTGAACCCGGCACGCTGATCCCACTTTTAGTGTTGATAACCACTACGCGCATATCCACTGAGAAAATAACCGGTATTATTTTTGAATTCTTTTAAATATCACAATTTTTGAAAAAAAAAAACTGAGTCATTTTAAATTAGCCCCTTCAAATTGTGGCGTAAATTCAAACGATTGTTGTTGTTGATTTTTTTTTTTTTTTTTTTTTTTTTTTTTTATATATATATCCTCTGTGGTCAAAGAGTATAAAAATTTAATTGTTCAGAAACACATTCATTATTAAATGATCTTTTAACTTTCATTGACATGAACTTCTAGACAAACAAATCCCTTGATTTTCCCATCAGTGGTCCGACAGCAATCGTCACATTTCGTGAGAAAAAAAAGATTTTCATATTGCTAAAAGTCGGCTAGATCGTGGTTGTTCCTCAAGTAATCTTCTTATCAGCCTGTAGAACGTAAGCCTTTCCCCCAGATTCCTGACCTACTACGCTGGCCCAACACGTATTTGTAGAGGTGAGTGTGACACGCTTGGACGAACTTGGGTGTCTTTTTCGATTCATGATCGCCCAAGAGAATTTGCAAGTAAATGTAGAAAACCAGAGTGGAATTCGAACTAGGCTCTCCAATTTCTCATATCAGGTCAATATCGATTAAACCAACCACAACCACTAAACTTAGAGCACCTGGTATTCCCAAACGGTTTAGGTACTGACCAGGTTCGACGTTGCTTAACTTTGGTATTTCAAAGTGATGTGGGCGTAAGTCCAAGTAATCTTTCATTACATTTTAAATGTGAATATAAATGCGACATTTGGGTTTTAGCCCAAATATTTTCCTTTTAATAATATAGCCAAAATATTTTCCTTTAATAATAATATATTATTTGTCTATATCTCTGAGATGAGGTATTACGATTATTTGTATTATTTAATTTCGCATTTAGGTAAGAATTTCTTTTAAAAAATTTTGACTCGACAAGGAGTTGACTGATAAGGTCTATCTTCCTTATAACGCCTTTCACAAAAATACCTAAAAGCACAAATTAATTCATCAAATTTTAAAGACTGTCGTTTGTATTGAAGCGTTGTAAGGCGGCTAGCCTGTGCTATTGTTGAACTAGTTTTCGATGAAAAGGTAAAAAAGGGAGTAATGTATTTATGCATTTAGTAGAAGCGGTATTAAAATAATAAGTTTAAGGTCGTTGTAACAGTTTGTCAAATGTTCTTGCTATTCTCAAGCGAAGATCATATTGACGCAAACGATGCCCGCGAGAGTTCACTCGTAGGTCAGATCTTGTCAAGACGGACGAGTTGGAAGTTGACGAAAATTTCGATAAATTAATTGCGGTAGAAACCACCGGTTATAGTCTCGATTGGCAATAAAACGCTATTTTGAGATGTTCACAAAAGGACGACCTAACACTTGAGTTTTGAGTCCTTATTATGTGTTGCTAAAGTAAATTGCTGAAAAATACTGATTGGTTCTTTTTTATTTGCATATGCCTTGATCTTCAAAAGGTAGGTGATCATGGCTCTCCACAATTTCTTATCTTTTTAGCTCTTAGCAATTTTTGTTTTGTTTTACTAGTCATCCCATTCATTGTACTGCCATCCATTTACACAAGCCCATTAAGTAGGTGATAATGACCCTCCACAACTTCCTATATTTTGTAGCTGTAAGCAACGTTTGTTCCCTTACTATCCTTCCCATCCCCTATACTGCCATCGATTTACACAAACACTTTATGTACGTTATTCGCTGTTTTCCTCTACCCCTCTTGTCTTCGATATGCCCTGTGGGTGTCAAATTCTCCAGCCCTTTTTATGCGCGCTAGAGTGATAGTCTGATAGTGTGATGAGGTGGGTGGTAATTAACTCATGTGGGTACAAGTAGAGCTCTATGATAGCTTAATAGCGGTCGGCGAAGTTAAATGTAGGAAGGTTCGGTTTTATGGTACAGAACCGTGCAAAAGCTTGAAAGAAGATTTAATTGTGTATAATAGCTACTGAAATTTAATACTAAAAAATAATTAATAAAATTATTACCTTAGAGGATGTAAATGAGTTTAGTGTTTATTAAGTAATCGAAACTATCTTAGAAAATTACTATAACGGAACAGAATCTTAATTTTGCCAAGTCTGGTAAAAATGATGACAAATTATAAATTAATTCCTCGGTAGAAAAAATCCCTAGAGATTTAATTGCTTGCATAAAAACTTATCCATCTGATTAGTATAATTCCTTAGAAAGAATAACTTCGGAGAAAATGGTTTTTAAAAATTGAACTGTCGGAATTAGCTCCTCCTTAATTCCCAAATTGTCACTAGGGGTCTCTTTCCCCATACTATAAATACTGGGCGACTTCTTGCCTCGATCTCTTTTTCCCTCAGGCCTCGTTCCGCATCCCACCTCGCGTAGAGGTGAGGTAACTATTTCTCTTCTTTCTTCATTTCAGCGAACACCGCTACTATGTAAGCTCTCACAAAAAACAGCATTTCCCATTTCTGGGAAGATGCTATGAACATTACAAACATACACGAACGTACGAACATTCACCAAAGAACACATGTTCACACACACACACACACACACACACACACAAATGTTAACTGTCTATGTGCTTTGTAATTTGTTGTTAATACATATATTTGTTATATATATATATATATATATATATCTCGGTCTTGTTTGTCTTCTTTATCTTCAGTTGGACTTAATTCAAGTCTGACATTCTCTTGTAACTGGACCTTCTTCTAGCAGGAAATTTAAACGCACGTGTTTTCTTTTCGTTTTCAACTCCCCCCCCCCGATCCTCGACCAGACTAAAGACAACTAACAGCAAGATTTATTTACATAAAGACATATTCACCAGTGGTTTTATGAGGGGGAAAACATTTTCGAGAAGTCGGTTATCAAAATTCAATTGAGTGGCTAGCAGTCCATGTACTTCCCGTAACAAGAGACAACTGTGGACGTAAACATAAATTAATAGTCAAATCGTGCCATACATCATCGGTGATATGTTGACAGATTTCTTTCCATATATAGATGCGCGCGGTGTACTTTAGAGTAGACGACAAAGACTTCAAAAAGTCGTAACACCACTGCGTAAAGCTGTCAAGCATTAGAATTGGGGAAAGGAAGACGCTGGTTGAAAGATCTACGTACTCAACCACTAAAATAATCTACGTTTCTTTAAATCTTGTTAAGGTATTCCATTAAGTCGATCAGCATTGGGAATCCATCATATTTAGTATTGTGCGTCAAAAGGCTGAGCTTGTAACTTCTTCAGGTATTTCGAGTGCAACGTGAGTAGAGGTGTCTCCTATCCAGGAATTCACCGAACACGTCACCGACAATTTACATTTGGTTGCTGTAATTGGGGTCTCTAGTTGATATTAAAAATTGCTGCAAAATATTGTTGATTTATTTAAGATGGAATTTTCTATTATGACGTGTTTCTAATTTGTATTTAAATATTTATTTAGTTGACGGGTCGTATCGATCCCGAACATCTCGCATATGCGTTCGATAATGTGTCGCCTCCATATTCTGGGGTGAAACGGTTGATGTTTGTGACGCTGCTAACCGTGACAACAATGGTGGGTGTGGACGACGCAGATGAAGGAAATCTTACAATACGAACGTTATTCTAATCAGAATCTATTTGGATTCTTTGGACATCAGCTCAGGATGAAGATCAGAATTGATAGAAGGCGTTGTTATAGGCAGATTTTAGCGAAAGATGGGTGATAATCGCAAGTCTGGTTAGCGTAAACGGAACCAGCCTTGATTTTCTTTTTTAAGTCTACATTTGGCACCCCACCCCACCCACCTGGTTAACCTAGATTCCTTTGTTTACCTAATTAATGTAATTGTTGTTCCCGGCCTGCTCGCGATAGTCTCCTTTATGACATAGTTCAAGATTCCTGACTTCCGCAGTTTTTTTTCCCCTTTTTATCTCGACTATATCAGCCCTTGACTTTCCCATTCCGTAATTTATTTTGTCCCTCTCATGCCATTAGGGGGTGAGCTGCTTGATTCTGCTTAGCGACAGAATACAGTGGGTACTCTTATTTTTCTGTGGGATGGTCGGGTCCTACTAACATATTTTTTTACTTTATTTTGAATATTTGGTTGTACTTTATTCTCATTATTGGGTTCATCCCCTTCCCCACCCTCATTTGGTCCCAGATATTTTTTGCATTTAAAAAAATTATATATTACCAAATTTTTTGTCATGGATATTTTAGTAAGATCCCTGTGAATATACAGTATTGTGGTCTATGTTGGATCGAATGGTGATGGATGAATTCTTGTGCTGATAGAATAGTGATTTTCCAAGCGTAGCTTAGATGTGGCACAAGGCCGAAAGTATGGAGCACCCAGTGATGATCGAACTGACTAATCAGTCGTAATTGTTCTAGCGAGACAACCTTGCTAACCATGACACCACGTCGGGATGCCCTATTGTGGATGATAGAGTAAATTGTAATGAATGAATGGATTGTGAATCAGATTAGCCCGGTTTAGGATAGTGTTGACCAGCCTCACCCCACTTCTTCTTCGGCCTTGTGCCAAAATTATAAATTTGGGAATATTATAATAAATAATCATTGTAATTACTTTAGTTGAATTCTAAGCCTATATGACATGATCCATTATTGTACATAATTAGGTTACAATAAAACTAGTATTTTATATGAATACTACCTTATGAAAATTGAGATGTAGTAGAGGGGGGGGGGCTTATCATAGATTTAGTTGGGCACAAAGCCCTTGTATGACGTCCCCCCGGTGTCGCTGCGCCAAATGTGACGTCTGCCTAGCCGCGTCCGTCGTGCTATCCTGTCCTGTGACGACCAACTGGCTTGGTATTGGTCGCGGCACCAAATGTGACGTTCTAACCTTTTGGTGATTCGGATGGGAATCTGGTTAGATTCGGTATCAGCCTTGTCGTTCCCAGCTCGCCTCCAACGTCTGATTACCGAAGTAACTGTTTTGATTTCCAGTCTAACCTACTCACGTTGTGAATTGACGAAATCAATCAGTCGCCGGGCCGTAATGCAAGCCGAGTTCGATCAAGGGTAACACAGCACAAGTATATGTAAAAGAAAAAAAATAACTCGAAAAGTTCAAATGTGTTAAAAAAAGGATAACAATATTTTATATCTGGTTTCTGAATACGGGACTGCGTCTTCTTCCCAACCCGCTATATGGATTCGTGACACTTTGTGTTTGTTAGGCGAGTCTTAATATCTTAAGTTGTTTGTTCTTTAAGAAACTGGTTCTTGGTGTATCTTCAGGCGATATTCGTAAAACTTGTTTTGGTGGTATGAGTCTAAGTCGTTCTTCAAAAATAAATTGTTCTTGGTTAGAAATTGAGTCGTGATTTGCGTGGAATCTTTCGGCCAGATTTCTGCGGAGCGGGTGCAACTCCAACTGCGAACTTGAACTCGAACTGGTTTTCACTCGCTGCTACTCTGCTTATATGGACGCCGACCAAAACCGGGGTGGGCTTGTCGGGGTTTGAGGTTCCTTGACAATTCTAAACCCACAATCCACTTCTTTGTTTTCGGTCAGGAGAATTTTATTATTTTCCATTTTAGGAAGTCTTTCGTCTTCCCACCTTCTTCTGTTCTCATATTGGTATCTCACCATGCCCTCAGAGGGTGTCAACGGGTTTCTCCTCTCTCTTACAATGGTATCTCACACTTATCCCTTCAGGGGGGCGCAACAGGCCTCCCCTCCTTCTTCACATGATTACCTCCGCCTAACGCTCATGCCACCATTCAGCCAATGGGCGCTCAGCAGCGTGGGTGTGGCCAGACTAGCCTCGGTTTAAAAAATCTTGCTCAAAGAAAAAAAAATTATCTTCCTTTTTCTTTTTTCTTTTTCTTTTCTTTCTCTTTCTTTCTTTCTGCCCAACCACAAACCCTTGGACTTTTATCTTAGCCAAATGTCACTTCGCCTAACTAGTGGGTGGTCAGTTGGACGTATTTGCATTCTTGGTGCCAATTACTGATCCGATAAAATAGTTTCGCTATCATAGCCAGCCCTGATAATAACCAGATGCTCCTCTCAATGATAATCTGCATATAGACAAAGGCTTCATCTTTCCTTCATAGTGGTCAGCGGACATTTTTGTTTTTCTCGGACAGAGCGTGCTTAATTAATTTTTATTTTTATCTCTTTAGAATTCTGCGGGAGGTCTCTTGTCCAACTTGAAGAAATCTTTTTTATCATTGCCATGAGAAGATTGGATATATCTTACTCGCCGCCCCGTAACATAAATCAGATTAAATTCTGTGTTTTACCTTCTCGACAATGGAAATAAAAATCTTACCACTTTTCCTTGTCAGAAAAATAACAGTGCTCAGTGTCCTTTTCGTGATGGCTTCTTATCACCTAAATTTAATTCTCGCCTTTCTTTTTTCTTCTTTCTTTCTAGCGACGTAAATAGTGTCACACTTGTACCGGCCCTATGTCAACCGTAAATATTAGAAAGTTCGTTACAATGCTAACTCGATAAATCTGTCAGTGAAAATTTAATAACATTCCTTCCGGGTACTTTTTTTTTTAATTGAATGTAAAAATAATAACAAAATCATATTGTAAACGGCTTTCCCATTCATTTTTAGATGAAGCAGTTTAAATATAATTATTACTGTTGTTGCATAGCAAAAGGAAAAAACAAAAACTGACACCCGTTCTCCCTGCTGTAAGTTTCGTATTTATCACGGCGTGACATGTTACGCTGTCAGAGTCGGGTTTATTACACACGCTCTCATCACAGTTGGGCTGACTTTATTTTCCAGACCACTTTTCTTTTTTATACGAAAGGATGCTATCAATATACGCCCCCAATACAAGGAAAATTTATTTTTTATTGTGCTTATTCAACCATGCAGAGCCTACCCCGTGTCTCATTTGACGCTGACCAGTAAGTCCTTTTTTTTTTCAGTTGTTTTATTACATTCATACTCACCGTTTCCACCACATGTTATTTAATTATTAAATAAACCTGTTGCAGAAGGATTATATATTTGTTCTCTGCCATTCCACTCACGGAAATATAGATGATTGAACAAAGTCGTCGTCCATGAAAGATGAGTTAAGTAATGGGGGTTCGAGTCTCATCGGAAGCTGCTTGTTTACTTCTGATTTTGCACTATTTACCTTCAGGGTCGAAGTGTTGATTAACCCAGAATGTTGAGATAAAAAACAACGATAAACAGATGGATTCGAGCTGGTGATAAAATAATAATTCTTAGGGTCAATCAATATACGGATTATTTAGTAACAAAACCAACCACCTTTAGTTCACGATAAACAAAATGTGGTTGGTTTTGTCATTATTTTGACGTCTATTCTCGGAGGATCATGGCTGAGAGGGATCTTTGTCACATGACACCAGAAATATCAAGTTTTTGGGGTTTTTTTTAGTTCATAATATATTACTAAATGTTATAATGGTAAAGTAAATGGCCAGGATACAGGATGCAGAAAGCTTGCAAGTTCAAATACAGTGGCTGCTGAAATCTACTAGGTTGAGTCATAAGTAATTTCCGTTTAAGAGAACCAGTTCTAACGAAGTATGTATCATCTTAATTACTAATCAGTTTAGAATAAAATTGAAGGAAACAATTGGAAGTTAACAAGGTTGGGATTTTGTATGTTTTATGGCAGTGGTTTCCAACCGATTTTGAGCCCTCCCCCACTTTTGTATTTCTAAAATTCTGGCGACTCCCTGTAATATTTAATTCTTACATATTCAAAATTTTACTGCAATTCACGCGAAGGAAGCTTAAAAGGCCATTAACTTGGACTCTAAACAAGCCTCCAAAGACCATCATTTTAATCATGAAATAATAATGCAAAATGAAATTTGATCTCACTAGAAAACAATTCACTATTAATAACTCTTTCTCGAATTGCCCCCTTATTCTATTGGTATAGTAAGCCGAAGTGTGTACATTCTACACATGCCCCACTAAAATATTACCATGACCTACCAGTGGAGCATGCGCCCCACGTTGAGAGTCATTGTTTTAGGTGAAGGTGCGTGTTCAGTATATAAACAAAGAAGATAGAGGTTGTGTACAAAAACTTGAGTTTCTACTACGGACGTTTATTCCTTTTATGGTGACTGTAATAAAACAAAATTAAATCTCTCTTGAATATGTCTGTTTTCCTTTTTGGTTCAGAAATAAGTTATGGGAAGTAAGAATAAGAACGAATAAAAATGGTCGAACTCAAGTCAGCCTTGCGCTGAGTTGGGATGACCAAATCAGTACTTCATGAGTAGGACTGCTAAAACACGTACGAACGATGCCGTTGGCAAGTGGAAAGAGAAAGTGTGTGTCCTTTCCGGAAGTGAGGTCATAATATCGCGTATGGGACTTGCATCATGAAAAAATTAATTTCTTTTTTATTTTATTTCATTTTTTTTTTCGCACCCTAACATAAAACAATGTTAGACACAAAAGTCAATGAATTAATGAGAGTAAATCTTCATAACCAATCCACAAAATTGAGTTCTATAGAAGAAAAGTAAGGTTTTGTATGTGGTTGAATCGTCGGGTTATTATTGAGAATTCTTAAAACACAACAAAACACTAAATGCGCATTTATAGGTCCAGCAGTTCAAACGTGTTCATAAGTTTGGCTGAAAAGTGTCTTGCGCTCGTCAATAGACAAAAAATGTGACCCTTCATGATAACGCAATGCCTGATGCAGCAAGAATAACACAGAAAATTTTAGAAATTGGTTGATTTGTTCTACGTTACCCACCATATTCCCCTGGTCTTGCACCGATCGATTTTTAAAATCATTTCAAGCAGATAAAAACCACTAAAATGCAACGGATTACTGAGCGTGAAAGGAACAGAAAAGACAATAAAAGAACAGAATTCAAGAAGACAAAAGATGGCGATTGATATTGCATTTAAATTTTGAAAAATCGTAGTTCACAGAAAGGCAGGAAGCCAGACGAGTTCCACAAACGAAAAGTGCGAGAGAAGAAACTATTAGCATAGAACTTACGGTTACAACTAGCTATTTTAACAGTAGAATTATGAAACCTAACTACCATTCGAGTACTGCTATTAAATTCGTGAAGTTCAGGTACCAAAGAGGAAAGCTCATCAGAACAATTATCGCGAAAATATTTATAGGAAAGGCACGAGGAAATTGTTATAGTGGTGGGAACGTGACTGAAGCCGAGATGTTATGATAACTGTAAAAAAAAAATCCATATGGGGATTTGAGGTGGGCCTCATATAAGATTCCCATATGACGGATGCAGACGTAGTAATAATAATAAAAAAAATAGAACGCAACTGACTTATGATTGGTACAAATTATATTAATCAATATTACAAATGGGTCCTTGCAAACTTAATGGTATCTGCGATCAAACTTATCTGCTGAGGGTAAGTTGATGTTCTCACCGTCTACGGACTCTGTAGTGATAAGGATGTAGAGATGACCCGTTCAGCATGTAGTCATTCGGAAGTTTGTATCAAGAGTAAAAAGTTATTCTAAAAGGTAGAAAAGTGCGCCGATCAGCAAATGTAAGCTGATTGGCTAACCTTGAACTGCCAACGGCAGATAATCATATATCTTATTTCTCATATTCCCAACAAGGAAGAAAACATGCACTGAGCATCAGTGTATGTTGCCTAGTTAAATGCATTTTCATATGCAACCATTTAATCAACATGCAAAGTTCAATAAATCACCAGTCCTCGGTTAATCATTTTATTAATATGATATTCAATATACAATGATAACTGCATTAAATATTCAAAGATAAGAAAGGTTTGTAACAAAAATATTAAAAAATTAGGAACCTTGCAAACGGACTGCCTTTGTATTCCTTGGCATTATTCTGGCCATACTATTCTGTTAGTATAGAAAATATTAATTACTTTATTTTATTTTATTTGTAGTCTGTATTGAGCCTGTATTACTTTTATTTATTTTTTCTCTTAAACCTGACATCGGTCTTTCTTTCTTGTTATGATCAATCTTCTGGAGGTTCCTTTGCCTCATGCTTTTGGGCCAGGGGCAGTTCAAATGGAAATAAGTATTTTAAACTGCATCTCCATAGACCTGTCTCCTTTCATTATGCCAAGTGAGTCAACCCGTTCGTCACTTCTCAGATGTAATTTTGTGATCCTGCCCAGTTGTCAGAATGGTCTGTGTTGTTAATTAGCACAACTTCAGCAACATGGATTTTACTGTGATAATCTATCTTATGCAGTTCTTTACATGCTTCTGAGATTGAGTAAATATCCATTGTACCATTTTTCTTTAAATTTTTCTCATAGTTCCTCTCTGTCTCTCAGAGACTCTATCATTTGATTTCTTGTTGATTCAGTACTGTTGTTAACTGGTATATTCTGACGTATTGCTATTTCTCCATTCACATTTGGATGTATGAATGAATTCGGCGTTAATGGGATGAGCCCGTTGTCCGAAGAGCATCTCTGTGTCAAGGATCTTGAACTAATTGACCTCTGTATATCTGATAATAATGCCAATAATTTATAGTAATTAATTTTCGATCTTCCAGTTGTTTTGAAGAGGCTGATTTTTTATTGTTTTCATCATGCACTCCCAGACACTTCCTACCCATGGGGAATAAAGAAGCAATTTTATGTGTTTTTATTGTTATACTTGTAAAAATGTCAGCGAACAATTTATTATTTATGTGAATATCGATAATATTTTTACCAGGGCGGCGTTAAATGATTTCGTATTATCAGCATATATGTGGCTTGGTACGCCATAAAGATTGGTAAAACGTGTTAATGCTTGAATGAAGGACATAGTGCCCATATCTGGCACAATTTCAATATGTACAGCTCGCACATTCAAACACGTAAATATCAACAAATACATCTTTGTTGCTTTCTTTTCGTTTTCTACCCATATGTGGTCAGTGTAATCCACTGGTTTAAGTTCATTCTGTGTTTAGGTAGGTTGGTGAGTCTGGGATATCTAAATGCCAGACTCTTGTAGTGTTTACAAACATAACATCCAGATAATCACGGACTCGACTACCTATCTTGCTTCAGTTATCTAATTTCCAGATAATCTTATCTTTGTAATGTTTACACCGATGATGAGCATCTATAATGATTACTCTTGTTATGTAATGATATGATCCTGTAATATGGGATATTTTATTTCCAGTTCAAACCTGGCTACATTGGTTACCAAGCCATCTACTCGTAGTATTCCATCTTTATCCCGTCCTGGGTAAGACGATAAACTACGTCCAACGGCAAGGCCTCAGATCAGGAGGTTTTGAGGAGTGTGGAACCACCTCTTAATTGCTGGTGTTCCCGGGTCCACATTGAGCTGGGGTGGTAGCACCTGTTAGGGATCCAGCTATGGGTAGATAGTTAACACTTGTGTAAAAATAAGTTTTAACACCAGAAATACTTTGTAATAAAAAAAAATGATTCAAATATATATACACACCTTTTTTCAAAACTATCGCTATGAATCTATTTAAAAAATTTTTGTTGGCGTTAAATGACCCACTGAGGTTGATATGCCAGAAAACAAAACAACCAACCAAATCCATCTTTATCCAAGAAGATGTTTAAATTATCCACCAACTTGTGGATTTCAGCTTAATGAGGATCTTTCAAATACTTTAATTCTCTTTCAAAGACTTCTTCCTGCATTGACTTGATCAAATATAGCATTGCATCCAGCTTATGATTTCTCAAGCTGGTTCATTTTCTGGCTGTTGCATTACATCATTTTGTAAATGTAGAGAATCTTTATATATTGAGGATGAATCCACCTTGGTAGTAGTGCCAAAATATATCTCCGACCTTACAACATCTTTCGTCTTTGAATTCAAACACTCCAGACTGTTGCTAAGCCAGTAAACAAAAAAAAAAAAGGTATTTTGTAAGCCACGGCGAACCATTGTTTCCAGAACTCCAATTTAGTTAAGAACTTGTCAAGATTAACTCCTCGTGAAATCAGGTCAGCAGGGTTCTCTTCTGAGAGCATGTATTTAAATTTTATCCTTTTTTTATGATCGTTCTCAATTCGATCTTTCATGGCTTGTATATCCTTAAGCCGGTTTCTGACAAATAGGTTTTAGGTGTATCACTAAGTAACCATGATAGTACAACCTGTGCATCCATCATAATGTGCACATTTTCAATCATGACATTTGAATATGATTTTAAAATTGTAGACAATGCTTTAAAGGCTCTATTCACTTGCCAATAATTTAATCTTAGGAATGGATTTTGTTTTTAATTCAGCCACTTTTCCCTTAGCGAACAGTATGTGCGAATTCTCATTTTACATTGTATAAACGACAAAACCATAAGCATGCGGTGATGCGTCGCAAAATATATAAAGCTTCAAGGCCTCTTCGGCATTAATAGCTTGATGCGAGAAAGAGATGTCGGAGGCAGACCATGTTTCAAATATATTCTCGGGAACTTCCTCATCCCAGTTTGATTATATAAGTCAGTTTCCTTAAGATTAACTTCGATCTTATGGTAACAGGTACATAGAATGACAATGGGTCAGAAAATCCTGGCTGACTAGGCTAAAATCTGTCTCTTAGTTTTCACATTTCTGTAATCTTTGTCACTGTCATCGTATCATTGTTAGGACAATGGTTATGTCTTCATATCTTTTCATAATTTTCATGTTGAGAAATAGTATTTTGCTTTAGCCTAACTGATTTGAGCTCTTTACTATTAGTGTTGAAAGAGCGTAGGTTGAAATTGCCTTCTTTGAGTCTGCCAAAGTATTTGAGTATACAAGTCAATAAGTTTATTAAGATGCTTGCTAGTTGTAGATTATCTACATAAATGTTATTTTTGAGCATTTCAGTATATTCATCAAGCTGGTACTGCTCTAAATGATATTTTAAAATGTTGTTAAGAATAAATGTATTTATGGTAAACCCGAAAATGAAGGTGTTATACCTGAAGGACAACAGTTTGTCTCCATTTTTATGAAGAAACAAAATTTGTTCTTATCTTCCTCCCTTCCAAGTTTAATCATTAGAAAGGCTTTCTTTATATCGCCTCACATAACATACTTGTTTGTTTTGAATTTCAACAATAACACGATCATATTGCTGATCATTTTTATTCCTGAATAGGCAGCCTCGTTTAAGGAGCATTTGCCCTCCCTTTTCAGTGAACAATTGAAAACCGGTCTAATTTTTGTTGTAGCTTCAGACTCCATTTTGAACATATGTCTATATGGAATCCACATTTTCCTTACTCTTTTGATGGTATGTGTATTCTTTCTATAATGTCTTCTTTTTCTTGCTGAAAGAATGCTTTGTTATAATCTTTATGCATATTTTTACGTTCAAGAGACTTTATTGTTCTTGTAAGTACAGCTAGGGCTACTTTATGGAACAACTAATTTTGTCCTCATACCACGGCAGATCCACATAATATTCATTGTTTTGTAATTCAATAGATTCCTTGAATTCCTCTATTTTTTCTGTCATATGAACGTATATCTATTTCCGTAATAGCTGAGTCTGCATCTAACATAGGCTCTACAGTTATTTCTACTGGAGACATATAAAAGGTATCAGATATGTTATCAGGATATGTGTCTTTTGGATTTAATACAAAATTTACTTTTCGCTCAGGACATTTGGCAAACTCCTTTACGATCCTTTTCACTAACAGTAGTCTTAAAATTTATTGATTTTATCTGATGACCATATAGAAAATTATTAATCTCCAAATGGCGCTATACCATTGAGTAATTCTCATGCAAAGTCCTTCATGCACTTAACGAGTTTGGTAGAACGCATGAATTGAAATATGTCGACACCTATTAATCCTAAGATATCGACCTGGCTATGTTTATTTCTTGTAAAGGATAATCTTTTGTTCAAATTGATTAGATTTTTCTCAATTAATTCATCAATTTTTTTATCAAATTCGCTATAAATTAATACAAGCAAAGGAAGTTGCCTCCCTTCCTCCATCTCGATATCCAGTACGATCTGATTAAATCACCTGTTAGCTTGTCCTAAGTACGTTTTAACTTGAAAATCCACTTTTCTTAACACCCTACCGGGGCAATTTATTTTATTCCGAAAGTACAAACGCTGACTACCGGTGTCTAATAAGCAATTGACCACCGTCCTTTTTCTACCTAACCAGATGGATAATTTTCCTTTGGGGAATAAGAATGTATTCTCCTCACAGATGTTAGTACAAGTGTGTACACAGAGATATACCTTTTAATTTTTCGCATTATGCTGTTATATGTTCCTAAGAAGAACAATTCTTGCATAGATAAGGCAACTTAGCTTTATGTCTGGGGCAGTTGTTTTATGCTTTGAACTTGAGCATTCAGCACATAGATGCATTAACTCACATTGCTCTCTGTGAGCTTCAACAATAGAGAACTTGGCACATTTAGTCATCTGATGCCCCTCGTTAGCACTTAATCTACAATGCATACCATTGGAGCTTGTGGAGAAATTCTGTAGAGCTGCCACAAAACATTCCTTCTCCATAGTATTATGTTTATATTGTAGAGAACCGGGGGTGCAGATAAAAAGAAATCGCGTGCGTTTATATTTCCTGCTAGAAGGTCCAGCTACAATATGAAAATGTAGGACTCGGATTAAATCCAACTGAAGATAAGGAAGACAAACAAAACCGATATATATTAAAACAAATATGTGCATTAACAACAAATTACAAAGCGCGTAGACAGTTAACATTGTGTTTGTGTGTGAACATTTGTGTGTGTGTAGACGTTCATATTTGGTGAATGTTTGTAATGTTCATAGCGTTTTTCCCAGAAATGGGAAACGCTGATCTTCTAAGAGCTTACATCCTGTCGCTGAAATGAAGAAGAAAAGGCCTGAAGGAAAGAAAAGATCGAGGCAAGAGGTCACCCGGTATTTATAGCATAGGGAGAGAGACCCCTGGTGAAGAATTTGGAAATTAAGGAGGAGGTAACTTCGACAATATTTAGAGATTTCACTATGATGAGTACTTTTCGTTTTAGAAATAGTTCTGATAACTTCATCTCTATGTCCGAATATGTTGTTAAGAATTGGGTAACTAGTTCGATGTATGACATCGCGCCTAAAATTGTGAGGAAGCCG